>CM033756.1:16467565-17112826 GCA_019671005.1 Hibiscus mutabilis | reverse complement strand
CACCTCGATGATGTTCTGGAGTGGCATCTCATGTCGTCTAGAGATATTGCCGCCCCTCCGCAACGATCACATTGCTTGTAAAAGTCTTGGGCATCTTTGTACAATGTTGGCCAATACAAACCGGATTGCAAAACTTTGGCCGCGGTACGAGTTCCTCCAAAATGTCCTCCATAGGGTGAAGAATGGCATTGCCGGAGTACATTCTGTTGTTCTTCTTTAGGGATACATCGGCGTATAACCTGATCTATACATTGTTTAAACAAAAGAGGCTCGTCCCAAAAGTAATGCTTAGCATTATGGCGAAACTGCTTCTTCCATTGGTGAGTAATGCCATAAGGTAAAATACCACAAACAAGGAATTTAACTAAATCCGCGTACCAGGGTATTGCCGAGGCATGTGCTGCCGTGGCGACTGCTCCCAAAATTGCCGAGGCGTGCGCGTCAAAGGCTGCTGCAGCGTCGAGAGTTGCCGAGGCGTGTGCATCCATGGTTGTCGAGGCGTTGAGGGTTGCCGAGGCATGCGCATCCATGGTTACCGAGGCAACTAAAAGTTGTTCATCCGAGAATGCATCACATATCTCTAGATCCGCGTCCTCCTCCTTATTGCGTTCCAAACGTGATAGATGATCGGCCACTTGATTTTCTGTTCCTTTCCTGTCTTTAATTTCAATATCAAATTCTTGTAAAAGTAATATCCAACGAATCAAATGAGGTTTGACATCCTTTTTAGCAAATAGATATTTGATTGCCGAATGGTCCGTATGAACAATTACCTTTATACCAATCAAATAGGATCGGAACTTGTCAAATGCGAAAACTACAGCTAGTAACTCTTTCTCCGTTGTTGTGTAATTCACTTGAGCACTATTAAGAGTTTTACTAGCGTAGTATATCACATGGAAGGTCTTACCTGTGCGTTGGCCTAGGACTGCTCCTACCGCGAAATCACTTGCATTACACATGAGCTCAAAAGGTAGCGTCCAATCTGGTGGAACGACAATGGGTGCCGAGGCAAGCTTTTTCTTTAGGTTTTTGAATGCTTGGGGTGCAAGAATCATCAAAATTGAAGACTTTATCCTGTTCAAGCAGATTACACAAGGGTTTAGTTATTTTAGAAAAATTATGAATGAACCTTCTGTAAAAACCTGCATGTTTGAGAAAACTTCGAATTCCTTTAACCGAACTTGGTGGGGGTAATCCCTCGATCACGTCCACCTTGGCTTTGTCCACTTCAATTCCCTTGGATGAAATCTTGTGGCCGAGCACTATTCCTTCATCTACCATAAAATGGCATTTCTCCCAATTGAGGACTAAATCAGTTTCTTCACATCTTGCCAATACCCTCTCTAAATTGCTGAGACAACTGTCGAAGTCATTACCAAAAATAGAAAAATCATCCATAAAGATCTCAAGGAAGTCTTTGACCATGTTTGAAAAGAGCGCCATCATGCATCTTTGGAAGGTTGTCGGGGCATTACACAATCCGAACGGCTTCCTTCGGAAGGCATAAGTACCGTATGGGCATGTGAAGGTTGTCTTTTCTTGATCTTCTGGTGCTATGGCAATTTGATTGTAACCTGAATAACCATCAAGAAAACAATAAAAGGGTTTACCTGTAAGACGATCAAGCATTTGATCAATAAAGGGTAATGGGAAGTGATCTTTCCTAGTGGCTTTGTTTAGCTTTCGATAATCCATACAAACCCTCCATCTGGTCACAGTCCTGGTTGGAATGAGTTCATTATTTTCATTGCTTACCACTGTTATACCTCCCTTTTTCGGTACACATTGTACCAGACTTACCCACGTACTATCAGAGATAGGGTATATAATGCCAGCGTCAAGCCACTTGATGATTTCTTTCATTACAACCCCTTTCATGGCATGATTCAGTCTCCTCTGGGCTTCAATTGAAGGTTTGTGATCATCTTCCAATAGAATCTTGTGCATGCACACTGCCGGGCTAATTCCCTTCAAGTCGGCAATTGTCCACCCTATAGCCTTTTTGTGTAGCTTCAACATCTTGATCAACTTCTTTTCCTGCTCAGGCTGTAACTTAGAAGAAATAATTACAGGCAATGTATTATCGGTTCCTAAATATGCATATTTTAGTTGCTCTGGCAATTGTTTCAACTCAAGAATTGGTGGATGTTCAATAGAGGGTTTTTCGAGCTTACATTCCTTAACTGAGTAATCCAGTGGTTTAAAGTATGTACCTGGTCGATTGACTAGCCAATTTACCTCTTCTGGTTGTTCCCCATCGACTGATTCTTCATACTCCTCATGTTCCTCTTGATCGGCACGTCAAAGTTAAACTCTGCCGTGGCATGAAGAAGTTGGCATTCTTCTGGATCATCGGTATACCTTAGTGTTTGGAACACATTTAGTTTAACTTGCTGGTCATTCACCCTCATTGTGAGTTCTCCCTTTTCAACATCGATCAAGGTTCTCCCTGTTGCTAGGAATGGTCTCCCGAGAATGATGGGTGCATGCTCATCTGTTTCACAATCCAAGACAATAAAGTCAGCGGGAAAAATAAATTTATCAACTTTTACCAGTATGTCCTCGATTTTTCCCTCTGGATGCACATAGGATCTGTCGGCTAGCTGTAGCATAACTATTGTAGGTCTTGCCTTCCCGATTCCTAGTTTCTGGAAAACTGATTTAGGCATCAAGTTTATGCTAGCCCCAAGGTCGCATAATGCTTTCCCGACATAGTGGTTTCCAATGGAACAGGGTATTGTGAAACTTCCGGGATCCTTCAACTTGGGTGGCATACGATTGTGCAACATTGCCATGCATCCCTCTGTTGCGGCAACTGTTTCAAACTCTCATAGCCTTGTTCTCTTGGACACAATGTCTTTAAGAAACTTGGCATAGTTTGGCATTTGTTCAATTGCTTCCACCAAGGGCAAGTTGATGTGGACTTGCTTTAGGATATCAAGAAACTTCTTGAATTGGTATTCTTACTTTTGTCGCTTCAACCTTTGTGGGAATGGTGGTGGAAGTCGGATATCTTCAATCCTTTCATTGGTTTGAAACCTAATTGACGGCATTGCCGGGACAACTGGAGTTGCCGAGGCGTTATCAACTGGGGTTGCCGAGGCATGCTTATCGCAAGTTGCCGAGGTATGCTTATTACCGGTTGCCGCGGTAATTCCTGGTTCAGCATCTGAGGCTTTGCCGCTAGGTTCGTCTTGATCTTTTTGTGGAGTTTTGTTTGACGAGCGGGTTTGAACCTCTCTAAGTTGTTGGCCACTTCTAGTGGTGACCGCCTTACATTGCTCATGGCCAGTTCCTCTTGCGACTTCATTATCGCTAGGTAAACCTCCTTGCGGTCTAGTATTCAGATTTTGAGCAAACTGTCCGACTTGATTTTTCAATGATTTGATTGCCGCCTCTTGGTTTTGCAATCTCATCTCGGTCCTGTTAATAAAAGCATCAGTTCTTTTTATGAATTTACTATTCTCAGCCATATAAGATTCAATTTTCATCATAAAAGCATTTAGAGAATTTTCTAAAGAACTAGATGTTGTCGGTTGTTGCTGCGGCAACTGTTGCCGTGGCATATTCTGCTGGAATCCCGATGCTTGTGCATTCTGATTATTCTGGTTTAGAGCATTGTTGGGATTACTCCATGAAAAATTTGGGTGCTTCTTCCAAGCTGGATTGTATGTATTGGATATCACGTTGTTGCTCCGATTGTAATTCCCCACATAGAAGCTGGATTCCAGATTCTGCATACATTCAGAAGAATTGTGGTTATCACCACATAACTCACAAAAAGAATCCATTACCTTGACTTCATGTGTGTTGTTTGGTTTTTGCATGTTCTGGACCATCTTGGTTAAAGTGGCCAATTGTGCCGAAATTGAATCTGATGATCCTAGTTCATGTATTGTGGCTTGGCGTCTAACTCCTCCTCTTCTAGTGGATGGGAATTGATAATCATTCTTGGCCAGCCTGTTTAGGATTTGCATTGCTTCTTCCGGCGACTTATCTAGGAGTATGCCGTTTGCCGAGGCATCTAGCATTATCCTTGTTGGTGTATTCACGGCGTTGTAAAACATTGTTACTTGAGTCGACACCGGGAATCCGTGTAGGGGGCATTTGTATAGAAGTTCTCTATATCGCTCCCAAGCCTCGTACATGGATTCATCATCTACCTGCCGAAAAGAAGTAATGTCGTTACGAAGCTTATCAGTCAAATTTGTAGGATTAAATCTAGCAAGGAAATCACGACAAAGATCAGTCCAAGATGCTATTGATCCGCCAGGAATGCTATTTAACCATGCTTTCGCCCTATCCCTCAGTGAATAGGGGAATAATCTTAATCGTAAGACATCGGGGGTGACTCCGTGTATTTTGAACGAGTTGCAAATCTCGAGGAAAGATTTCAGATGTTGTCATGCATCTTCAGTTGCTGAGCCGCCAAATTGACCTATTGTGTTGATCATATTAAACATTACCGGTTTCAACTCAAAGTGGTCGGCTTCAATTTCAGGTGCGACAACTCCTGGGTTAAGTCCATCTAGATCTTCTTCAAGATAGTCTCGAATAGTTCTGTTTCGTGCAAGAATCACTCCTCCTCCTGCTAGAATATCTTGATTCATATTGCCGTCTTGATTGGCCATTGCTACTCTTATCTTTCGTCTAAGTCTTTGTAAGGTTCGTTCGATTTCTGGATCAAAGGGATATTCTGGTGTAGTCGGTCTCGCCCTGGTCATATATCAATGCAAAACCAAAGTTTGTTAGCCCTTTGAATTTTAAACAAGAAAAGTAAAAAGAAAGCGCAAGAAAATAAAAATAAAGTCGCTATTGCCAATCCCCGGCAACGGCGCCAAAAACTTGTTGCGCGTAATAAGTGCTACGCAAATGTGCAAGTATACACGTCGCAAGTTATAGTATAAAAGATATCGTCTCCACAGGGATTGGTGCCACTTCAATAATCTAGTCTCTTGCACTGTAAAAAGTAAATACACAAATAAAGGATTATAGGAGTTTAACTAATAACTAATCTAGAAAGCAATAAAGAAAATATGAGATCAAATGAGAGAGAGATAGACCAGGTTATCGTGAGTTGAGGTGTGATAGCCGATTGGATCGTCTTGGTAAAAGAGTGCACGGGCAACTCATTTGCCGTGGCAACTTCCACAACGGGGTTGCCTTGGCAACTAATCGATGGTTGCCTGGGCAACTAGTTGGGCAACTACTTGGGCATCTGGGCAGCAACCTTCAAGGTTCGGCAGAGCGTTCTTCAATGGTTTCTTCTTATCCCTAAGTTGAAACTCTAGCTACTTGTGCATGCCTTGATAATACATCCCTGCGTGAATCAAGGGTGAACAACAATCAATCTTGCGCTCCTCTTAGCCGTTGAAATCCTTAACTTATTCCTAAGCCGGATTAATCTTCACCATCAATAGATTGAATAAAGATCATATTCATTCGTTTCTTGAATCTAACTCTCCCGATATTAGATAAATAGATGAAATCACGAGATCCTCTCCCAATTCACTCGCAAGCAATAATAAGAACAAAGAATGAATAAACCTTGAATAGAAAAGTGCAAACTCTTATTACCTAAACAAAAACCAATAGTTTCTCACAACCACAAAACACAATAACCATAGCCAAGTAGATTTAGTTCATGGCTAGGTTCCAAAGAAACACAAGATAATTAATCCATAGCATGAACCCAATCGAACAAGAAAGAAAAGATGAAGAAGGAGGCTTGTCGAAATCCTCCTTGCCCTAGATGCTTGTCGAAAATTCTCTCCTCTTGCCCTCCTTGGACTTGTCGAAATTTCCCTCTCTTGCTCTCTCTGAATTGTCGAAATCTCCATCTTATTTATAGGGCTAGGCCAAAGTCCTTCTTTGAGGAGGAGTTTAAGTTGGAATTAAATTATCTTTAAAGAATATAATTCTTTATTATAATTGGCAAGTGATCCTGCACATACACACAAAACACACCAAATCAGCATCTTTTTCCACAAAAACTACCAAGTTATGTAATCAAGTTCAACGATGGAAGGAAACATGGATTAATGCATGAATGTTTAATTATGCAACTAATATGAGCCTAAGTATAACAATAATATGAGTAAAAAGGGTAAGAAAAATAGTACTTTTGAACACTTATCAACTTCCGTAACACTTGGGAGGATTTTTTGCCCCTGGCTGAGTTTGCATATAATAACAGTTATCAGGCTAGTATCGTATGGCACCGTATAAGGCTCTATATAGCCGTAAATACAGTATTCCTATTTGTTGGACTGAGTTATATGATAGGAAGACCTTGCGTCCAGAGTTGGTCTGAGAGGCTGAGGAGACTATCAGATTGATCTGTGACCGCTTAAAAGAGTATTTCGATAGACATAATTCTTATGCTGATTGGAGGAGAAAATATATTGAGTTTGATATCAGTGACCAGTTTTTTCTAAAAAGTATCTCCGTGGAAGAAAGTTTTGATATTTTGACTTAAAAAGGCTGAGTCCTAGATTTATTAGACTGTATCGTATTCTAAAGAGAGTTAGACCAGTTGCTTATTAGCTTGAGTTCCCTTCTCAACTTAGTTGTATTCATGATGTTTTTATGTGTCCATGTTGAGGCAATACCGCTCGGATCTGAGTCACATCATTCAAACTTAGGATGTGGAGTTGTGGCTAGATTTATCTTATGAGGATGAGCCTATTCAGATCTTGGATCAAGACGATAGATTTTTAAGAAACCAGTGTATTCCTATGGTTAAAGTTCATTGGAGTAATTGTAGCCCAGATGAAGCTACTTGGGAGATTCTCAAGTCTATGAAAGAGTAATTTCCATCACCGCCTATATAGACAAAAGCGCCACGACGTCCTAACCTCTCCCTTGATCTCCACTCGCAGTGATCATTTACTGTTCTTCATAGAGATTCAGTTAAACGTTTGGTCGTAACACAAACCTTTACTTCCTCTATTTATCACTGATTCTGGAGCTATTTAAAGTCTGTTCGTCGCTTCAACTCCAAGAGTGAGTCCCTCAAGCCGAGCCGAGAAAAACCCTGCCCTTAGATCATCCGTTCATCAGTGTTACGGACGTCATCGGAGCAATGTTAGTTTTTATTGTATCTTCTCTGATTTGGGCAAGTTGGTAAGGATTATGGATTAAATTTCGATTTACGTTGTAATGGTTGAGATCTTTGCTTTTTTTACTCCTTCCAATGTGTGTTTCGGCTATATTGGCCACGTGTGGCATCTACACGCCGTCACAGATAATTTTTGGCCGCCTAGAATAGTGGCCTTTAAACCAAATTGTAACCCCTCGACCCGGCCTAGACGTCACACCGAACCGAGCAAGCTACACTGGGTTTGTCGAGACAAACCCGAACGATTACTTAGAAACAATCCATTTTTCTCTCTTTTATCTTGTCTATATACATAATTTAGACCTAAGGTGATCTTGCTAGCAGCGTATAAAACTCAATTAAATCGGACGTCAAATTGATATCCAATTGATCGAGAACATACTCTAGGGATCAAATTATAATTTTGAAAAACTGAAGGAACTTACTTAAATCCAAAGTTACCAAACTATAATTAATCAGGTTACATGCAATCTGGTTAAGTTTTAATTTAAAATAATCATCCAAGCTCATTTAATTGCATGCTCAAAAAATAGGGACTAAACTGCAAATATTCAAACTTCAGCAAAGCATTATACCAGAAATAATAGACTGGGTATCGATACTCTCTTTTCCTGTATTGATACGAGTTTACTTTGTAAAGGGTATCAGTACAGTCCTCAGGCGTATCGATACTAGTAGTTTGATATTCAAAACAGAGAATTCCAGTAGCTAAAGGGTGTATCGATACGGTTTCCCGCGTACCGATAACAGGTGTAATTTCTGAGGGGCGTACCGATACAAGTTTTAGGGTACCGATACTCTTGTACAATTTTGAGCCTTGACAGACTCCGCGTATTGATCCTTGATGACCCGTATCGGTACGGCTAGGTATTTAATAACCTCTTAGTCGAACATATAACACTTGGGCCCAGTCAAACTTGCTTCAAACATCATAAAACATATTTAGCATCAACTCCACAACCAATTAAGCATGCTAGATGAACATTCAATCCATAGCTAAACAATCTATAGGTCCTATAGGCATGGTCTCTACCCAAGCATGCAAAACTCATCCCAACCCCTTAAATCAAACCATATAGCCACATACATGTCCAAAATACAAAAGAAATATGTCCAAAACAGGGAGTAAGCATACAACCCTCCCAGTTACAACTTGGTCACATTGCCCTTTTTATTACAACAATTTCGTTTATTTAAACCATACTTGAAATTATTCGATTCTTGGATTCCTCCTTACTTGCTTACTGCCCCGAAAGCTTACTTTCTTGCATTGATGAGAAATGAGAGCGTAAGCATTTAATGCCTAGTGAGGGATGCTCTAAAACACTCATTAATGCATTTAAACTATTTGAGTCGAAAGATTTTGTAAACATCATGCTTAAACATCTCATGCCCTTTTTTACCTTTGTAAAACATGCATATTAAACCATAGACAAAACATGTATCATGGATCTCCTACATAGTCCCATATGCAAAAACCTCAATTTAAGCCTTCACATGCTTATTCATCAAATAGCAAAGCTTAAAGAGCAAAACATGTATAAATCTCATTATACAAAACATATTTATACATCATGATACATTAATTCATATATTGGCATTCAAGTGACCAAAAAACAGAACATTTCCTTTATCAAAACTCATCGGATACATGGATTTCACAAGCGGTTTATTCGACCACTTCACATACATCCATAACCGGAGCAAACGACACATTTAACCCCTCAATGGTTATGATGTATAATATCTACAATGGGAGCAAACGACACAATTAACCCCTCAACCATTATGATACGTAATCCACCAGCAAGAGAATACGACACAATTAACCCTTCAACCGCTGTAGTTCCCATGGTGGAGAAAATGACACAATTAACCCCTCGACATACATGAGGTGACTTATTGTCACTTGCCAATATATTCCACTTAAAACATGATACCTTACTGTTTTTCATATACATCATTCAAACCAATTTCCAATGCAACAAAACATGCATTTACATATCATTGAAATCCTTTTCACAAATCCTTTTTCCATACTCAAATGTCATCAATATAAGATCATTTACATCATATTTCATTTCCCAAAACATGCATAAACAATAGGTATCAAAACATAAATATAGGCATGAGAAAATCAACTTTGCCAAACCGGAATTGAGAGCGAAATTGTCTAATACTTACTTCTGAGATTAGACAAGCATTTCAAGCTTAATCTAAACTCCCAAAATCACTTTCAAACCTTTACAAAGCTGTAAATCATGTTTCCACTCACCTACAACACAAAGATCTACTTACTGGTGCGAAATCAAGCTTTCAAAGCCTCCGAAACTTCTTCAATTACTAAAGGACCCATCTCCCCTGTTTTACCCACACAAAAATAGAGGATTAATGCATTACTATGCATCTTTAATCCCAAAAACATCTATTCTCAACTTCCCCACAATAAAAACCATCAAACACCTTATAAGAACAACCAAAAACATCACTAAACTCAACCTAAACGAAGCCCAGCCATAAATCAATGATTTCAACATCTTAATAACATCAATTAACATCTAAAAACACTTCCAACTTCAACTTATACCTCTAGCAAACTTTTAACACCTTAATCACTTTAAAATTTAACTATTCACAACCTAGAAAATTAACAATTCAATTAGTTTCAGGATTCTTTTTATTAATCTCTTCTCTTAACATTAAAACATATCTTACATGTGATCTATATCAATTAGAATTAACACAAATCAGATCTATTATCAAGATCTGCCAATTTTTTTTTGTTAAAACTCAATTAAACCTTTAAATCTTAAACTGTAAAGGATTGAGAATTTGGGAATTTCAGTAAAGAACCTTTGATTAGAGGAGAGAAATGAAAATCACCTCTAATTACTGACTTGTCCCTTAATTGGCAAGACTTGAGTGAAATCTCCAAGGAAACAAATAGGATTTGATGTAGAAATCAAAGTAATCAATTAAGAAATCAAAATAAAATATAAAAAAAGATGATTCCTGATCATTTTAGAGTGAAATTGGTAGTTTGGCAGCTGTAAAAATTGAGAGAAAAGTTGAGAGCAAAAGTAGTTACGTGAGAAAAGTAAATCACCTTTTAAAATTCTTTTAACTAAATTTATTTTATTTTTATTAAATAAACATTTTAAAACCATTTAAAATAGTCTAAATTAAGGGAAAAGTTTGATTAAAAATATTGGTAAATTAGCTCCCTAAAGATTCTAAATTTTGACTATTTTACAATTTAGTCACCAAAATAGTTTTAAAAACTTTACATTTTAGTCACTAGACCAAAATTTCATTTAATCGAACTTATTTCATTAAATTGAGTTTACTAAAACCTTAAATAGATTAAATAAACATTTTCACTATTTTTCCATATTTTATTTTGCGTTAAAAATATTTATTACGATTTAATTTCCTGAAGCTAGATCGAACTGACTAATCTGATTCACCCGAGCAGTCTAATCTATCAAGCTAATTTCTAGGCCTAAATTCGGGGTGTTACATGAACCAGCCGGACCGACTTTGGACCTGGTCTGTCCTTTGAATCGAGCCAATAAACTGGGCCAACACCCTAACCGGTTCAAATAACAAGCTAGGTCTGTTATTTTAAAGTGGGTCGGCCTGCTTAAGGCCCAAAGTCCCAAGTTTGTTCAACCCGATCTGAAACCGTCTGATCGAACCGACACAAGTCTAACCCAAACCGAACTAAGTCAACTCGTCCGAGTCAACTCATTAAGTGAACTCGCCCGAGTTAACCCGTCCGAGTCAACTAGTTTGAGTTTAACCTGTTGACTTTGACCGTTGACCTTGACCAAAAAGTTAACTTTTTTCAAAAACATTTATTTTATGTTTTTGACGTCATGAGTCTAATTTTGAAGTCTGCTTTACGAAATTCTAATTCGAAAGCCTCCAAAATTGATATTGAACCCGTATATACATATGTATTAAGATAATTTATTTAAGTGAAGTTGTTGAATAAGGACTGACACTTTGTATTATTTGTTAAAGGTACTAGAGACTCTTCTGATAGTGCATCTGTCCAGCCCAGCTCCTCTCGATACGAGTGACTGCGTGATCCCATTGTGACTCGTTCTAGTACGGCATCGGAGCGTAACACTGATGCTCAGTAGGCCATCTGACTGATTAGATCTTTTGAGGCGTGTTCCTTGTGTGCTATATAAATATTTTAAATGTTTGGTTTGAACTGATCATGTACACATGACTGATAATTTCTAATTTTGCAAAACATAACATATTTTTTTTTGATTTTAAGCATGAATATTTCATCTGTCTGATTTATGCCTAAGTACCTGATTTGATATCATGCTCTCTGGTTACCATTTCCCTAAAAATAATTGCCTGCTTTATATCTACTGTTATTACTACTTATTATCGAATACTGTTAATACTGTTTAAACTGTTGTACTGGGTACTTGGGATAATATATGAGGTTTTTGTTGGTTCAGCCTTGATCCAGCTGGTAATTTTGCCTGTATTTGGTTCCTACGCTTTGTTAGGGTAATTTTGCTTGTATTTGGTTCCTATGCTTCAGCTAAGGTAATTCTGCCTGGACCTAAGGTAATCCTTTAGGATGGCACCTACGCCCAATGGGCCTGCGTTAATGCCTCATAAATGCAGTTCTAGGGAATTGCATACTGGAGTTCGGTTGGAGGGTAATTAGGTTTACATGAAAACTTTGGTTGTCCTTATAAAATGATTTTTTTCTGAAATGATTTATACATGTCTGAACTATTTAAATGTTTTATCTTGCACTTAATGAAACACACTGAGCTCCCTAGCTCTCTCCCCAAATTATTTCCTTTCAATTTTTTAGGATAGGCTACCCTATGCCTGACATTCGGAGGATCGACACATTCAATAGTCCATCTAATTTGTAATGTTTCTATCCACCATTTTGTTCTCTCAGGGTGACATGTGCCTAAATTTTGGGATGTATGGAGTTAATTTTATGAGTATTTGTGGCTGTATTTGATACTACCTATTTTGTAACTACTATTTGATATATATATATATTTGGTTTCTCTTACTTTATCGAATTACACAAATATGTTTTCAAATTAAATGCTTAAATTTTTGGCATATTTTTTACATGGATTTTAAATTTAAGATGTACCCTGTTAAACTTGGTCATATCGTATAGGCCGGTCTAGGGGGCTACATAGTCAAAGTCGAGTTGAAATAAAGTAGACTCATACCATCACGAAACATGAGCTACGGACTAGATTTTTCAACATATCAATTAAAAGGGTCCCAAAGCAATTAGAATCATAAATGGGGTATTTTTTTTTACAAAGTTAAGTATGTAAACTTAAAATTTTGAATAGAAGTATCGAAACTCATTATCCGAGTATTGAAACGCGGTGTGAAGTTTTAAAACCCCTAAACTTTCTAGAGTAAAAGTATTATTATAATTTAATTTATGAGTTTTGAAATACAATACTCTATATTACAAGTTTAATCTTCTTAAGTCACCCCTCTGAAACATACTTAATTATCAAGCGAAACATAAAACGAAATTTGAGCATAAAAATTCACTCAACCTACATTTGTATAGCAATATGTAAATCACATGTAAGGAAAAATCAATTCATTTAAAGTTCATGTTAATCATTTAACAACTTAACACTAAAGTAAAGGCTCGTTTTCAACCCAACAAATAGTTTTAGTGGAAAAGCAGATGATATTCATTCTAGGAGACCCATGTTCAATCGCTTTGTCTACAAGGTGTGTGTGCATTGTCAAAGGGTTAAGAATATGTATGAACAAATACTACCTTGTAATCACCTTTAGACTATTCAAACAAAAGTAAAAGCTCGTTTTAATGATTTACCTGTTAGAACCAAACCATAATTTAATATGAAATTTAACTCAGGATCTATCATGCCAAATCATTAAAAACAATAAACTGAATGCGAAAACGTACCTGAATTCAATGATGGAATGAAAATCTTGAATCATTTGATGGAGATCGCGAAAACCTTGAATCCTTTGATGGAGATCGCCTAGAAGGTGGTTGTAATTTTCCTAGACGATAGGTTAACCTTTTTTTTGGGATCACTACCTCTTTATATAGCTGATTATTAAATCAACTATTAATTATTTATAACTCTGCTCCTCATTGAATTATAAATACATCTTGTGATATATATACTTTTATTTCCATGACACTTTAATACCTATGACACGTCTAATATAATTGGTCACTTAATTTGTGTCATACTTTATAATATCATCATACATTTTACATATGTGCCCACAATTGTGGATTTTAATCCAACAATCTTCTACTTGGGCAACATACGTTTTCTGATAAATGTATAACCTTATGATCTTAAAGTTTGCGATTATATAATAGGTATTCTATAACAATCTTGTCCATCAACTATATCCATATAGGATCAAAGCAGACTTTGTCATATCAATCATGACTAGACCCATCAATGGTCACATATACAAACATAGTCAAGTGACATAGATCAATCATGGATGCGTAGCATAGAAAATTGCATGAAATATGAACCGAACATGCCTATTTCCAACTGGTCCTCCTAAACTTTAATCAGATCAAACTTTACTGAATTCAGAGTGTGAATAAACCAAAATAACTTTATTTCTGCATAAAATAATCTTAAAGTATCTTTAATCTGAAGTAACTGAAATTGTGTCTAAAACGAATGGGCATTTTTAAAATTACAAACTTCCAATAAAATCGAATATCATTAAATAACTTTACACCCATATGAGTAGTGCTCACCAAAGACCCAAGGTGATGTTTTCTTAATAAGCCTGAAATTATGTAGTTTGTACCAACATGCTCTATAGACATACAACCACTCTGAATTTTATTTAACAATTAGAAAATTAATGTTTATGTACTTTAATTTTTGAAGTGTTCCTATTGTTTATGGAATAAATGAATGCATTTTTATTGTTACAAAATAACTAAAGTTGTCTTTATATTGTTGCAAAAGAATTAAAGTACATGGAATAAATGAATTTTAGACAGATATTTAAGCAATCATATTGTGATAAAATTCTTTTGCATCAATATTCTATTAGAATTGAAGCCTGTTAACCTTATGATCTTTAACTTACCAGAACTCCGATATGTGAGCATGGAATTTTTGTTCTCTAAAGATAAACCTCTTGGCTGCTATCTAATGGTCCACAATATGATTGCTTAAATATCTGTCTAAAATTCTAATAATGTATGCAATTCCGGACGCATACATACTTAAGCATAAATTAGATTCTCAACATCTTATGCTTAAGGAATCATTTATATTTTTTAAATTTCAAGGTTACTTTTTAGGGCATTGAGTAAGACTAAATTTATCTTATTTAGCCATATGAGTATCACTTGGTTCACTCCCACTAAACTTGTAGTATATAAAATCATCAACCAAATTCATCTCAAAATCGAACGAGATAATCACTTGGTGAAACTTATAATACCATTTAAGAGAGGTTTACTTAAGCTCAAGATGGATTTCTTTAATTTATATATCATTAATTTTGAATCATAAGATACAACTTTATGATTGTACAATATAAATAGTTTCTTCAAAGTCACCTTTGAAAACACAAACTTAACATCCATCTAATGTAGCTTAAGATTATAATGAACAACAAGCGTCATGGTTGTTTTATAAAAGTCTTTCAATGAAACTAGAGAAAAAGTCTTTACAAAATTAATGTCTTCTTTTAGAGTATATCCTTTAGATATAAGGCGCGTCTTATACTTATCCACATTACCATTTGCATCCCTTTTGATGATAAATATTCATTTATAACCAATTGATTTGCACATTCAGGTAATGAGACAAGTTTCATAACTTTATTGCTTTGCATAAAATTATATTCTTCTTGTATGACATCAATCAACTTTTGAGAGTTAGAACTTTTTATAATTTATTTTATCATTCTATTATTATCCTTATTTTTTTGCTGAGGTACTTGATTTACTTCTTGAATAATATTTCTCATTTATCTGAAATAGTATTTCTCCTTTATCTTGTGGATCTCTTTAACGACACTTGTTTTTAAGGTAGTTCTTCTGAAATAATTACCTTATCTTGAATAAGAGTTGTTCAACATTCTTTTGCCGAGGTACTTGATTCACTTCTTGATTAATGATAGATGCAAAAACCTAAACACAATACTAATTATCATAATCATCTTGACTCCTTCAAAAGTAGTCTTAAAAGTATGGTCCAACATATAGTTGAACCCCAAATTTTATAAAAAGAAATTATCGTCTTACAAGCGAATAATTTTAATAGTTGATTTGAAAAATCATAATAGATAGATCATCTAACAATTAAATAATAATAATTTTTATTTTCTCACCCTTTAAATAATTAAACTGGTATGAAACTTTAAATTAAATATTTAAAATTTTAAAAATATGAAAAATAAAATATTTTGAGATAGTTTAAAAAAATAAATATTAAAATTCTAAGCGATAGAAGCTAACAAAGTCAAATTGTTCACAACAATGAAGTCATATCTTAAAATTCTAACCATACAAAAAATAATTTTGTAGCCATCCATCTTCCCATTGACTTGCCGCATATAACTCTTATAAAATGCTATAAATTTCTATAATTTTAACCTCAAATCATTGATCACATTTCACTGAATAAAATTTGTATTCACGCAAAAAAAAAACTTTACTTTCTCTCCTTCTCTTATTCAAATAAACATAGAAAAAATGGCAAAATTTGCTTTATTCATTGTTTTGACATCAATGATCATGATTCTTTCAGTCCAGTTTGTTATTGGCGACAACGAACCTTCGTCAGCACCAATAGCAGATGTTAGTGCAGTTGCAGGACCTGTGTCAGACGGTCAACCTTCTTCTGCACCAATAATAGATGTTAGTGCAGTTGGTGGGCCTGTGTCGGTTGCTGTCGGACCTAGAAATGACAATAAAGAGAAAAAATAACCATGAAAATTAATATTTTTATTCAAATAATTGCATACGCATTCGTTATTGTTTTTTTTATTTATATGCAACTTATGTATGAAAACTTGTGACATGTCACTACATTCAGTGGTATCAAAATCGTTAAGATCATGTGAGATTAGAGAATTATGGATTGAATTTTATCATAATCTTTTTGTTGTTATTATAATAGTTTAAAAATATAATTTCGAATGTGTTTAAGTATGCAATATTCTTTGATTAGAAATTTAAAAATGTTATGAATAATTTTAAGGGTAAACTACATATTTAGTACCCTACATATGTCTGTGTTTTTATTTTTGTATCCCAATTATTTTTTTTTGGCAAAATGGTGCCTAATGTTACGTACCGTTTCTATTTTGGTACCCGACCGTTAAAAATAAACAGAAAATGTGACGTGGCTTGGTCAAATAACAATTTTAGTCCCAAAAGCTTATACAATCATTCAGTTTAGTCCAAAATTATATCAATTTAAACCTCATTTAATTTTTGGATTAAAACCATAAATTTTCCATTTTTCTTCTTCTTCCCAAAAGAATATGAACAATTTCGAACCAAAGTATCTGAACCTGGGTTCACTACCAACATCCACAACAATCATGTTCCTGTTGTTGAGATTAGTCGGCTCAAATTCACCATATCTCATGTCTTTAGTCCAATGATCAGGGTTTATCACAAGGTCATAAATAATCGAGAGGAACCTGTAGAATCAAAAAGCCTCCTTTTTGTGTTGTATGAATCTTGGTTGTGAAGCTGGCCTTGAAATGCTGATAAACTGCATTTTGGGGCCATCGTTATTTTCTGGACTGGAGATTCTAGCACTAGAGATAAAATCCAGATTGGGTAAGTGTTTTTCGTGAAAATCTGACCCTAAAAAATCAATCTTTTTGGGGGTTACCCCTCTGATGAGAATGAAGTTTTCAGCTCTACAGAGCATGGAAGCAGCCAAGGATCAAGCCAGCAAAAACTACCCACAAACTAAAAAACTGCAATCTTTACTTGAAAACTTAGAGAAAATACCAACCACCAAGAGAAATACCCTTCAAGGTAAACGAGATTGGACCAAATACGGTACCTTTAAACCCCAAAAGAATATGAATAATTTTTACGGGAAGAAGAAGAAAATGAGAATTTTATAATTTTAACCCAAAAATTAAAATGAAGTTTAAATTGATAGATTGTACAAGTTTTTGGGACTAAAATTATTACTTGACCAAGCCATGCCACCTTTTCCGTTTATTTTTAATGTCCGGAGTACCAAAACAAAAGCGATATGAAACGTTAGGTACTATTTTATCAAAAAATTAGTTAGGGTACCAAAATAGAAATATAAGCATAGGTGAGGTACTAAATATATAGTTTACCCAAATTTTAAATATTATTTTTTTGAAATTAAATATTATATATATTAGAAGCTTTGAATATATTTGTAATCGAAATTGTTTAAACAAATAATATCCTTCAATTAAAAGATTAAAAAATTCATTCAAAATTTAAATATTATATATTTGTCACCGAGCTCAATTTTTAAACGTTTCACTGACAATAAATGAGATAAATATTTATAACAGTAGGATTAAATCATCGGGACAATATGTTTAACTTTAGAATGATTGGATCATAAAAAACAATTAAACCATAAAAATTAAAGGGGTAGAATTTAATTTTGATAATTTTAAAATTAAAAGGTCTTAAAAGTAGTTAAACTAAAAAAATTTGGGGTCAATGCTTAATTTAATTAATTTTAAAACTGATAAGATCTTAAAAATAAATTATACCAGACGCATTTAGGAGGGACAGGGACTTAATTTAAATTGTTTTAAAACTATCGGTGGCCTAAAATATAGTTAAACCGTCAAAGTTGGGGGGTAATTGCCCTCCCACCCTCAATATAGTTTCGTCCTGGTTATCCATATATATAGGGACAATATCTATTTACATGATGTAAAACTCGTCTAATTTTTTCCGTTTATCAAAACATCACTAATGACAATTTATTTTGAACACGAATGATTATGTCTTTAGTTTTACCTTAATTTAGGATCATTCAATGGGAGATTTTTACATAGTTGTCCTTTGTATGTGCATGCTTAGATACTATTATTCATTATTTAAACTTGCTTTGGTTGTGAGTTGTATAAAGTAGGTGAGGACTTGGCTATAAGTTTAGAACCTGCGTTGAATTTGGTTTTATTTGATAGTGGAGTTCAGATAATGCTTGTTGGTGTTGGGCTGAATTCTTTTCTGATTAGTCCCTGGAATGTAGCATTATAATGAAGGGTTGGAGAGTAATCTCGAAGGTAACGGATGGCGCAATTGATGGTTAGAAGTCTATTGGTGTTTGGAGGTGAGTGTTTGAACTATATGTAATCGAGTGTTGGGCTTAACTGAAGATCATGTTGTTCTTGATATATAGAGAATAATGGCGTTATTCAGGTCATTGGCATCGACGATTTGCAATGTGTAGTAACAGTACAATAGGATATTGTCTGAGGACAAATTTATAATTAATTTATTCATCGATTGCAGTCAAAAGAACCCGAGAATCGGTGCCCTCTTCCAGTTGACTTAGTAAAATTCAGTGTTGATGGAGCTGTAGGGTATGGAAGGGTCATTACTAATGCAAAAAAGGACGTGCAATCTCTATTTTCAGGACCAATTTTAAGTTTTAGCTCAGACTTTAAAGAATTAATGGCGATTAGTACAGCGTTGAGAGTATTTCTGTAAGCTATTTGAAAGGTCAGATATCTCTTTTAGTTGAGTCAAATTCACAGGTGGTAATTAACTGGATTGTAAATTCACTTTTGAGGTCGTGGCGGCGGTCAAATGTCCTGGATGAGATGATGCGGGAAATCTCAAAGGTGAAACTACTGTATGTTTCGCGAAGCCAAAACAGTGTGACTGGCCATTTGGCGAAAGAAAGAATATCCAGAACTATTTTTTTTTAAAGCATGGCGATGATACACTGTTGATGACATATGTGCATGCTTTGTAACTGGTTTTTGATTGTTATGTTTTATACAAGATGGGATCCCAGTTGTAACGTATACGGGTAGTATTTTTTTTCTTCATTTAGATTTAGAGAGGTTTTTAACGAGACGCCCAAATTAAGTTTTAATTTAAATCAATAAATTACTTTTTTGCTGAAAAAAAATATTTAAAAGTGATGGCAAATTTATAATTAATTTATTTTTAATTTTTTGTATATATAATAAAGGTAAAAAAGGGGATGGGAGGGCTTGGGCCCCTCTCACTCTCACATACCTCCGTCCCTTATCGTGTATAAGTTTAAATGGATGATTGAGATTAACGATATGAAATGAGAAGATTTATACAAAAAAAAGAAGAAGGAGATAATCTCAGCTATCTATTTACTATCGTCCAACGGTCTAAAAAGATGCAAAATTAAATGAATTTTTATATGATGTAATTGGATCCCTACTCATTTATAATATTTTTTTATATAAAATACTAAAATGTAACTAATCAACTATAATCAATATTTATACCTATATGGTGTAAGTGGGTCCTACTTATTTATAATATTGATTATTGTTAATTAATATTGTAGCTTTTTTTTTGTTTTCCAAACTAACCTTAATTAACAAATTAATGGCATTAATGTGTTGTATTTAAAGTAACACACTTCAATTATCTAGGCTGCTGGAGGTTGTTCGATTGATTCTTTAAGAGCAAGGCCCAATAACACAAAACGCAAAAAATCTTCCCTCATAAGAATAGCCCAAATATAAAAGCTATTACTAGGGTCCATCAGACCCTAATAATATTGAAATCAGCCCAAGTGAAAACACGAATTAACATTACTGATGGATAACATCATAATTCGAATTTTATATGATTTTTGAAAAATATGATTTTTTTAAAAAAGATATTTAAAATTTAGTATGATTTTTTGACCAAATTAATCTGACTATAAAAAATTAATATTTAAAAAAGAAAATATTTAATGCATGAACAATGAATTTTATCTACAAACATATCTATTTAAGTTAAAAAATATAAAATATAAATCTCTAACCTTAAACTACTAGATCTCAAACTATAAATTCTAAACATAAATGATAAATTCAAAACCATACTAAAACTAAACCCCTAAATCTTAAAATAATCTACTTGTGAATTTTGTCAATTTTCTATTTTAAAATAATTTATAAAATATAAAATTGGATATGAATGAAATAGATTTTTATAAGGTAAGGTTTCCTTTGTATATGGTGTAGTTTAAGGGTTATATTTTGATGCACATACTGTGTAAATTTTTTTAAACAACTTTATATTTAAGCTATAAAATCTAAAATCTAAATCTCTAGCCCTAACACTCTAAAATCTAGAGCTTGATCCCTAAACTCTAAACTCTAAATTCTAACCATAAACCTTAAATTCTATCCCTACAACCTAAACCCCTAAATCCTAAACCACAACCTTAATCTCTAAACTATAAAATTGAAAGATTTGTATAAATTAAAATTTATACAAACTTGTATATCAAAGTATTTTTCTTAGTTTATATATATATATATATAACGTAAATTATGAGAAAAATTGAGGAAATTAAGAGATATTAATAGAGGGAAATTTGGCACGACCGGCGCATAACTTAAAAGGGTAATTATTCTATACATTAACGGTGGCAATTAAAATTTTTTTACAAGGGACTTGGTTTAAGGGTTTAAATATTTAACTATATTACCTTAAATTATAAACTCTAAACCTTAATTGAACCTCTAAACCCTAAAAACCTAAAATTAAGACGATTGTTTAAACTTTTAATTTTCACCGCCAGTGTATTAAATATAAATCCAACTTATAAATCTCCGTAAATAATAATTTTATGATTTTGAAATGAATTTGTTAAAATCGCAGCTCCAACAAAGTTCAAGTAAATGTGGGAGAGAAAATTATCGAATGGACGAACAACAAAGCTTAGTTCAACCATCTATACTTGATCGCGCTGCAGCAACGTCACCGCCTCAATCGGGGGCACAACATAGATTATCTCGCTAACTGGTAAAGCCCGAGCTATTCCGGCCAACATGTCTGCAACTGGCACTGTTTGCGATTGTTTCTGGGTAGAAAAGTCAGTTTGAGAAGCCAGAAGCAACAAAAAACAGACAGTTTTTGAGTGTCAAAACCTTAGTTTGCCCTAAAATTAGCTTCTCAAACATTGGTTTGCCAAAAGCTATAAAAACTAGCTTTTGTAAAACTTTTGTTTGCCCTAAACCTTGGTTTTGCAACCTCAACCTCGGTTTTGCAACCTCAACCTTAAACAAAGCTTTAATCTCGTAACGTATCCTCACATCCCAACTTCGAACCAACAAATCCTTTAGCCTTGACACAAGAGTAATTATAAAAGAAATTACAAATGAATGAAAAAAATTATCGTCTTTATAATTTCATATGTACGAGTTAATAAAATTAGTCTCTATTTAAACTTTCAAATATATATATATATATATATATATATTTCAAAATAAATGCAAACAAATCTGGCATTGGATCACCTGATGTTTTCTTCTGCTGAATTTGGAGATACCCATCATTGTAATCTGAAGATGTTAGACCAGTCAAGGCTGCCCCTTTGATCGTGACCCAACTTAAGACAATCTCTCTCGCTCACCTCATTGTCTTTAGTACAAGGCCTCGTATTCAGGACTCGGTTGTGTTTAGACTCGAATCCAATCCTATTTTATTGATAATATTTAGAGTTGAAATTTTATTTAAAATGTATTAATTTCTTATATCATTCGACTCGATAGATATCGATCTGGTAAAAGTGAATGGAAAGCACATGCAATGATGACCAATAGTATGCGAAGGGAGAGCTATGGTGTATGCCATTGGCTACATTTTGAGAGTTTTAAAAATCAAGAGTTTTTTAGACATATTCTCGTGAGGTTCAGAGATTTTTGGGTATTTTTTGTTTTGACGCTTTTGTCGAGGATTAGGACCACTGTTCCAAATTGGATATGGAGATCTGAGTTACATGTCTGTCTTGGATTTTACATCATCATATACATTAACAAATAACCCTAAAAGCAACAACAACAACAACAAAAGCCTGACATCCTTTACTAAAAAAACATTACAAATATGGAAAACAAAATTACAATGATACAGAAATAAAGAACGATAATAGAGCGGAATAGGATAAATGTTATCAATTCTACCATCGTTACTTGGTTGTCACGTTCCGTTTCATAATTTGTCTCGTTTTTAGGGGTGTATTCACAATTTTTATAGAACGAATTTAAAATTTTATGATTTGTTAAAGGTCTATAAAGCAATTTCTCCATTTTAGAGGACCAATGTCATTGTTTGCCACTCCCGGTTTCACCCTTGCCCACTTTTATTGTAGATGTATAATCTCAAAAATATTGAATACATCTATTTCCGCCCCCATCCTACCTATATTTATACTATTTCATTTGTATTTTATGAATTTAAATATTTATACTATTTCATTTGTAATAAATTCAAATAAATAATCTTCAATATAAAATAAATGAATGATTCCCGATGCTGTACAAATAAATTGTAGGTTAGTACATCAACATAATTGCAAATTACAAAACCCTCCCCATGCAAATGGTACATATAATACTATTCCTTTGCATGCTTTCGTTCTCAAAACCAAACACGTATCCAATAATGCAATGGTTCTCTACTTTGTGTCGGGGCTTTGTTCCACTTAGTTGACTACTAAATATATCTTTCAATGATGCAAGAAACAAAGAAAACACAAGATCAACCAATATTTTCTAAGATATATAATTTTTGCTCGGCATAATTTATTCATTAATTAGAAAATCACATAAAGTGATTCTATAAAGTCTTCGAGGATTGGATCAAACACAAACTCCATAAACTTCCTACATTCTCATTAACACAAGACGTCCTGCTAGAACCTGGAATGTAACCAATCCATAGGGCTAACAAATGTTGAAATCATATATATATATATATATATAGTGATGAAATTTTGGGTAAACTACATGTTTAGTTATCCAACTTTTAATATGTTTCTATTTTGGTCGTCCAACTATAAAAATATTCAAATTGTGCTCGTTTAGGACACTCCGATCTTTTAACGCCACCACCAAAACGTTGTGTGTTGGTTTATTTGTGAAATTACCTGAATCTTTAAAGTTCATCTCCCCACCAATGGCATCTTTCTTCATTAGTGTTTGACTACCGTCAATTGTGATTTGTGACATAACTAGTAACAAAACGTCCCCCTTTCTCCCCTCTTACTTCTTCCCAGTTTGTTTTCATTGAAAGATGAAACTCATATCAAATCTTTAATCTCATCTTAATTTGATCTGCAACCACCATAATTTGATCAACACGAAATCAAGATATATTGTTTTTATTTTCATTCTTGAACTTCTCGACGTTTGAATTTGGAAGAAAATACTCTGGTGTCGATGAACCAAAGGGATTCCAGAAATTTGGGTCTGAAAGGAAAGTTTAAGGGATTTTAGCAAACATTTACTGGAAAAAATTACATGACGTTAAAGAATTAAAGGTCGTGTGGCCTAAATAAATGAAATTTAAAAGTTCAGTAATAAAACTAAAAAAATTATAGTTGAGAGACCAGAACAGAAATACGCTAAATGTTGGATGACTAAACATGAAGTTTACTCCAAATTTAAGCATATGCGAGTAAATTCGTTTGTAGTTAAATTTAAAAAAAAATAGAAAAAAGTTTATCTTCATTTGCTACTGCACTTCCTTAGCTAATTGATAATATATATAGTATCAATAATTAATTGCGAAAAGTTCAAAGTTTTGTTGTAAACTGATGTGACAATTTGATGTGGTTTATTGAGCAGAAACAGAAACTATTTCTAGCACATGATGTAATTAAGCTAAATTCATTTTTTTAGGATAAGCTAAATTCATTTTAACTTTGGGATGATGGGGACGTAATCCAAGTACATTCAATATGGACTGTCCTTCATAAAAAACACCATATTCAATTATTTTTATTAATAAAAAAGATATACTAAAACAATAGGAAAATTTCAGAAACGAATTCGAGAATACAACGATACGCTAAAACACAAAAAATAAATTATAGTATACACTCGAGACTCAAGCAAACACAATAAAAACAATTCCTCACATCATGCAAATAAACATCCAAAATTACTGGCGTAAATGCGATCAACAGTCGCCCTCACCAATGGAATCTACTCAAAGAATTTTAAAAATAAAATCTGATGTCGTGTGAGGTAAGGGCACACGATAGAGCTAAACAGATCCAAGAAAAATGGCCTCGAATCCATTATATGGTATGGGCAGGCACATGTTGTGCTGGTGAGGCACATTTCACTGCTTGATTTGATATAAATTATGAAATATAAATGAATATTATATGATAGAGATGAAGCATGGAAGTAATGCTCCATGCTTATGCAAAGACATGAGCTGCCTGGATGGGGGCCGGTTGTTAGTGCTTCAATGAGTTGTTTCCCAACTGGAGGTATTTGCTTATCGCCAGATGCAAAACTGTTCAATGTTTAGTACTTGAGAAACATAGATTTGATTGAATACTTGTTGCTTTCTTTGCATTCTCCAACTCAACTTTACTCTTCATTGGATACCCATAATTATCGAGTCTTAACTCGATTAGCATTTATTGAAAAATGTGAATTTTAATGCGTTTAAGAGTTTGGAGAGATTATGAGTAATTCAAGTATTGAACATTGTTGATGCTTAAAATAACAGACACATTCAAGAGAAGTGGTGAAGAAGATCACGGTGATTTATGGGGATTTCAGACGATTTATTTCGGTTGATTTGAGATAGAAAGCTGCAGACAATATGGCGCTCGGAGAAGGAGAGGAAGATAGGAGAAAAAAGGGTGTTACCATCTTGGTTTAACCGACCCCCTTTATTGTTGATGATGTAGGGTATTTATAATGGGAAGTGAATTTTGATCAATAAAGGTGTCAGATGTAGCGTTATAATAGGTATTGATGGGTTGTCAGAATAAACTCGACTATCAAGCAATAAGCTGAGTTGCTGATTTAAGTGGACTTGATATTTTTTATGTCAAGGCGCGACAGTTAAGTATGAAGAATGATTCAGAGAATAAAAGCTGTGAAGACCATAGTGTCTCATATGTTAGGTGGTAAAAATAAAAAGAACTTTGAAAGAACTACAACAAAAACTTACGAATTTCGGAGGCAAAAACGGAAGACAAAAACTTCCAAATTTCGGAAGCTTTATGTCCGGAAGTATAACATACATAAACTTCATCATTTTTAAGCTCAGGATGATTTTGTAAGAATATTCTAAAGCTGAACTCATAAATAAAATGCACATAAATACATATTTATATTTAAATATGATCCAACAAAAATATTTTTTTAAAAAAATCAAGCTACATATAGTTATAATTTTATTTTTCTTTTTGACATGGCCACTTGTTTTCAGGGTATTATTCAAACTTGTCATCAAAAGTTTATGAAATGAAGGGAGAAGTTGCAGGCTTAGGAGTCCCCACCAAGGAAAATGAGAAGAATAAAATAATCGCATTCCATCGCTTGCCTCTAGTTTTCACCTTTAAATATCTCTTTTAAGATTTAGGTACATCTACCTGATGACATTATTAAAAATAATATTAATTTAAAATATTAGTAATCTATCATCATTCGATTCATTAATAATTAATAAAATTATACATTACAAATATAAACAGACGCATGATTTTATGTTAGGGTCTGTAAATTTTTATACTTAATAAAATTATATGAGAACCCAACAAGTGATCTCAGTAAAAAAGCGAATGATGTTCATCTAAGGAGACTCGGGTTCAATCGCAATGTTTGCAAGGTGTGTGTGCATGTCAAAGGGTTAAAAATATCTATAAACAGATACTCCATTGTAATTACTTTTAGACTATTTAAAAAATTATATGAGAATTTAAAATTTTCAAAAATGTAAAATTAGATCATCAATACAAAGTATAAAAAAATTTCAAAATAAATAAAAATTTAAATTTTTAAAAAGTGTGATTGCCATTAACATCTCGACCGTCCATCATGATAAATGCATCAAATATATAAATCTTTCAGGTTATTTAAATATCACGAGAGCCGTGACTTTTACCCTACTTAGCAGAACGGCAATGTTCCAGCCCTCGTCTTCCCTACAATTGAAGGTGCGACGTTACCTTTTAGGGTTGAATTATATCTAAGAATAATTAATTAAGTCTCTAAATAATTTTATACTTAATTAAGTCTTTATACTCTAAAAGTTTATCAATTCACTCCTTGACCAACATTGACTGTTAAATTTAATAATGTTTCAAATCAATTGATGCAACATATTGTGTTGCAGTGTTGTCACTTGACTTTTTAAATTTTTTTATTTTATTTAATTTTTTTTAAAACTTCTAAAAATTATAAAAAAAATAATTTTATAAAAAAATCTGTAAATGTCACATGACAAAACAGTAGTGTGTCACGTGTCAATAATATCTAAAAAACGTAAAAAATTTATGATCAAAATTAATCAAAAGTCTTAATTGATTTAATTTATTGATTCGATGCTTACTTGATTCAATTTATTAACTCGGGGTTTAATTGGGTGCAACAAGGACACATAGCTAATAATAATATGTGGAGAATAGGAGAAAGCTAAGTTACATAGCTAATCTGGACCATCAATGCTATCCTGAAATAACTATTAGTCTAACCATTAACTTATAAGTTAAATCTCTTTTAAATTTTTGTACACGTGTTTATTTTTTAGCTGACATCATTTTTAAAAACTATTGTCCAAAACAATTTAACTAAATCAAAAAAATTTATGGTCAAACACTATGTGATGACTAGTTGACAACGTGTATAGTTTTTTTACAGAAGAATATATACTTTGAAAATGAAAAAAAAGGGAGAAAATTCAAACTTAGACAAGAATAAATCTCCATCACTTGGAAGACAAGCAATAACAGATAAGGCATTTTTAGGGGAATATTGGGTTTTGGTTTAATTTTTTGGGTTATAAGACACGCTGCCCTATAATTGGGGATCTACGGCAAAAACTACAGTGAATTGAAGATGTCACTTGCAGGTGGCGTCTTTTTAATTATTTAAATATTTAATATTTAAATTTCAATGAAGACGCCACCTGAGCCGAATTAGTAAATTGAGTCGCGAATCCAACAACTGCAGTGAAAGTGGTCAGTCGAACAAAGCTGGCTCGACAAGACGCCACGAGCAGATGGCGTGCAGGTTTGGCAGATTCCTTGTCACCATCTGTAGGTGGCGACATGAAGCTTGGACGCCATCTGCAGGTGGCGTCAGGATCTGCATATATACAGAGGAGCTGCCCAGGAATTTTTGTTCTTTTGTTGTTCATTTCAAAAAAATCAAGTTTGAGGAGTTTTGGGTAGAGTTTTTTGGTAAATTAAGAGAGTCGGTGGTGTGATCGAATATCACGATGGATTGTGACACCAAAAACGTTTATGGTCGTTAGGGCGAAATAGTTGATAATTTTAGCGAGGACGACAAAAATGTTATACCAGTGGCAGAAGATGATGATGTCGAGTTGCTTGATGTTGATGCTATTAGGACCGCTGCTGCTCATGTCTATGATCTTGATGTTGAGGAAGATGTTTGGGCAGTAGCGTCCGCTAGATATAGATTGGCTGATGAGCCGTCGGTTTGGGGTTATATTCAACCGGAGCCGCAGCAACCGGAACCCAATCTTCCAGCTTACGTACCTCCAGTCCACATGTATGAAGTGGACTATGCTGCAATGCGGGATCAAGAATATGAGGCACGAGTATTTTGTCATTCTTCAGCTTCAGCCTCAACCGACGGGGAATTGAAACTCGGAGGTCAATTCGATACAAAAAAAGATACCCAGTTAACAATCAAGGAGTACTGCGTTAGACGTCATATGCAATCTTGCGTTGCTGAATCTGATAGCGGAACATATTGTGTAAGGTGCGTGAATTGGAGGAGCAAATATAACTAGAGGATAAGAGTTTCGTATATGAAACGAAAGAAGATGTGGGAGGTCAAAAGTTTCATTGATCAACATTCATGTACCATGACTTCAATCACACAGGACCACATAAACCTTGACTCCGATTTGATATGCGCTTACACAAAGTTGTTGGTTGAGAAGAATCCGAGGATTGCTATTGCAGTGTTGGTAGCATCGATTCGTGCACAACTTGAATACATCCCATCCTACTATAAGGTGTGGATGGCAAAGCAAAAGGCGATGGCGTTAGTTTACGGTGATTGGGATGAATAATACAAGTATTTATCCCCGGCACTGCAGTGGAGTACGAAACGTTGCCGGCGGTAACACTACAAGGTGAAGTAATTCCCGAAAAAAGAATATTCAGTAAGTTATTCTGGGTATTCCAGCCGTGCATTGAAGGATTTGTATTCTGCAAACGTATGATTCAAATTGATGGTACATGGTTGTACGGGAAATACGAGCATATATTGCTTATTGTTGCAGCGCAGGACATAGACAATATATATTTCCAATAGCCTTTGCCATAGTTGAGAAGGAAAATGTCGAGGGATGTGAATTCTTTTTGAATAATTTACGCCGACACGGGATTTGTGTGATTTCTGATAGAGGGTCTGCTCTATTATCAGTAATCGATAGGCCCAGAAGTTTATGGAGACCAGCACATGCTTATCCAGCCTATTGTATACGACATATTGCTGCCAATGCAAAGGCTCAGTTCCGGAACAATCAGATTCGTCATGAAATTTTAAGCGCAGATAAGTTGTAATTTGTTATTGTCTAAATTATTGATTTATTTATGTATGATATTTGACTTGCGTTTACTAACTAACGTTTATATGAGCAGGGTATGAAATGGTTCAGCCAAGGTTCGATGCGAAGTTTAGGCGTTTTATAAGGCATGGACAACATGTGCATGATTTTGTTGCTGATATTCCCAGGGAACGATAGTCACAGGCCTATGATGAAGGTCGACATTACGGGCATATGACCACTAACCTTGCCGAGGCTATCAACTTTGTGTTGAAAGGGACGCGTCATCTACCAATTGCCAGTATTGTTTAAGAGACGTACTTTAGACTGGGCAAAGTATGGTGCGACAAAGGGAAGGAGGTCAACTCCCAGATAAATAAGGGACTACAGTGGTCTGAAACTCTCCAAAGGAGTATGGAGAAACTTCAAGAGGACGCAATCGCCATGAGAGTGGATTTCTTCGACCCCAACGATGCTGAATTTAATGTCCAAGCCTTGGTACGCCCGAACGAGCACAAATTGTTCTGAGTAAACTTGCATGTGAACTGGTGTGACTGTGGCTGTTTTTAGGCATATAGATACCCGTGCGCTCACGCAATGGCCGCATGCATGCATGTCCGTATAGACCCATATACGTTGGTGTACATCTGCATCATCGTAAGGCGTCCAAATGAACTGTCAAAAAAATTAATATTAACATCAACAAATATTTGGGTAAGCAAGACTGTACTTTAAACCAACTTTAATACCTGATTTTTTCCTTCAGATTCGATCTTCAGTCTCACGTCAACAACGTTGTTGTGCACTGTTGTAGTGCTCATGAATCTCCTAAGGTGACCACTTCTTTGTTACGTTCCACATGGGCACCATTGTAGTGCTTTAATCTTTGTCCATTAACTTTGAATTCATGTTTGTCAGTGATGGACTTGATTATCACGGCACCATGGGAGAATGATTTGACAACTTCGAATGGTCCCGACCATCTTGATTTCAATTTTCTCGGGAAAAGTTTTAGCCGAGAATTGAGTAAAAGAACTAGTTGCCCTGGCATGAATTGCCGCGGCAATAGTTTCTTGTGATGCCATTGCTTTGTTTTCTCCTTGTAGATTCGTGCATTGTTATAGGCGAGTGCACGAAATTCTTCTATCTCGTTGAGGTCCAACAAACGCTTTTGTCTGGTACTTTCCTGATCCATATTCACGGTCTTGATTGCCCAATATGCCTTGTGTTCGATTTCCACCGGTAGATGACATGTTTTGCCATAGACAAGTCGGAAGGGGGACATACCTAAGGGTGTTTTGAATGCAGTGCGATATGCCCAAAGTGTGTCATCTAGTCTTAATGACCAATCCTTCCTAGAGGGATTTACAACTTTCTCGAGTATACCCTTCACTTCTCGGTTGGAAATTTCTGCTTGCCCATTAGTTTGTGGGTGATATGCCGTGGCAATCTTGTGTGATACACCGAAGCGTTGCAACATCTTGGCAATAAGTCTGTTGTCAAAATGCTTACCTTTGTTACTGATAATTGCCCTCGACATCCCAAACCGTGTAAATATGTTTTTTCTGCAAGAATCGTTGCTCGGTCTTGGAATCGTTGTTGGGAACTGCAGCTGCCTCAACCCATTTAGACACGTAGTCAACGACAAGTAGAATGTAGAGGTTGCCGAATGAAGATGAGAAAGGTCCCATAAAATCGATCCCCCACACATCGAACAATTCTACCTCGATGATGTTTTGGAGCAGCATCTCATGTCTTCTAGAGATATTGCCCGTCCTCTGGCAACGATCACATTGCTTGTAAAAGTCTTGGGCATCTTTGTACAGTGTTGACCAATACAAACCAGATTTCAGCCTTGAACCATTCATCTTCGAGAGGATTGCACATCAAAAGTGTCAAATCTTTTGCCATCAATCGGAACCGGGTAACATCTCACGGGTAAGAGAATTCTATGCTCACTCACCTAACCCGGATAATCCTTATGTTTTTGTTCGTGACAAGACCATACTTATAAGCCCCGAAAATATCAACACCTTTTACGGGCTTTACATTGAGAAGGACGAGCATCAAGCCTTTGTTGATCAAATCACGCCCAAGCAACTCGACAAGGTGCTTCAAGAACTCACTCAACCGGGAACTCATTGGAACGACGGAGATGCATGTCCCAAGTGAGTCCACCTATGAAAATGCCCTACCAAAGTTCGGTTGGAATCAAGCACAAATCCGAAAGCTAATGGGAGAGGCACCGGAAAAATCCTCAAGGCCTCCAATTGCCGCAGCAACTCCTGCTGCCCCGACAATCCTTAATGCCCAAGCACCTAACGCCCGGGCAACTCGGCCATCAACCCCGGGACACTTTGAAGCACTCTTGCAACCATTGGCGAGCCACCTAAGGCAAATTGAAGACTGACAACTAATATTCATGTGGTACATAAAGGAGCACAACAATGCCATCACCCAAGTCATCCTAGAAAAGTACAAGGACAGTCGCGTGCCGTTCCCAATCTTTCCAGCCGATATCCTTGCCCCGATAACCAATGAAGCAGTCGCCACGGCAACCGCAATAGATGATGCCACAACAACCAATCTAGATGATGCCACAGCAACCAAAGCTAAAGACATCCCTGCAATCACTGCAAAAGCCAAAGGTAAAGCATCTATGCCCGAATCAACTCTTACGAAATCATTGTCTGATTTTTCAGATTCGGACGAGTCCTCTGTTGCGTGTAATAAGTGCTACGCAATTGTACAAGTATACACGTCGCAAGTAATAAAGTGATATGAGTATCGAGTATCGTCTTCACAGGGATTGGTTTGGGCCACTTTGCTTAAGTTACTGCACTGTGAAAATAAAAACACAATTGATAATAGAGGTTTTAATTAACGAGAAAAGTAAAAGCAATAAACTAAAATAATAGATGAAAGAAAAAGAGAGAATAGGCCAGGTTATCGTGAGTTGAGGTGTGATAGCCGATTGGATCATCTTGGTAAAAGAGTGCACGAGCAACTCAGTTGCCGTGGCAACTTGCACAACGGGGTTGCCTTGGCAACTAATCTATGGTTGCCTGGGCAACTAGTTGGGCAACTACTTGGGCGTTTGGGCAGCAACCTTCAAGGTTCGGCAGAGCGTTCTTCAGTGGTTTCTTCTTATCCCTAAGTCGAAACTCTAGCTACTTGTGCATGTCTTGATAATACATCCCTGCGTGAATCAAGGGTGAACAACAACCAATCTTGCGCTCCTCTTAGCCGTTGAAATCCTTAACTTATTCCTAAGCCGAATTAATTTTCACCATCAATAGATTGAATAAAGATCATATTTATTCGTTTCTTGAATCTAACTCTCCCTATATTAGATAAATAGATGAAGTTACGAGATCCTCTCCCAATTCACTCGCAAACAAGAATAAGAACCAAGAATGAATAAATCTTGAAATAGAAAAGTGCAAACTTTTATTACCTAAACAAAAACCAATAGTTTCTCACAACCACAAAACACAATAACCATAGCCAAATAGATTTAGTTCATGGCTAGGTTCCAAAGAAACACCAGATAAACAATCCCTAGCATGAACCCAATCGAACAAGAAAGAAAAAGGATGAAGAAGGAGGCTTGTCGAAATCCTCCTTGCCCTAGATGCTTGTCGAAAATTCTCTCCTCTTGCCCTCCTTGGACTTGTCGAAATTCCCCTCTTGCTCTCTCTATGGATTGTCGAAATCTCCATCTTATTTATAGGGCTAGGCCAAAGTCCTTCTTTGAGGAGGAAGTTAAGTTGGAATTAAATTATCTTTAAAGAATATAATTCTTTATTATAATTGTATTCCTACTAGAACTTCTCCTATCTTATTGGAATTTAATTCTTCTTTAATCTCTGCATGGAAATCAAATTCCTTTGGGTTTGGGCTTTGCTCCACGTCATCTTGGGCTTGTCTAGTCATCAATTTCGACTACCATATCACCTTTGCTCTTGTCGACAATTGCCATGACCAATGGCTCGGCGTCTCCTTCATGTATTACCCTGGCAACTAGCTCTAGCCTTGCTTTGGCAAGTGATCCTGCACACACACAAAAACACACCAAAGCAGCATCTTTTTCCACAAAAATCACCAAGTTATGTAATCAAGCTCAACGGTGGAAAGAAACATGAATTAATGCATGAATAACTAATTATGCAACTAATATGAGCTTAAGTCTAACAATAATATGGGTAAAAAGGGTAATAAAAATAGTACTTTTGAACACTTATCGCACCCCCAAACTCGAACTATTGCTTGTCCTCAAGCAATGCAAACTCATAATTACCTGCCAAGACTTCAATTTTCACAAACTTAGCTTTGAGCTTGATTTCAATTCTCTGAACCGGGGCACAAAGTATGATTGGCTTTTTATTTTTCGAAAAACTTAGGAGTTACTCGGAATCAAACTATAATGCTTGTGAGTGTGTGCGGAGTTGTGTGCAAGTTGATTTTTCAGATTCTATGCAAAAAATAGGTTTTCAAATTACTTTATTGGGTTCTTTTTAACATGTTTGAACTAGAGCCAGTGTTGGGCACCTCTAGTGTTTTGTTTTTAGTTTTATTAAGTTAATTACTAATCGACTAGAGCCGGTTTCGGGCATCTCTAGTTAAATTTTTTTTAACACATCCTAGAGCCAATTTCGGGCACCTCTAGTGATTAATTTTTAGCACATGCTAGAGCCAATTTCGGGCACCTCTAACATTCATCCAATTTTTATTCTAATCCCTCAATTTGTTAATTATCAACCTAAGTTCACTAGAATTCCTTAAATCAATCAAACCACAACAGTGTTTCATCAAATTTAGCATCATAGTAAAATTCTGAGTTTTTCCATGGTTATCCTAGAATAAAAATTCTATCAATTAAGTGCATTGACAAAGTCATCATCGGATATTCATCAAATCTAAGCAATTCTTGTTCCAATTAAAGGCATGGCAAGCAATTTATGTATCCTAACTGTAATACTTAAGATGAATGTAACTAAACATGGTAACTACTAATAACAATTCCCCCCAAACTCGAGTGAGGCATTGTCCTCAATGCACGCATTAAAAAAAATAACGAAAAATAAAAATAAAAATGCATACGAGGACTTACTCTGAGAGTTCGTCATCGTAGATGATTAGTTTCCTTTTTGGTCGGTGTCTTGATTCTCTTGCTTGAACGCGATGGTTGTTTTCTTGTTGCCGGGATGTCTTTAGATTTGGTTGCCGTGGCATCTTCAGGGTTGGTTATCGTGGCATCAGCTTGTGCGGGCACGATGTAGGTTGCCGCGACATCTTCTTCATTGGTTGCCGGGGCAAGGATCTCGGCAGTAAATTTCCTTAGCATAGTAGTTGTGAGTCTTGTTGTGAAAAAGAAAACAAAGAAAACCTGAAAACTAAAGATAATAAAGAAAAATAAAATATCTCCTAAAAATAAAAATAAAAATGGAAATAAAAAGAAAATATTGAAAGGAGAGCATGCTCATGCATCTCCTAAGTTAACCGTTTCTTTGTTACGTTCCACATGGGCACCATTGTAGTGCTTCAATCTTTGTCCATTAACTTTGAATTCATGGTTGTCAGAGATGGACTTGATTATCACAGCACCATGGGAGAATGGTTTGACGACTTCGAATGGTCCCGACCATCTTAATTTCAGCTTTCCCGGGAAAAGTTTTAGCCGAGAATTGAATAGGAGAACTAGTTACCCTGGCGTGAATTTTGTGGCAATAGTTTCTTGTCGTGCCATCGCTTTGTTTTCTCCTTATAGATTCGTGCATTATTATAGGCGAGTGCACGAAATTCTTCTATCTCATTGAGGTCCATCAAACGCTTTTTTTCGGCACTTTCCCAATCCATATTCACGGTCTTGATTGCCCAGTACGCCCTGTGTTCGATTTCCACCGGTAGATGACATGTTTTGCCATAGACAAGTCGGAAGGGGGACATACCTAAGGGTGTTTTGAATGCAGTGCGATATGCCCAAAGTGCGTCATCTAGTTTTAATGACCAATCCTTCCTTGAGGGATTTACAACCTTCTCGAGTATACCCTTCAATTCCCGGTTGGAAATTTCTGCTTGCCCGTTGGTTTGTGGGTGATATGCCGTGGCGATCTTGTGTGATATGCCGAAGCGTTGCAATATCTTGGCAATTAGTCTGTTGTCAAAATGCTTGCCTTCGTCACTGATAATTGCTTTCGGCATCCCAAACCGTGTAAATATGTTTTTCTGCAGGAATCGTTGCACGGTCTTGGAATCGTTGTTGGGAACTGCAGCTGCCTCCACCCATTTAGACACATAGTCGACGACAAGTAAGATGTAGAGGTTGCCGAATGAAGATGAGAAAGGTCCCATAAAATCGATCCCCCATACATCGAACAATTCCACCTCGATGATGTTCTGGAGCGGCATCTCATGTCGTCTAGAGATATTGCCCGTCCTCTAGCAACGATCACATTGCTTGTAAAAGTCTTGGGCATCTTTGTATAATGTTGGCCAATACAAACCGGATTGCAAAACTTTGGCCGCGGTACGAGTTCCTCCAAAATGTCCTCCATAAGGTGAAGAATGGCATTGCCGGAGTACATTCTGTTGCTCTTCTTCAGGGACACATCGGCGTATAACCTGATCTGCACATTGTTTAAACAAAAGAGGCTCGTCCCAAAAGTAATGCTTAGTATTATGGCGGAACTGTTTCTTCCCTTAGTGAGTAATGCCATAAGGTAAAATACCACAAACAAGGAAATTAACTAAATTCGCGTACCAGGGTATTACCGAGGCATATGCTGTCGTAGTGACTGCTCCCAGAATTTCCGCGGCGTGCACGTCAAAGACTGTTGCGGCGTCGAGAGTTGTTGAGGCGTGTGCATCCATGGTTGCCGAGGCGTCGAGGGTTTCCGAGGCGTCTAGGGTTGCCGAGGCGTCGAGGGTTGCCGAGGCAACTAAAATTTGTTCATCCAGGAATGCATCACATATCTCTAGATCCGCGTCCTCCTTCCTATTGCGTTCCAAACGTGATAAATGATCGGCCACTTGATTTTCTGTTCCTTTCCTGTCTTTAATTTCAATATCAAATTCTTGTAAAAGTAATATCCAACGAATCAAACGAGGTTTAGCATCATTTTTAGCAAATAAGTATTTGATTGCCGAATGGTCCGTATGAACAATTACCTTTGAAACAATTAAATAGGATCAGAACTTGTCAAATGCGAAAACTACAGCTAGTAACTCTTTCTCCGTTGTTGTGTAATTCACTTGAGCACCATTAAGAGTTTTACTAGCGTAGTATATCACATGGAAGGTCTTACTTGTGCGTTGGCCTAGGACTGCTCCTACCGCGAAATCACTTGCATCACACATGAGCTCAAAAGGTAGCGTCCAATCTGGTGGAACGACAATGGGTGCCGATGCAAGCTTTTTCTTTAGGGTTTCGAATGCTTGGGTGCAAGAATCATCAAAATCGAAGACTTTATCCTGTTCAAGCAGATTACACAAGGGTTTAGTGATTTTAGAAAAATTATGAATGAACCTCCTGTAAAAACCTGCATGTCCAAGAAAACTTCGAATTCCTTTAACCGAACTTGGTGGGGGTAATCCCTCGATCACGTCCACCTTGGTTTTGTCTACTTCAATTCCCTTGGATGAAATCTTGTGGCCGAGCACTATTCCTTCATCTACCATAAAATGGCATTTCTCCCAATTGAGGACTAAATCCGTTTCTTCACATCTTGCCAACACCCTCTCTAAATTACCGAGACAGCTGTCGAAGTCATTACCAAAAACAAAAAAATCATCCATGAAGATCTCAAGGAAGTTTTCAACCATGTCTGAAAAGAGCGCCATCATGCATCTTTGAAAGGTTGTCGGGGTGTTACACAATCCGAACGGCATCCTTCGGAAGGCATAAGTACCGTACGGGCATGTGAAGGTTGTCTTTTCTTGATCTTCTGGTGCTATGGCAATCTGATTGTAACCTGAATAACCATCAAGAAAACAATAAAAGAGTTTACCTGCAAGACGGTCAAGCATTTAATCAATAAAGGGTAATGAGAAGTGATCTTTCCTAGTGGCTTTGTTTAGCTTTCGATAGTCCATACAAACCCTCCAACCGGTCACAGTCTTGGTTGGGATAAGTTCATTATTTTCATTGCTTACCACTGTTATACCTCTCTTTTTCGGTACACATTGTACCAGACTTACCCACGTACTATCGAAGATAGGGTATATAATGCCGGCGTCAAGCCACTTGATGATTTCTTTCATTACAACCCCTTTCATGGCATGATTCAGTCTCCTCTGGGCCTCAATTGAAGGTTTGTGATCATCTTTCAACAGGATCTTGTGCATGCATACTGCCACGCTAATTCCTTCAAGTCGGCAATTGTCCACCCTATTACCTTTTTGTGTAGCTTCAACATCTTGATCAGCTTCTTTTCCTGCTCAGGCTGTAACTTAGAAGAAATAATTACAGGCAATGTATTATCAGTTCCTAAGTATGCATATTTTAGTTGCTCTGGCAATTGTTTCAACTCAAGAATCGGTGGTTGTTCAATAGAAGGTTTTTTGAGTTTACCTTCCTTACCTGAGTAATCCAGTGGTTCAAAGTATGTACCTGGTCGGTTGACTAGCCAATTTGCCTTTTCTTGTTGTTCCTCATCGACCGGTTCTTCATACTCCTCAGGTTCCTCTTGATCGGCAATGTAGTTCCAAGGCAACTAAATTCATCATCGAAGTTAAACTCTACCGTGGCATGAAGTAGTTGGCATTCTTTTGGATCATCGGCATGCCTTAGTGTTTGGAACACATTTAGTTTGACCTGCTGGTCATTCACCCTCATTGTGAGTTCTCCCTTTTCAACGTCGATCAAGGTTCTCCCTGTTGCTAGGAATGGTCTCCCGAGAATGATAGGTGCATGCTCATCTGCTTCACAATCCAAAACAATAAAGTCAGCGGGAAAAATAAATTTATCAACTTTTACCAGTATGTCCTCAATTTTTCCCTCTGGATACACATAGGATCTGTCGGCTAGCTGTAGCATAATTGTTGTAGGTCTTGCCTTCCCAATTCCTAGTTTCTGGAAAACCGATTTAGGCATCAAGTTTATGCTAGCCCCAAGGTCGCATAATGCTTTCCCGACATAGTGATTTCCAATGGAACAGGGTATTGTGAAACTTCCGGGATCCTTCAACTTAGGTGGCATACGATTGTGCAACATTACCATGCATCCCTCTGTTGCGGTAACTGTTTCAAACTCTCATAGCTTTGTTCTCTTGGACACAATGTCTTTAAGAAACTTGGCATAGTTTGGCATTTGTTCAATTGCTTCCACCAGTGGCAAGTTGATGCGGACTTTCTTTAGGATATCAAGAAACTTTTTGAATTGGTATTCTTGCTTTTGTCGCTTCAACCTTTGTGGGAATGGTGGTAGAAGTCGGATATCTTCGATCCTTTCATTGGTTTGAAACCTGATTGACGGCATTGCCGGGACATCTGGAGTTACCGAGGCGTTATCAACTGGGGTTGCCGAGGCATGCTTATCGCAACTTGTCGAGGCGTCTTTATCGTCGGTTGCCAAGGCATGCTTATCGCCGGTTGCCGCGGCAATTCCTGGTTAAGCATCTGAGGCTTTGCTGCTAGGTTCGTCTTGATCTTTTTGTGGAGTTTTATTTGACGAGCGGGTTTGAACCTCTCTAAGTTGTTGGCCACTTCTAGTGGTGATCGCCTTACATTGCTCATGGCCAGTTTCTCTTGCGACTTCAGTATCACCAGGTAAACCTCCTTGCGGTCTAGTGTTCAGATTTTGAGCAAACTGTCTGACTTGATTTTCCAATGATTTGATTGTCACCTCTTGGTTTTGCAATCTCATCTCGGTCTTGTTAATAAAAGCATCAATTCTTTTTATGAAATTACTATTCTCAGCCATATAAGATTCAGTTTTCATCATAAAAGCATTTAGAGGATTTTCCAAAGAACTAGATGTTGTCGGTTGTTGTTGCGGCATCATTGCTGCCGTGGCATATTCTCTTGGAATCCCGATGCTTGTGCATTTTGATTGTTCGGTTTAGAGCATTGTTGGGATTACTCCATGAAAAATTCAGTGCTTCTTCCAAGCTGGATTGTATGTATTGGACATCACGTTATTGCTCGATTGTAATTTCCCACATAGAATTTGGTTCAATTCGCATACATTCGGAAGAATTATGGTTATCACCACATAACTCGCAAAAAGAATCCATTACCTTGACTTCATGTGTGTTGTTTGGTTTTTGCATGTTCGGACCATCTTGGTTAAAGTGGCCAATTGTGCGAAATTGAATCGATGATCCTAGTTCATGTATTGTGGCTTGGCGTCTAACTCCTCCTCTCCTAGTAGATGGGAATTGATAATCATTCTTGGCCAGCCTGTTTAAAATTTGCATTGCTTTTTCCGGTGACTTATCTAGGAGTATGCCGTTTGCCGAGGCATCTAGCATCATCCTTGTTGGTGTATTCACGGCGTTGTAAAACATTGTTACTTGAGTCCACATCGGGAATCCGTGTAGGGGGCATTTGTGTAGAAGTTCTCTATATCGCTCCCAAGCCTCGTACATGGATTCATCATCTGCCTGCCGAAAAGAAGTAATGTCGTTACGAAGCTTATCAGTCAAATTTGTAGGATTAAATCTAGCAAGGAAATCACGACAAAGATCAGTCCAAGATGCTATGGATCCGACAGGAATGCTATTCAACCATGCTTTCGCCCTATCCCTCAGTGAATAGGGGAATAATCTTAATTGTAGGACATCGGGGGTGACTCCGTGTATCTTGAACGAGTTGCAAATCTCGAGGAAAGATTTCAGATGTCGCCGTGCATCTTCAGTTGCTGAGCCGCCAAATTGACCAATTGTGTTGATCATATTAAACATTACCAGTTTCAACTCAAAGTGGTCGGCTTCAATTTCAGGTGCGACAACTCCTGGGTTAAGTCCATCAAAATCTTCTTCAAGATAGTCTCGAATAGTTCTGTTTCGTGCAAGAATCACTCCTCCTCCTGCTCGAACATCTTGATTCATATTGCCGTCTTGATTTGCCATTGCTACTCTTATCCTTCGTCTAAGTCTTTGTAAGGTTCGTTCGATTTCTGGATCAAAGGGATATTCTGGTGAGGTCGGTCTCGCCCTGGTCATATACCAATGCAAAACCAAAGTTTGTTAGCACTTTGAATTTTAAACAAGAAAAGTAAAAAGAAAGTGCAAGAAAATAAAAACAAAGTCGCTATTGACAATCCTCGGAAACGGCGCCAAAAACTTGTTGCATGTAATAAGTGCTACGCAATTGTGCAAGTATACACGTCGCAAGTAATAAAGTGATATGAGTATCAAGTATCGTCTCTACAGGGATTGGTTTGGGCCACTTTGCTTAAGTAACTGCACTGTGAAAATAAAAACACAATTGATAATAGAGGTTTTAATTAATGAGAAAAGTAAAAGCAATAAACTAAAAGAATAGATGAAAGAAAAAGAGAGAATAGGCCAGGTTATCGTGAGTTGAGGTGTGATAGCCGATTGGATCGTCTTGGTAAAAGAGTGCACGGGCAACTCAGTTGTCGTGGCAACTTGCACAACGGGGTTGCCTTGGCAACTAATCGATGGTTGCCTGGGCAACTAGTTGGGCAACTAGTTGGGCGTCTGGGCAGAAACCTTCAAGGTTCGGCAGAGCGTTCTTCAATGGTTTCTTCTTATCCCTAAGTCGAAACTCTAGCTACTTGTGCATACCTTGATAATACATCCATGCGTGAATCAAGGGTGAACAACAACCAATCTTGCGCTCCTCTTAGCCGTTGAAATCCTTAACTTATTCCTAAGCCGGATTAATCTTCACCATCAATAGATTGAATAAAAATCATATTCATTCGTTTCTTGAATCTAATTCTCCCGATATTAGATAAATAGATGAAGTTACGAGATCCTCTCCCAATTCACTCGCAAACAAGAATAAGAACCAAGAATGAATAAACCTTGAAATAGAAAAGTGCAAACTCTTATTACCTAAACAAAAACCAATAGTTTCTCACAACCACAAAACAAATAACCATAGCCAAATAGATTTAGTTCATGGCTAGGTTCCAAAGAAACACAAGATAAACAATCCCTAGCATGAACCCAATCGAACAAGAAAGAAAAGGATGAAGAATGAGGCTTGTCGAAATCCTCCTTGCCCTATATGCTTGTCGAAAATTCTCTTCTCTTGCCCTCCTTAGACTTGTCGAAATTCCCCTCTTGCTCTCTCTATGGATTGTCGAAATCTCCATCTTATTTATAGGGCTAGCCAAAGTCCTTCTTTGAGGAGGAAGTTAAGTTGGAATTAAATTATCTTTAAAGAATATAATTCTTTATTATAATTGTATTCCTACTAGAACTTCTCCTATCTTCTTGGAATTTAATTCTTCTTTAATCTCTGCATGGAAATCAAATTCCTTTGGGTTTGGGCTTTGCTCCACGTCATCTCGGAGTAAGTCCTCGTTTGCATTTTATTTTTCGTTATTTTTATTTTTCTTTAATGCATGCATTGAGGATAATGCCTCACTCGAGTTTGGGGGGGGATTGTTATTAGTAGTTACCATGTTTAGTTGCATTCATCTTAAGTATTGCATTTAGGATACGTAAATTGATTGCCATGCCTTTAGTTGGAACAAAAATTGCCTAGATTTGATGAATATCCGATGTTGACTTTGCCAATGCACTTAATTGATAGAATTTTTATTCTAGGATAACCATGGAAAAACTTAGAATTTTACTATGATGCTAAATTTGATGAAACACTGTTGTGGTTTGATTGATTTAAGGAATTCTAGTGAACTTAGGTTGATAATTAAACAAATTGAGGGATTAGAATAAAATTTGGATGAATGCTAGAGGGCCCGAAATTGGCTCTAGCATGTGCTAAAAAAATGGATCGCTAGAGGTGCCCGAAATTGGCTCTAGTATGTACTAAAAATTGATCGCTAGAGGTGCCCGAAACTGGCTCTAGTCGAATAAATTAATTAAAATAAGAAAACTAAAAACAAAACACTAGAGGTGCCCGAAACCGACTCTAGTTAAAACATGTTTTTGGCTATGGTTATTGTGTTTTGTGGTTGTGAGAAACTATTGGATTTTGTTTATGTAATAAGAGTTTGCACTTTTCTATTCAAGATTTATTCATTCTTGGTTCTTATTCTTGTTTGCGAGTGAATTGGGAGAGGATCTCGTAACTTCATCTATTTATCTAATATCGGGAGAGTTAGATTCAAGAAACGAATAAATATGATCTTTATTCAATCTATTGATGGTGAAGATTAATCCGGCTTAGGAATAAGTTAAGGATTTCAACGGCTAAGAGGAGCGCAAGATTGGTTGTTGTTCACCCTTGATTCACGCAGTGATGTATTATCAAGGCATGCACAAGTAGCTAGAGTTTCGACTTAGGGATAAGAAGAAACCATTGAAGAACGCTCTGCCGAACCTTGAAGGTTGCTGCCCAGACGCCCAAGTAGTTGCCCAACTAGTTGCCCATGCAACCATCGATTAGTTGACGAACCTTGTTGAAGATGTTTTCCTTCTTTGATCAAAATTCCTCTTTATCTTGAACTTTTTTCCTACAATTCAAAGACAAATCAAATAAGGATTAAAATTAAAGAAAAACTAGTAAAAGAAAATAAATAAAGATGTGTAAAAGGATTCTTAAACTTAGAAAGATAAAAAAGAAAATCTATCCTAAAAAATATAATAATAATCGAAAATAAAAAAAATAGTTCGAGAAAAAAATAATAAAATAAAAAAGTCGAAAATAATAAAAATAAAAAAATAAAAAAAAATTGAAATGAGAGCATGCTCATGCATCTCCTAAGTTGACCACTTCTTTGTTACGTTCCACATGGGCACCATTGTAGTGCTTTAATCTTTGTCCATTAACTTTGAATTCATGTTTGTCAGTGATGGACTTGATTATCACGGCACCATGGGAGAATGGTTTGACAACTTCGAATGGTCTCGACCATCTTGATTTCAGCTTTCCCGGGAAAAGTTTTAGCCGAGAATTGAATAAGAGAACTAGTTGCCCTGGCGTGAATTGTCGCAGCAATAGTTTCTTGTCATGCCATTGCTTTGTTTTCTCATTGTAGATTCGTGCATTGTTATAAGCGAGTGCACATAATTCTTCTATCTCGTTGAGGTCCAACAAACGCTTTTGTCTGGCACTTTCCCAATCCATATTCACGGTTTTGATTGCCCAATATGCCTTGTGTTCGATTTCCACCGGTAGATGGCATGTTTTGCCATAGACAAGTCAGAAGGGGGACATTCCTAAGGGTGTTTTGAATGCAGTGCGATATGCCCAAAGTGCGTCATCTAGTCTTAATGACCAATCCTTCTTAGAGGGATTTACAACTTTCTCGAGTATACCCTTCAATTCTCGGTTGGAAATTTTTGCTTGCCCATTGGTTTGTGGGTGATATGCCGTGGCAATCTTGTGTGATATGCCGAAGCGTTGCAACATCTTGGCAATAAGTCTGTTGTCAAAACACTTGCCGTCATCACTGATAATTTCTCTCGGTATCCCAAACCGTGTAAATATATTTTTCTGCAAGAATCGTTGCACGGTCTTAGAATCGTTGTTGGGAACTGTAGTTGCCTCAACCTATTTAGACACGTAGTCGACGACAAGTAGAATATAGAGGTTGCCGAATGAAGATGGGAAAGGTCCCATAAAATCGATCCCCCATACATTGAACAATTCCACCTCGATGATGTTTTAGAGCGGCATCTCATGTCGTCTAGAGATATTGCCCGTCCTCTGGCAACGATCACATTACTTGTAAAAGTCTTGGGCATATTTGTACAATGTTGGCCGATACAAACTGGATTGCAAAACTTTGGCCGCGGTACGAGTTCCTCCAAAATGTCCCCCATAGGGTGAAGAATGGCATTGCCGGAGTACATTTTGCTGCTCCTCTTCAGGGACACATCGACGTATAACCTGATTTGTACATTGTTTAAACAAAAGAGGCTTGTCCCAAAAGTAATGCTTAGCATCATGGCGGAACCGCTTTTTCCCTTGGTGAGTAAGGCCAAAAGGTAAAATACCACAAACAAGGAAATTAACTAAATCTGCGTACCAGGGTATTGCCGAGGCATGTGCTACCGTGGCGACTGCTCCAAAAATTACCGAGGCTTGTGCGTCTAGGGTTACCAAGGCGTCGAGGCATGCGCGTCCATGGTTGCCGATGCGTCGAGGGTTGTCGAGGCGTGCGCGTCAAGGGTTGTTGCGGCATCGAGGGTTACCGAGGCATGCGCGTCGAGGGTTGCCGAGGTGTGGGCGTCAAGGGCTGCTGCGGCGTCGAGGGTTGCCGAGGCGTGCGCGTCAAGGGCTGCTGCAGCGTCGAGAGTTGTCGAGGCGTGCGCGTCCGTAGTTACCGAGGCGTTGAGGGTTACCGAGGCATGTGCGTCCATGTTGCTGAGGCAACTAAAAGTTGCTCATCCGGGAATGCATCGCATATCTCTAGATCCGCGTCTTCTTCCCTATTGCGTTCTAAACGTGATAAGTGATCGACCACTTGATTTTTTGTTCGTTTCCTATCCTTAATTTCAATATCAAATTCTTGTAAAAGTAATATCCAACGAATCAAACGAGGTTTGGCATCCTTTTTAGCAAATAGATATTTGATTGCCGAATGGTCCGTATGAACAATTACCTTTATACCAATCAAATAGGATCGTAACTTGTCAAATGCGAAAACTACAGCTAGTAACTCTTTCTCCGTTGTTGTGTTATTCACTTAAGCACTATTAAGAGTTTTATTAGAGTAGTATATCACATGGAAGGTCTTACCTGTGCGTTGGCCTAGGACTGCTCCTACTGCGAAATTACTTGCATCACACATGAGCTCAAAACTTAGCGTCCAATCTGGTGGAACGACAATGGGTGTCGTGGCAAGCTTTTCCTTTAGGGTTTCGAATGCTTGGGCGCAAGAATCATCAAAATCGAAGACTTTATCCTGTTCAAGCAAATTGTTCAAGGGTTTAGTGATTTTAGAAAAATTATGAATGAACCTCCTGTAAAAACCTGCATGTCCAAGAAAGCTTCGAATTCCTTTAACTGAACTTGGTGGGGGGTAATCTCTCGATCATGTCCACCTTGGCTTTGTCTACTTCAATTCCCTTGGATGAAATCTTGTGGCCGAGCACTATTCCTTCATCTACCATAAAATGGCACTTCTCCCAATTGAGGACTAAATCAGTTTCTTCACATCTTGCCAACACATTCTCTAAATTGCCGAGGCAACTGTCGAAGTCATTACCAAAAACGGAAAAATCATCCATGAAGATCTCAAGGAAGTCTTCGACCATGTCTGAAAAGAGTGCCATCATGCATCTTTGGAAGGTTGTTGGGGCGTTACATAATCCGAACGGCATCCTTCGAAAAGCATAAGTACCGTATGGGCATGTGAAGTTATCTTTTCTTGATCTTCTGGTGCTATGGAAATTTGATTGTAATCTGAATAACCATCAAGAAAATAATAAAAGGGTTTACCTGCAAGACGGTCAAGCATTTGATCAATAAAGGGTAATGCGAAGTGATCTTTCCTAGTGGCTTTGTTTAGCTTTCGATAATCCATACAAACCCTCCAACCGGTCATAGTCCTGGTTGGAATGAGTTTATTGTTTTCATTACTTACCACCATTATACCTCCATTTTTTGGTACACATTGTACCGGACTTACCCATATACTATCAGAGATAGGGTATATAATGTCGGCGTCAAGCCACTTGATGATTTCTTTCATTACAATCCCTTTCATGGCATGATTCACTCTCCTCTAGGCCTCAATTGAAGGTTTGTGATCATCTTCCAACAAAATCTTGTGCATGCACACTGCCGGGCTAATTCTCTTCAGGTCGGCAATTGTCTACCCTATTGCCTTCTTGTGTAGCATCAACATTTTGATCAGCTTCTTTTCCTGCTCAGGCTGTAACTTAGAAGAAATAATTACAGGCAATGTATTATTGGTTCATAAGTATGCATATTTTAGTTGCTCTGGCAACTGTTTCAACTCAAGAATCGATGGTTGTTCAATAGAGGGCTTTTCGAGCTTACCTTCCTTACCTAAGTAATCCAGTGGTTCAAAGTATGTACCTGGTCGATTGACTAGCCAATTTGCCTCTTCTTGTTGTTCCTCATTGACCAGTTCTTCATACTCCTCAGGTTCCTCTTGATCGGTAATGTAGTTGCCGAAGCAACTAAATTCCTCGTCGAAGTTAAACTCTGTCGTGGCATGAAGAAGTTGGCATTCTTCTGGATCATCGACATGCCTTAGTGTTTGGAACACATTTAGTTTAACTTGCTGGTCATTCACCCTCATTGTGAGTTCTCCCTTTTCAACATCGATCAAGGTTCTCCCTGTTGCGAGAAATGGTCTCCCGAGAATGATAGGTGCATGCTCATCTGCTTCACAATCCAAAACAATTAAGTCAACAGAAAAAATAAATTTATCAACTTTTACCAGTATGTCTTCGATTTTTCCCTCTGGATGCACATAGGATCTATCGGCTAGCTGTAGCATAACTGTTGTAGGTCTTGCCTTCCCGATTCCTATTTTCTGGAAAACCGATTTAGGCATCAAGTTTATGCTAGCCCCAAGGTCGCATAATACTTTCTCGACATAGTGGTTTCCAATGGAACATGGTATTATGAAACTTCTGGGATTCTTCAACTTAGGTGGCATACGATTGTGCAACATGGCCATGCATTCCTCTGTTGCGGCAACTGTTTCAAACTCTCATACCCTTATTCTCTTTGACACAATGTCTTTAAGAAACTTGGCATAGTTCGGCATTTGTTCAATTGCTTCCACCAATGGCAAGTTGATGTGGACTTGCCTTAGGAAATCAAGAAACTTCTTGAATTGATATTATTGCTTTTGTCGCTTCAACCTTTGTGGGAATGGTGGTGGAAGTCGGATATCTTAGATCCTTTTATTGGTTTGGAACCTGATTGACGGTATTGTCGGGACAACTGGAGTTGCCGAGACATTATCAACTGGGGTTGCCGAGGCATGCTTATCGCAAGTTGCCGAGGCATCCTTATCGTCAGTTGCCGAGGCATCCTTATCGTCGGTTGCCGCGGTAATTCCTGGTTCAGCATCTGAGGCTTTGCCGCTAGGTTCGTCTTGATCTTTTTGTGGAGTTTTGTTTGATGAGCGGGTTTGAGCCTCTTTAAGTTGTTGGCCACTTCTAGTGGTGATCGCCTTACATTGCTAATGGCCAGTTCCTCTTGCGACTTCAGTATTGCTATGTAAACCTCCTTGCGGCCTAGTATTCAGAATTTGAGCAAACTGTCTGACTTGATTTTCCAATGATTTGATTGTCGCCTCTTGGTTTTGCAATCTCATCTCGGTCCTGTTAATAAAAACATCAGTTCTTTTTATGAAGTTACTATTCTGAGCCATATAAGATTCAATTTTCATCATAAAAGCATTTAGAGAATTTTCCAAAGAACTAGATGTTGTCGGTTGTTGCGCAGCAACTGTTGCCGTGGCATATTCTGCTGGAATCCCGATGCTTGTGCATTCTGATTGTTCTGGTTTAGAGCATTGTTGGGATTACTCCATGAAAAATTCGGGTGCTTCTTCCAAGCTGGATTGTATGTATTAGACATCACATTGTTGTTCTGGTTGTAATTCCCCACATAGAAGCTGGATTCCAGATTCTGCATACATTTAGAAGAATCATGGTTACCACCACATAACTCACAAAAAGAATCCATTACCTTGACCTCATGTGTGTTGTTTGGTTTTTGCATGTTCTGGACCATCTTGGTTAAAATGGCCAATTGTGTCGAAATTGAGTTTGATGATCCTAGTTCATGTATTGTGGCTTGGCGTCTAACTCCTCCTCGTCTAGTAGAGAGGAATTAATAATCATTCTCGGCAAGCCTGTTTAGAATTTGCATTGCTTCCTCCGGCGATTTATCTAGGAGTATGCCATTTGCCGAGGCATCTAGCATCATCCTTGTTGGTGTATTCACGGCGTTGTAAAATATTTTTACTTGTGTTCACACCGGGAATCCGTGTCGGGGGCACTTGTATAGAAGTTCTCTATATCGCTCCCAAGCCTCATACATGGATTTATCATCTGCGTGCCGAAAAGAAGTAATGTCGTTACGAAGCTTATCAGTCAAATTTGTAGGATTAAACCGAGCAAGGAAATCACGACAAAGATCGGTCCACGATCCTATTGATCCGGCAGAAATGCTATTCAACCATGCTTTCGCCCTATCCCTCAGTGAATAGGGGAATAATCTTAATCGTAAAACATCGGGGTGACTCCGTGTATTTTGAATGAGTTGCAAATCTCGAGGAAAGATTTAAGATGTTGTCGTGCATCTTCAGTTGCTGAGCCGCCAAATTGACCAATTGTGTTGATCATATTAAACATCGCCAGTTTCAACTCAAAGTGGTCGGCTTCAATTTCAGGTGCGACAACTCCTGGATTAAGTCCATCAAGATCTTCTTCAATATAGTCTCGGATGGTTCTATTTCGTGCAAGAATCACTCCTCCTTCTGCTGGAACATCTTGATTCATATTGCCATCTTGATTAGCTATTGCTACTCTTAACCTTCGTCTAAGTCTTTGTAAGGTTCTTTCGATTTCTGGATCAAAAGGATATTCTGGTGTAATCGGTCTCGCCCTGGTCATATACCAATGCAAAACTAAAGTTTGTTAGCCCTTTGAATTTTAAACAAGAAAAATAAAAAGTGCAAGAAAATAAAAACAAAGTCTCTATTGCCAATCCTCAAAGCGAAAAACCAATGACATTGATGAAGAGGACAACCCCGTACGAGGATCGATTCCACCATCGGCAACAAGGAAACAACCATCGCGTTCAAGCAAGAGAATCAAGACACCGACCAAAAGGAGACTAGTCATCCACGACGATAAACTCTCGGAGTAAGTCCTCGTTTGCATTTTATTTTTCGTTATTTTTATTTTTCTTTAATGCATGCATTGAGGACAATGCCTCACTCGAGTTTGGGGGGATTGTTATTAGTAGTTACCATGTTTAGTTGCATTCATCTTAAGTATTGCATTTAGGATACATAAATTGTTTGCCATGCCTTTAGTTAGAACAAGAATTGCCTAGATTTGATGAATATCCGATGATGACTTTGCCACTTCACTTAATTGATAGAATTTTTATTCTAGGATAACCATGTAAAAACTTAGAATTTTTCTATGATGCTAAATTTGATGAAACACTGTTGTGGTTTGATTGATTTAAGGAATTCCAGTGAACTTAGGTTGATAATTAAACAAATTGGGGGATTAGAATAAAAACTGGATGAAAGCTAGAGGTGCCCGAAATTGTCTCTAGCATGTGCTAAAAAATGGATCGCTAGAGGTGCCCGAGATTGGCTCTAGTATGTGCTAAAAATTTATCGCTAGAGGTGCCTGAAACCGGCTCTAGTCGAATAAATTAATTAACTTAAGAAATCTAAAAACAAAACACTAGAGGTGCCCGAAACCGGCTCTAGTTAAAACATGTTAAAAAGAACCCAATGAAGTAATTTAAAAACCTCTTGTTTGCATAGAATCCGAAAAATCAACTTGCACACAACTCTGCACACACTCACAAGCATTATAGTTTGATTCCGAGTAACTCCTAAGTTTTTCGAAAAATGAAAAGCCAATCATACTTTGTGCCCCGGTTCTGATAATTGAAATCAAGCTCAAAGCTAAGTTTGTGAAAATTGAAGTCTTGGCAGGTAATTATTAGTTTGCATTGCTTGAGGACAAGCAATAGTTCGAGTTTGGGGGTGTGATAAGTGTTTAAAAGTACTATTTTTCTTACCCTTTTTACTCATATTATTGTTAGACTTAGGCTCATATTAGTTGCATAATTAGCCATTCATGCATTAATCCATGTTTCCTTCCATCGTTGAGCTTGATTACATAACTTGGTAGTTTTTATGGGAAAAGATGCTGCTTTGGTGTGTTTTGTGTGTATGTGTAGGATCACTTGCCAAAGCAAGGCTAGAGCTAGTTGCCAGGGCAATGCATGAAGGAGATGCCGAGCTAGTTGCCAGGGCAATGCATGAAGGAGACGCCGAGCCAGTTGCCAGGGTAATTGTCGACAAAGAATAAGGTGATATGGTAGTCGAAATTGATGACTAGACAAGCCCAAGATGACGTGGAGCAAAGCTAAATCCCAAAGGAGTTTGATTTCCATGAAGAGGTTAAAGAATAATTAAATTCCAAGAAGATAGGAGAAGTTCTAGAAGGAATATAATTATAATAAAGAATTATATTCTTTAAAGATAATTTAATTCCAACTTAACTTCGTCCTCAAAGAAGGACTTTGACCTAGCCCTATAAATTAGAGGCCATGCTGTGAACTCCAAAGGGATAGAGAAGAGAGAATTTTCGACAAGCATCAAGGGCAAGGAGATTTTGACAAGCTTCATCCATCATTCATCTTTTTCTTTCTTGTTCAATTAGGTTCATGCTAGGGATTCTTTATCTTGTGTTTCTTTGGAACCTAACCATGAACTAAATCTATTTGGCTATGATTATTGTGTTTTGTGGTTGTGAGAAACTATTAGATTTTGTTTAGGTAATAAGAGTTTGCACTTTTCTATTCAAGGTTTATTCATTCTTGGTTCTTATTCTTGTTTGCGAGTGAATTGGGAGAGGATCTCGTAACTTCATCTATTTATCTAATATCAGGAGAGTTAGATTCAAGAAACGAATGAATATGATCTTTATTCAATCTATTGATGGTGAAGATTAATCCGGCTTAGGAATAAGTTAAGGATTTCAACGGCTAAGAGGAGTGCAAGATTGGTTGTTGTTCACCCTTGATTCACGCAGGGATGTATTATTAAGGCATGCACAAGTAGCTAGAGTTTCGACTTAGGGATAAGAAGAAACCATTGAAGAACGCTCTGCCGAACCTTGAAGGTTGTTGCCAGACGCCCAAGTAGTTGCCCAACTATTTGCCCAGACAACCATCGATTAGTTGCCAAGGCAACCCCGTTGTGCAAGTTGCCACGGCAACTGAGTTGCCCTTGCACTCTTTTACTAAGACGATCCAATCGGCTATCACACCTCAACTCACAATAACCTGGCCTATCTCTCATTTGATCTCATCTATTCTTTTACTTTATTGCTTTCTAGTTTAGTTATTAGTTTAAACTCCTATAATCTTCTACTTGTGTTTTTACTTTTTACAGTGCAAGAGATTAGATTCTTGAAGTGGTACCAATCCATGTGGAGACTATATCTTTTATACTATAACTTGTGACGTGTATACTTGCACAATTGCGTAGCACTTATTACGCGCAACAAGTTTTATGGGACGGGCACACATCGAATTCCTTTAACCGAACTTGATTGGGGTAATCTCTCGATCACGTCCACCTTGGCTTTGTCTACTTCAATTCCCTTGGATGAAATCTTGTGGTCGAGCACTATTCCTTCATCTACCATAAAATGACACTTCTCCCAATTGAGGACTAAATCAGTTTCTTCACTTCTTGCCAACACCTTCTCTAAATTACCGAGGCAACTGTCAAAGTCATTACCAAAAACAAAAAAATCATCCATGAAGATCTCAAGGAAGTCTTCGACCATGTCTGAAAAGAGTGCCATCATGCATCTTTGGAAGGTTGTCGGGGCGTTACACAATCCGAACGGCATCCTTCAGAAAGCATAAGTACCATATGGGCATGTGAAGGTTGTCTTTTCTTGATCTTCTGGTGCTACGGCAATTTGATTGTAACCTGAATAACCATCAAGAAAATAATAAAAGGGTTTACCTGCAAGACGGTCAAGCATTTGATCAAAAAAGGGTAATGGGAAGTGATCTTTCCTAGTAGCTTTGTTTAGCTTTTGATAATCCATACAAACTCTCCAACCGGTCACAGTTCTGGTTGGAATGAGTTCATTGTTTTCATTACTTACCACCGTTATACCTCCATTTTCGGTACACACTGTACCGGACTTACCCATGTACTATCAGAGATAGGGTATATAATGTCAGCGTCAAGCCACTTGATGATTTCTTTCATTACAACCCCTTTCATGGCATGATTCAGTCTCCTCTAGGCCTCAATTGAAGGTTTGTGATCATCTTCCAACAAAATCTTGTGCATGCACACTGTCGGGCTAATTCCCTTCAAGTCAGCAATTGTCCACCCTATTGCCTTCTTGTGTAGCATCAACATTTTGATCAGCTTCTTTTCCTGCTCATGATGTAACTTAGAAGAAATAATTGCAGGCAATGTATTATCGGTTCCTAAGTATGAATATTTTAGTTGCTCTGGCAACTGTTTCAACTCAAGAATCGGTGGTTGTTCAATAGAGGGCTTTTCGAGCTTACCTGAGTAATCCAGTGGTTCAAAGTATGTACCTTGTCGATTGACTAGACAGTTTGCCTCTTCTTGTTGTTCCTCATTGACTGGTTCTTCATACTCCTCAGGTTCCTCTTGATCGGCAATGTAGTTGCCGAAGCAACTAAATTCCTCGTCGAAGTTAAACTCTGTTGTGGCATGAAGTTGGCATTCTTCTGGATCATCGGCGTGCCTTAGTGTTTGGAACACTTTTAGTTTAACTTGCTGGTTATTCACCCTCATTGTGAGTTCTCCTTTTTCAACATCAATCAAGGTCTCCCTGTTGCTAGGAATGGTCTCCCGAGAATGATAGGTGCATGCTCATCTGCTTCACAATCCAAAATAATAAAGTCAGCGGGAAAAATAAATTTATCAACTTTTACAAGTATGTCTTCGATTTTTCCCTCTAGATCCACATAGGATATGTCAGCTAGCTGTAGCATAACTGTTGTAGGTCTTGCCTTCCTGATTCCTAGTTTCTGGAAAACCAATTTAGGCATCAAGTTTATGCTAGCCCCAAGGTCGCATAATGTTTTCCCTACATAGTGGTTTCCAATGGAATAGGGTATTGTGAAACTTCCGGGATCCTTCAACTTGGGTGGCATACGATTATGCAATATGGTCATGCATCCATCTGTTACGGCAACTGTTTCAAACTCTCCTAGCCTTGTTCTCTTGGACACAATGTCTTTAAGGAACTTGGCATAGTTCCTTAATTTTTCAATTGCTTCCACCAATGGCAAGTTGATGTGGACTTGCTTTAGGATATCAAGAAACTTCTTGAATTTTTATTCTTGCTTTCGTCGCTTCAACCTTTGTGGGAATGGTGGTGGAAGTCGGATATCTTCGATCCTTTCATTGGTCTGGAATCTGATTGATGGCATTGCTGGAACAACTGGAGTTGCCGAGGCATCATCAACTGGGATTGCTGTGGCGTGTCTATCGTTGGTTACCGAGGCATGCTTATCACCGGTTACCGATGCATGCTTATTGCCGATTGCCGCGGCAATTCCTGGTTCATCCTCTGAGGTTTTGCCGCTGGGTTCATCTTAATCTTTTTGTGCAGTTTTGTTTGGTGAGCGAGCTTGAGCATCTTTAAGTTGTTGGCCACTTCTAGTGGTGATTGCCTTACATTGCTCATGGCCAGTTCCTCTTGCGACTCCAGTATCGCTAGGGAAACCTCCTTGCGGTCTAGTATTCAGGTTTTGAGCAAATTATCCGACTTGATTTTCCAATGATTTGATTGCCGCCTCTTGGTTTTGCAATCTCATCTCGGTCCTATTAATAAAAACATTAGTTCTTTTTATGAAGTTACTATTCTCAGCCATATAAGATTCAGTTTTCATCATAAAAGCATTTAGAGAATTTTCCAAAGAATTAAATGTTGTCGGTTGTTGCTGCGGTAACTGTTGCCGTGGCATATTCTGTTGGAATCCCGATGCTTGTGCATTCTGATTGTTCTGGTTTAGAGCATTGTTGGGATTACTCCATGAAAAATTCGGATGCTTCTTCCAAGCTGGATTGAATGTATTGGACATCACATTGTTGTTCCAGTTATAATTCCCCATATAGAAGCTGGATTCCGGATTCTGCATACATTTAGAAGAATCATGGTTACCACCACATAACTCACAAAAAGAATCCATTACCTTGACCTCATGTGTGTTGTTTGGTTTCCGCATGTTCTGGACCATCTTGGTTAAAGTGGCCAATTGTGCCGAAATTGAGTCTGATGATCCTAGTTCATGTCTTGTGACTTGGCGTCTAACTCCTCCTCGTCTAGTAGAGGGGAATTGATAATCATTCTTGGCAAGCATGTTTAGAATTTGCATTGCTTCCTCCGACGATTTATCTAGGAGTATGCCATTTGCCGGGGCATCTAGCATCATCCTTGTTGGTGTATCCACGGCATTGTAAAACATTGTTACTTGTGTCAACACCGGGAATCCGTGTAGGGGGCATTTGTGTAGAAGTTCTCTATATCGCTCTCAAGCCTCGTGCAAGGATTCATCATCTACCTGCCGAAAAGAAGTAATGTCATTACGAAGCTTATCAGTCAAATTTGTAGGATTAAACCGAGCAAGAAAATCGCGACAAAGATCGGTCCAAGATCCTATTGATCCGACATGAATGCTATTCAACCATGCTTTCGCCCTATCCCTCAGTGAATAGGGGAATAATCTTAATTGTAAAACATCGGGGGTGACTCCGTGTATTTTGAACGAGTTTCAAATCTCGAGGAAAGATTTAAGATGTTGTCGTGCATCTTCAGTTGCTGAGCCGCCAAATTGACCAATTGTGTTGATCATAGTAAACATCATCAGTTTCAACTCAAAGTGGTTGGCTTCAATTTCAGGTGAGGCAACTCCTGGATTAAGTCCATCAAGATCTTCTTCAAGATAGTCTCAGATGGTTATGTTTCGTGCAAGAATCACTCATCCTCCTGCTGGAACATCTTGATTCATATTGCCGTCTTGATTAGCCATTGCTACTCTTAACCTTTGTCTAATTCTTTGTAAGGTTCTTTCGATTTCTGGATCAAAGGGATATTCTGGTGTAATCGGTCTCGCCCTGGTCATATACCAATGCAAAACCAAAGTTTGTTAGCCCTTTGAATTTTAAACAAAAAAAATAAAAAGTGCAAGAAAATAAAAACAAAGTCGCTATTGCCAATCCCCGGCAACGGCGCCAAAAACTTGTTGCGCGTAATAAGTGCTACGCAATTGTGCAACTATACACGTCGCAAGTTATAGTATAAAAGATATCGTCTCCACAGGGATTGGTGCCACTTCAAGAATCTAATCTCTTGCACTGTAAAAAGTAAAAACACAAATAGAAGATTATAGGAGTTTAACTAATAACTAAACTAGAAAGCAATAAAGTAAAAGAATATATGAGATCAAATAAGAGAGATAGGCCAGGTTATCGTGAGTTGAGGTGTGATAGCCGATTGGATTATCTTGGTAAAAGAGTGCAAAGGCAACTCAGTTGCCGTGGCAACTTCCACAACGGGGTTGCCTTGGCAACTAATCGATGGTTGCCTGGGCAACTACTTGGGCGTCTGGGCAGCAACCTTCAAGGTTCGGCAGAGCATTCTTTAATGATTTCTTCTTATCCCTAAGTCGAAACTCTAGCTACTTGTGCATGCCTTGATAATACATCCCTGCGTGAATCAAGGGTGAACAACAACCAATCTTGCACTCCTCTTAGCCGTTGAATCCTTAACTTATTCCTAACCCGGATTAATCTTCACCATCAATAGATTGAATAAAGATCATATTCATTCGTTTCTTGAATCTAACTCTCCCGATATTAGATAAATAGATGAAGTTACGAGATCCTCTCCCAATTCACTCACAAACAAGAATAAGAACCAAGAATGAATAAACCTTGAATAGAAAAGTGCAAACTCTTATTACCTAAACAAAATCCAATAGTTTCTCACAACCACAAAACACAATAACCATAGCCAAATAGATTTAGTTCATGGCTAGGTTCCAAAGAAACTCAAGATAAAGAAGTTTGCTACACCGGTGGTTCAAGAAAGATTTCACTCCAAGTTTGAGAGCCGGAAGATTTACGAAGAACAAGGCTTTGAATACTCAAACTCTCATCAAGATTTCGGCCTTGAACCATTCATCTTCGAGAGGATTGCACATCAAAAGTGGAAAATCTTTTTCCATCAATCGGAACCAGGTAACATCTCATGGGTAAGAGAATTCTATGTTCACTCACCTAACCCGGATAATCCTTATGTTTTTGTTCGTGACAAGGCCATACTCATAACCCCGAAAACATCAACACATTTTACGGGCTTTACATTGAGAATGACGAGCATCAAGCCTTTGTTGATCAAATTACGCCCAAGCAACTCGGCAAGGTGCTTCAAGAACTCACTCAACCGGGAACTTATTGGAACGACGGTAAATACAAGGGCACGGTAAATCGCCTTCGGCTTAAACCCGAGGCAAAACTATGGAATAAGTTTGTTAAAACTTCTTTAATACCCACCACACACAATACTATCGTTGATATACCACGTCTTTTGCTCATACATTCTATTCTGCATAATCACATCATTAACATTGGAAAAATTATTTGTAATGAGATTTTTGTAAGTAGCTCAAAAGATAAGGGTTCTCTTTTCTTCCCTTGCTTAATTTCTAATCTTTGCAAGGAGATGAATGTCCCAAGTGAGTCCACCGATGAAAAGGCCCTACCAAAGTCCGGTTGGAATCAAGCACAAATCCGAAAGCTAATGGGAGAGACACTAGAAAAATCCTCAAGGCCTCCAATTGCCGCAGCAACTCTTGCCGCCTCGGCAATCCCTAATGCCCAAGCACCTAATGCCCGGGCAACTCGGCCATCAACCCCGGGACACTTTGAAGCACTCTTGCAACCATTAGCGAGCCACCTAAGGCAAATTGAAGACCGGCAACTAATGTTCATGCAGTACATGAAGGAGCACAACAATGCCATCACCCAAGTCATCCTAGAAAAGTACCGGACATTCGCGTGTCATTCCCAATCTTTCCTGCCGAGATCCTTGCCCCGGCAACTAATGAAGCAGTCGCCACGGCAACCGCAACAGATGATGCCACGACAACCAATCCAGATGATGCCACGACAACCAAAGCTAAAGACGTCCCGGTAATCACTGCAAAAGCCAAAGGTAAAGCACCTATGCCCAAATCAAATCCTACGGAATCATTGTCTGATTTTTCAGATTCGGACGAGTCCTCCATTGCACCAACAAAGACCACACCAATTGAATCCTCCAAGCGAAAAGCCAATGACATTGATGAAGATGACGATGAGGACAACCCCGTACGAGGATCGATTCCACCATCGGCAACAAGGAAACAACCATCACGTTCAAGCAAGAGAATCAAGACATCGACCAAAAGGATACTAATCATCTACGACGACGAACTCTCGGAGTAAGTCCTCGTTTGTATTTTATTTTTTATTATTTTTATTTTTCTTTAATGCATGCATTGAGGACAATGCCTCACTCGTGTTTGGGGGGATTGTTATTAGTAGTTACCATGTTTAGTTGCATTCATCTTAAGTATTGCATTTAGGATACATAAATTTCTTACCATGCCTTTAGTTGGAACAAGAATTGCCTAGATTTGATGAATATCCGATGACGACTTTTCTAATGCACTTAATTGATAGAATTTTTATTCTAGGATAACCATGGAAAAACTTAGAATTTTACTATGATGCTAAATTTGATGAAACACTGTTGTGGTTTGATTGATTTAAGGAATTCTAGTGAACTTAGGTTGATAATTAAACAAATTGGGGGATTAGAATAAAAATTGGATGAATGCTAGAGGTGACCGAAATTGGCTATAGTATGTGCTAAAAGTTGATCGTTAGAGGTGCCCGAAACTGGCTCTAGTCGAATAAATTAATTAACTTAAGAAAACTAAAAATAAAACACTAGAGGTGTCCGAAACCGTCTCTAGTTAAAACATGTTAAAAAGAACCCAATGAAGTAATTTGAAAACCTCTTGTTTGCATAGAATCCGAAAAATCAACTTGCACACACTCACAAGCATTATAGTTTGATTTCGAGTAACTCCTAAGTTTCCAGGGCAATGCATGAAGGAGATGCCGAGTAACTCCTAAGTTGCGGCATCGAGGGTTACCAAGGTGTGCACGTCTGGAGTTTGCCGAGGCGTGCGCGTCAAGAGCTGCTGCGGCGTCGAGGGTTGCCGAGGCATGCGCATCCATGGTTGCCTAGGTAACTAAAAATTGTTCATCTGGGAATGCATCGCATATCTCTAAATTCGCGTCCTCCTCCCTGTGAGTTGGCCTAGGACTGCTCCTACCGCGAAATCACTTGCATCACACATGAGCTCAAAAGGTGGTGTCCAATCTGGTAGAACGACAATGAGTGTCGAGGCAAGCTTTTCCTTTAGGGTTTCAAATGTTTGGGCGCAAGAATCATCAAAATTGAAGACTTTATCTTGGTGGGGGTAGTCTCTCGATCATGTCCACCTTAGCTTTGTCTACTTCAATTCCCTTGGATGAAATCTTGTGGCCGAGCATTATTCCTTCATCTACCATAAGATGGCACTTCTCCCAATTAAGGACTAAATCAGTTTCTTCACATCTTGCCAACACCTTCGCTAAATTGCTGAGGCAACTGTCGAAGTCATTACCAAAAACGAAAAAATCATCCATGATGATCTCAAGGAAGTCTTCGACCATGTCTAAAAAGAGTGCCATCATGCATCTTCTAATGTTACTGCATATCTGAGAAAACTTGAGGATGGTCGTTTTTTATACTTCTTATAGTCCATTCGCACCCTCCATCGAGTGATAATATTACCCAAAAAGAGTTGGGCCAATGTGCTCCCAGCTACTCCCTTTTGCGTTACAATGGTGGATGTGTCTTTCTTTCGTGTTCCCTTGTAGTCCATGCATGCCCTCCACCTTGTTACTATTCCTGAAGGCACAAATATATTAATAGGAAAAATTATATCCATTCCCAATCATTCAATTACCTCATTCTTGTTGACTTCTATCATGGTTGGATGTATCCTTTGTTGTCGTGGCAATTGCTGCTCAAGCCAATTGTCGTGGCAATCAGTTGCCAAAATTCGCTGTAAGTCAAGGCAAAAACCAATTTTCTGAAAAGCTTCACGAGTCCAAACACTGTTTTCTTTTGGCCTCTCAAACATCTCCATCAGTAGAGATTTTGATGGCTTCAAATCTACCAACATCGGTTCCTCAAGACATACCTGCAATGGACGAGGTAAGTTTTTAAAGAATTCGAAAGGTTCAACCATTACCTGCTCATATTCCATTAGCAAATTATTATCATCTCGTTGATCTTGCATGTGGTCGTGTAATTACCGTGGCAACTGTAGATGAGAGCAATATAAAGATTCATGCTTCAACATCAATATTGTAACCTTCTGGACATCAGGTTCCTCAGAATTTGTTGTAGTATTGTTGTTCTCAGCTTCACTGAATGTTGTCGCGGCATTGCTCTTTTTAGGCTCCTCAATCACTGCTGAAGCAATTTGTTGCTCAGGCTCATCATGTGTTGGGCGGTCTTTTTCATTGGCAGGCTCTTGACTTGGAGGTTTTAGTTGTTCCTCACACATCAGAGAGCTTTCCTTGCATTGGTCCTTGTCTTCTTGCCTTGGGACTTCAGTATCCCTAGGAATGAATTGTTGGTGCATGTTATCCATGACATATGTGGATCTCATCAATTGATCTTCTGAATCCCCCAAAGTTGCATCCCACTGAACTATCCTCATATCTATGGACTTTGATAGCTCTCGAATCTCTTCAATTGATCCGTCAAGTCTAGCCAAGGAAGCTAGCAACGTTTCCTCCAAGGAATTTGAATGCTCTTGAAAAGGACTACATTGCCATGACATATCTGTTGCTGCGGCAAAATTGTTATGGTAACAAAAAAATTTGAGCTTTTTGACCATACCATGAACAATTTTGCTGCTGGTTCCCTCTATGGTCCGCCATATAGTATATGCACCGAAAATGTGAGGGCAATTTTCAAACACATGATGTTCTCTACACATAGCACAAGATTTTTCCACGGTATAGGCTCTTTGGGCTTTTCTCGGTTGGTATAGGTAATCATCAAAGGGTGCAAGAAACTCTTGATTGGATTTATTCATATCTTCCAACATCATCTCTCGAATAGATCGACTTTTATTTCCCGACATGTTGATGTCCCTTAACTTGTAGCGCGCCTATTTTTTTGATAAAACAAACAAAAAGAAAAGTTAGTAAAACTAAGAGAAAAAAACTTGTTGCCTGTAATATGTGCTACGCAATTGTGCAAGTATACACGCCGCAAGTAATAAAGTGATATGAGTATCGAGTATCGACTCCACAGGGATTGGTTTAGGCCACTTTGCTTAAGATATTGCACTGTGAAAAGTAAAAACACAATTGATAATAGGAGTTCTAATTAACGAGTAAACTAAGAGCAATAAACTAAAAGAATATATGAAATCAAAAGAGATGGAATATGGCAGGTTATCGTGGGTTGTGGAGTGATAGCCGATTGGATCGTCTTGGTAAAAGAGTGCAAGGGCAACTCAGTTGCCGTGGCAACTTGCACAGCGGGGTTGCCTTGGCAACTAATCGATGGTTGTCTGGGAGACTAGCTGGGCAACTACTTGGGCATCTGGGCAGCAACTTCAAAGTTCAGTAGAGCGTTCTTCAATGGTTTCTTCTTATCCCTAAGTCGAAACTCTAGCTACTTGTGCATGCCTTGATAATACATCCCTACGTGAATCAAGAGTGAACAACAACCAATCTTGCGCTCCTCTTAGCCGTTGAAATCCTTAACTTATTCCTAAGCCAGATTAATCTTCACCATCGATAGATTGAATAAAGACCATACTCATTCATTTCTTGAATCTAACTCTCCCGATATTAGATAAATAGATGAAGTTACGAGATCATCTCCCAATTCACTCGCAAACAAGAATAAGAACCAAGAATGAGTAAACCTTGAATTGAAAGTGCAAACTCTTATTACCTAAACAAAATCCAATTATTTTTCACAACAACAAAACACAATAACCCCAACCAATCAAGTTAGTTCATGGTTGGGTTCAAAAGATATACAAAGAATAATCCCCAAACCATGAATCTAATAGAAGCAAATAAGAAGAATAAGAAATCGAACTCTCTCCCCCTTGCTCTCTTGTCAAAATCTCTCCCTTCTTGCCCCTTTGGAGTTGTCGAAATTTCTCTCCTCTTGCCCTTTGGAGTTTGACGACTTGGTCCTTTAAATAGGAGATGGCTAGGTCAAAATCCTTCTTGAGGAGGAAGTTAAGTTGGAATTAAATTATCTTTAAAGAATATAATTATTTATTATATTTAAATTCTTTATAGAACTTCTCATATATTCTTGGGATTTAATTTCTCTTTAACCTCTTCATTGAAATCAAACTCCTTTGGGATTTAACTTTGCTCCACGTCATCTTGGGCTTGTCTAGTCATCAATTTCGACTACCATATCACCTTATTCTTTGTCGACAATTGCCCTGGCAACTGGCTCGGCGTCTCCTTCATGCATTGCCCTGGCAACTAGCTCGGCATCTCCTTCATGCACTGCCCTGGCAACTGGCTTTAGCCTTGTTTAGGCAAGTGATTCTGTACACACACAAAAACACACCAAAGTAGCATCTTTTTCCACAAAAATCGTCGAGTTATGTAATCAAGCTCAACGGTGGAAAGAAACATGAATTAATGCATGAATGACTAATTATGCAACTAATATGAGCCTAAGTCTAACAATAATATGAGTAAAAAGGGTAATAAAAATAGTACTTTTGACCACTTATCAACTACTCTTACCGCAAAATCACTTACATCACACATGAGCTCAAAAGGTAGCATCCAATCTGGTGGAACTACAATGGGTGCCGTGGCAAGCTTTTCCTTTAGGGTTTCGAATGCTTGGGCGTAAGAATCATCAAAATCGAAGGCTTTATCCTGTTCAAGCAAATTGCACAAGGGTTTAGTGATTTTATAAAAATTATGCATGAACCTCCTGTAAAATCCTGCATGTCCAAGAAAGCTTCGAATTCCTTTAACCGAACTTGGTGGGGGTAATCTCTCGATCACGTCCATCTTGGCTTTGTCTACTTCAATTCCCTTGGATGAAATCTTGTGGCCGAGCACTATTCCTTCATCTACCATAAAATGGCACTTCTCCCAATTGAGGACTAAATCAGTTTCTTCACATCTTGCCAACACCTTCTCTAAATTACCGAGGCAGCTGTCGAAGTCATTATCAAAAATAGAAAAATCATCTATGAAGATCTCAAGGAAGTCTTCGACCATGTCTGAAAAGAGTGCCATCATGCATCTTTGGAAGGTTGTCGGGGCATTACACAATTCGAACGGTATCCTTCGGAAAGCATAAGTACCATATGGGCATGTGAAGGTTATCTTTTCTTGATCTTCTGGTGCTATGGCAATTTGATTGTAACCTGAATAACCGTCAAGAAAACAATAAAAGGGTTTACCTGCAAGACGGTCAAGCATTTGATCAATAAAGGGTAATGGGAAGTGATCTTTCCTAGTGGCTTTATTTAGCTTTCGATAATCCATACAAACCCTCCAACCAGTCACGGTCCTGGTTGGAATGATTTCATTGTTTTCGTTACTTACCACCATTATACCTCCCTTTTTCGGTACACATTGTACTGGACTTACCCATGTACTATCAGAGATAGGGTATATAATGCCGGCGTCAAGCCACTTGATGATTTCTTTCATTACAACCCCTTTTATGGCATGATTCAGTCTCCTCTAGGCCTCAATTGAAGGTTTGTGATCATCTTCCAACAAAATCTTGTGCATGCACACTGACGGGCTAATTCCCTTCAAGTAAGCAATTGTCCACCCTATTGCCTTCTTGTGTAGCATCAACATTTTGATCAGCTTCTTTTCCTGCTCAGGCTGTAACTTAGAAGAAATAATTACAGGCAATGTATTATCGATTCCTAAGTATGTATATTTTAGTTGCTCTGGCAACTGTTTCAACTCAAGAATTGGTGGTTGTTCAATAGAGGGCTTTTCGAGCTTACCTTCCTTACCTGAGTAATCTAGTGGTTCAAAGTATGTACCTGGTCGATTGACTAGCCAATTTGCCTCTTCTTGTTGTTCCTCATCGATCAGTTCTTCATACTCCTCAAGTTCCTCTTGATTGGCAATGTAGTAGCTGAGGCAACTAAATTCCTCGTTGAAGTTAAACTCTGATGTAGCATGAAGAAGTTGGCATTCTTCTGGATTATCGGCGTGCCTTAGTGTTTGGAACACATTTAGTTTAACTTGCTGGTTATTCACCCTCATTGTGAGTTATCCCTTTTGAACATCGATCAAGGTTCTCCTTGTTGCTAGGAATGGTCTCCCGAGAATGATAGGTGCATGCTCATCTGCTTCACAATCGAAAATAATAAAGTCAGGGAGAAAAATAAATTTATCAACTTTTACCAGTATGTCTTCGATTTTTCCCTCTGGATGCGCATAGGATCTGTCAGCTAGTTATAGCATAACTGTTGTAGGTCTTGCCTTCCCGATTCCTAGTTTCTGGAAAACCGATTTAGGCATCAAGTTTATGCTAGCACCAAGGTCGCATAATGCTTTCCCGACATAGTGGTTTCTAATGGAATAGGGTATTGTGAAACTTTTGGGAACCTTCAACTTGGGTGGCATATGTTGCGCGTAATAAGTGCTACGCAAATGTGCAAGTATACACGTCGCAAGTTATAGTATAAAAGATATCGTCTCCACAGGGATTGGTGCTACTTCAAGAATCTAGTCTCTTGCACTGTAAAAATAAAAACACAAATAAAAGATTATAGAAGTTTAACTAATCTAGAAAGCAAATAAGTAAAAGAAAAGATGAATTCAATTGAGAGAGATATGTCAGGTTATCGTGAGTTGAGGTGTGATAGCCGATTGGATTGTTTTGGTAAAAGAGTGCACGGGCAACTCAGTTGCCGTGGCAACTTGCACAACGAGGTTGCCTTGGCAACTAATTGATGGTTGCCTGGGCGACTAGTTGGGCAACTACTTGGGCGTCTGGGCAGCAACTTCAAGGTTCGGCGGAGCGTTCTTCAATGGTTTCTTCTTATCCCTAAGTCGAAACTCTAGCTACTTGTGCATGCCTTGATAATACATCCCTGCGTGAATCAAGGGTGAACAACAACCAATCTTGCGCTCCTCTTAGCCGCTGAAATCCTTAACTTATTCCTAAGCCGGATTAATCTTCACCATCATTGGATTGAATAAAGATCATATTCATTCGTTTCTTGAATCTAACTCTCCCGATATTAGATAAATGGATGAAATCACGAGATCCTCTCCCAATTCACTCGCAAACAATAATAAGAACCAAGAATGAATAAACCTTGAAATAGAAAAGTGCAAACTCTTATTACCTAAACAAAAACCAATAGTTTCTCACAACCACAAAACACAATAACCATAGCCAAGTAGATTTAGTTCATGGCTAGGTTCCAAAGAAACACAAGATAATTAATCCCTAGCATGAACCCAATCGAACAAGGAAGAAAAGATGAAGCTTGTCGAAAATCCCTTGCCCTAGAAGCTTGCCAAAAATTCCCCTTGCTTCCTCTCTTGGACTTGTCGAATTTTGCCCTCTTACTCTCTCCATTGACTTGTCGAATTTTGCTTGCTATTTATAGGGCTAGGCCAAAGTCCTTCTTTGAGGAGGAGTTTGAGTTGGAATTAAATTATCTTTAAAGAATATAATTCTTTATTATAATTTTATTCCTATTAGAACTTCTCCTATCTTCTTGGAATTTAATTCTTCTTTAATCTCTGCATGGCAATCAAATTCCTTTGGGCTTGGGCCTTGCTCCATGTCATCTTGGGCTTGTAAAGTCATTAATTTCGACATCCCTATTGCATTTTCTCTTTGTCGACAATTTCCATGGCAACTGGCTCGGCGTCTCCTTCATGCATTGCCCTGGCAACTAGCTCGGCGTCTCCTTCATGCATTGCCCTGGCAACTAGCTCGGCATTGCTTTGACAAGTGATCCTGCACATACACACACAAAGCACACCAAAGCAGCATCTTTTCCACAAAAACTACCAAGTTATGTAATCAAGCTCAACGATGGAAGGAAACATGGATTAATGCATGAATGGCTAACTATGCAACTAATATGAGCCTAAGTCTAACAATAATATGAGTAAAAAGTGTAAGAAAATTAGTACTTTTGAACACTTATCACACCCCCAAACTCGAACTATTGCTTGTCCTCAAGCAATGCAAACTCATAATTACCTGCCAAGACTTCAATTTTCACAAACTTAGCTTTGAACTTGATTTCAATTCTGAAACAGGGCACAAAGTATGATTGGCTTTTTATTTTTCGGAAAACTGAGGAGTTACTCGGAATCAAACTATAATGCTTGTGAGTGTGTGCGGAGTTGTGTGCAAGTTGATTTTTCGAATTCTATGCAAACAATAGGTTTTCAAATTACTTCATTGGGTTCTTTTTAACATGTTTTAACTAGAGCCAATTTCGGGCACCTCTAGTGTTTTGTTTTTAGTTTTCTTAAGTTAATTTAATCGACTAGAGCCGGTTTCGGGCACCTCTAGTTAAAATTTTTCTTTCTCCTCCTAGAGCCAGTTTCGGGCACCTCTAGTGATCAATTTTTTTAGCATATGCTAGAGCCAATTTCGGGCACCTCTAGCATTCATCCAATTTTTATTCTAATCCCCCAATTTGTTAATTATCAACCTAAGTTCACTAGAATTCCTTAAATCAATCAAACCACAATAGTGTTTCATCAAATTTAGCATCATAGTAAAATTCTAAGTTTTTCCATGGTTATCCTAGAATAAAAATTCTATCAATTTAAGTGCATTGGCAAAGTCATCATCGAATATTCATCAAATCTAAGCAATTCTTGTTCCAATTAAGGGCATGGCAAGCAATTTATGTATCCTAAATGTAATACTTAAGATGAATGTAATTAAACATGGTAACTACTAATAACAATCCCCCCCAAACTCGAGTGAGGCATTGTCCTCAATGCATGCATAAAAAATAACGAAAAATAAAAATAAAAATGCATACGAGGACTTACTCCGATAGTTCGTCATCGTAGATGATTAGTTTCCTTCTAGACGCGATGGTTGTTTTCTTGTTGCCGGTGTTGGAATCGATCCTCGTACGGGGTTGTCCTCATCGTTCTCTTCATCAATATCAATGGCTTTTCGCTTGGAGGATTCAATTGGTGCGGTCTTTATTGGTTCAATGGAGGACTCGTCCGAATCTGAAAAATCAGAGAATGATTCCGTAGGAGTTGATTCGGGCATAGGTGCTTTACCTTTGGCTTTTGCAGTGGTTGCCGGGATGTCTTTAGCTTTGGTAGCCGTGGCATCTTCAGGGTTGGTTGCCGTGGCGTCAGCTTCTTTGGTTGCCGGGGCAAGGATCTCGGCGGGAAAGATTGGGAATGGCACGCGATTGTCCGGGTACTTTTCTAGGATTACTTGGGTGATGGCATTGTTGTGCTCCTTCATGTACCGCATGAACATTAGTTGCCGATCTTCAATTTGCCTTAGGCGGCTCGCCAATGGGTGCAAAAGTGCTTCAAAGTGTCCCGGGATTAATGGCCGAGTTGCCCTGGCGTTAGGTGCTTGGGCATTAGGGATTACCGCGGCGGCAGGAGTTGCCGTGGCAATTGGAGGCCTTGAAGAATCTCCCGGTGCCTCTCCCATTAGCTTCCGAATTAGTGCTTGATTCCAACCAGACTTGGGTAGGGCCTTTTCATCGGTGGACTCACTCGGGACATGCATCTCCTTGCAAAGATTAGAAATTAAGCAAGGGAAGAAAAGATAACCCTTATCTTTTGAGCTGCATACAAAAATCTCATCACAAATAATTTTTCCAATGTTAATGATGCGATTATGCAAAATAGAATGTATGAGCAAAAGACGTGGTATATCAACAGTAGTATTGTGTGTGGAGGGCATTAAAGAAGTTTTAACAAACTTATTCCATAGTTTTGCCTCGGGTTTAAGCCGAAGGCGATTTACTGTGCCCTTGTATTTACCGTCGTTCCAATGAGTTCCCGGTTGAGTGAGTTCTTGAAGCACCTTGTCGAGTTGCTTGGGATTGATTTGGTCAACGAATGCTTGATGCTCGTCCTTCTCAATGTAAAGTCCGTAAAAGGTGTTGATGCTTTCGGGACTTATAAGTATGGCCTTGTCACGAACAAAAACATAAGGATTATCCGGGTTAGGTGAGTGAGCATAGAATTCTCTTACCCGTGAGATGTTACCCGGTTCCGGTTGATGGCAAAAGATTTGCCTCTTTTGATGTGCAATCCTCTTGAAGATGAATGGTTCAAGGCCAAAATCTTGATGAGAGTTGGAGTATTCAAAGCCTTGTTCTTCATGAATCTTTCGGCTTTCAAACTTGGATTGAAATCTTTCTTGAACCGTCGGTGTAGCAAACTTCTTGTATCTTGGTTCTTTGGAGGAACTTGGATGAACTAAAAGTTTAATCTCGGATGCCATGTATGATCTTGGTTGTGAGTAAAAAACAAAGAAAAGAAAAGAAAAGAAACTAAAAAGTTGCAAGATAGAAAGTAGGAATAGGTTAAGGGTGATGGGTTTTATAGAAAAGATAGGTGGTTGGGATTGGGGGAAATCGAAAAAGGGTTTAGGGTTTGGTAGGAATTTTCGACAAAGGGGTTTTGGTTAGGATGAATTGGAGGCTTTATATAAGCCTTAGATTCAGCCCATTAGTTTCCTTGTTGAAGATGTTTTCCTACTTGGTTTAGAATTCCTTCTTTATCTTGAACTTCTTTTCCTACAATTCAAAAACAAATCAAATAAGGATTAAAATTAAAGATAAACTAATAGAGAAAATAAATAAAGATGTGTAATAGGATTCTTAAACTTAAAAAAATCTATCCTAAAACTACTAATAATCGAAAAAAAATAAAATAAAAAAATCGAAAAAAAATAAAATACTTAAATAGTCAAAAAAATAAAAATAAAAATAAAAAATAAAAATAAAAATAAAAATATAAAAAGGGAGAGCATGCTCATGCATCTCCTAAATTGACCATTTCCTTGTTACGTTCCACATGGGCACCATTGTAGTGCTTCAATCTTTGTCCATTAACTTTGAATTCATGGTTGTCAGAGATGGACTTGATTATCACGGCACCATGAGAGAATGGTTTGACGACTTCGAATGGTCCCGACCATATTGATTTTAGCTTTCCCGGGAAAAGTTTTAGCCGAGAATTGAATAGGAGAACTAGTTGCCCTAGTGTGAATTGCCGTGGCAATAGTTTCTTGTCATGCCATCGCTTTGTTTTCTCCTTGTAGATTCGTGCATTGTTATAGGCGAGTGCACGAAATTCTTCTATCTCATTGAGATCCATCAAGCGCTTTTGTCCGGCACTTTCCCAATCCATATTCACGGTCTTGATTGCCCAGTACGCCTTGTGCTCGATTTTCACCGGTAGATGACATGTTTTACCATAGACAAGTCGGAAGGGGGACATACCTAAGGGTGTTTTGAATGCAGTGCGATATGCCCAAAGTGCGTCATCTAGTCTTAATGACCAATCCTTCCTTGAGGGATTTACAACTTTCTCGAGTATTCCCTTCAACTCCCGGTTGGAAATTTCTGCTTGCCCGTTGGTTTGTGGGTGATATGCCGTGGCGATCTTGTGTGATATGCCGAAGCGTTGCAACATCTTGGCAATTAGTCTATTGTCAAAATGCTTGCCTTCGCCGCTGATAATTGCTCTCGGCATCCCAAACCGTGTAAATATATTTTTCTGCAAGAATCTTTGCACGGTCTTGGAATCGTTGTTGGGAACTGCAGCTGCCTCAACCCATTTAGACACGTAGTCGACGGCAAGTAAGATGTAGAGGTTGCCGAATGAAGATAGGAAAGGTCACATAAAGTCGATCCCCCATACATCGAACAGTTCTACCTCGATGATGTTCTGGAGTGGCATCTCATGTCGTCTAGAGATATTGCCGGTCCTCTGGCAACGATCACATTGCTTGTAAAAGTCTTGGGCATCTTTGTACAATGTTGGCCAATACAACCCGGATTGCAAAACTTTGGCCGCGGTACGAGTTCCTCCAAAATGTCCTCCATAGGGTGAAGAATGGCATTGCCGGAGTACATTCTGTTGCTCTTCTTCAGGGACACATCAGCGTATAACCTGATCTGCACATTGTTTAAACAAAAGAGGCTCGTCCCAAAAGTAATGCTTAGCATCATGGCGGAACCGCTTCTTCCCTTGGTGAGTAATGCCATAAGGAAAAATACCACAAACAAGGAAATTAACTAAATCCGCGTACCAGGGTATTGCCGAGGCATGTGCTGCCATGGCGACTGCTCCCAAGATTGCCGAGGCGTGCGCGTCAAAGACTGCTGCGGCGTTGAGGGTTACCGAAGCGTGTGCATCCATGGTTGCCGAGGCGTCGTGGGTTGCCGAGGCGTCAAGGGTTGCCGAGACGTCAAGTGTTGCTGAGGCGTCAAGGGTTGCCGAGGCAACTAAAATTTGTTCATCCGGGAATGCATCACATATCTCAAGATTCGCGTCCTCCTCCTTATTGCGTTCCAAACGTGATAAGTGATCGGCTACTTGATTTTCTGTTACTTTCCTGTCCTTAATTTCAATATCAAATTCTTGTAAAAGTAATATCCAACGAATCAAACGAGGTTTAGCATCCTTTTTAGCAAATAAGTATTTGATTGCCGAATGGTCCGTATGAACAATTACCTTTGTACCAATTAAGTAGGATCGGAACTTGTCAAATGCGAAAACTACAGCTAGTAACTCTTTCTCCGTTGTTGTGTAATTCACTTGAGCACCATTAAGAGTTTTACTAGCGTAGTATATCACATGGAAGGTCTTACCTGTGCGTTGGCCTAGGACTGCTCCTACCGCGAAATCACTTGCATCACACATGAGCTCAAAAGGTAGCGTCCAATCTGGTGGAATGACAATGGGTGCCGAGGTAAGCTTTTTCTTTAGGTTTTCGAATGCTTGGGTGCAAGAATCATCAAAATCGAAGACTTCATCCTGTTCAAGCAGATTACACAAGGGTTTAGTGATTTTAGAAAAGTTATGATTGAACCTCCTGTAAAAACCTGCATGTCCGAGAAAACTTCGAATTCCTTTAACCGAATTTGGTGGGGGTAATCTCTCGATCACGTCCACCTTGGCTTTGTCTACTTCAATTCCCTTAGATGAAATCTTGTGGCCGAGCACTATTCATTCATCTACCATAAAGTGGCATTTCTCCCAATTGAGGACTAAATCCGTTTCTTCGCATCTTGCCAACACCCTCTCTAAATTGCCGAGACAGCCGTCGAAGTCATTACCAAAAACCGAAAAATCATCCATGAAGATCTTAAGGAAGTCTTCGACCATGTCTGAAAATAGTGCCATCATGCATCTTTGGAAGGTTGCCGGGGCGTTACACAATCCGAACGGCATCCTTCGGAAGGCATAAGTACCGTATGGGCATGTGAAGGTTGTCTTTTCTTGATCTTCTGGTGCTATGGCAATCTGATTGTAACCTGAATAACCATCAAGAAAACAATAAAAGGGTTTACCTGCAAGACGGTCAAGCATTTGATCAATAAAGGGTAATGGGAAGTGATCTTTCCTAGTGGCTTTGTTTAGCTTTCGATAGTCCATACAAACCCTCCAACCGGTCACATCTGGTTGGGATAAGTTCATTATTTTCATTGCTTACCACTTTGTTATACCTCCCTTTTTCGGTACACATTGTACCGGGCTTACCCATGCGTACTATCGGAGATAGGGTATATAATGTCGGCGTCAAGCCACTTGATGATTTCTTTCATTACAACCCCTTTCATGGCATGATTCAGTCTCCTCTGGGCCTCAATTGAAGGTTTGTGATCATCTTCCAACAAGATCTTGTGCATGCACACCGCCGGGCTAATTCCCTTCAAGTCGGCAATTGTCCACCCTACTGCCTTTTTGTGTAGCTTCAACATCTTGATCAGCTTCTTTTCCTGCTCAGGCTGTAACTTAGAAGAAATAATTACAGGCAATGTATTATCGGTCCCTAAGTATACATATTTTAGTTGCTCTGGCAATTGTTTCAACTCAAGAATTTGTGGTTGTTCAATAGAGGGTTTTTCGAGCTTACCTTCCTTACCTGAGTAGTCCAGTGGTTCAAAGTATGTACCTGGTCGGTTGACTATCCAATTTGCCTCGTCTGGTTGTTCCTCATCGACCGGTTCTTCATACTTCTCATGTTCCTCTTGGTCGGCAATGTAGTTGCCGAGGCAACTAAATTCCTCATCGAAGTTAAACTCGCCGTGGCATGAAGTAGTTGGCATTCTTTCGGATCATCGGCATGCCTTAGTGTTTGGAACACATTTAGTTTAACTTGCTGGTCATTCACCCTCATTGTGAGTTCTCCCTTTTCAACATCAATCAAGGTTCTCCTGTTGCTAGGAATGGTCTCCGAGAATGATGGGTGCATGCTCATCTCGCTTCACAATCCAAAATAATAAAGTCGCGGGAAAAATAAATTTATCAACTTTTACCAAGTATGTCCTTGATTTTTCCCTCCGGATGTACATAGGATCTGGCTCGGCTAGCTGCAGCATAACTGTTGTAGGTCTTGCCTTCCCGATTCCTAGTTTCGGAAAACCGATTTAGGCATCAAGTTTATGCTAGCCCCTAGGTCGCATAGTGCTTTCCCAACATAGTGATTTCCAATAGAACGGTATTGTGAAACTTCCGGGATCCTTCAACTTGGGTGGCATACGATTGTGCAACATTGCCATGCATCCTCCTGTTATGACAATCTGTTTCAAACTCTCCTAGCCTTGTTCTCTTGGACACAATGTCTTTAAGAAACTTGGCATAGTTTGGCATTTGTTCAATTGCTTCCACCAATGGCAAGTTGATGTGGACTTGCTTTAGGATATCAAGAAACTTCTTGAATTGGTATTCTTGCTTTTGTCGCTTCAACCTTTGTGGGAATGGTGGTGGAAGTCGGATATCTTCGATCCTTTCATTGGTTTGAAACCTGATTGACGGCATTGTCGGGACGTCTGGAGTTGCCGAGGCGTTATCAACTGGGGTTGCCGAGGCATGCTTATCGCAAGTTACCGAGGCGTCGTCGGTTGCCGAGGCATGCTTATTGCCGATTGCCGCGGCAATTCCTGGTTCAGCATCTGAGGCTTTGCCGCTAGGTTCGTCTTGATCTTTTTGTGCAGTTTTGTTTGACGAGCGGGTTTGAACCTCTCTAAGTTGTTGGCCACTTCTGGTGGTGATTGCCTTACATTGCTCATGGCCAGTTCCTCTTGCGACTTCAGTATCGCTAGGTAAACCTCCTTGTGGTCTAGTGTTCAGATTTTGAGCAAACTGTCCGACTTGATTTTCCAATGATTTGATTGCTGCCTCTTGGTCTCATCTCGGTCCTGTTAATAAAAGCATCAGTTCTTTTTATGAAATTACTATTCTCAGCCATATAAGATTCAGTTTTCATCATAAAAGCATTTAGAGAATTTTCCAAAGAACTAGATGTCGTCGGTTGTTCTTTGCGGCATCCATTCGCGTGGCATATTCTGCTGGAATCCCGATGCTTGTGCATTTCGATTGTTACGGTTTAGAGCATTGTTGGGATTACTCCATGAAAAATTCGGGTGCTTCTTCCAAGCTGGATTGTATGTATTTGACATCATGTTGTTGCTCCGATTGTAATTCCTCACATAGAAGCTGGATTCCGGATTCTGCATACATTCAGAAGAATTATGGTTATCGCCACATAACTCACAAAAAGAATCCATTACCTTGACTTCATGTGTGTTGTTTGGTTTTTGCATGTTCGGACCATCTTGGTTAAAGCGGCCAATTGTGCGAAATTGAATCGATGATCCTAGTTCATGTATTGTGGCTTGGCGTCTAACTCCTCCTCTTCTAGTAGATGGGAATTGATAGTCATTCTTGGCCAGCCTATTTAAAATTTGCATTGCTTCCTCCGGCGACTTATCTAGGAGTATGCCGTTTGCCGAGGCATCTAGCATCATCCTTGTAGGTGTATTCACAGCGTTGTAAAACATTGTTACTTGAGTCCACACCGGGAATCCGTGTAGGGGGCATTTGTGTAGAAGTTCTCTATATCGCTCCCAAGCCTCGTACATGGATTCATCATCTGCCTGCCGAAAAGAAGTAATGTCGTTACGAAGCTTATCAGTCAAATTTGTAGGATTAAATCTAGCAAGGAAATCACGACAAAGATCAGTCCAAGATGCTATGGATCCGGCAGGAATGCTATTCAACCATGCTTTCGCGCCTATCCTCGGTGAATAGGGAATAATCTTAATCGTAGGACATCGGGGGTGACTCCGTGTATCTTGAACGAGTTGCAAATCTCGAGGAAAGATTTCAGATGTTGTCGTGCATCTTCAGTTGCTGAGCCACCAAATTGACCAATTGTGTTGATCATATTAAACATTACCGGTTTCAACTCAAAGTGGTCGGCTTCAATTTTAGGTGCGACAACTCCTGGGTTAAGTCCATCAAGATCTTCTTCAAGATAGTCTCGAATAGTTCTGTTTCATGCAAGAATCACTCCTCCTCCTGCTCGAACATCTTGATTCATATTGCCGTCTTGATTTGCCATTGTTTCTCTTATCCTTCGTCTAAGTCTTTGCAAGGTTCGTTCGATTTCTGGATCAAAGGGATATTCTGGTGAAGTCGGTCTCGCCCTGGTCATATACCAATGCAAAACCAAAGTTTGTTAGCCCTTTGAATTTTAAACAAGAAAAGTAAAAAGAAAGTGCAAGAAAATAAAAACAAAGTCGCTATTGCCAATCCCCGGCAACGGCGCCAAAAACTTGTTGCGAGTAATAAGTGCTACGCAAATGTGCAAGTATACACGTCGCAAGTTATAGTATAAAAGATATTGTCTCCACAGGGATTGGTGCTACTTCAAGAATCTAGTCTCTTGCACTGTAAAAATAAAAACACAAATAAAAGATTATAGAAGTTTAACTAATCTAGAAAGCAAATAAGTAAAAGAAAAGATGAATTCAATTGAGAGAGATAGGCCAGGTTATCGTGAGTTGAGGTGTGATAGCCGATTAGATCATTTTGGTAAAAGAGTGCACGGGCAACTCAGTTGCCGTGGCAACTTGCACAACGGGGTTGCCTTGGCAACTAATTGATGGTTGCCTTGGCGACTAGTTGGGCAACTACTTGGGCGTCTGGGCAGCAACTTCAAGGTTCGGCGGAGCGTTCTTCAATGGTTTCTTCTTATCCCTAAGTCGAAACTCTAGCTACTTGTTCATGCCTTAATAATACATCCCTGCGTGAATCAAGGGTGAACAACAACCAATCTTGCACTCCTCTTAGCCGTTGAAATCCTTAACTTATTCCTAAGCCGGATTAATCTTCACCATCATTGGATTGAATAAAGATCATATTCATTCGTTTCTTGAATCTAACTCTCCCGATATTAGATAAATGGATGAAATCACGAGATCCTCTCCCAATTCACTCGCAAACAATAATAAGAACCAAGAATGAATAAACCTTGAAATAGAAAAGTGCAAACTCTTATTACCTAAACAAAAACCAATAGTTTCTCACAACCACAAAACACAATAACCATAGCCAAGTAGATTTAGTTCATGGCTAGGTTCCAAAGAAACACAAGATAATTAATCCCTAGCATGAACCCAATCGAACAAGGAAGAAAAGATGAAGCTTGTCGAAAATCCCTTGCCCTAGAAGCTTGCCGAAAATTCCCCTTGCTTCTTCTCTTGGACTTGTCGAATTTTGCCCTCTTGCTCTCTCCATTGACTTGCCGAATTTTGCTTGCTATTTATAGGGCTAGGCCAAAGTCCTTTTTTGAGGAGGAGTTTGAGTTGGAATTAAATTATCTTTAAAGAATATAATTCTTTATTATAATTTTATTCATATTAGAACTTCTCCTATCTTCTTGGAATTTAATTCTTCTTTAATCTCTGCATGGCAATCAAATTCCTTTGGGCTTGGGCCTTGCTCCATGTCATCTTGGGCTTGTAAAGTTATTAATTTCGACATCCCTATTGCATTTTCTCTTTGTCGACAATTGCCATGGCAACTGGCTCGGCGTCTCCTTCATGCATTGCCCTGGCAACTAGCTCGGCGTCTCCTTCATGCATTGCCCTGGCAACTAGCTCAGCATTGCTTTGGCAAGTGATCATGCACATACACACACAAAGCACACCAAAGCAGCATCTTTTCCACAAAAACTACCAAGTTATGTAATCAAGCTCAACGATGGAAGGAAACATGGATTAATGCATGAATGGCTAACTATGCAACTAATATGAGCCTAAGTCTAACAATAATATGAGTAAAAAGGGTAAGAAAATTAGTACTTTTGAACACTTATCAGCATACGATTGTGCAACATGGCCATGCATCCCTCTGTTGCGGCAACTGTTTCAAACTCTCCTAGCCTTGTTCTCTTGGACACAATATCTTTAAGGAACTTGGCATAGTTCGGCATTTGTTCAATTGCTTCCACCAATGGCAAGTTCATGTGGACTTGCTTTAGGATATCAAGAAACTTCTTGAATTGATATTCTTGTCTTTGTCACTTCAACCTTTGTGGGAATGGTGGTGGAAGTCAGATATCTTCGATCCTTTCATTGGTCTGAAATCTGATTGATGGCATTGCTGGAACAACTGGAGTTGCCGAGGCATCATCAACTGGGGTTGCCGAGGCATGCTTATAGGCCATCTTATAGCCACGCACTAATGTCGTATTATACGACTTCCAGCGTTCAATCCTTCCACCTGTTGATTGATGGCCTATAATACGACTGGAAAATGAAACGTATGGGTCTCTGGCCTCCAGCGTTCAATCAACGCAGTTATCAATACCGGGACCACCTTATAGCCACGCACTAATGTCGTATTATAAAATCCCGCATGCTGTAAGTGACGAATAATGCGGGCAGATGGCTCTTCCGTCATCGTCCATCGACAACGAAAGCAATGCTGATCGTCCTGCATTTAATAAATTAAATTTAATTAATAACATTGTACAACTAACATTTCTTACTCAAAGATAAATAAATAAGTTACAAATTACTTACGCCGATATAAGATGAAATGTGCATATGGTTCAACTGCAACAACTGATCAGACGCCATATCTCAAATTTATCTACACACCAACTACTTTAACAAAAAAATATTTATTATTTTATTCGAATATACAAACTATATAACTAAAAAATGCATTTATTTCATTTCTTCCCTTAATTTTCCTTGAATTATTCGAATATATTCCCTTAATTATACTAATTTTTTTCTCGAATATACCTAGAATTATTATTTGAATATGGTTCTCTTAATTATACTATTTTTTCTCGAATATACCTAGAATTATTCAAATATGGTTCCCTTAATTATACTATTTTTTGTTCTCGAATATACCTAGAATTATTATTCGAATATGGTTCCCTTAATTATACTAATTTTTGTTCTCGAATATACCTAGAATTACTTGAATATGGTTCCCTTGATTATACTAATTTTTGTTCTCGAATATACCTAGAATTCTCCGAATATGGTTCCCTTAATTATACTAATTTTTGTTCTCCAATAATTTATAAAACAATAAAATATATAATATACCCTAGAAAAATTAAATTATTTAAACTCTACATACATACCTACCCACATAGCTATATTAATACAAAATTCAAATTCAATGCTTAACTTATTATTAATATCCTAAAACCCTATAATAGCATAATTTATTATTATTATTATCCTAAAATAAAATCTTACATGTCTATAATATCTACATTTAATTTATATAAATTAAAAAAATAAGTACCTCGTTGAAAATGTGCTCAAAATATTTTTCTTAAAATCTCTTCACCTCCTGCAACAAAAAAATAAATAAGATTAATAAATATATAATAATAAAATAATTTATAAATTAACTAAAATTTACATACCTAAATTTGATAACTCAAATTTCTCTAAACTCTTTACACAAAATAAACCTCTCTCACTCAATTTTTTACCCACACCTCTCTCACTCAATTTTTTCTCTCTCCCACAACTCCTCACTCAATTATTTTCTCTCCCACAACTCCTCACTCAATTATTTTCTCTCCCAAACTCGTTCTGCCGTTGCAATTTATAGGCAAATTTCGGGTGAGGACGCCACCTGTAGGGGGCGTCCTGAGTTAAATACGCGTGACTACCGCACCTTTACCGCTGCCCAAGTCAATGCAGTAATTGGCTGGATTTACCGGCTCAACAGCCACTCTTTAATGAAAACGCCACCTGCAGGTGGCATCTTCATTAAAATTCAAATCTTAAATATTTAAATAATCAAAAAGACGCCACCTGTAGGTGGCGTCTTTAATTTAATATAGTTTTGTCGTAAATCCCTAATTATAGGTCAGCGTGCCTTATACCCCTAATATTTAAACCAAAAGGCAATATTTGCCTAAATTTAATGCATAAAAAGCCTAATATATTATATTAGTAAAAAATATTATTATATATGAGAGTACACCATATTCCCATTCAACTTGGAAATGATGATCCTTTTCGTGGGAATTCTTCGATGAATAACTCTCCACATGAAAGCTTCAACTTTAGGAGGAACAAGATTTGGCCACACCAGATTCCACACCTCATCCTTTTCGTGGATATCCTCCGACGCTAAAACACAGAACGACTTAGAAGAATATATCCCATTAGAAGATCCCAACCAGCGAACACAATCATCGGGATTGGAAACTGGCACTACGCTATTAATTACATTCAGAAAACTTCCCCACAAGGTTTGCCCCCAATCAAAACGACTTCTATGCAATTCAATTCTCCAATTCCAAGCCCCATTTTCAAATCTTCCGAAATCAGCTATGACCCCAACTTTATATCTAGCTAAAGCAAAAATTCTACGGTAAGCTTCTTTAAGAAGAGAGTTGCCGACCCATACATCAGACCAAAACTGAACGAAATTTCCCATGCCAACTACTAACCTCAATTTTTTCTGGAATAGGTTCTCCGAATTAGATATCGGAGTGATGATATTCTTCCACGCCCAAGATTTGTTTTCAAGCCGTAAATTTGAAGGCATCAAAGAAGTGAAATTTCTCTCGTATTTCGCTGCAACAAAACGTTTCCACATAGTGCCGTGTTCCAAACCATACCTCCAAATCCATTTATTTAAAAGCGCTCTATTTTTTGTCTTGAAGTCAATCAGCCCTAACCCTCCATACTCTTTAGGGAGACATATCGTCTCCCAGCTGATCCAATGTATAGATCGATATTCCATGGAGCCCCAAAGAAATCTCGCTACCAAGCTCGAAAGAGTCTTGTTAATAGACACCGGCATTGAAAATATAGATAGGAAGTAAATCGGGAGACTTACTAGGACAGATTTGATTAAAGAGATCCGTCCTCCAAAGGAAAGTGACTTCGATTTCCATCCAGCGAACTTCTTTTTAAATTTCTCAACAATCGGAGACCAAAGTTGCACTGAGTTTCTGCAGGCACCCAAAGGAAGCCCCGGATACGAACTAGGTAATTTCTCGCTTTGGCATTGTAAAAGCGAGGCCCAGTGATCGACTAAAGAGTCTTCCGCATTTAACCCGATTATTTTCGATTTTTTCAAATTGAATTTTAATCCTGCTGCTAATTCAAAGCCTCTCAGAATTCTGACCACATTTCTAATTTGATTTTCACTGGCACCACAGAATAAGACCAAATCGTCCGCAAATTGGATGTGCGAAACTTCGACTATACTCATGTCGATAGCAATACCATTAAAAAGCCTTCCAGCAACAGCTTTATGGAATAGAGCACTCAAAGATTCTGCCACTATGTTGAATAAAATCGGCAAAAGGGGGCAACCCTGTCTCAAACCACGACCAATCGCAAAGGGAGCTGATGGCGAGCCATTGATCAAAATCGAAATATATGCAGTAGAAATACAGCAATAAATCCACTGACACCATATTGAACCGAACCTTATTTTCCTCATAATTAGCAATAAGAAACTCCAATCCACTGTATCATACGCCTTTTGAAAATCCACCTTAAACACCACACCATTTGTCCCGTTTCTTTTAGAGTAGTCTATAATCTCGTTTGCTATTAACGAGCAATCGAGAATTTGTCGCCCAGGGCAAAAAGCAAATTGGTTCTCCCCTATAATATCGTCCACCACTTCCCTCATTCTCAAAGCTAGGACCTTGGCAAGTAACTTATAAATGCTGCCGACCAGGCTAATCGGCCTATAATCATCAATAGAAACCGGACTTTGGTTTTTAGGAATCAAAACTATATAAGAATGATTAAAAGAAAAATCATAGATTTCTCCTTTGTGGAAATTTCCAAAAAAACAGAGAATATCCTCCTTTAAAGAGCTCCAAAATCTCTTGATGAACCCCATGTTGAACCCATCAGGTCCCGGGGCTCTAGAAGTATCGAACGAAGATAACGCTGCCCAAATCTCCTCCACTGTAAAATCCATTTCAAATCTCCGCGCAACAGAAGAGTTTAATTGCTTCAGATCACAGTCAAATTCTTTGAGGGGTATAGTTTTTGAATGATTGTAAACTTCTTTGAAATGGTTCATGATGGCCTTAGAAACTTCAAGGGGTTTGCTAAAGCTGTCTCGACCCACTTGGATGCTGGAAATGAAATTTATTCTTCGTCTTGCCGATGCAGCAAGGTGAAAAAACTTGGTATTACGGTCGCCAACTTGGGCCCACTTAACCCGCGATTTTTGCAGCCATTCTCTTTCCTCTCTTCTTATACAGTTCCATAGTCGAGATCTCAATTTATTTAATTCCTCAATCGAAGACTGATCTTGACCCCCGTGAGATAAAACTTTTTTCCAGCATATCACATATTTCTTCGATGTTGCGAATCTCATCAGAGACACTACCCTGCCTATTCGAGACCCACTCCTTGGAAATTACTTTACATATCCTAAGTAATTCCCCTATACCTCTCCCTTTGGCCGGACTACATTCATCTTCAATTCGCTGCACATAATTTTTGTCATCTGCGAGGTGTTCGAACCACTTGAATGGATTTGGTCCCCCACCAGTTTTCACGAAAGCCAAGCTAATTGGGTTGTGGTCTGATATGCTTTTCGGATGAAGTTCTTGTATAATGTTAGGCCACAAACTCAAAAATTCGACAGACAGTAAGAATCTATCCAGTCGACTGCACGAGGGAGAATCCCTAAAATTAGACCACGTGAATCTGCCCCCTTGAAGCGGAAGGTCAACCAGATATAAAGAATCTATGAACCCCAAAGCTACTCACCGCACCTCTGTTTATGCTTGCCCCGATCCTTTCACCATCATCCCTTACTATGTTAAAGTCTCCCCCCCATCAGAACCGGAAGGTTTAGATTCAATACGAAGCTGCTCAATTCGTTGAACATCGCCGATCTCTCAGTAACGTCATTAGGTGCATAGACGTTAACCAACACACATTTGAAATCACCGTTGATAACCCTCCCGATTATAGCCAGGTATGTACATGTTCGAGTCGGTCAATAACTCAAGATTTTGTTTCAAAATAATTAATTGTAGGCATTGATTTGTCACTTTCAAGACTGAATCGTTTCTTCATTTATTTAATTAAAACTTCTTAAGAATTAATTCGCAAAAAGTCCCTCAAATTTCGGATCACTCGACAGCTCCCATTGAAAAGTCAAAAGGGAAGTGATCCAAGTTCGAGTGATTTCAGAGAACGGTGCGCAGTGCTTTCAAGCTTATAAATGCATTCTTAGCACCGCTAATTCCCAGAGGTCCCCTCACTCCTATGAATAGCCAGCCATCTGAATTCGAATAATTTTATCTATCAAATATTATTTATTTGTTAAAGAGTTAAAAAAATATGAGCATATATCATTATATAATCCCCTCAAGATAATTTAAAAGATAGACTTCAGTTGTTCTTGCAAATTTGCCGGTGTACTATCTCTCCATATTTCAGATGCCTACGGAGGTGTCGAGGAATTTGAACAGGATCATTGCTAAGTTCATCGGGGGGCTAAAGAGGGGAGATGAATTCACTGGATTATATGGGAAGATCTGTGTAAACCAAAGGCAGCTGGAGGGTTGGGCCTTGTGGATTTGAGGACTAGAAATAGGTCCTTGTTGAACAAATGGGCGTGGAGATTTGGTTGCGAAACCGAAAGTTTGTGGAAGAAAGTTATAGTTGCTAAGTACTGGTATGATCCTTTGTCCTTGGTGTTAAAGAATGTTCCGAATAGGGAAGTCTCTTGGGTATGGAGAAACATAACAAGGCCTTTAGCTCTTGCCGACAATATGTTTACCAAAAATGTTAGAGTAGCCTTCGGAAATGGGAGCCACATTGAGTTCTGGGATGATTATTGGGCTGACTTTCCTTCTCTAAGACTGGCGTTTCCAAGAATTCATGCGGTTGCTAGTAAAAAGAAAGGAAAAATTGTAGAGTTTGGGGCAATGGTGAATGGAAAATGGCAGTGGAATATTGAATTTCGGAGGAGATTTTTCGATTGAGAAATTAATGTATGGGAAGTGTTTTTGGCAAATATTAACAAGGCTATAAAATGTGCTCAGGCCAAAGATACAGTGAAATGGATTGGCAATGCAGCAGGTTTTTACACTCCCAAAGCCTATTGTGACTCTCTTTCAAGGGATGTGGGCGTGGTTGATGAGTCTTGGGCGTTAGTGTGGGCGCAATTGGCTCCACCGAAAGTTGAAGCTTTTGTGTGGATGGTCTTTCATCAAAGAGTCCCAACTTAAGTAGAGCTGGTGAAAAGAGGAGTGTCCAGGTCCGAATCGAACCTGTGTGTTTTATGCAGCAAAGAGCTAGAGACGGTAAATCACATCTTCTTTCACTGTAGTGTCTCTTGGAGAATTTGGCAACGGCAGTGTAAGGAGTGGAACATATATTGCACGGTGCCAGCTGATGCTAAATCTTTCTTACAGGTATGGATCAATTTACCGTTTAAACATTCTCTGAAACAATTCTGGCACATGGCTTTTTATGCTTTCATATGGACTATATGGCTTTGTCGCAACAAAATCATTTTCAAGAACAAGCGGTGTGATGAGGAGCAAATTTTTTATCTTGCAATCCTAAGATTAGGCCACTGGTGCATCGGCAAATGGCCGAAGTCTATTCCCTCGCTTTCCGACTTCATCCGATGCCCTTTCGCCATTTCTCTTGATGTCCCCTATAATCTAAGACCTACGGTGGGGAGTTGGGTTGCGCCGGCAAGGAACACTTTAAAATTTAATGTTGATGGTGCGGTTTGCGGCAGTTACGGGAATGCTGGTATCGGAGGTGTGCTCAGGGACTACTCTGGTAAAATTCTGATACAATTCTCTAAATCCATTGGTGCCACTGACTCAACTTTTGCTGAGTTACGGAGCATCCTTGAGGCATGTGAGTTGTTTTATGGCTCAAAGTGGTTCGATTCGCAAGTTTTAGTTGTTGAGACGGATAGTTCGTTGGCTGTTAAGTGGATTGGAGATCCAGTGTTGGCACCTCCTTGCTTTGGTGAGATTGTGAAGAACATTGCTGATTTTGGGCATAAATATAAATGGTCAGTGGTGTTCGAGTTTAGGGAAAGGAACAGCGTTGCACACCGTTTAGCTCAGCAAGGCATAGGGAGGGCACTCGACTTTTTGAAGGTATCTTAGTTGCACCGTATGCGACTGTTGTAGTTGTAGTGGCTTGAAGAAGTTGTGTTGTGCAATAATGGAGTAAGGTGGGATAGTAGATCCCTTAGTAAGCAACGTTGTTCTCTTGTCGGATAATGTGATTTTGGGGTGTTTTAATTCTAGGCGTTGGTAATTGTTGCATAATTTAGCATAAATATAGTGCACTCTTTTTCTTCCACCTAAGTTTAAAGAAGTTTTTTAACGAAACTCATATTTATGCCTTTGTATTGTATGATTGTCCCTAATAAAATCGTACAATCTATCACCTTTCAAAAAAAGAGATAGGATTATAATGAATAGCTAATATATTCATATAAATATAACAAATTTAATCAATTCAATATATAACTAGAATTATAATTATAATCATTGTATTCATATAACTACAACATGAATCAATTATTATAAAGAACAAACAAATATATTGGTAATTAGAATTAAGGACGGAGCTATTAAAGGCATGAGAGGCACAATCCAATTATACATCAAATGATCATTCGAGCGTTAGCTTTTGTTACATTAATGATATAATATATTAATAAAAAGAGTTCATTTTTATTTTGATTGATAAATTAAAACATCCATTTAGTCTTTAAACAATTTTAGGCTTGGAGAATCAAATGAAAACACAAGAGAAACAAGTTCAAGCGTCGGAGAATGAGATAAATGACTTGAATGAAAAACTCTGCAGCCAATTCTGAGATTACTGTCAAGGAAGACATGGTGAAGTAGAACACCAAAGTTGTAGAAGAAGTTGTCTCGGGCCACAAGCCTAACACTCTAATGCAATACTACAACAATCCAATTAATCTCGACTTATTTTTTTCTCAACATGTGGTGCTGGTTTTTTCTGGATGTTGGGAGAAAGATTTTATGTTAGGGGTGAATTTATGAAATAGGGTGGGGGTAAAAATATTTTTTTTAAAAAAATTTAAAATTATATACGAATTTCAAATTTCTAGCCCTCAATCCATCTCTATTGAAATTCGTTACCCTTTTGAAGCTCATTGCTGAAGACAACGCATCACATTTAGATGATGCTCTTAAAGAATGCATGTGGCAAATCCGACACCTGAAGGAAGAACACGATCAAAAGTTGCACGATATGGTAGTAGAGGTAATTATTGAGTTGAGCAGCTCGCAAATAACTCGAGCTCGATTTAGTCAGAACTCAATTAAGGTTCGATTCGAAATCGAGCTCGACTCGAGATATTAGCGAGTCAAGTCGAGCAAGGCCTAATTCGACTCGATAAGTTCGTGAGCAGCTCTTTTTTTATGAAGTCTTTTTATGAATTTTGGTAGCTGCCTTCAAAAAATTATGTTCTAAGAAGTTTAGATATCGAGTGAAAACCCTAGAAAAGTTGAATGAATTGCTAAGTAATTTACCCATAAAATTTTGGCTTCAAATTTCTAAACATTTTATATTTCCCGAAAATTAAAAAAGTTAATTTGTATTAATAAGAAATTAAATTATAATAAAACGATGAAAGTTAAAACCTCGAGATTGAAAGTAGAAAAGGAGAAAGTCTTCAGTTTTCATTTCTCATATAAAAAATACGATTGAAAGTTAAAACCCTGAGATTCCTAAAGCATTCTCTTATTTGTTGTTCATCGAAGATTGTTGAGAAACTAAAAAGAGTCTCACATTCGAATATCGACTTCATCTCTCGGTCATGACATGTTTGTTTATTTATCTCTTCAAACCTCACATTTTTTCTGAATTTTTGTGTTTGTATTAAGCTCTAATAATATCACTAGCTTTTACCTCTATTAAAAAAATAAAGTAAAAATTTTAGAGAGCTAAACAAGCAACGAATTGAGCAACGAAATTTTTTAACGAGCATGAGTCGAGCAAAATTTTATCGAGCTTAACGAGCAGCGAGTCGAGCAACGAGATTTTTTAACGAGCACGAATCGAGCACTACTCAACTCGCGATCGATTCGCTCGATAAGCACCCGTGTATGGTAGCTAGCAAAAACAAGCAGTGCGAGAAGATTAAGCTTGAGCTTGAAGCTAAAATAGCTAACGTAGACTAAGAAATCCTCAGGTCTAAAGCTGACAATGATGCAGTTTTCCAGTTCGACTTTGGCGAACAAGATTAGTGAAGAAAAATCACGAGCTCAGGTCGAGATTAAGCTCAAGTATAACTTCATGTATTTTCCAAATAGGTAGCAATGGGTAACGAAGAAAAGAATGTGAGCATGAGATAGCGATGGTCATGGTTGAATTGGATCGAAAAAACAACTTTATAAAATTAAGTAGGATCGAAACTCATCGAATTCGATTTATTCGACCATTACTAATATGAGGTCCCCGAACCATTACCAACCTTTCCAGAGTTGGCTATTTTTAGAGCATTGACCACTCGATATAAAAAGAGCAACATATCTCGGTTAGAGCTATGGCGAACAATCAGACTTTAAAATCTGATCAAAATATGCTGAATAGCTGTCTAAAAGTTCCGTTTTTTTGTCCTTCCGGAGATATGATCCGATGACGAAAAAGCCGGTGGCGGAGATGAGTATTTTGGTACCGGGGTTGATAGGAAGAATGTTGATTAATTAAACTGACATATTTGATGCAAGGGATAAATTAGAAACTGATTTTTTGTTTGTGTTGTATTATTGACGTAACGAAATCCAGCAATCAAACAATTATTCTATAAAGGTAGGTTTAAATTTTGAATGTAGATTAAATTTAGTTTGATTGATATGTTATTTTATAATATACAAAAAGATGTGAGATCGAATGTATCTAAATATTTGATACTTTTTTATTTATAGGTGGGGAATAGGGATGATCATTTGAGCTTTTTTTTGAAAATTCTGCTTCGAGTTAGCTTTTGTAAAGTTCAATGATAAAGTCAGGTTGAGTTTGATTTTGTAGAGAATAAGGTCGGGTCAGTTTCTATTTTAGAGTGAAAATATCTGATTCGACTTGACTCGATATAATATTACATTTGTATTCTAAATATTTAATTATAATTACTATAATTCCCCTTATTTTGCCAAATAAAAATAAGATAATTATTATAATGAATCACATCTATAATTTTTTTAATTATCTCTTTATTTTACCAAATAAAAATAAAAAAATATTTGTATTTGATCTGTCAAGATCAAGTTTTTGCCTTAACATTCAGGTCGAGTGGAGTATCATCAAACTCGAATCAGAACGACTTTAAGTGGAGACTTTAAATTTCAAATCAAGTGTGCTTTGATAAATAACTTGATCCGACCCTACTCGATCTATAACTATCCCTAACAGAACGAAGTCGGTCTAAATTCTAATGTAAATATAAACATTATATTAAACTATTTTTTAAAAAATAAAATTTGAGTGATGACTTATACCTGCCGTAGGTTTACCCGAATTTATTTTTTATACCGATATCTCCCGTCCCGATAAAAAGCTCTTCTCCACTTAATTACAAATCTGCCACTACCTTTTTGGAAAATTTAAAACTATTTTCTTAATAAAAACTCTATTATATAAACAGGTTCTTTATTTTTTTTTTTCCTTTATGGATCTCTCAGTTTCAGAGCTCAAAACACAAAGCTTAAACTCTCGATCAAGCTGTATCGACCACCAAGAAGAAAAATCTCTTCTCTGAACCCTAAAACCAAATTTACTACATTTCTTTGTAATGGTTTTTTCCCTTTGATTTTCAAGTTAATAATTGATATTCTGATTTGTTTGTTATAACCGTTTTTGTTTGTTGATTCAGTTGTGATCGAGATCGGAGGAAGGAAAAAAACAATGCGGATGAAGGAAATGCATCCGCTCTGTTGTATATCGTTGGAGAGTCACGGCATCGGCGACCAGTCACCGGAGGTTTCGTTGATTCGGGCTCGGAGCATGCCGGCGGAGGCTTTCTCCGGATCTGAAATGGGCAATGCGGCGAGGTTGACGATGGGAGGATCCGAAGGTACTGTCGCTGGAATTCTCTACAAGTGGACTAATTATGGGAAGGGATGGAGATCCAGGTGGTTTTTGCTTAATAATGGAATGCTGTCTTACTCAAAGATTCGCCGGCCGGAGACTCTGAACATCCCCTCTCCTGATGACGTTAGATGGATCGGTGATATCCCGACCAATCGGCTTTCGAGGATCGACAGTTGTAGCGGTAGACGGAGGAACCAGAAAGCCGTTGGCATTGTTCATTTGAAGGTATACATATCAGAAAATTCAAAATCTAATTTCAAAAGTTCCATCCAAACTAAAAAGAAAATTGAGCAGACTGATGATCGGAGCGATCCATTTTGGCGGTAATATAATTTTTTCTAGAAATAATTCCTAATGTATTTTGATTCTAAAAATGAACGGAGTGTCGTTTTCCACTAATTTTACTAACCCTCAAACTTTTCATTTGAAAAACAAAATAAGTCATCAGTGAAAAAAGTAGGCATTGATATCTGAGCTAAAGCAACGAAAAGGGGAAAATAGAAGTGCAAAAACCGCAAGTTTCTAGCATTATTCGGCATGTAATTTACTGTTTGATCTGTAAAAAGGATCTTAAATCTATAGACTTCCATTTTCTCTCTCCTTATTTGAGTATCTCTTTTCTGATATTCAATTTCTATGTTTAACTTTGGGGGGAAATAGGAAAAATATATTTTAATATAATCTTTACTCTTTTTAACTGTTTGTTTATGTATAGTGGGTCACATCAGCAGGTGGGCGAGCTGTGATAGCGTATGCTTTATGTCTATGAATTAATCTCTGGTCAGTCACATCATCGTTTAAATTGGTATTCAATAGATGGTTGAAGGTTTTTAAAGCTATCAACGTCGATTCAAACTACTTGAAGTCTGATGTTTTTTCCTCTTCCCCCTTCCCTTTCTTTCTTCTGCTTTTGATCTTTTCCCCTTCACTTCCTTTAGCTCCCCACGTTTTATCAAATAGATTCCCTTTGCTTTCCAGCTGATGTAGTTTTGGCCTTTTGGGGTCTCAAAATACGGTTTCCCCCCTAAGGTTATAGTGAAAGAAATTACGAGACTTCAAATGATTCTCATTGAAATCAAATTTACATTACCAGAGACCATGTGCAAGTAAAAATGAGGATATTGAGGTGTGTTTCTCTGAAATGTCGATTTGGGTTCTGTTTATAGTCGTCCTTGTTTGAGTTTTGTATTATTTGTCTTGTAATAGAGAGGTAACTTTTTTTTTTCTTTATTATTTTTTACGTGTTCTTCTCTAGTTTGTAAGCATTGAAATAAACAAAGACAAAGTGGGGTGCTTGAGGCTAGTTGGTGGGCTTTCCTCGTTAAGATTGTATAGAATTTTTTTTTAGCACTGTTTAGAAACCCGTGAAAACTGAAAGGATATAATAGTATTTCTTTCCCTTATTGTTTTGAACTATATGTTCTCCTATGCAAAAGTAGATCCAAATGGTGATTCATCGTCTTTGTTTGATGTCCCTTGACAGTTGTAATGCTTAAGAGGTAGAAATTAGCATCGGCTTCTGTGATCAACTTTTTAGTTTTGTTTTTGTTTCATGTGGGGTTTTTATTTTAGTTGTTGCTAAAACAACTTGCTCCTGTTAGAGACTTAAAAGTCTGGTTATTTTGTGCAATCATCTGGGGTTTGATGGTAAATGCGGTTTTGGCTCCTGCTGAGGTTACAGCTTCACAGATATTTGTTTTTCCTCAGGCGGTTTTAGAAAATTTTCAGCAATAATGCTACCTCAGCGAGTGGCCCAAGGCTTTAATTTTGATCCTTTCAACTTGCATCATCATGCATTGATAGCGTTTATTCCTTTTTATTTCTGGAAAACGACTTTAATAACATGTATCATTCACGTATTTCTTCTGTGAGTTTATTTGATGTGATCTTGAAATGAGACATTAAAGATTTTGGTGGTCTATGTGATTATACCACAGTAATGGAACTCTTGCATTACTCATGGTGGGGCTGTTTGAATTCTTGTATCAGATTTCATCATTCCGGGAGAGCAAATCTGATGATAGACGGTTTTACATTTTTACTGCTACAAAGACCCTTCATTTGAGAACTGATTCAAAGAAAGATCGGGTTGCTTGGATGCAAGCTTTGGTATCAACCAGGAGCATCCTTCCCCTGAGACCATTAAACGATAATTTCTCCCTTGCATCCTATGATTTGTCAATATCGACTGATAGGCTCAAGAAACGTTTGCATGAGGAGGGAATCAGTGATAAGCTTGTAACGGATTGTGAGCAGATTATGCTCTCAGAGTTCTCGGAGATACAAGGGCAACTTAAAGTTCTTCATGAAGAAAGATCTAATTTGCTGGACACATTAAGGCAATTGGAGGTAGTGTGAGCTTAGTAATTAGGATGCTTGATCTTTAGTTATTCACACCTTTTAATAATTTTCAATCTGAATAGTTAGGTGAGCTAAATTATTTTTTTTCATTTCTGAATTAGAGTGAAGATCAATTAGTTAGACTTGGATGAGTATCAAGTTCCACTTAATGAAGTTAAATCATAAAAGTGAATTTTTTAAGCCTATGGTGTATTGTACTAAGAGGGTGTCAAGCCCTGGCAGGCTCAGGTTGGTAATTAGCCCAAGTTGAGCCTTGAATTCAAAGTGAGTAATATTTACTTCATGGGATGAACTGCTACTGTAACTGTTCACAAACTAGAGTATAGAGGCCTAGTAAAATTAGTATCAATAATCTTTATATGGAATATGATAAAAACTATCCTTGATTGTTTTGATGGCTGGTGGGAATGAATTTGATATGATGAAAACTATCCTTGATTGTTTTGATGGCAAGTGGAAATGAATAACAAAGCTTTTGGTTAGTAGCAAAACAAATGTTTTCTGTTATTTGAAGCATTAGAGCTTATGGGTTTTCGCTAGGCTATACAAGTGAAGATTGCTAATGGAGGGTAATTAGTGTACTGATAAATTAAAAATGGTTCTGTGTTTGCAATTGTTTCTCATTGTCGAATGTTTTATTGAAACTTTGGCAGTATAATTTAATACAATTTTTATGTTATAAGCTTTATTTGAGTTTTCCATTTTTTTCTTATGTGGTATCCTTTTTACTTGTATTATTGATTTATTGCATTTTGTAGCATCATAATAATATATTTCGGTTGCACTTTTAACCTTCCTTTTGGTAAGGATTATGGTAACTTACATTAGATCTTTATTGACAATGTAAACCCTAGTTGATCAATAAAACTCTAATAATAATATCGGTGGGATTGCTAAAAGGTGTGTTTTAATTATCTCATCTTTTAAAATGCTGTCTTATTGTTGGTTTTAGTAATCTCATCTTCTAAATTGCTGATTCTTTTATGAAAGTGCATGATACCACATCAATTCGTAATTGACTTATCCTATGCATTATTTTGCTAAGCTATATTGTTTATGGTGAACTGATTTTTTTGTATCCTTTTTTGCATGTTCAGGCAGCTAATATTGAATCTGAAACCTCTGGATTTCATGGAGAATACCAGTTGACGAAGCAGGAATATTCCAGTTTGGGCCATGGAAATAGTGGTACATTACCATCTGTAACTCTGGCTGCATCTTAATTAATGCATGAATGTCTGATTCCTATATGGATTGTTAAAATTAAATTGTGTTAGCAAATGTAGTCTTTGTTGTTTTGTATTGACCTGTAGTCATATCCATGGTGGCACTTCATGGATAAACTGGTTTCATAGTGTTTTAGTTAGGCATTCTTGAGTAAGAAATATGTTCTCATCATCCAAAGTTTCGGTGGCAATTTCCTGTCTTCGTATTTTTCCGTCATCATTCTCGCTTTATTTAACTTGAATGCAAGTTTGTTCTGAAATGCTTTGATAACTGATAAGTAGTTATCTTATTATTAAGCTGTGTTTCTGGTTACTAATTCTTGTCCTGCTCTCTTATAGTCTGACACTTATTTGGGTTCTCAGAATGCAGCACAACTGAATCATCTGATGATGTAGAGAAGCAAGAGCTTGAGGAAGTTTCTCATGAAGATGGGACCTTGTTCTTTGATACAAAAGAGTATTTTACTGAACCTGCAGTAGATCATGCAGATAATCTGAAAGAAACTGAAAATCAATTTGATAGTGTGGAAAAGATGCATGTTGATAAAGGAGATTGTGATTCCAGATATCCTCAAATTGAGAGACGAAAAAAGCTTCCTGATCCGGTCGAAAAAGAGAAAGGGGTTAGCCTTTGGTCTATGATCAAAGACAATGTGGGAAAGGATCTCACACGAGTATGTCTCCCTGTCTACTTTAATGAACCGATATCTTCCCTTCAGAAATGTTTTGAGGACCTAGAATATTCTTATCTTTTGGACCGAGCATACAAGTTTGGAAAAGAAGTACGTTATTCTTACATTTTATCTTTAATATTTTGTGCTTCTATTGATAAATGCACTATATATCTCCGGGCATAGCATATTTAAATCAAGTTCAAATACAATTTGCGACATGTGAGTACGTCTAGAATTTGAGAAATTGGTGTTCACTCTTTACTGATAACTATAATGTCTAGAGTGAAATTTGAGAAATCTCACTCCCTCAGACATCTTCTTTCCCGAAAGTTTTTGGACTTTTTGCAATGCTTTTAAAAATTCTGTAAACATAGCCAGATGTTCTTGCTTTATTTCAGTTCAATAATGACTGGTTTTTCTGTACATTCTCAGGGTAATAGTCTCCAGCGGATTCTTAATGTTGCTGCATTTGCTGTTTCCGGGTATGCTTCCTCTGAAGGCCGACATTGTAAGCCCTTCAATCCATTACTAGGAGAAACTTATGAAGCAGACTATACTGACAAAGGAGTTCGTTTCTTCTCTGAGAAGGTCAGCATTCAGGATCATCAATGACTAAACTTTATATTAAGAAATGTGCAGCTTTATATTGAAATTAAAACTGACAAGCTAGGAACTTTTTTATTAATTTTTATTACATCAAGTGCTTTTTACTTTTCAGCGGTTGGGAAAAGGTCAACTAGATGATATACTTTTGCATACCCTTTGATAACACACACATATATTTAGAAATAAATAAACGAGAGGGGGGGGGGACTGTCATCTTCTTCTTCATTATGGATAATCAAGATGTTGGAAATTATTGCCTTAGTAGTGTCTTCAACAATAATTTGGACTATTTATCTGGGAAAAAAAGTCTTTGGACAGTTCTAGGAAGGAAAACTTTATGTTCAAGCAATTATTGGTTCGACATACTTAAGACAGTGAAAAGAAACATTACAAAAGTGTTTTTTAAGAACTTGGGAAGCGAACTTGAATTGTACTTTTCTTAGATTAGGTACTCTTTGTAAACTATAAATAAGTGTTACTTCTGTTAATATTAATATGAAGCAATATCAAGCAATACTAGGAAATTCGTTCCTTTATCTCTATTTTGGTTTTGTCTTTTATTGTTCATTCTTCACTGTCGTTCATCTTCTCCGGCAACCATGCTGGAATTCTCACAAGTACTGTTGGCCTTTGGAGTACTTACCTTCCTATGTTGTTGCTTCTATTTATCTGGATGTGAAAGTGCAAATATTGTACTGCAGTTCCATAGCACATATGACTTACTTTTCACGTTGAAACAGGTTAGTCATCACCCAACCCTAATTGCCTGTCATTGTGAAGGCAGAGGGTGGAAATTCTGGGGTGACAGTAACCTCCGCACAAAGTTTTGGGGGCGGTCAATTCAGCTTGACCCTGTTGGAGTTCTGACTGTAGAGTTTGATGATGGTGAAATATTTCAGTGGAGCAAGGTGTGCACTACTGGGCTTTGTGTTTACTGGATGTGCCATTTAGGCGACTTAGTATACTAGCCTTTCTATTTGTGTGGTATTATGAATTATTTGGACCTCATTCTCTGCAGGTAATAACTAGTATTTATAATCTTATCCTTGGTAAAGTATATTGCGATCACCATGGCTTGATGCACATTCATGGGAATCGCCAGTATTCATGCCAACTCAAATTCAAAGAGCAATCTATTCTTGACCGGAATCCTCACCAGGTTAGTTGTCAATATAATTGTTTTATCCCCCTTGATTGCTTCATATCCGTAGTAGTCCATCTTCTGTGTCTTAAAGAGTTATTTTATGCAGTAATGTCTTATCCTGCCCTTCATTTAAATAGGTCAATGGGTTTGTCGAAGACCTTTCGAGTAAAAAAGTTGCAACAGTATTTGGCAAATGGGATGACAGCATGTATTACATCAACGGTGATGGCAGTGGCAAACCAAAGGACTGCAGCCCTTCATCAAGTGCCACCTTGCTATGGAAGAGGAACAAACCACCTCCTAATCTGACTCGCTACAATTTAACATCATTTGCAATCACACTGAATGAACTAACGCCTGGACTGCAGGTAGAGATGATGTATTACATCAGTTTTTTCATAAGCAAATTAATTTCCCTCTTATGCATATCTAATTGTTTTCTATAGCATTGTCTGACTTCGGGTATTTGATCACGGATTAAGGAGAAGCTCCCACCTACGGATTCAAGGCTTCGACCAGATCAAAGGCATTTGGAGAATGGGGAATATGATAGAGCAAATGCAGAGAAACAGCGGTTAGAGAGGAGGCAGAGAATAGTATGTTTCCACTGCCATGATGTTTATGTTTCTGCATTTATTTGTTGACTAGGACTCATTGTAAATAGGTTATTGCCTCCAGAAAAGCCACCTTGCATGTTTTGTTTTTGGCATCTTGGTTTCAACATCTGCCTACATTTGCAATTTCATTCAAATTTAATTATATCTGATTTAGATAAATTACCTATAATATGACCTACTGTTGTATTCTATGTTATTGCTTCTATTGCTTGATATTCATGCTGTCTGTAATCCTGCACAGTCGAGAAAACTACAAGAAAATGGGTGGAAGCCTAGATGGTTCCAGAGAGACGGTGAAAATGGATCCTTCTGTTATGTGGGCGGTTATTGGGAAGCAAGAGAACAGGGAAAATGGGATGACTGCCCGAATATATTTGGTGAATTCGAAGAACTTGTTGATTCCTCCGAATAATGCCGACTTCACTGTAAGGTTAGAAACCCATTCACCATAAGCGTTTGTTATACCTGAAGATCCAATGGCTTGGTTTTGTCATTTAGAGATCTGACTACGCATGAATTTTTTGATCGTATAGAATTGGCAAATATTCCGGTCAATGACGGACAGAGCAAATCGAGTCGATAAGCACGTAAGTAGCTTTGATTCCCGATCGCAGACAAAAGATTCATCTCGGTCGTCACCGAGGCAGCCAAGTTAAGAATATGAATCTTTAAGTGAGTAGATATAGTTGGTATAGGTGAGATAGCCTGAAGAGTGGGGGATCGTGTGTGTAATGCAACGTCTCAATAGTTCATTTATTCTATAGCTCCTTCACCTCAAAATTTAATTTCATAATTATTTGTATTTCCATTCTATGAATAAATGAAATGAACAAATTGAACCAAAAAAAGAGAGAAAAAGAAAAGATTGGAATTGAACTGAATACTTTGGAATTGAATTTTCTTTTTGAGTTTCTTGCAGGTTGAAATTTGAAAATGGTTCTTCTCTTATAGTTCAAATGTGAGGATGAAAATGGTTAAGCTTGGTACTTGGAAGAGTTTATGTTTCAAAAGAACCTTCCAAATTCACTCTTTTAAACTAAAACTTAATGTAATGCAGCGTTGCTCTAAAATAAAATAAAAAACATTTAATATTTTAACAAATCTTATTATACTTATTATTTTTTATATATGTTATACTAATAATATACATATTTACAACATAATAATATATCACTAATATTTTTAAAATGTATTGATATGATTATTATTGTAACATCCTAGAGTTTAAAGGTATATGCGTTATATTGAAAAATCATATATATATATTAAGACGTTAATTTATTACTTAGTATTTAAATTAATATTTATATTTTTTTGTCTAAATTGATACACGAAGCTAACTTCTATCACATTTTGGTAGAAGTGGAGTATCAAAAGTCAAATTCAATTATACAGTTTGAAAAAAAAAGTATTAAGTTCCAATTTGAAAAATAAGATTAGGTTTAGATACAAAAAGTATTAATCCTATTTTAAATGTATTTAGCATTAATTATTATCGTACCTTGGTTGAATTAAATCATGATTATGAGAATACAAGTCATAAATATCTAAAACAAATCCGCATAAATTTAGTCTGAAACAGAATGAAACAAGCAAGCATTAATCAGTGATTAACTAAACATTAAATGACACTTAAAATGCAACTACAAAACCCCCTGAAGTACGAAAATCAAACTCTAAATCAATTGAAAAATACAACAATAGTCAATACCCTAGCAGAAAATCACTTTGGTTTGAACCTAAGGGAAAAAAGTACCCATTATTTTAAGTTTTGGGTAGTTAACAAAGAATGGGAGGCTGAGGACTGTCCATGGAAGCCGAGCTCTGTCGTCGGTTGCCTTGTTTATTTCGAAAAACATAGCAATCAAAGACGAGGACAAACAAAACCTGGAGGAGGGTTTTCCTACACAAGTGATTAAAGCTTGAAGAGCAAGGGGAGTGATTATATTAATGTTTAGGAGCTTAAGTCTTATAGCAGTGCAAAGACAAATGGCAGCTTCGAGCTCAAGCAGACCTCCGAGAATCGGACAGCAAGCATTTTCAACCGGGTTTCCTAACCCAATGTGCACCAATCCACGAAAAACATCCACACACAATCCTAGCTTAAGTGAATCGACCGGGCAGGTTGGTTGAGTAGTTGGCGGAGCAGGAGAGCTACCTCCACTTCCACCGCCACCTCCTCCGGTATAAGGTGGGTAAGGAGAAGGTGTTGGGATGGTAACCGGAGGGCTAGTGATGGGAGGGGCTATTACAGGAGGGGGGGGTTATTGGTGGGACAATAACAACAACGGAGGCTTTTCCGACGGTGGCTTGACCTTTGGGCTGCCTCTGGTACGGTGGATGCTTGATGGTTGGAGGGTTCGGGTGGGGAACTTTAGTGTGAGTCGTGTGGTCGTACGGCGGAGGATGTGGTTGTTTACAAGGGACACAAGCATACATGGGTGGCAATAACATTGACATGAAAATCATAAACTTGGAGCCCATGGTTTAGGGTTCCAAAGATTATTCACCTTGACCTTTAACGTGGGATCAACGAAATTATACACACACATACATATACAGCTGAATTTGATGTGGAAACCGTGACTATGCCTAAAAGGGTATCAAAGGACCTTAAAATAAAGAAAAAATTAAAAACAGGAGGATTCCAAGATAAACAGTGAAATAAATTGAAGATGTTGGAGTGGTGTAGGTAGATTTGCAAATTTCAATGCCTATCCGTGACTCTTGCTCAGTTTCATATAAGTACGAATCCGTGAATATTTTCACAAAAAAACAGACATACACTTATCAATGTATTTGTTCTCGTATCCGAACATGCATGCATACATACATATGCTAAGTTGCTACCATCTTTCTGCAACCTGGAGAAATTGAATTCGAGTGATAGATTCGATTAAAAGGAACTTATTAACATTGAGTAGAAATCTTAAAATTTATATACAATATTCGGCTGTACACCATATTGTCACCAGGTCTTTAAATGATACCAGCCATAACGAAATCACCGGCCCAAAGGCAATGGAAGTGGTGATGCTAGAGGTAATACACGGGTCTGGTGAAACGAGGAAAAGATAAAAGCAACGTTGGGAACGAATTTACCAAAGGCTACTGAGAAATCTGATCCCCGAATGTGTTCTCCCACTGTAAGTAACGTAAAGAAATCCATCTTCATCCTTCTTCTCTTCGTATATGGCAGACATAACAGCACCAGCAAAAAAAGGAGTTTAGCCCTCTTTGAATCAGATAGCAAAGGTAGAGAATCGAGCAGCGATGGGTGTAAGTGCAAGGGATTACCAGTTGGAGGGAGAACATTGTCCACAAATATGAATATTGCTTTTTCAGCACTCAGTTTGATCCTTTTACGGATTACATATACGAATTGTCCGACAGTCAAATCAGCTGGGACAAGGTACCCCTAAATTTCAGAATCATATTACATAAAGATAATCTCTGCCAAAGACTACCCCGGGAAACAAGCAATTTGAACAAATTTCATATGTCCAAGGCAGTCCATTGGTGTAAATTACACTGAATAGCATCCACATTAACACGAGAATCAGCTAGGGATGTTGATCAGCAAATCATTGTGTCGGAGATGCAATGATACAGAGATGGATAATTCAAAGAAACTAACACAAGACAAGATTTTTAAAAGAATAAGACAATGAATCAAAGAGAATCTAAACGCACAAATAAGATATCAGGGATGCTTACTTCTTCTTGTCGATGTTCGGGATATCACTCCTCTCCGCTTTCTCCACAATCACCTTAAACAGAAAAGGGGATAATAAACAAGTCAAGCTTGGAACACTTATAATCACCAACAAATATACAGGATGATCAAAACAGCATAACATATTAGATGAACACTAAGGATAGATATCAAGATAGAATCCTTACCGGAAATCCTATCCGGGTATTTCTCCCTAATCCTAGCAGCCTCTGCCCTCCTCTTCTCTGAAGCCAGAACCAAGCATAAAAAATCATTAGCTTCCAAAAGAAATATAAATAATTGATTTCCCCATAATAGCATAATCCACACTGATTCACCATAAGTAACATAGAAATTAAAAATATATATGTTCAGACCATGTTCATAACAAATACTAAAAGATTTCAGTACATACCCAGATCATGCTCTTGCTTGAAGTAACTCTTTGCCATTCCTCCTGAAATTACAAACCAAAAAAAGCCAGAAAAATATTATTTTCTTTATGAATTTCCAAAGAATTTAAAAGCCAAAAAAAGCTGCAAAATAAAAGACAAATACAAGCACTCCAAAGCCACCCAAATCTTATCCTTGATCACACAGTTGTTTCCTTTTGTAAAATTGAAGAAAACAAAAAAGAAAAGCCCCTAATTTCAAGCAAAACTATGCTTTCTAATTACCCAGGAGAGAAAAAAAAACAAAACAAAAGAACTATCGAATATACATGAAACGGATGAAAAATACAAGGAAAACCCAGAAAGGCAAACCTTGTGAAGATGAACCCAAAGCACAAAAAGAGATAAAGCTTTTTTTTTTATTTTGGTCTTGATCAAAAGAAATCTTCTAAGGCTTCAAGCTCGTGGCGAGGTTAACAAGATAAAGTATAAGATTAATATAGGCAGAAGCCTTTGTCTTTGCCAACTTCAACTCTCAGCAGAACTTGTGTTAGTTTGTTATTTTAGGTAAACTACATGGTTGGTCGTTTTATTTTTGAATTGTTTGACTTTGGCCACTAATTCTGAAAACGTTATGTTTTGGTAATTTATATTGTCGATTTATAACATTTTAGCTACTAAGCCGTTAACTACCATTAATACGGTGACCTGGCATGTTAGTGAAAAAGTTTATTTTTAATTTGACATATTAAATGTATATAAAATATCAATTTAATCTCTGAAATTTAGATACAATATCATTTTGACTCGTGCAATTTAAATAAAATATCAATTTAATCTCTAAACTTTAGCTAAATCTCCAATCGCCAACTGCCTCCCACCCCGCCCAACTTTTGATCACCACTGTGGTTCGGCCACCATCGACAATAATAGTTGGACTCAAAATTTTTAATTCACCTATTTTTTGACCTCCTTAACTCGAATGATATGTATGTTTCATTGAAAAATGTTCATGCTCCACAAATATTTTATTAAAATTTATTGCTCAAATTAAAAGTAAACCCTTTTGACTAGCGTGTCATGTTCTCGTTGATAGCTTAGTGATCAAAATATAATAAATCGATAATGTAATTGCTCAAAATGTAACTTCTAAACATTGATGACAAAAATCAAACAATCCAATAACAAAAGGGACCAACCATATAATTTACCATGCTTTTAATTGATATTATTGGTGTTTTGGTTTAGGTGTTGGTACTAAATTGGCTAATCCTTGTTGATTACGGTTAGACGGGCAGATCATTTTCATGTGTTGCTGTCCTCTTGGATAAGGCTGCAAAGTATGAGAATCGGACGGCTAATAATGTGATGATGACCATGTCACATTTCTCAAATAATCTGTGGGGTCCTACCCACCCGATACATTGTAAGAATATGCTCAGCATGACCGTACACACGGACCAACATATAATTTTATATCATAAATGTAATAGTTCAAAAGAATAATTATAAAAATTTGTTTTAGAAATTTAGAGTATATGAAATTAAATTATATTTAAAAAAGTTAATAATAAAAAATAAAAATTTAAATTATATAAAAATTTAAAAATTTCATCGGTCCATACCAGATATATATGCGTGATATATTTACACTTAAAATAACTAATTTTCAAGATCCACTATTAACATAATTGCTAAATATGTCTATACTATCTTATTTTGTATGAATTTAAATTCCGATGTGAAAATATAATACCTCTTTATTTAATAAAAAAACATTAATTTTCAACCTTCTATTTGTAATATTTGATGACTTGCAAGTTGCAACTCTATATGTTTCATTGAATGTGTTCCTAAACATTTTCAGACAGGGATAAATAGTGGGTGGGAAGAAATAGAAGTCTTTTGTTCTTTTTTTAGTGTCTCTATATTAAAAAAAAATTAGGTTTAGGACCTATTTATGTCTCTATACTAAAAAATTAAATTTTATATTGAGAGTGAATGTTTAAGATTAGGGTTTAGGGACTTGTAGGTATGATATATTTTTTAAGGTTTAGAATTTATAATAAAGGCATAAAATTTAAATTTTTAGTGTTGGACATAAAAAAGTACTAAAAAGGGACAAATATTTTTTGTTTGGCTAAGGGGCAGTTCTCCCTTAAAATTTAAAATTCGTATATGATTTAAAAATTTTCTACATATTTTCTATTGAAAATCTATTTTCGTCCCTTAAAATTTTATAAGTTCACCTCCTAAAATTTTATAAATTCATCCCCACTAACATAAAGTCGCGTCCATCCTTGTTTTGAAGGGACGGAAGTGCTTCTTCTGATACAAAAACTCAGGATCCTCCGGATTCTGGGTTGTTTTAGAATAATCCCTTCTCATCATCATCTGAATAATAATTTCGACTAGACTAGAAATTACCGCGCAGGCCGAGTAGTCTGATCTTTGAATAATCCGATTTTGGAACAGGTCCAATTCGAAGGTTATATAGTCATTATTCATTCAATAATCAGTACCACTTCTGGTATTTACCAGTATCTGATATGAGAGAAAAAAAGGGGGGAAATATGATAATTACAGAAAGAATGCAACAAGTTACGGATTTGCAACTACCAACACAGCATACCCGAAGGACCTTAGCCTTAACAAGTTTTGCTAATTCCATAAAGTTAACTAATGAAAGTAGCAGCAGAAGACCCTCTATTTTTCTTCCTGCAGTTTACTTCTCCAGATGAAGGAAAGTAGAGGAAGATGAGCCGACCGGAGCAGTAGCGGTTTATGATCTCTTCATGATATATCCCATAATTAATCCGACCAAGCTGATCAATACAACAAGCATGAATGACAGACCGCCTCCACTTTTGCTGGTTTCGCGTTTCAACAGTTCCTAAACATTTGTAATTTTTACACGTGAGAATTTTGCAAGGCTAAAAAATAGATCAAGAGAACATAGTAAACCGGTCGGAGACAAGTATATCGAAAGCACAAGTATATCAGGTGATGGAAATCTTTAACTGCATTTCATAAGCAACTATAGAAATTATAGAGAGTCGGTATGCGGAAAATAAAGAGTCAATGAATTTACTGACTTGGTCATCCATAATGAAAGAAAACTGCAGGTGGAAGCATAGAAAAAGACCAATAGTTATAACTATGATTAGTATGGTTTAGTCACGGCTAGTTCCACTCACCAGCTCTTGGCGAAGCTTGTTATTCTGTTGAATTGCTTTATTTTTTTCTTCAGTCAGCTTTGTTATAAGAGCTTTTGCCTGCAATTATAGGAAGTATTATTGAGGATTATTATACCTTCAATATATCAACATCACATACAATAAAAGAGCTTCAGGCACCAATCTAGAAGAGTTGAAAGCAATGCAAATATCTGACTAGAAAATATGGATGAACTATGTTACTTAGCCTAGGGTGTGATTTCTGGAATACGGGTATGTTTCCAGTGCAGATAAGTCCAATTTTTTGAAGTTCTTCATGTATTGGGAGGCTACTGGAGGATCATATTTTCATATTGATATCGAATTACAGGTGTTGGACATGAGTATTTCAAGAAAAATAAAGAGTTGAAGCAACATGGATCCGAGATGACAAAATAAATGAATAACAAATCACACATATGCAGCAGTATAGAGTGACACAGAAGATACAGAATTCAGAATTTATCTCGGGAGATTTATATTGAACTTCATCTGTAAATATCTAACTAGAAAAATATGATACTTACTATATACAGAAAGAACCATGTTACTGACTCCGATGTAAGTATTGGAGGATCATATTTTTCATACCGATATTTGAATATGCATTGGAGGTCATAACCAGAGAAAGTTCTTTCATGCATGAAAACACACTCATATATCATATTTTCATACTGATTCAGATATGCATTGGATATTGGTGTTGGACACGAATATTTCAAGAAAGAAAAAAAAAGAGTCAGAGCAACACGGATCCGAAATGTCAAAACAAATGAAGAACAAATCATGCACATGCAGCAGTATAGGGTGGCACAAAAGATACAGAATTCAGAATTTACCTCAGGAGACTTATCTTGAACTTCGTCCGTAAATGTTCTTGCAGCCTGCATTCACCAAATGCAAACTATTAGCATTCTAGAAAACAGGGTGCAACTGCAAACAACAGAGGCAATAACAAAAATATTCACAGCAGGATCTCGTATTCGGTACCATAACAAACTCAGCAGCATTTGCCTGGCCATTGTCCGAAACAGATCCTCTCATCGAAGACCCTGCTTCAGACCCATCCTGTGAAGGTGTATGTTGAGGTGAAAAAACATAAACCACTCTCAACTTGCATTCCTCAACCACATTCCCAACTTCTCTGTTGAACTAGAAAAACAAACATTTCCATAATCAATCAAAACCATACATCCTAACCCTCAAAGGAATTATATAACTAATTTACTCGAATACGAATGTGAATGTCGGAAATGAATACTCAAGCGAAATGAAGGGTCGGAATAATAATATCATACCATTTCCGCAGTTATATCCTTTGGGGTTGCACCATCAGGGGCTTTTACACCTTGAAGGAGGAATTTGTCCTTGCATTGCATATCAGCAGGGACCTCCTTTTGAGCTTGCATGGTAACTAAAACAAAAACCATTGATTCTTTTGAAGATTACCCAGAAAACAACAATGATAAAAATCTGGGAAAAAATGTGATTGATTCATTGCATTTTTACATTGTACCTGTAACCTCGCATGTCGATTTAGGCAAAACGATCCCCGTGTTGGGACGAACAAATATTTCTTCGGATTTTTTGTTTTCACCTGAAAAAAAAATCCAAATAAAGTATTGATTTTTCGTTGGTAATCATTCATTCCTGTTTTTTTTTCTCAGCTACCAAACAGATAATTACAGATCGACATTGATGAACGATACCTTGAAAGCTACATAATCATCAGTTTTATTCGACAATTGAAGAGAACATGCAATCAGCTTCTTCAGCTCAACTATTGAAACACCATAACCAACAACAACGAATCAAAATTAAAATCCCAGAAATCAAAGGGCGGGGAGAAAAGGGAAATGTAATCCCAGAATGAAAATGAAAAACTACAAGGAAACTTGAGCTCTACAGGGTCGACGTTGAGAAGTTCTCCCGTGCTCATATTTCGAAACAATGGGATTGAATCGAGGACTTGCTTAATCTCTAAAAAGAGAGAAAAATGAAATGAAAATGAGAAGGAATCCAATCTCTCCCTTTATTATTGGGATCAGCAACTGCTCCTACTCGATTCCCCATTTTTTGGTTTTTTATAAATTAATCGGTTCAAAAAAATTCCTTTTTTCTTCTTATTATTAGTTAATATCACTTGAATCGACCAAAATTATTGGATTGGTCGCTTTTACGTCTCCATCGTTAATTTGGGTCAGTTTTATATTTAGATTGTTTATAGTTGCTTGTTGAGTAATTACCATGGATCTTAAAAAAAGGCTCGAACTTGATAATGGTTTATGAAATTAAAAATATCAATGGCTTCCATTGTTCCACGTTTGATTCAACGAGCACTGTGAAATAATGAAAGACTGGGTACTTGAAAACCCAAAAGCCAAGTGTTTTTGTTTGGAGGCTTTGGGTTGGGTTTGTTTTTGGGTAAACTAGTAGTCACCAAACTATAGTTTTTTTCTTATTTTGGTCACGGAACTATTTTTTTGGCAAAAACATCATTAATGTTTGTGTTCTTCTTATTTTGGTTACCAAACTATTTTTTTTGGCAAATACATCACTAACGTTATGTTTCTTTCTTATTTTAGTCACCGGCCGTTAAAAACTTAACGATTTTGCTGACATAGAATTTTATTTTATTTTTTTAATTTTTCATGTCATTTATTATCTCTCCTCGTAAGCAATATATGTTATATTATAATATTTTTATTCAAACTAGCAGGATGATGACACGTATCACTGCCTATTAGTGGAATAAAAGGAATGAAAAATCAAGCCCCTTATGCAGCCAGAGAGATGATGACACGTGTAACTACCTAATAGGATGGTGACACGTGTAATTGTCTATTAGTCGAATCTCTCTGGCTGCATAAGGGGCTTGATTTTTCATTCCTTTTATTCTACTAATAGGCAGTGACACGTGTCACCATCCTGTTAGTTTGAATAAAAATATTATAAAACAACATATATTGCTTACAACGAGAGAGAATAAATGACATGGAAAATTTAAAAAATAAAATAAAATTTCACGTCAGCAAAATCGATAAGTTTTTAATAGCTGGTGACCAAAATAGGAAGGAAACATAACGTTAGTGATGTTTTTACCAAAAAATAGTTCAGTGACCAAAATAAGAAAGAAACATAACGTTAGTGATGTTTTTGCTAAAAATATAATTTGGTGACCAAAATAAAAAAAATATATAATTTGATGACTTTTACCCTTTGTTTTTTTACTGACGACATCATCTTCATGATAAGAAAAGATAAAAAAAAAATGGGAACTTTATGCACCTACGGTCGAAATCACTGCAGTGTAAACAAAGAGCCCGATCCAAGCGAAAGCAAAGAGTGGCGCAAAAATGGCTGCTGCTGCTGCTCTAACACCCGCCACTATTCTCCGATTCAAACCGGACTCTACCCTCCGTTTCCTTTCATTTTATTCCAAAAACATAACAAGCCCTCGCCTTTTCCCGCCGCTTACTCGCCGGCCGGTCTCCTTTCACTCAACTGGCCATCGGAAACGATGCTTCTTCTCCGTTATTTCAGCCGCGCTGCAGTCCGGTGAGATGAAGAAAACGGAATTCCCAGAAAAGAAAGTTGGCGAAATGGGGAATAAAGTGGGCGAATTTAGGAAAAAGTTGAAGATAGCTGACATAAAAGGAGGACCTGATGAAGGTTTGAATCGGGTCGGGCAGACTCTGGTGGTTATGGGTTGGGTTCGGACTCTCCGTGTTCAAAGCAGCGTTACATTCCTCGAGGTAAAATTGAAAAAAAAGAAAGAAAAAGAAAACAATGCCTTTCCTTTTGCCTGCAATTAATGTATGTGGTTGATGTTATATTCGTAGGTAAATGATGGTTCATCCCTTTCAAACATGCAATGCGTGATGAATTCGGATGCTGAAGGTTTTGATCAGGTAATTCAACATTAATTTGTTAGAGTTTCTTAGCACCATTTGTTGTGTGAAAGTGGAAAATGAAAAAATTTCAATATATATATATTACTCGCAAATTATTTATATGTTTCAAGCTTGTAGGTGGAATCTGGCTTGATTACCACTGGTGCATCTATATGGGTGCAAGGGACTTTGGTGGCTAGCCAAGGATCAAAGCAGAAGGTGGAATTGAAGCTTGAAAAAGTTGTTTTGGTACGGTAGATTGCCCCCTTTTTTGTTCTGTTGAAGTTGATTATTGTGATATGTAGGAGTTTATTCATCCATTTTGCCACGAGTATTGGGCTATTGGCTCGAGTGGTCTCCATCTGATACCATGGAAGCTGTTTCATGAAATCAGAAAATTATTTTCTTTCTTGTACTTTTGTGGAGAGAAAAGACAGTTTTTAAGTTAATAACTTTTAACCTATCATAATTGCTTTCTGCATTGCGGTCTTGTGATCCTAATTTGGTTTCTGCCGTTGCTCTTTTTAATGGTATTATATTACATGAGTGTTAATGTATGTTCCTTTATCGGGTCATTGAAAGAAATTTCTTCCCCAAATTGAAGGACAAAATTTAAACTTCTAGTGTTTGAACTAATTGGATTGAATATGAATCTTTTGTTTTTCAACAGGTCGGAAAAAGTGATCCTTCCTATCCCATTCAAAAGAAAAGGGTCAGCCGAGAATTTTTGAGAACTAAAGCTCATCTACGTCCTAGAACAAACACATTTGGTGCAGTATGGTTCTGTTGCTTGTTCACTATCATCTATCGTTGCTATTATATTCATTTATTTTTACTCTTGCCATAGTTTATGCAAGACATCATCTATTATGTTGGTTGTAACTTTTACTTGCTATTTGCCAGCATGGTTATTTTGCAATCTTTGTGCTTTTATTTGTTTGCCTTCCAAATGAGATCATGGTGATTTTCTTTGCTTTTTTTGTTTATCTATATGTGTGTATTCTCTTTTAATGGTTAGCTTCTCTTTAGGTTGCACGAGTGAGGAATGCTTTGGCCAATGCAACGCATAATTTTTTTCAAGAAAATGGTTTTGTATGGATCTCAAGTCCTATCATTACAGCTTCAGATTGTGAAGGAGCTGGAGAACAGTTCTGTGTTACTACCTTGGTATGAACCCTATCTATAGTGGATCTATTTATTTCTTCTAATAGCTATTTTGTTATTTTAGGTTTTGATCATTGGAAGTTAATCTACGGCTCCGTATTTATTTTCAATAACTTTGTGTAAAGTTAAGCTACTGTCGACCGGTCTACTTGGAGCATCTAGACTTAAGGGAATTATTATATTTTGCATAATTTTCTGGTTTCCTTATTGCATTGTTAAATTTGTTTCTCCATGACCATGGGGGTGGTTTAGACTATGTATGGGCACGTTGATTTAAACGTAGAATCCCGATGTGTGTGAAATGGTTTCAGTAAGAACTCATTAGCAATTACGACTCAATTATGTTTGGGCTTTTCATTTAGCTTTTTGACTTATATAAAGTTTTTTTTTGTTTGTTTGTAAATTCATAGATTCCAAGCTCCAGAGAAGCTGCTGATTCTCCTGTGAATGCCATTCCAAGTACAAAGGGTGGGTTAATAGATTGGTCACAGGTGAGCTAGTTTTACTTCACAACGCTTCCAATACTACTACATTGAGTTGCATCCCTCTTTAAAATGTTTAAATTTTTATAAAATAAAAGTGCTCTCTTTGCATTCCAAGGTACTTCAACTGCAGAGAGGCAGCCAACTGCATGTCGTTTTATAGCTTTGCTCCATTCTTCATCCATGCATTTGATGGATTAGTTCATAAGATGTTTTATCTGGAAATGTACTTGTAAACTTTTCTTGTGCTGCAATTTTTTCATTGTCCATCATTATATGTCCGAAACTTTAGTGGATGTAGTTTCAACTCTCTCAGGAATTAGTATGTTTCTGAATTCCACTACTGTCATTCTCTGATGTCCTATTTTTATGTGCCAGGACTTTTTTGGCAAACCTGCATTCTTGACAGTTTCCGGCCAACTTAATGCTGAAACATATGCTACTGCTCTTTCAGATGTATGCTTCCACTTGTTCTCATAGTAATTCAAAATATGAACCAATCAAGAAATAAGGTGTACTTATACTTTGTTAGGTGTATACATTTGGACCCACCTTTCGAGCAGAAAATTCAAACACATCTCGGCACTTGGCTGAATTTTGGGTAAGCATTGTAGTTTAGCCTTGTAAACTTTTAACATTCTCCATGTCTCTACCTATTTTTGAGCATTTGGTCTGACCTTCCTAAACTTTGTCTTGAAGAACTTATACCCTCTTTTATTTAGATGATTGAACCAGAGCTGGCTTTTGCTGATCTGAATGATGACATGGCCTGTGCTACTGCATATCTCCAGTATGTAGTATGTTACTCTTCACATCTATTATGAATTCATCTTTGTTGCTAGAGTGAAAAGCTCGTAGGCAAATACATTGAAATTCTTTTAGTTGTATTTTTGTGTGAATTTGCTGTAATGTATTATCTTTTCCTTGGAAGGTGAGACACGTGCTTGATAATTGCAAGGAAGACATGGAATTTTTCAACAATTGGATCGAGAAAGGGGTCATTGATCGACTGAATGTATGAGCTCAATGTGTATCTTAGCCTTACAATTTTTTTTCCTGAATTTGGAGGGGGTTATTAGCATTACACATTATTTGCTCTTCTAGATTGTGATCAGTTCTTCTTTGGAGCTTGAAACTATTTCTGGCAATGTTATTGTACTGATAAAGGGCAACTTTTATTTGGTTAACAGGATGTGGCTGAGAAAGACTTTGTGCAGCTGACTTATACTGATGCAATTGAACTTCTTCTAAAAGCAAATAAGAAATTCGAATTCCCGGTATTGCATTCTTTCACTTTGTTGATTTCAAACCTATAAAAATTCCTTCTTGCATTAGCTTTATAAAAGTTAACCATTTCCAGGTCATGAATATGCCACGCTTAAATTTATGGTTGTTAGCCATGCCTTTCAGAGATAATCCCATCACGGGTTTGTATGGTATTCGTTTCTATCGAAGATTTCTAACTCTTGGTTTCTTTTGTAGGTCGAATGGGGATGTGATTTGCAAAGTGAGCATGAACGATACATAACTGAACAAGCGTTTAATGGATGCCCTGTTATAATCAGGGACTATCCCAAGGCATGCAATTTGTCTCTATCACTCTTCTCCATGTCATGATTTTATCTGCTTTCTTTGTTGCATGCCTAAAAGTTTTTAAATGTAAAACTTTCAGGAGATCAAGGCATTCTATATGCGGGAAAATGACGATGGAAAGACTGTAGCAGCAATGGATATGTTGGTCCCTCGGGTAAATATTAAGTTTCTTCATTTATGGCGGCCAACAAATTGGTTATGAATTTAAATCCATGCTACAATCTCTTTTCCTCCTTCCGCTATCAGAATTGTATTTCGATATGATTCTGATATGAGGGGGGGTTTAACGAGGCCTCTTTTCTTATAAAAAAAACAATCTCTTTACAGCCCTACGTCGTTGGACAAGTATAGATGATTTTTCTCATGCTCGTATTTTTTGTACAAACATGTGTAGCACTTCTATAAGAATCTTATTGTTATATTCTTTTTTCCTTGGTTGGCGAGTTCATTGTTGTTCCTTCTCTACATTTGGTTAGGTTGGTGAGCTCATTGGAGGAAGCCAAAGGGAAGAACGGCTTGATTATCTGGAAAATCGTTTAGATGAGCTGAAGCTTAATAAGGAGAGCTACTGGTGGTACCTCGATCTCCGTCGTTATGGTTCAGGTTAGGGATCCTTCTCATAAACGAGAACAATAGTCAATAGCTGCTGATCCTGGAAAAGTTGTTATCATGGTTTCTGTTTGATGACCATGTCATGGCATTTACCGTATTAAAAAAAACTTGTTTTGGGATATTCATCAACATCTCTTTGATTATCCTTTGCCAGTTCCCCATGCGGGTTTCGGACTCGGTTTCGAGAGACTGGTGCAGTTTGCCACCGGAGTTGAGAATATAAGAGATGCAATACCTTTCCCAAGAACACCTGGCTCTGCTGAATTTTAGTGGTGCAACCATCCATAAGTTTTCATATTTCTTTAAGCTGTTTTTTCAGGGCTCTTTCTCTTTTCTCAATAAATTTGTTTTATACCAAGAGATCCCAATCAATGTTGTAGAGCACTGAAGACTTCACTCTCCTTTTGCCTTTTATTTTTTTAAAGAATTTTAAAAAGGGTACGTTGAAGTTTATAGTATTTAGATTTGTTGTAAAAATGAATTTACACAAGTGGTTTCTCCAGTTTTTTATTTTATATAGGTTTAATAGTCAAGTACTTAAACTATAGTTTTTTTTCCCAGTTAGGTGCTTAAATTTTGTTTTGCGCCAAATAGGTGCATAACATTTTCAACGTTACTCAAATAGGTCTCCTGCTGTTACTGTTCGTTAATTTTTACCATTATATGACACGTGTCATCTTTTTTAATTTCCAATATTATATTTAAAAATAAATAAAAATTAATAAAACAAAATAACCTCAAATTTCACAAAATAACAACGAAATTTGAAATTCCCAACACCGTAAATTTTGATTTAACCTGATTTCGTTGACGATTGTCAATTCGTCGCCCATTACATCTGTTGCCAGACAATCACGACCATTTACTCCACCTCGTCATCGGAAATCGACCGACGTCGTGCAAAACGTTGAAATCGTTGAATGGTTCATTTGAATGATTCGCGACGAATGGCGGCATAATGAACGATGAACGGTGTGTGGGTCATTTGGCGAGAGAAATGTGCTTCATTCCATCGCCGAAAACGCGACCAACGCCGTGAGAGTGGCCGAATTTGGGGGTTTGGAGATTTGAGAACTATTTTGGGATTATTGAAAATTTCAAGATATTTAAAAAATTTTGATTTATTTTTAAAAAAAAAAATTCAGAAAATGTTTAATATTGTCACGTGTTCGATTTTGATTGGATAACTGAAAAAAATTAATGCCCGTCACGATCAAACCTTAAATGGGTCACGGAATGACATGTTAGGCACATATTTAGCCCAAAATATAGTTTGAGCACCTATCTAAAAAGAGTATAGTTTGGGCACTTATTTGACGGTTAAGCCTTATATATATAATAATTGTTTGATACATTTATATTGACGGTGATATCTATTTATATTTATATTTGAACAAATTATCACATGATTATGCAATGGTGTTTACTCAGAATTATGGTGATTTATCTCTATAATATAGGATTATCATTTCTCCTTTAGCAACTTAAAAACATATAGTCAGCATTTATTTTTTATAAGAGCTAACAAAATGCGGAGGGTTAGTCTAGGCTTGTTCCAATGGATAACTTGGGAAACATGTATTATTAATTAATTAATTAATTAATGGTTTCCTTCTTAAGATTAAAATTATCGAGAACTATAGATGTGTATTTCATGCTGCTCGGACCCATTCTGGGTTACTTGAATAAGTTAATTCTGATTAACAAATACAGAATATAAAATATTATGGGATTAAAATATAATATTTATTGGTCTCATTTGCTTGTTTTGTTTAACCACTTGAACATCAACAACCAATGTGTTTTTAACTCTTTTTTGTTGTCCTAACATTAATTAATTTAAAACTTCTAAACACTCATATTTATTATTCATTGTTCTTACCTACACCGTAACGTGTTTATTATTCTGTCGTTTTACATGTGATCACATGTATAATGTTTTTGATTTTCTTTCTGATCGAATCGAAATCAAATTAATATAAATAATCAAATCGATCTGAATTGAGTTTTACAAATTCAAATAATTATATTCTTTAACGTAAACTAAAAAAACAGAATGAACTAAATACATCAGATTATTACTAAAATCAAAATACCATATTCAAATCAGTTTGCAGTTTTTCTTGGTCCGTCAATCATTCAATGAATTACTCTAATTTTTTCAGATTTGAAAGCAAGAGGTTGGTAAAGCATAACCCTTTTCCCCACATATTTTCAAGGGGAAAATATAATGATTATTACCCAGAAAAAACTGTATATACAACAAGTCCATGTTCTAATAGTTCCTGCAATGAACATTTGATTGCCAATGAAAAGCAAAAACAGCTACTTAAATTTCATCACGAAAGCAAAAGATGGTACGTATCTTTTAGCAACCGCTCACACATGAAAACATCCTGTGGCTCCTAAACCTCGTGAGTTTCGGCCCGGCCGGTGTCGGAGCATCTCCGGTAATTTTCACCCCGTCCACCGACGAGGAGATATCTCCCGTGGACATCCGTCGGCGGTGACCAAGGCCGCTGATATTCTTCTCAGCTACATAACTATTATTTGGTTCCACATAGATATGACTACGACTCTGACTCGGACTCGGACTCGGACTCTGAACGTAGAAATCCGCAATGTTATAAGCTTGAGCAGCGCCGGACGAGAGACACTCGTATTGCCGGCGGGTTTTGGTCTTCTTCAGTGTTCGGTAAACCAAAGGGATAAGACCCTCCATTTTTTCTGGTTTGTGACAGAAGAAAATAGAGATGAGTGGTATTATTGAGGACGATAGAAACTGTGGGGGGAAGACTTTTGGTATGTTGGGTTTGGTGGTGATGAACTGATCACTAAGACTATATATATATAATTTGGTATATTTCTTGTGGCAATGAAATGGCAAGTATAGCACGCTATCTTCTTGACTAAGGGCATTGGATATTTCATATTAATAATGGGAGTTGGTTAATTAAATTTGAAACAGATTGGGTTAGGAAACATTGGTGATCCGGATGATATATACAAATACAACATACATACATATACACATAGTGCAGTGCAGCCGACTGACAGATGTATTCTGATATTAAACAATTCTTTTTTTTTATAATACTTGATGACTAATTCGGCAAGGGCTGCATTCTTGACTAAGCAAGTTGAAATGCCTGCTAGGAATTTTCTTTTGATAACGGTCTCTATCATCCTATTCATTTATCGATTAATTCGGATCAAATACAACCGATCGATTTTCTAATATTAAAGTCAGTTTAATAGAAAAGACAACCGATCAAACCGATTGCTCACAACTTACATTAAAGTTGTTCAACCGGATCAAACCTCTCATTTTACTTAAAGAACCTAACACCTCGTTTCATTTGACCAATTGGTCGTTGTTTTCCTGCTACTAATGAATAAAACGCGTCTCTGTTTTGCTCATGTTTCTCATAAAGTATGTTATAACTCTGTTTATGTCCTGATAAAGCATGTTTACTTTTATTGTTAAACTAGTATCTCTATATGGCTTTGACGTGTAGTGGAGGATTGAGTAGTTGGACTTACTAGCTTGGATAGGCATGCCATTTTAGTTCTGCATGTGTAATTGTATTATGCATATGTAATGCTATTTTGTATCGGTAAATGCAGGTAGAGAGTAAGAAAATTTAGATTGTGGTCAAAATTTTGAGACGTTAATTCATATTTTATTAAAAGCAGGTGAAGTCCAGTAGCCGAGCCAAAATTTTCATATAGTAGAGACCAAGGGTGGATCCAAGAATTTTATTGGTAGTTCATCGAATAACAATAAATACAATTAATGTAAGCCAATAGTATATTGGACAATTCATCAAAAGTTACATTTAAAAGTCATAGAAAATTTAAATTATAAATTATTAGTAGATAAAAATGATTGCAAGTAAACTTAATTTTAAAAAATAAACAGAAAATAAAATAATTTTCACTCCCCGAATTCAGGGTTGGAAGTTTCGAGCTTAAAGGGATGAATTGTGAAATTAGGACTAAATTGAATTGTTTGGACAAACTTGAAAGTCAATTTATAAATTTCAGAGTTTCAAGGTAAAACAGTAATCTTTAAAAGTCTAGTACCATTTCTGAAAAATCCTAATAAATTCAGTTACTCGCTTCGTAATTTACCCATTAAAATGATATATCTTTCGACTTTTCGGCTAACATAAACGTTTTTATCTTTTCATTTCTAATACTAATATTCAGCAACCTTGTCTCTCCCTCCCCCTCCCCCTCCCCCTTGCTTTTTTGTATTATTTTTTCTTCGATTGTCGTTAACTATCATTAGCATCTCTGATTCCCTATTTTTGGCTCAAAAACCCAATCACTTTATACTGTAGTCTTTGCTTCATTATTGTCGTTTTTAATATTTGAAATTCTCGTGTAAATTACCATTTTGTTTTGTGAATCCTCTTCAGTCTTTTGAAGCTGCAATATTCAATGTCTCAAGCTTAAAAATATGGTAGGTCACTTGACCTAGGAGGCATTAAGGTAGATCTGCCTCTAGTAGGGTCAGGGTAAAGTATAAGAAATAGAGGATTCTCATACCACTACAGTAACTAGTGTTGACACATTATCTCAACAAATTAAGTGAGGTCAATTCTAATATTTCTTATAAAAAAATTAAAAAATTCTATATTAACTCATTGAAAATTTTATACTCAAACAAATTAAGTGGATCAATTGACTTTTTAAATACTAATATAGATCCGCCCATGGTGAAGTCAAATAATGTTCCTTTAAAAAATAATTTATAATTTTAAATCGGTGTTAATTTCTTTTTAAAATAATGTTCAACTTTCTTATATATATATTCTCAAAATTTTTGCGACGTCAACTCCGCCAATGAAAAACAAGTGTGGGCACTATACTCGGATTGTTGCAAGAAAGAAGACTAGCATTGGTTGCGCTCAAGAATCCAGAATAAGCTGTAGTAAAAAATATGCCAATCACGTAGAGAATCTATAGTAATTTTAACAATTTTACAACACCATTACATACTAGAAAAAAAAACAACTAAAATTCAACCTAAAATAAACGAACCAAATGAAAAAAAAAAGTCAAAAATGAAAATATTTCTTCAGATGTGTTGTTAGGCCTAATTACATTCTTATTGTTGCAAATATTATTATTATTTTGAGTAAATTACCAAATTATACGTTTATATTTTGACTTAAGGGTTCAGAATTTTTTTTGGAGAAATCAATTCAGCCTATGAATTTTTTTCACTCAATTAAACCCTTAAACTCACAAAAACCCATTTAACCCTTTGAACAACGTTATTGCTAATTTCACTATTTTTTTAATTTTTACCACATGTCACGATAAGGTGTTGTCGTTTGATATTTTTAGGATTTTTATTTTTAATTTTAAAACATAAAAATTATAAATTAAATTATAAAAAATACTAAATTATTTATTTTTAATTTTTTTTAAAAAATAAATTATTTTTAAATTATTTATTTAAATATTTTTAAAATATTAACAGAGGGATCTACGATATTATGCTCAGCGATTATTCTCTGGGGGATCTGCGACATAGATATATTTTTTAAATTTTTTATTAATTATAATTCTTAAAATATTTTTATAATTTTTAGTAATTATTTAATATTAGATATTTCTATAATATTTATATGATTTTTAAAATATTTTTGTGATATTTTATAATTTTTTAATCATTTTTATAATATTTATTATTTTTTAAATAAATTTCAAAAATTTCAAAAAAATATAATTTTTATTGATTTTAATAATATTTAATATTTTTACTATTTAAATAAATTTTGGTATTTTCAAAAATAATTTAATATATTTTACAATTTTAAAATACTTTTTTTTAAATAAATTTATTTTTATAATTTTTTAAAATATTAAAAATGATGGAAATGTCGTATGACATCATCAGATTGTTCCACGTGACAAATAACCTAAAAATGTTTTTACAGTCAAAATTGGTCAAAACACTTAGTTGATGTAAATCTTCAATTTGAGAACTTAATTAATTTTATTTCTTAGTTCGATAATTTAATTAGGTGCAAAAATAGTTGAGAGACTAGATTGATTTTTAAAAAATTAGGGTCTTTTTGAACCCTTAAACCTTTTTCTGTCATTGTATTATGGTTACAAATAATTTATGATTTCTATGCTATTGGAATTATGTGTTATAAAATTTATTATAATATTACATGTAATAAAATTTCAAAAGATAAATATTAAAATTATGCATGAACTTTGGTTAATTTTATAATATACATAAACTACCAATTCAATTAAGAGTATAATAATAATAATAATATGAAAAATAAGCATAACATACTTGGTGACATAAGAAAAACAATTAAAATTTACTAAAAAAACAATTAAAATGATATGAAAATGCTCAAAAAAATTATATGAAAATAATGAAAAAAATATATGAAAAATGGTTATGTTTTCACCTGTCTACCCATAGACTCGCCGCATATGTCTCCTCCAAAACGCTATAAATTGTTTATGATTTCAATCTCAAAACATCCATCCCATTTCACTCAAGAACTCCATAGTTTTTTTACAAAGAAACACAGAAGAAAACAATAATGAAAAAGATTGATTTGGCCATTGCTTTGATCTCAATCATTATAATTCTTTCGGTCCATTCTGTCGTAGGTAAGCATGAAGATGATTAAGGAGCTGCGGAGTCAGAAGCAAAACCCCAAAAGGCGAAGAAGGTTAGTAAGGAAACTCTTATCAATATGAACCCAAGAAACTCCTGAAGGCATATTTCTCTCATAAATTATTGTTATTGCTTATGAAGTTTATGATCTTTTTCTCGAGTCCAGGAAACTCCTGAAGACATCTTGAAAGCTCATAATGAATTCCGTGCGGAGGTCGGGGTCCCTCCGCTCGTTTGAAATGAAACCCTAGTTGACTATGCTGACACATATGCCAAGAAAAGGGTCAATGACTGTAAGATGGAGCATTCCATGGGACCCTACGGAGAAAACCTTGCCGGAGGCTATATGAAGACTCGACTATCGCTGATTCCGTGAGATTTTGGGCCACAGAGAAGCCGGACTGTGACCCTGCTAGCCGTAAATGCAAAAGTGGTGGATTCGATTGTGGACACTATACTCAAATTGTTGCGAGGAAGACGAAAAGTGTTGGATGCGCTAGAGAAGTGTAAAAACGGGTGGTATTATGTTATTTGCAGCTACTATCCTATTGGAAACATTGAGGGAGAAAAAGCTTATTAATTATTCTTCTTTTCCCCTTTTAAGTCCTTGGATTTAGACAAACATGTGTATTTACACTATAAAAAATCTAAATCCTAAAAAACTAAATCCCACACTCTAAACTATAAACCCTAAATTCTAAACACTAACCTTAAATTCTAAACCCTACAACCTAAAACCCTATACCTTAAACCCTAAACTAAAACCCTAACCCCTAAAACTAAAAGGCACGACCTGTGTATCAAATTTTTTTTCTTCTATTTTTTATTAATAAAACTTGTTTTATTTGCCTTGCTTTGATCATTGAACTCCTTTAACCATGGGTTCTGGACAGACTTGAGAAGAGCGACTAAACAGAGCTCCCAAGAAAGAGGGCCCAAAAATAAGGAACCTAAATTAAATTAAATATTTGTAAAAATTATAAATTTATATATAATTATATGTATATATATCAATAATCTAAAACTTAATACATGCAAAAAAATAACACTTTTTAAGTAAAAATGTTTGATTTTTAGATGTTTATAAGTTAATTTTTTATTAATATAATCTAATAATATTTTTATAATAATTACGGTGAATTTTTTTAAAAAAGAACTTATCTCTTAATGATTATAAATTAATGGCACATTTTAATAAATTGAACAAGACCCTAAAATCTTTGAACCGCCGCTGATTTTCAATTAAATCTGAAAATAAAAACATGGAACACTGCACAAGTGCAAATGTTTTACAACCTAATCGTGTTGCATTTTGGTCGTGAATAGATCCTGGAGAGTTTTGGTCGGGCATCAGCTGTCAAAGACGAGAGATTTACAAGCTTGGTGATGATTCCCTATATTGACAAGGTTCCTACAGATCTTATTTTTGCGTGAAAAGGTGACTCAGGAGGTGCTTTATGACCTGTGTGATTTCTGGGTTTTTTTTCTAATTTGCTGCTGAGATATTACTCTTGCCTTGTTTTCTGCTTGTGGTGTATCTGGCCTATATTGTTTAGGCGATGTGGTTCATTTCTGTAGCGATGTCCCTCTTTTTCTCATCGCTAAATAAAACGTGGCTTTTGAAGGATTTTTGAAAGGTGTTTGTGATTCTTTTGGATATAAAATATTTATTCCATGGGGTTTTAAAAGAAACCGCATTTAAAAAAATGGAGTCGCCACCAGCCACTTAGGTAGGCCGGACACCATAAAACCATAGATTCAAAAAGATTGGGTTCGGGAGTCGGTTACGGATGGGGAAGGATTAGCACCCCCCACACCGCCCAAAACTGGTACTTTAATAATTACCGCTTTATTAATATTGGATTTTCCGGATTAGAGTGACGATTATTTTAAAATTCGGTCATAATTGCGAATAAATTTTAAGGGCCCCGTTATCCGAGAATAAACGCCCAACCACTATCACTACGCCTGATACTGGCCCCGTTTACGCTCGGATAAAAAGGCACCGCATTAACAATTTATATATCATATGCAATCTTAGTGGCAAAAATATAAAACATGGCAAAATATTTAAATGCAATAAATATTGACATAACAGAATACTAATCTAACATAAATAATATACTAGACTAAAACATGCATATATACATATTAGTCTAAATAATAGATAAAAAAACAACTTTAACAAGTCAGAATAACAAGGCAGGAATATATACGTATAGACGAACAAATATTTCAAAAAGACATGCATACTAGTAATAAAACATATTTCAACATATATGGGACAACATATCATACAAAAAGGGTAAATACACTAACATGTAACCCTAAAAAACAAGAAAACATACACACATATAAAAATACAAAATATGCCATGTACGAATCAACTAAAACATAACATGTTTAATATGAATAACCGGGCAAAAAAGGGATACATAATTATCATAAACTTAATACACATATACATGTAAACATAAAATAAGAGGCATATACGAGGGATATAAGACAAAAATACATTAACATATATGATTATAATACGAACATGAGTATTTACAAAGAAATAGGACTGAAATGAAAGAAAAATAAAAGTCAGTGGCAGAAATTAAAGAAAAATAATATGTAATTTAGGGACGAAAATGTGAAACAAACAGAACCTAAAAGGATCCAAACTGTAATTAGACCAAGGGGCAGACTCAAAATGAAAAATTCAAAAACGCGGGATGGTTAAGGGGGTAATTTTACCATTTAAAATCTGAATTCGGCTAATTTAGTGATCAAATCGAAATAAAATGGAAAAGAAAAAGGACCGAAATCGTGATTAACCCATGCGGCAAGACAAAAATGAAAATATTGGAAACGCGGGGGGATTTAGTGTGTGATTTCCCCATTTCACGAAATAATAATCACTATAAAAACCCTCTTTTTAGGCCGAATCTAATTTTCCCCCATTTTGTTTCATTTTTCGGTTTTGCAATAGCCTGTTGTTCTTCGTTTTCTCTCAACTTTCCCCCATGAAACCCAGAATCTGGCGGCCGGCCGCCGTGTTCTCCGCCGCCGGCCGCCGCTAACCGGCGCCGGCGAGCCTCCAAAACACACCGAAATGACCCCCGTTTCACCCTCGACATGAATCCGTGGTTGGATTCAGAGGATACACCCTTGTTTGCCCTAGATCTAGGAAATACGAAACAAAAAAAAACATTTTTAAACCTAAAATCGAAACTACAAGGGGTCTTCCACTCCCTTCAGTTCACCATCTCTGGCTTGGGGAAGCCGAAAGGCTTGTCACTGAGGAAGGGAGACCCACGGACGGCGACGGTAAGACCTCTTCTCTCTCTTTTTTTTGTTTATCTCTTTGTATATGCATGCGAAAAAAAACAAATAAAAAAAGGAAACAAGTGTTTACCACTGGACTGACTTTCGATTATCACTTGAATGGTTACAACTTTCAGTTTTTGTGTTACAAGATCCCTGTTACCACTCCCCTCGTTTTTTTTACCACCTCTCTATTACAACTCTCTGTTCTCTTCCCCCCTTTTTACAAGATCTCTGTTTCGTATATAAGTTTGTCTTTGTTTTGGTGCAAGTTGTATACTTGCTTTTTCAGATCTGGACTGACAAACTTGTTGCTTGTTGTATTTGGCATGTTCTGCACGGTGGTTAAATATCGGCATGGTGGCGGTATGGGTGTTCTGTCAGCGGCCATACGCGTTCTCGGCCGTTAGATCAGATTTGATCTAACGGTCGAGATGGCTTGAAGGACGAACGGCCTGGATGAAGCCTCGATTTGATGAGACGGCTCCAGATCTTGCCACGTGGAGCTCCGCAGTCGAGGAGTCAGAACGCGTGGGGCTCACGCGCGCGTGGGATATCAAAGCGTCCGCGCGTGGACCACACGCGCGCGTGGCACTCGAACGGTCCATACGTGTGGAACACGCGACTGGCAGATATTTTGGCTCCCTGGTTGGATCGTGGCCGTTGGATCAGATCTTGATCCAACGGCCCACAGTCACATGCACACAATAATTGTAATTAAATAGGGTTTGGGTTTGGGCCTTGTAATGATATTTGGACTTGGACTGTAATTTTTATTTGGGTTTAATATATTTAATTTTTTGGATTTCATTTTATATCAGCCCATTAATAATAATATAATTAGTATTATAATAGCAATACACATACATACGCAAACGTATACTTATATTATACAAACATTAATTAATATAACATACTAGCATACGTACATATAATCATACCCCTAACTAACATAACATCTACATACATTAAACAAATACGTTAGTACTCTATAGATACATACGCGACACACATACACTATTAATACGTATACATACATAGTTTATAATATACATGCACACACCACACCTTATATATATATTAGTAACATTCATACATATAATAATAAATATACATGCAATACTAATATGTATTTACAAGCGAAAATGAGTGATTACAATTTCTTGTTTGTAATATTGTAGTAAGATATTGGTATTGTGGAAGGCGATTTTAGCTCTGTATTCCGTAGTTGTTAAGTACTCTTTTTTTTATTTATTTAAGTTTAGGGAGGTTTTTAACGAGACTTTCAACCTGGTTACGCTTATATAATTATATCAATAATAGATTATATTTTGTCGAGTAAAAAAAAACGAGTGCATCAGTCGTTCTATTACCGCATCTTAGGCCAGGATAAATGTACTCGATCAATTCGAATGATACTTTGATTAATATCAATAACCAAGTTCCACATCAACCACGGTCTCGATTTTGGATCCATCACCCAAGCAACTGCACTACGCAAATCGGATTAGATGAAATTAATTATTTTCTCAATCCAGCTAGTCTCAATCAAAACCTCCAGGGCAGACTTGATGCCGATACTTCCGCCACTTCAATCCCTAGCCCCCGGCCGAGAACAAAAACCTTAACACAATGTGAACATCCATCAACAACCAGACACACCCTCACCAAGGTAAAACCAAAAAACTTCCGTCTCCAATAAGATCATTATCGATGGAAACAACATAGCAGACCGCATCCCAGGTGAGCAGCACCAAACACGACAGCACTGATCATTTCGACAACTATGAACAGCAGAACCAACTCCTTAGAAAAATTAAGAGCCGCTTCTTTTTTTTGCTCAGTCAATAATACTTTATTAATAAAAAACTGTTACACAACAGTATCTAGGATTAAACCATAAATGCTAAAAACAGCCGTACACCTAACACCTAACACCTTTATTCAATAGGACCTAACACCATACGCACTCATTTATTCAATGGGACCGACTCAATTGGAACTTAATGATAGTATAGATAAATAAATAAATAAAACACACTTAGTGATCTAAGAAAAAACAATTAAAATGATATGAAAAAATAAATATACGAGTATAAGGAAAAACTATGAAAAATGGTTATGTTTTCACCTGTCTAACCACAGACTCGCCGCATATGTCTCTTGCAAAACGCTATAAATTGTACATAATTTCAATCTCAAAACATCCATCCCATTTCACACAATAACTCAATAGCTATATCTTTTCTTCTTTTTTACAAAGAAACAGAGAAAAAAAACAATAATGAAAAAACTGATTTGGCCATTGTTTTGATCTCAATCATCATCATTCTTTCACTCCATTCCGTAGTCGTTAAGGCTGCAGAAAATGAAGGAGCTGCGGAGTCAGAAGCAGCACCCAAAAGCGCGAAGAAGGTTAGTAAGGAAACTCAATCAATATGAACCATCCATAAAGAGATTGAATTTTGGCTATTAAAATTCTTCTCTAGTCATTTAATTTTTGAGATTATTTTCTTTTAAATAGTCTTTAAGTTATTACAAGATATTATCTGTTATTGTTCATACTTTACTTAACCCTTAAATAATTCACACACATCTTGCAGATAAAGTTGATTGAATAAGGTCTCTTAGGATGAACATCATCATTTTTTTCCACTAGGACCACATGTTGTGTTCAATTTTGAGATTATTAATAGATATGTAAGCAAAAAAGAAAAGCATTTAATATATACACATATTTTAGATTATTAATGTTCTTCGTGACCCTATATCTTTCTTTCTTGTCACGATCTCAGGAAACTCCCGAAGACATCTTGAAAGCTCATAACGAATTCCGTGCGGAGGTCGGGTCCCTCCGCTCGTTTGGAATGAAACCATAGTTGCCTACGCTGACGAATATGCCAAGAAAATGATCAATGACTGAGATGGAGCATTCCATGGGACCCTATGGTGAAAACCTTGCCGGAGGCTATGAAGACTCGACTATCGCCGATTCCGTGAGATTTTGGACCACAGAGAAGCCTGACTATGACCCTGCTAGCGGTAAATGCAAAAGTGGTGGAGACGATTGCTTACACTATACTCAAATCGTCGCGAGAAAGACAACCAGCGTTGGATGCGCCAGAGAAAAGTGTAAAAACGGGTGGTATTACGTTATCTGCAGCTACTATCCCATTGGAAACATTGAGGGTGAAAAAGCTTACTAATTATTCTTCTTTCGTTATTCAACTATCATATGCATGCTATAAGCGTTGTTTTTATCTTATTTGATTATTTATTAATCAAAATTGTTTAATTTTTTAACAAGGACGTTTTTAACAAAATTCGAACATAAAAACTTGGAATCTTAAACTCAACCTAGTAAAAAATATGATGATATTTATTCTATGAGACTCGGGTTCAATGATCTTTGTTTGCAAAGTGTATGCGTTATCAAAAGGTTAAGAAAAAATATAAACGGATACTACCTTGTAATCATATCAAGACTATTAAAAAAAACTTAAGACCCGTAACTATATATTTTCGTGAGTTACAGTTATATTTGAAATACGTTATTTGCTTCTAGAAATTAAAAACTAGAACACATGAAACCCCAGCTACAAATATTTTAAAAATTCCAAAATAAAAGTCAATTAAAACTGAAACAACACGCAATGTTAGTAGCTTAGATTACATCGAGTTGATTTGAAATTAGAGATAAAAAAACAATCAACTTTATGAAACAAAATTAAGAAAATACGTCTACATAACATCATATTACTTCAGTAAATTGACAGCCTACTTGATTGACACGTGCAGAATAAAAATTATAAAAGGTTTAAGCGTATCATAAGCCCTTAAACTTCTGGAAAATAAATTAAGGTTCAAAGGTGTTTGAAGCACTTGAAATTTTAAAGAAAAAAATTAATTAAACTCTTTGACCAATTTTGACCATTAATTGTTGACGATTTTTTCTTGAGATATTACTGTCACGTAATACACTATAGTTATGTCATGTGACAGTTATAATTTTTTAGAAAATTATTTTTTATCATGTTTACAAGATTTTTAGAATTTTAAAGATTTTTTAAATAAAATAAAAAATTGAAAATTTCAAGTGACAACACTGTAACACAACACGTAACACGTTGCACCAACCGATCCAAAAATATTGTTAGATTTAACAGTCAACAATGTTGGTCAAATGGGTGAATTGATAAAAGTTTGGAGCATAAGGGTCTAATTGAGTGCAAAAATATTTAGGGACTTAATTCATTTTTTTCAAAAGTTCAAGGGCTTTTGATACCCTTAAGCCAAAAATCAATTGAGCCCCTGAACTTTTTTTGCACCCAATTAAGCCATTATACTCTAAAATCTTATCAATTCACCCATTTGACCAACATTGACTATTAAATCTAACAATTTTTTTGGATCAGTTGGTGCAACGTATCGTGTTACAGTATTGTCACTTAGCATTTCCAAAAAAATATTTTATTTAAAAAATCTTTTAAAGTTCTAAAAATTTTAAAAACTTATAAAAATATAAAAAATAGTTTTTTAATCTGTAAATGTCACATGACAAAACTGTTGTGTATCACGTGGCGGTAGTATCTCAAGAAAAAACGGTCAAAAATTGATGGTAAAAATTGGTCAAATGGCTTAATTGATTCAATTTATTAATTCATAAGCTTAATTAAGTGTAAAAAAATTTAAAAATTTAATTGATTTTTTTAGTTCAAGGGCTTCAAGTACCCTTAAGCCAGTTATAAATAAATAGCTACAAAAATATGTAAATTGGTTAATCGCCATAAGTAAATTAAATTTCATTAATAATTATAAAAAATATGAATTCATTGTTTTGGAAATACATGTTTCCCTTAATAGTTGTATGTTACTTAGCACTCACATCATCGCTAGAGAGACAGGCTCCACCACAAGAAACAACAGATAATGTGATGCAAGAGGCAAATGGAGTCAAACCATCTTTCAGGGATATGGTTATTGGTACACACAATGAGAGTAGACATGGAAATTGATGTAGAGATTACGGAAGAGGATGTTGCGATTGTGTCTCCTTGGAAACTCTATCGGATGTAAAGCACTGATGGGAAGAATTTAAGCATAGTGGAATCCAGTGGGTGAAATGATACTGATAAACTCGGACAATAATTATTTTCTCGTTCTATTCACTATGGAGGAGCTGTAAAGATCCAAATTAGAGTCAGCGTTCAGATGTTTTCATTTGCAAGGTAGTAGATTCTAGACGAGTTTAGTGGAGCTTCATCAGAGTGGATTTTCAGTATTTCAATCATATCATAGTACGTACTTGTAATTATTTGGGTCATGTATTCATAGGACTATATGCTATTGAGTCAGTAAGTTTATTATTACTCTTATTATTTTGGTATGCAGTGATTTAAACTTGGAACTTCATATTTTATAAATTATTTTATACTCTCCTTATGATTTTATATCCGGTATATTTTATTACGTAAGTGATTTATAAGGGGCATGATAAATCAAATTGAGTTTAGAGTGTTATGGGAGGATTTTTCTTGAGTCTAATCTTGTGTCCCTTGAATGATTTACGACATTTGCATAACAATCTAAACATTGAGTAGGCAGTTCTTTAGTCCTCCATCACAGATCTTAGTTTGGGTACGCTTACCTAAACTACCATATCGTTATTATACGAAAAGCTTTTTTATGACCATTGTTGGAATTATTAGGAATATTGTATGAATAGAGTACAATACAACTAAAAATAACGGGAAAGATTTGCTTGTCTTACGATGGTTATCGGAATATTCAAAAATTAAAGGTGAAATTAGAATAAAAGTCATAATTTAGAGACATGTGATTGTAAGACTCAAATTTTATCCAGGTATATACATACATATATATATACACACTATATTTTTTATAAATAAAACAAATAAATAGTAAATACACACTATATTTTTATAAATAAAACAAATAAATAGTAAATAAATCAATAAATCCCAAAATCAGTCCAAAAATCCCAAATATCCATTACATATTGTCCAGTTTACATACTAAAAAATCGAAAGCCTAATTCCGATATCCCCAAGCCCAAATTACAGCTGTATACAACTCATACCCAACCCAATAAGCACAATTTATCTGAAAATTCAAATTTTCTCGCTCAAATACGTCACGTGCCGTCCTCCTATTGGTCTAAAGACATTCACGCGAATTGAGGTTTTCTATCCTCTGATCTGGACCCAGCTGGTATCGTTGACGTCATCCTCTGGTCAATGCTATAAATAGAGAGAGAATTTTATCAGATTTATTAATACCCATCATTAAAAAATTAATAATAATAATAATAATAATAATAATAAGGAGAGTGAAGCCTTACCTTTTCGGGAGCCAAACCGTCATGGAAGAAAGAACGGTCGTCGAAGCTGAGCGATCGAGGATGTGAACGGACATTGAAAATACAGATCATCATCGGTTAACCATTATCAAAATATCGCCGGGAAGGTAGATCCCTTTTCTATTTTATTTCCTACAAAATAAATGAAAAATCAGTTAATAATATGTATAAAAAATAGAGGCATAGCCTAAAAAAAAAGAAAGCAAATCGGTTCTTATCTTTGCGGCCGGTGTGGTTAGGTCACGGTGGAGTTGAAGAGGGCAGGGAATGGGTAGTTAGGCTAGGTGGTCGGAGAAGGTTGGCTCTATTGAGCCGGGTTTAGTTTTAGAGTTTTAGGGTTCAAAATCATAATTTTGAGAAAATTAAGGTTTCGAAAACGGCGACGGACGGTGGCCAGAAATTACCAGACAACGGTCAGCGTCGTCTACGACAGCTGAGATTCAAATCTCAATGGTCGGCTAACACGTCAGAGCTCAATCAGAGGTGGCGAGTTGGATCAACGGGCGGAGCTCGCGGTGAAGCTTGACTAGAATATATGAAGTTCATTCGGTTCATGATGAACACAGATGAACATTCATCCAAAAGTGGGATTTTTTATCCATTCTTGAAGGGAAATCTGGGTTTTTGGTGTTTGCTTCAAAGAGAATTTGAGAGGAGAAAAGGTAGAGAGAAAGAGGGAAGATGGTTTATGGCCTAGTTGGCTTAGTTTAGGGGATTTTATAACCGGGTTGAAATGGTGTCGTTTTGGCACTGGGTTCTTTGACCCCGAGCGTTCTCTAAGCGGGTCGGATAAGGAATCTGCGCATCCCTCTATCCAGATCCTTTCCTTTTTGATCGAAAGCTTTTAATTGTATCAATTTGGTCCCTATTTCAATAAAATTATGAGTTCAAGTTTCAATTCTTTTTAATTAAGTTCTTTTTCTTTAATTTTAATTAATTGTTTTATTTAAATTAAATGCAAATTAACTATTTGGATGTTGCATGATTTAAATATGGCATGTAGCTTTATTTGTAGATAATAAATACACCCAAATTTAATTAATTATTTAGAGCCTTAGCCTTAGGATCTCTATTAAGTTTTAATAATTAATTAGGAAAGACAATTTTAAAAAATTAATGTGTATTGAGTGAGAAACTTTGAAGTCCTAATTTGGATGGTGTCACAATTAATGGGGTGTTATTCAAGATGGGCTTTTAAGTAGAAAACTCAATATTCATTAAAACCCTAGAATTGATAAATAATCTAGAATAAATAGTTAAAGCCTTAATTAGTATTAGAACTTAAATAATTAGTTTAATTAATGAATTAGGGAATATTATCTATAATTTTGGGGTTTAAATATGGATGATGCTCAAACAATTGGGTGTTATCTCATATAAGCCTTTAAATTAAATAATATGCATAGAATTAATAAATACACAATTCAATTAGTGCCCTTTTGGATTAGCACTTAAAATAAACAAGACCATAATTAATCATGCATTAAAAACCTTTTATGTTGAAAATATATTTTTTTGAATATGAATAGAGGTGCCCTGAACGTATAGGGGTGCTTCCAATCTTATATTCGGATCAAAAATATATTTCCTTATAAAAGGAATATTTCCATTCGAACACAAATTCAGTTAATAATTATTGATTAAATTCAATTCAATTTGTTATTCAAAATGCCACGCAAAATTAAAGGTACCGATATCGGGCATTTGTGGGGTGCTAACCCTTCCCCACACATAATCAACTTTCGAACCTCAAATTTTAAGAAAACGAATATCTAGTTGTTTTTATGGTGTCCGGTCTACCAAAGTGATCGGTGGCAACTCTAAAATATTTTTAAAATCAAATTAAAAAGAAAACCTTAATTTTCAAAATCAATAGTCAAGTTATTATTTACGCGGTTTAAAAATGGTTTCGACAGTGGTATAAATAACACTATTATTAATTATTATTTAAATAAATTGGTACAATAATTTCTCCGTTGAGGCGGCACCCATTTATTTTATTTTTTCTCAATCAATAATAATTTTATTAAGGGTAAATTACATAAATAGTCCTTTGATTGTATAGCATTTTATATTGAGTTCTTCAACTATGAAAAGTTACAAAATGGTTCATCGACTTAAAAAAGTAACAAGTTGGTCTAAAGTAGTTAAAAATTTAACTGTTGATGATGTGGCAATTGATAAAAATTGGTATAATAACACATTTAGTCATCCATGTTTACACATTCGATCAATTTAATCCTAATTCGAAAAAAATCAATAAACTTAGGGCATGGGGCGTCTAGCAAAAGGCACTGGTGTGCAAGGTCGAGGCTGTCGGAGCGCATGAGCGACGGGAACAAGCACCAGAGGGTGTGTGCTGGTCGAATGAGTGAGGGGAGTAGGATGGAAGGGTCACCGAATGGAATGGAGATCGTACAGAGGATCATCGGAGTAGGGAGGTGGTGTCGGAGTAGATGGTTAAATAAAAAGAGTTAAATTGATAGAATGAGAAAATAAAGAGGACTAAATTTTTTTCGAATTAAGAATAAATTGATTGATTGTGTAAATATGGATGATTGTTATTTCTAATTTTTGTTATTTGTCATGTCATCAATCGTTAAATTTTTAACGACACCGGACCAACTTATTGCTTTCTTTAAGTCAGAAGATCATTTATAATTTTTCATAGTCATATAATTCAACAAAAAAATACTCTATAATCGAAAAACTATTTATGTAGTTTATACTTTTATTAATAAAAACTGTTACACTGATGTATCTTAACAAAAAGTATCTAGGATTACCATAAAAACTAAAAACAGCCATACACCTAACACCTTTATTCAACGGGACCTAACACCACAGCACCCATCTATTCAATGGGAACGACTCAGTTAAAAACTTGATAATAGTATAGATAAATAAATAAAACATACTTAGTGATGAAAAAAATATTTAAGATGATATGAAAAAATAAAATTTATGAATATAAGGAAAAACTATGAAAAATGGTTATGTTTTTACCTGTGTAACCATAGACTCGCCGCATATGTCTCTTCCAATTTATGAAAAAATAAATTGTACATGATTTCAATCTCAAAACATCCATCCCATTTCACTCAATAACAAAGAAACAGATAAGAAAACAAAAATGAGGAAGATTGATTTTGCCATTGTTTTGATCTCTATGATCATAATTCTTTCAGTCCATTCTGTTGTTGGTAAAGGTGCAGATGATGAAGGAGCTGCGGAGTCAGAAGCAGCACCTAAAAATGCAAAGAAGGTTAGTAAGGAAACTCAATCAATATGAACCATCCATAAAGATATTGGATTTTGGATTTTAAAATTCTTCCTATTAACTGATATGTAGGCAAAAGAGAAAAGCATATAATATACACACATTTTTTAGATTATTAAAGTTCTTCGTGACCCTATGCGTTTCTCTCTTGTCACGAGTCCAGGAAACTCCCGAAGACATCTTGAAAGCTCATAACGAATTTCGTGCGGAGGTCGGGGTCCCTCCACTCGTTTGGAATGAAACCCTAGTTGCCTATGCCGATGAATATGCCAAGAAAAGGGTCAATGACTGTAAGATGGAGCATTCCATGGGACCCTATGGTGAAAACCTTGCCGGAGGCTATGAAGACTCGACTATCGCCGATTCCGTGAGGTTTTGGGCCACAGAGAAGCCTGACTATGACCCTGCTAGCGGTAAATGCAAAAGTGGTGGAGACGATTGTGGACACTATACTCAAATTGTTGCGAGAAAGACAACCAGCGTCGGGTGTGCCAGAGAAAAGTGTAAAAACGGGTGGTATTACGTTATTTGCAGCTACTATCCTATTGGAAATATTGAGGGAGAAAAAGCTTATTAATTATTCTTCTTTTCCCCTTTTAAGTCCTTGGATTTAAAGGAACTATTATATGCATGCAATAAGTGTTGTTTTATTCCAATCAAAATTCATGTAAACACTGCCATCTTTATTTGATTACTTATCCCTCAATTTTTTTATTAATAAAACTTGTTTCATCTGCTTTACTTTGATCATTGAACTCCTAATATCAACGAGGACGTTTTTAACAAAACCCGAACATAAAAACTCGGAACACTGCACAACTGTATATGTTCACCACCTAATAGCGGCAATAATTTGGACACTATACTTAGCGAGGAATGATAAAGTATTCAACGATAAATCCGTAACCGTGGGAGATTAATCTTTCGAACTAAACTTCGATCGTTTGCATGGGCAAAGGTGTTCTAGCAATAAAACTAAGCTTGAAACAAGGGAGATACGTGCTCTATTTTATGGTCCTTTATCTTGTGCGGGATCGGATTATGCGGAGGTGATGGTCATCAAAGTACCTTTAGAGGTTTTTATTGATGTGGATTGGACTAGCAATGCAGGTTTAATTGTGGAGTCGAATTCGTGTATTGCTCTAAACTAGATTAAGGAACCAATTGTTAGAATTAAACCATAACAAATATGAAATCTAAACCCAGGATCTATCATGTCAAATCATCAAGAACAATAAACTGAATGCGGAAGCGTACCTGAATTAATCGATAGATGAAACCCTTGAATCTTTTGATGAAGATCGCCTAAAAGGTGGTTGTGATCTTCCAAGAAAATAGGTTTTCTCTTGATGTAAAACTCTCTGACGGGGAAGGAGAGAAAAACAAGTTAACCTATTTCTTGGGGACCACTACCTCTTTATATAGTTGATTTAATAATCAACTATTAAGTATTTATAACTCAGCCCCTCATCGAATTATAAATACATCTTATGGTATCTACACTTTTATTTCCATGACATTTTAATACCCATGACACGCCTAACATAATTGGTCACTTAATTTTGTGTCATACTTTAAAATAGCAATATACATTATACATACGTGCCCACTATTATGGATTTTAATCCAACAATCTCCCACTTGGGCAACATATGTTTCCTGACAAATGTATAACCTTATGAGCTCAAAAATTTGCTATTATATAATAGGTATTCTGTAACAATCTCGTCCATCAACTATATCGATATAGGATCAAAGCAGCCTTTGTCGTATCAATCGTGACAAGACCCATCAATGGTCACGTATACAAATATAGTCAAATGACATAGATCAATCATGGACGCGTAGCATGGAAAATTACATGAAATGTGAACCAAACATGTCTATTTCCAACTGGTCCTCCTAAACCTTAGTGAGATCAAACTTTCTGAATTCAGAGTGTGCATAAACCAAAAGAACTTTATTTTGCAGAAAATAATCTTAAAATAACTTTAAATCAAAAGTAATCAAATTGTGTCTAAACCAAATGAGCATTTTTCAAAATTACAAACTCCCACTAAAACTGTATATCTTTATATAACATTACACCCACATGAGTAGTGTGCTCATGAAAGACCTAGGGTGATAGTTTCTTAATAAGCGCGCAAATATGAATTTGTACCAACATGCTCTATAGACACACAATCACTCTGAATTTTCTTTAACAACTAGGAACTTAATATTTATGTGCTTCAAATTTGAAGTGTTCCTATTGTTCATAGAATAAATGAATGCATATTTATTGTCACAAAATAATCGAAGTGGTCTTTCTATTCAATCTATAATTAGCAGCCCATGTGACAAAATTATTTTGCATCAATATTCTAATAGAATCGAAGTCTGTAAACTTGATGATACCAGAACTTCGATATGTGAGCATGTAATTTTTGTTCTCTAAAGATATTTCATAACCCTATTGGCTGCTATTCAATGATCCATAATATGATTGCTTAAATATCTATCTAACATTCCAACAATGTACGCAATATCCAAACGCATACATACTTGAGCATAAATTAGAATCTCAAATAGCTTATGCATATGGAATCTTTTGTATTTTCTAAATTTCAAGGTTACTTTTAGGGCATTGAGTAAGACTAAATTTGTCTTCTTTAGCAATTTGAGTATCACTTGGTTTACTCCCACTGAACTTGTAGTATATACAATTGTCAACCAAATTTATCTCAAAGCCGAAAGAAATAATCAATATGAAATTTATAATTTCATTAATGAGAGTCCTACTTAAGCTCATAGATGAATTTATTTAATTTACATATCATTGATTTTGTATCATTAGACACAAATCTATGATTGTACCATATAATTCATTTCTTCAATGTCGTCATTGAAAAACACAAGCCTAACATCCATCTTATGTAGCTCAAGTTTAAAATAAGAAACAAGCGTCATGATTATCTTGAAAGAGTATTTCAATGAAACTTGAGAGAAAGTCTCCACAAAATCAATGTCTTCTTTTAGAGTATATCCTTTAAATACAAGACATGCCTTATACTTGTCCGCATTATCATTTGCATCCCTCTTGGTTTTAAATATCCATTTACAACCAATTGGTTTGCACCTTCATGTAATGAGACAAGTTCCTAAACTTTATTGTCTTGCATAAAATTATACTCTTCTTGAATGACATCAATTCACTTTTGAGAGTCAGAACTTTTATGATTTGATAAAAAATGAATGAATCATTTTCTATCATTCCATTATTATCCTTATTTTCTTGAAGAAATACAAAGTAATAATCCGAATAGTATTTCTCCTTCCTCTCTTGGATATCTTTAATGACACTTGTTTTTGAGGTTGTTGAGTTTGTTCTTTGAAAACAATACATACCTTATCTTGAATGAGAGTTGTTCAACATTGTTTTGCTGAGGTACTTGATTCACTTCTTGATTAATGATAGGTTTGAAAACCTAAACATCGTCAAAAGTGATAGTAGGAATTAAATTATAATCCAATTCCTCCTCAAAATCAATGTATCTAACCTTATTTCTCCTCCAAACTCAACATCCTAAAAAAAAATTATAGATCTCTCCTTAAATAATTCATAATTGTGGGATCATAAAACTTACAACTCATGGATCACTCAAAATAATCAAGTAGTTGCTTGGTTTTGAAGTTTAATTTCTTCACATGTGTCCTAACTTATTACAAAAGAATCAACCCTTTGTAACTTATCGTTGTTTCTTTTGAGTTGGACCTTTAGCAACTTTATTCTAATATTTTTTTATTGCCCTTATTCTTAGAGACACTAACTAAATGAGCACTAATCGAATGAGTACTTTTACACTTATAATGCTTCAACTTTTCTTCCTCTTTAACCCAATTAGAAATAAGCTCATTTAAAGTCTATTTCTCCTTTTGTGATTGTAACTAATTTTGAATTGGTTAAACTGTATAGGAAGCGATACCAAAATCATAAGAACAAACAATTGTTAGAAAGTTTGATCTTATGTGCCTTAAATTTTGAAGCAATATTAAACATTTTTCATAATGTACTTCCTCACATTTCCTTGACCCTTATACTTCATAGACATCAAAGAAGGCATAAGTGATGTCATCTTAACCTTAATGTTTTGGGTAAATCATTTCTTAATTTCGTCAAGGAAACCCTTAATATGAGTAATCTCTTTAGATTTGTGCTCCTAAAGACTTATAGAATGTTGTTCTTTATGATCATTAGACTCGTGCGATTTTAACAATCTCACCTCTCAAAATTCCTTTTATGGGTGCTTACCGCGGTGAGAGGTGCAAGTTATTCTTCCCTTAGTGCAAAGTCTATGTTCATACAACCAAATACTATATGTAAGTGTCTTTTCTATTCCTTGAAACTAGTTTCACTAAATATGAGTGTAGAATGTATTTAACAGATATTGTGACAGCAAAGATAAATTACCTAAATATAGAACAAAAATAAGTAAATAAAATAAAAACAAGCTCACATAAAATTCATAAGTAAACAAATAAATTCAAAATAATGGTTAGTTCCCCTCAAGATACCAAGCACAACATTAATATCAAGTCTTTGGACAGTAATATTAACTGTAAGCGGTACTCTTGTTGTAGCAATCAAACATTGATAATAGACTATGTCAAACAATAGATTAATCTTTAGAGTAACGTATTGCTTACATAAAATACCTTATAATTGTCACACATTTATCGCCACAATTGTCGTTGTAATTCTGCCAAATATTAACTTTCCTTTGGGCCAATTAATAAACGCATGAATTACAAAAACCCATAATTATCTTAATATTTTAAATAAACTAATCTACACAAAAGCGGTCACTTTGGTGACATTATGTTTCAATTAATCCATTAAAATATTAGACATCTGAAGCCAAAATATGAATTTAATTGTTTCAAAATATTTGTCTTAATTTTATCTTTCAATCAAATTAAAAGATAACCAAAATAATAATAAATTTGAATAAAGGTAAACCTCATATCAAGATATCAGTACACTCCATTAATATTTCATCTTTGGACAAAATATTAACTTGTAAGTGATATCTTGGTACAATAATCAAACATTGATAATAAGAACATGTCAAACAAAAATCTTCCTTTGGGCGATTTATTGCTCACATATAAACTGAATAATTATCACATGTTTATTACCACATTTGCACATGTAATAATGTTAATTATTAACCTTCCTTTGGGCCAATTAATACTAACATAATCCGACTTACATGCACAAAACCTTCTATATATTAAAATAAAATAATTTCCACAATAGAGGTCACTTTGGTGACTTAATGCTTTAATTAATTTATCTCAAAATATATAATATAAATATACCGATATTCAAATTTAAAATTTTTATACAAATCAAAATGAAATTTCGATAACACTTAAGTTTCCAAAATAACCCAACATAAGATTGTCTGAATGGGGCTATCAGAAATCGAAAAAAAAACTGAAATTTTTGACTGAATTAATCAAAAAAAAATTCCTTAAGCATGCATTTGCCAAAATAAAACTTAAATTCAAAACAATCAATCTTTAACTTAAATTAAATATATATAAATGAATAATTCATAAAATGATCACATTAAACTTTAATATATCCATAATAACCTAATGATCAAAATTGAAATTCTTAATTAAACTAAATAGGATATGAATTTCATAAGATTAATGGCATGCTTTCCAAAACCAAAACCAAAAGTATATTCCGTAGATAACATTAATGGCATAATTAAGCATAGTGTGAAACAAATATAAGCCAAAGGATCTGTACAAAACTAAACAAGATTGAACAAATTCAACCATAATTTATTAGACTAATCCAAATATAAAGCTTCGAGAGCTAACATCATTATAAAGTTTTCAAGTCACGATAAATTTACCACGACCAAGCCAGTCGGACTTTTCTTAATAACTAACGATTAAAATTAAAATTTTAATCAAACCGAATCGAATATATTTACTATTAAATCCAAAACAAACATATCAATCATCAATTAAAACCAAAAAAATATATCGATGAAGAGCCATGGTAATTTTAATATATATCCAAAAACCACGATATCGCAGAAAAGGAATTCAATTGTCATCGGCAATTGAATTTGAAAGCATCAAAACTTTAATGTTTGTCAAAGAATATAATAACCCTTAAAGATTGTACAGCAAACATGGGCAGCTTAAAGTTTCACAATAACCCTACATATACATACTTTACGATAATTCAAGCATAATGGTTATCGCACAAGAGATTATCACAATATAAATCCAAATAAGGTTGATAACCTAATAATTGTAATCGGAAATTTAGGGAAAATTGCTTAAACAGTAAGCGCCGGAAAAACAAAATCCAAAGCATTAATTAATCCTAAAACATGCAACCACCCTAATTATACCGTAAATATTTAAACCCTAATTATTGAAGAACTTAAAAGAAAAAACTTGATCCAAAAAAAAAATAAATCTGTTTTCAATGATTCAACATGACGAGGCGCTGATGCCACTTGTTAGAATTAAACCATAACAGATATGAAATCTAAACCCAGGATCTATCATGTCAAATCATCAAGAACAATAAACTGAATGCGGAAGCGTACCTGAATTAATCGATAGATGAAAACCTTGAATCTTTTGATGAAGATCGCCTAAAAGGTGGTTGTGATCTTCCAAGAAAATAGGTTTTCTCTTGATGTAAAACTCTCTGACGGGGAAGGAGAGAAAAACAAGTTAACCTATTTCTTGGGGACCACTACCTCTTTATATAGTTGATTTAATAATCAACTATTAAGTATTTATAACTCTGCCCCTCATCGAATTATAAATACATCTTATGGTATCTACACTTTTATTTCCATGACATTTTAATACCCATGACACGCCTAACATAATTGGTCACTTAATTTTGTGTCATACTTTAAAATAGCAATATACATTATACATATGTGCCCACTATTATGGATTTTAATCCAACACCAATGTCTAGACCATAGCGATAGTGTAGCATCTTTCGAGCTATAGTTTGTTTGAGGTCATGAATTCGGCAGACACAGTTCCTTTATTCTCTTAGACTCTGTAACCGGATAGCAGATTACCTAGCAAAGGAAAATGGTGAAGGATATGGACAAAGCAACGAGTTTTAGTGTGACGAAGAAATGGTTAATGTGTCTTTAGGCTATACAGATTGGCAGGCTGAGACTCCGCCACAAGAAACAACAGATAAGGTGATGCAAGATGGACTCCAGGGGCGAGGAGCTGTTTGCTGATTTATTTAGCAATATGTATATTAATTAATTGGTAATGCACTTTGAACGTGAATGTGTATTTTATTTTATTAAAATCGAGCAATTATTAAAATGAAATTAAAGCTAGGCAGCACCAAGCCGATTATAATCTTCATGTAAGAGAGCTAAGACCTCATCCGGCGGATTTCAAAATATTCGACACCCAAAATCGAGTAACCATGTAAAATTTGAAATTCATATATGATTTAGAATTTTTTATGTATTTTCTATAAAAATCTATTTTTGTACTTTTAAATTTTTATAAATTCGCCCCTTAAAATTTTATAGGTTCGTCCCTAACATAAAATTTTGTGTCCGTCCATGCATTATAGTCGAGTATCGAAGGGACGATTAAGGTACAGTTCAAAATAAACGCCATTAGGATCGCATTCTTGAACTCAGAAAGCTGGTTGCTAAACCCACTATGAGGGGCATACCACAAGAATTTCTTCCCGTGAATTCGAGTTTCGCAATGTGGGTGTTGTCAAGATCTATGAAGCACGGGTACGGCATATGAAGGGCGTCCCACGTATTAGAAACGTTCTCAGGATGGGTACGATGTGGGTACGGTTGGGGTACGTCCCAGTAACGTTCCACGTTTACAGGATACGTCGAAAGATTAATTGGGTACGCTAAAAGATTGAAGGGGACGTTTCGGGGACGGGAGTCGAAAGTTCACGCGCGTACTCAAGTATTTTGGCTTTGGCTTAAAACACCTTTTCCGAGCACCTTAAAGTACTTGTACTGAGTCACGTCGATCATTGGTGCCGCTTTACGTCCTTGGGGATGAGAAACCAGAGCTTGTTGATGTTGACGATAGGGCAATAAAACTTGTTGCAGAGCTTGTGAAAGTACCTCATACCGACTTTTCCTAAATATCCAGGGTGATACTTGTCGACCAGGATTCTGTGGTGGTGTTTTCCGATACGGCTGTGGCCATGCTTCTTACAGTTCTTTTTGAAGCGGATTGTCATTTTAGGGTTCGGCGTGGATCTGGAAAAGGGAAAAGGTTATTGGCGGCTGAAGGAATTTTTTCCCTTTTTTATATTTTTGCTAACGTTTGTTGATGCTATTTTTTAGTGTTTGATTAGTTTAATCTTATTTTTTATTATTTGTTTAATGAATATTTAATTTGTGATGCACATTTAATTTTCTATATTTTCTTTAGTTATGAAAATATGCTTCTTTTAGTTTTTTTCCAACTGTCATCCAATTATGATCTTGATTTTGTAATAAAAAATAAAAAGTATTGACAGTTACAAATATCAACAAATTCGATTCAAATATTAACTGAACAGATTCTTAGTCTTACACTTTTGTTTTTTTTTATCAGCTTTTTTATGAACCAAAAAGTAATAAGCATAAGCAACAATCAGTATATGCGCCCTGCATTACATATCCCCACCTTTCTTAGTCCAAATGCATTATTATGTTTTTTGTTACACATTATTATGTATTCTTGAATATGTTAGATTTTAGACCTCACAAATCTTATTTAATATAGTGGTGTGATGAATAGAAATATAAGTGAAACTGAAAACAATCAAATTTGTATAGGTGAATATGTTAGATTTTAGACCTCATAAATATTTGAGAATACTAAAATTTTAGAATTTATTTTATATTTCATATTTCATACTCTGTAATTTTAGAAATTTTTGTTTCTCGTCTCCGTTCTTGTTTTCCTACCAGTGCAATATGAGTTGAGATAAGGCTATATTTGTTGTTTTCGAAGAGGTCGAGAAAATCGTGTAATTGGGGAATAGAATTTGAGTGAGGAAGAAGAAAAGGAGGGGAGGAGAGAAATAAGAAAGATCAAAAGGAAAAAATAATGGAGATGTGTGCTTCTTTTTGTCCATTGTTTGGGATTGGTAATTGTTCTGTCGAGATTGAAAGGAAAAATAGTCCTTTTACAATTAGGGTAAATTGCATTATCGTGTCATCGAACTATTATAATTTTTTTGTTTTGATCACCAACTTTGTTATATTTTTTTATTTCAATTACTTGTTGTTAACCTGAAAAAAAATAATAACATGGTATGATAATATAATAATAATAATAATAATAATAACTTCTAAGCTTATAAATTTTATGAACTTAGTCCTAACTTGAATAATTCATAAAAAATTGGAGCTAATTTTAATTTTTTTTATCTTTTTTTTTCTTCATTTTCTCTATCCTCTCTCAACTTAGGAATGACAATTTGACCCGAGTTCTTAAGTTTAACCCTATAAGGACGGATTTTTAATTTTAAATTTTGGATTCGAGTAGGGCAGATCTTAGAAAAAAATATATTCGGGCCGGGTTTATAGTAAAAACTTCTTGATCTAACCCTACCCGACTCGGATACTATTATATTATTTAGTAATTTACATAAATGCCACTATATATTATTTAGGGTTAAATTTTTCCGAAGCCTTTTATTCTTCTGCCGTTCATTCGTTTCGTTCTCCCCTTCTTTTCTTATTCTTTCACTCAGTCTCACGTCGCTTCTCTTTCCCCTTCAAGCTCGCACATCATTTCATTTTTTTTTCTTTTTCTTCTTTTTTCCTCTTCACTCTTTTTTATTATTTATTTTCATTATTTTGTAGTTTGATTTTCTGCTCAGATTCAAGATTGGTTTTAATTTATGTTATTTTATTTTCTACTTTCTCTTTCTTTGATTCCACTACTTCCTAATAACCATTTATTACTTTAATTAGTTTCGACTTTGACATTCATGATTTAGGAATTTTGTATTTAATTTCGATTTAAAGATTTTGCTGGGTTTTTATTTGTGATTTTAACCAAATCAAAATCGTAGTTAATTTTTTAAGTTATGGGATGCGTTTTCGTTAATACGATTTGCACTTGAGGATTGTGTCTTGAACTTTAGATCTGTTTATGGCCTTATAGATCGTTATCGATGGATGTTTGTGACTGCAATTTGGTTATTAAATATATAAAATTTATTATTCGGGTCCAGTCGAGTATAAATAATTAATTTTGGATCGGGTCGGGGAAGGTGGAGCGTAAAAACATTCAGGTGGGGCATAGTCGAGTCTTGATATATATTTTTCGGGTTGGGGTCAGGTCGACCCAAAATCCACCCGCCCCGCCCCGTCCCGTTGCCATCACTTAACTTTTCTCAAAAATTAACGATGCCCACCATATCCACCATTGTCAATCATTGTGACCGACTACCGTCGACCACCATTAATAACGACTACTTAACTTCAAATTTACCAACAATCTCATTTCGATTTTCTTTTTTCTTTTTTCGATTTTCTTTTTTATCTATCAATTTTTTTTTTCTAAAAAGGTCTCCGAAACTCTGAATTTAACTGTGAACATTTCAACTTCGTCATTTGAATCTTGAAATCCTGCCATTGTCTTCTACGAATAACCCTTTAATCCTCTGCTTTTCTAACAACCTCAATGAGAAAAGCCCTATTTATAATACTATCAAACCAAAAGCTTTTGGGGGAGATTTTAAATATTTTTATGTTCAGAAGTTAAATTGGTAGAGAATTCGATGACCTCCGTCAAATAAATTTAATTAAAAAAATATTAATAAAACATCTTTTTTTCAAATTACAGTTGTTAAAGTCAGCTTTGTCACCGATTAGAACACATGATTTATGTATATATATTTCTCTTTTAAGTAGTGCTATTAAAAATGTAAATACGTGAGATTCATAAATTAACTTAGTAACTAAAGATGTTTATATTAGCTTATTGTGTATGGGTTATAAGTAATACTTCTATAATTAAATAATAAAAATATAAATACGTAAAGCATTTGTTAAATATAAGTCAATTCTCCAATTTGACCGTATTTCAACAAGCAATATCCTCGCTCACACGTGCTTTTTGATCTTTTCAATTATTATTTATAGTTGAAAAATGGTAATGTATTTGGGTTTTATTTTGATACACAGTCCGTGTAAAATAATTTTGTACAACTTTTCTATAAAATCTAAAATCTAAAACCTTAACCCTAAGACCCTTAATTCTAAACCCTAAACTCTAACTCATAAACCTTAAACTTTAACCCTAAACCTTAAATTCTAAACCTTACAATCTAAACCCTAAACTAAACCTCTAACCCCTAAATTTGAAAAGCACGTGTAAACTTTGATTTACACGGACTGTGTATCAAACTTTTTCTCATGTATTTGTTGATAAGTCAATCTTCAAAATTGATTGTTTATTAATTTCAAAGTCCATTTGCTTATATAATAATAATAATAATAATAATAATAATACATGCAATAATTCCATTCAAATGTTAAATATGATTCCATATAATATAATCTTAAAACTTCTATTTTTATATGATAAAAAATATACAACTATATTAAAAATGTTAGTATTGGTATTTACATTTCTCTTTTTTCCAAATTAGTACATAGACTTACCTTCTATAACACATTTTAGCATTTGAAATTTACTTATGTCTAGCATTTTGGTACATTCAACTAATGAGGGTATAACTAAAATTAAGTGCCAAAATGCGTGATAAAAGATAAGTTCAAGTACCGATTTGGAAAACATTTAAACATTATTTTGTATCCTATTCATTTTGATAAAAAAAAAAAGTTTATGTACAAACCCAACAAGTGGTCTAAGTAGAAAAGCGAGTGATGTTTATCCTAGGCGTGGCGAATCTAGAAAAATATTATTGACTTTGCCAATATAAATAGAACTAGATGTGAACAAAATTTTACTCGAAAAAATTAAATTTTTTGAGTCGAAAATTTTAGTTTTCGAACAACTCAAAAAAATGAGACTCGAATAACTCAAAATTTTTAGTAATTAGTGGATCGATTTTAATGTTTGAATCTAATCCTTTAACTCTTTATGATATATAGCATATATGGTTGTAGAAAGTCGTTTAAATTGGAACCAATTAGTACCATAATATTATAAAAATTTACAACTAAATTTTAACAAAAACTCGACTCAAAAAAATCAAATGAAGTTTGAGTTATAAACTATGATTCGTTAACTTTAATAACTCAAAAAAATTAACTCGACTTCATTTGATCGAATGCTCACCCCTAAATAGAGCAAGAAATTTATCTAACACGACTCATATATATAGTTTTAAAATTTCATTCTTCAATAAATTTAAATTTTTTATTCTCTACATCTTTATTTAAATAAAATCGAAATATTTCCTTAAAATACGTCATAAAAATATGAGTTTAAATTTATTTATTTAAATATTAGCTTCCCGCAAATTCAACTAAAATAATTAAAATATATATTATATTTTTATCCTCTTTTAAGTTATTTTTTAAAAGATATTGGAGATGAATTACATGCTTTCACTAAAAAAATATTAATATTAATATAAATTTTGTTTTGTTATTTGTATTTTATCACCATTATATACTAGGTTGAAACTCCAACTACATTCAGAAAAACAATAGCAAAATGTATGCTTAAAATAATTTTTATTAAAAGAATTACTGTATATTATTTGTAAATTGTAATGAAAATATAAACAATCTCATTTTTTTATTTTACTCAAATTTTAAGATTTAAAAAGTAAATCAAACTTTTTAACCCAACGAGTGGTCCTCGTAAAAACAAGAATGATGTTCATCTTAGGAGACACATATTTTATTCGATTTGTCTGCAAAGTGTGCGCATTGTCAAAGGGTTAAGAATTTGTATGAACATATACTACCCTTAGACTATTCAAAAAATTTAAATCTGACTTTTACATCGAACCATCTTTTCTTTTATTACCCAAAACTCAAATTATATTATACTTTTTTAGGAAAAAAACACATGTTATTTTTTAATGAAATAATGGGGAAATTTCGCATGGATCCTAGGAGACCCGGATTCAATGGTTATGCCTGTAAGGTGTGTGTGCATTACTAAAGGGTTAAGAATGTGTATGAATAGATACTATCTTGTAATCACCTTTAGACTATTCAAAAAAAGTTTATGTACCAACTTGCGGTGATGGAATTGAAAATTTATTGAAGGGGACTAGAATAAGATTAAGAAAAAATGAGGGACCAAAGAACTTATTTTACTTTTTTTTCAAAAAAATTCCAAATCTATCTTGGTATTTAATAAGATTAGTTGGTAGGACCAAGACTACTTTTTAACCCCTGTGATGGCTTGCCACTGTCAAATTTGAAATGTGAAATTAAATTTAGATATCAAATATTATATTAATCCTAAAATAAACATAAAAATTACAAAATTGCTTATCAAATATAAGAATTTGAGGCCTGGAATTCCATTAATTTCAGCAACAAATTCTTCATAATAATAATAATAATACTTTCATGAGAATGTCTCATACGAACGATGTTCTATTAATGTTCGCTGTTTATTTTTAAGGGGTTTATATTTTATTCGTGTTCGTTTCAATTTTTAATAATATATTCGTGTTCGTTTATTTATTTTTAAAAGTGTTCGTGTTTATTTGTTTAGCGTTCGCGAACATGCTCGTTTATATGTTGCCAAAATGGTGAAATTATGTCACTAGTCCTTAAGTTCATCATGCTTCACTATTTGAACTTCAAAGTTCACCTTGTATTCAATTTAGTCTCTACCTCTACCAATATTTAAAATTTAAATGTAAAAAAGGAAAAGGGAAACCGGTTAAACAAGCTTATAAACAAGTCGGTAAACAAGCTTGCTCGTGAATATAAACAAACCAAACTCACATTTGTTTGTGTTCGCTCGTTTATTAAATGAACATATAAAAAATATTTATATTCTTTTATTTAACTTAATAAACGAATGATTCACGAACAGTTCATCAAATGTTTTATTCATTTACACCCCTAGTTGTAGCCCTTCAGCCTCATTATGCAACCTCCCTTCTTTTTCTTCATCCTCCTTGTTTTCTTAGGAATCGTTGACTTTTGAGACAAAAGTCTGAAGACTCGGGTCAAAACCCACACGTGGTTGGTGTCAAGGCTGTCTCTTATTGTATTGCGATCCTGCCTTGACAAGCCCATTCGGGACCGAGTGAAGGTGGACCGAGCAATAGAATGAGCAATCCCTGAGGAGCTACCAAGTCAAGGATGCAAGTTAGGATGCTTTGGGAAGGCATTGGAGGCTCTATCCAGAAAGTGTCCTCGTTTGGAACAAAGCAACGTCTACTCGCGTCATACTTGGTAAGTTTATTTAGCTCTTTAGGTAGAAGTGATCTAGTGTTTGGTCTCCACCATCCTCCTCGCCTTGTGCTAGCAGCCGAGCCGAGCGACCTTGGTATAAGTGACCCTTTCTTAGGCTCATGTAGGGCCTAGGTATGCAGGCATTGGGGGCCAAGCGGATAGCACAATGTCTCTCTAGGAGGATCTCCTAGGGATGGTTTGGGGCTAGAAGGCCCCATATCGTGCGTGTCGCTGAAGTAGGGTTGGCACCTAACATTCGCCAGGCCCTGCGAGATACGATAATCGATGCGCGTGTTGCCTGACGGATTATGAGTTGACGCTTCCGAATTAAGTCCCTGAATAAAGGACGTGCTAAAGGCTAACTTGTCGGGGATAAGTCCCTTTCGAGTGTTAACTTGTATGGGACAAGTCTCTTTCGAGTGCCATACGGCATGCCGATCCGGGCCAGGACGACATGCCCGTAACACTTGGCACGGTATGACCAATTTCACTGCTGTTGTATTGTGGAGCACAACAATGAACAGAAGACTTTTCTTTGGTCAAAATCGTGTAATTGACTAATCTCTTGGTCAACGTTTTGGTGTGGTTGGTTGTGGCCTCAACTGTTTTAAAACGTTGAGTCTACTAACAGAGACAATTTTGAAAAGAAAAACTTTTTTTATTCCACGAATTATGATTTAAATTCAACCAAATTTAATATGATTACCAAATATTATAATAGTACATTCACACAAACAAATGATCTCTCCCGTTTTCCCTTGGAGCAAATAGTTAGACACTAATTTCAGCCCTAATTATTTGATTTTGACAGGTCAAAAGTTATTAAATTAGCAAAAAAATATGAAAAAAACTTTGATATGTAAACTTTAGTTTATACGTGCCTTTTAGTTTTAGGGGTTAGAATTTTAGTTTAGGGTTTAAGATTTAGGGGTTTAGGTTGTAGGGTTTAGAATTCAATGTTAGTATTTATAATTTAGTGTATAGGGTTTATGGTTTAGGGTTTAGTTTTTTAGGGTTAGAGTTAGAAATTTAGTATTTATGTTTTTATAGTGTAAATACACAGACTTGTGTAAAATTAATTTTACACAGCCTGTGTATCAAAGTTTTACCCAAAAAATATGATATGAAATATAATATAAAATATATGGAATTATTATAAAAACTTTTTTTGGGAAGATAAAATATAATTTCTAAAGACAGTTCGATTTTGCTACATTTATGATGTGAGTGAAAAAAATTACATAAAAAATTTATTTATTAAAAGTTACTCAACAAGTTATTATAGGTAGAGTGGTAAAAAAGTTGCATATAAATTTATTAATTGTGTGTTTTACCGCGATATGTTTTTTTTAACAAAAACAATAAGCTGAGGTTCATTAAAATGAGAAGAAGAAGAAGAAAAGCTCCTAAAAAAGGAAATTAAAACATATAAACTTAAAAATGTAAAAAAATAAAATGTTATCTTGAACATGTCTTTCATCTTTCATAGAAACTCAACAAAGCATCATCAAAATCTCTCTCTATCCAACTAGGTGTTATATAAATGTAGTACTGCAAATCGAGAAAAATAATTTTGCAAATTGTTCCCGTAATGATTTTTTTGCATCAGCTAACTACCGTAAAAAGGATATCTAACCATGGTTGAAGCCGTGGTTACATCAGCTCCAGCCGTGGTTGAAGCCGGGTTACACATGGGTTCGGGAGCGGAAATTAAGAACCAAGTTAGGTTGTGTACACATGGCGAACAGCTATTGGTGAGCTAATGCTGATGCGGCAGTGGATTGACGTCAGCAGTGAGTTCATCTACATATAGTACATTCTTTAAAAGCATTAGTTTGGGAATATATTTTTAAGAGTTGAGAGACTGTTTGGTTGTGAATACAAGTTTTTTTTTTTTATTCTCTGTCTCATAAAATTATCTCTTTTACATTTTAAAATTATTTATTTAAATTTTCTTTTTAAGAAATTTAATAATTTTAATTAAACACATTTTTTATTCTTTTTTAATTTGTAATAAAATAAATTTTAATTTTTTAAAAATAAAATTATCATTTTAATTATTTTACAACACATTTTTATATAATTTTTTTCTTCCTAAAATTATGTAAAAAATCAATAAAAGATAATAATTTTGGAATAGATGGAGTATTATTTTATGAAAGATATTTTTTTCAGTTTATTTCTTAAAAATTATTATTTTTATTAAAGAGAGTATTACATTTTTATGTCGAGATTTAAACTCGTACGAAATGAGATAATATAAGCATCCTTAGTCACTAGGCTAATTAGTAGATCTGACAGTGAGTTACCCCTTAAATTTAGCACACACTGTTCAATAAATGTATAAATGTATATTTTTTTAACACTAAATGAAGCAAAGCCTTAACTAACTAGTAGTTTTGGATATAGAGGACATAAGATATCACAATAGACTAAATGTTGGATAGATATAGAAACACAAAATCCTAGACATTATGAGTCAAATCCATTTTCGTTATTCCATCCGCAACTGTATTATCTTCTAGAATAGCCCATATAATCTCTGTGAACCAGTTGCAATTGCGATTATTTGATATCGTTCTAACAAAAGGGTACACAAAATCTCTATAAAATTTAATTTTTCTGAACTAACAACCAATTGATCTGGTGGAATGAGACATTAGATCTCTTAAATTAATCATATTCAAAATGTTAATGTTGTAAATGGAATAAATTAAATTAGAATGATCATCTCTATAATAAATCTTTACAAAATCTAATTTAAATTAATTTATCAATAAATTAAATACATATAATTATAAAAAATATAATTTTAAAAAATAATATGCTTGAAATGAAGAACAAGGTATGTGTAAGAGGCAAGTCTATTGGGTTAATGAGAAGTCTATTGCCAGTATTGGATCTTGGAGTTTAGGCCCCCAAAAGTAGACGAGATTGTTTAATTTTAAACCCATAAACATAGCCCTAAACTTTAAACAATAAGTTTAATATATAAACCCAAAAACTAAGGTACTTCTTTCCATCACCGTGTATATAATATTTACCCTAAATTTTTTAGTTGGTTTATTATGTCAAAGTTCGAATCACAACAATGAAAGGTAAATACAAAAAAATTATATTATGGTTCCTCCTCACCACGTCGTTCGTAGTCCCAACCAATAAAAACTAGGGACGGAACTAGGATAAAACATTGGGAGGGGCAATACTTTATTAAGCCTCTAAATCTAAAAATCGGGAGGGGCAAAAACCTTATTTGACTAGTATTTAAGCTAACAAGGACCTCAAATGCTATTATACCAAAATTTTTTGAACCAATACATAGTTTCCTTCATGATAAAAACCTCTCACTTCATTAAATTTTTCATGTTATCTTTTTATCAAATGAATCTTCACTTGGTAAAAATTGTTTTTCAAATTTGGTTTACAATAAATAAGAGTGAAGATTCACTTGGTAAAAAAATGACATGGACAAAATTAATGAAATGAGTGATTTTTATTAGTTGAGATCATGAATGACGTGATAATGAGGACTTATGATATAATTTCTCTTGCTAAATACATGGTTATATATATATATATATATATATATTAGAAATCAGGATACATTAACACACGTAAAGTTTAAATTTTTACACTTTTTTTTAATTGTTAGATTAGTAAAAATGAATAACTAAAATTAATAGTAAATGATGAAAAAATTATTAAAAAATAAATTATTTTTGAATTTAAAAATTTTATTCTCAACTATTAAAATTAATTAAATTTATTAATTTAAAAAACAAGTACAATTTTTAAGGTGGATCCTAACTCTATGTATAATGCAAGGATTATTATAAATAATGTAGTTAGTTGTTAATATCTGAGATTGATTTTTATATATTTTAATTCCTTTTCTGCTATACCAAAAAGAGAGAAAAAAATCATTTTCTCAATTTCTTATTTTTTTAAGAATTCTATGCCATATTTTCTTTATTATCAATCAAAATGCACATGTCTTAAAATGAACTCGCCCACACAGTAACAGAACCAATAGGGTTTTTAAGATTAGGTTTAGGCTCACTCTCAGTTCTCTGCAGTGCCGCATTGGCTAGGGTTTTGCCATCCCTCTCGATTTTCTCTCAGTTTTCTTACCTCCCAACCCTCAATCTCAGATCTTCTTTTTCATTTTTCATTTGCATTCACTTTCATGGCTTTAATCATACAATAAAGGTCTCGTGGTTGCTATATCGTTTTCTTTTTTAACTAAAAGAAGAAAAAGCTAGAATTTTTTCAATATATTTTTCTTTGAATTAACCAATGGCAACCCAGAACCCATTCGATCTCTTGGATGATGATACGGAAGACCCAAATTTGGTTATTGTCGCTGCTGAGCAGCAGAAGCTTGAAAAGCCTAAGAAAGCTCCTGGTTCTGCCCCGGCTCAAGCTCAGCCGGCTAAGCCTGCGAAGCTCCCCACCAAACCACCTCCTCCTGCTCAAGCTGGTAACTTTTGCTTATTCTTATTCACAAATCCGTTTGATTGTATGTTTTGTTTTGGATGTAATGGCCAAGAAATGAATGAGATTTTTGGGTTTCTGATTTGATTTATTGTTTTAGTATTTTGGTGGAGTATCCTTGTTGTGATTGGTTGTTGGGTTGTTGTATAGATGTTTATTTAGTTGAAAATTGAAGTAAAATCAAGGACATTTCTGATTCTTCTTATTTGTTATTAGGGCTGATCTATTGTCAAAACTGCCGTTCATTTATTAAAGAAAATTATGAAATTTGTTAGTTTTTTACCTGTCGGTGGAACAAATCTTTTGGTTAAGTCTTGTGAAGTTGTATGAGTTTTGATATTGAAAATGAGGCAAAGGTAACATATTAGTGAACTCTATTGATTCAGATGTATTGTTATAATTCTCTGTATCAATTCCATCCATAATCTTTTGTGAAGTTTAAACTCTATATTGAAGTTTATTATGCGGTTCGTCATGAATGATATGGTTCTATCGCTTAACTTTGCCCTATGTTTAATTTACCTTTTGTTGGTCTATTGACAAGCACCTTGAAGTGTGGTGTGCTACTCATTTATCTTGAATCCTTTTATCCTCATGTTTACCTTATTCAGTGAGAGAAGCAAGGAGTGAGCCTGGACGTGGAGGAGGCCGTGGTGGTGGACGTGGGCGTGGATATGGTGGCAGAGGGTTCAATCGTGATTCCAATGTTGGTGATAACTCCGATGCATTTTCAGGAGGGTTCAGACCTTCTGAAGAGGGAGAAGAAAGGAAGCAGACTGAAAGGCGTGGTGGCTATGGTGGCCCTCGAGGTTCCTTCCGTGGTGGTCGCCGTGGTGGGTTTAATGATGGAGAATTTGGAGAAGGGGAACAGCCTCGCAGGATGTATGATCGCCGTAGTGGGACTGGACGTGGGTTAGTATATTTTTTTATTTGAATTTTGCTTATTTTCTTTTAACTATTCACCACATTATTTATCTGTCTTTAAACATAAGCAGGAATGAGTTCAAACGTGAAGGTGCTGGACGTGGTAATTGGGGTAGCCCTACTGATGAAGTTGCTCTGTAAGTATCTCTTTTGCCAATCCCTTAACATACCTTTTTTTTACAAAAATGCTTTTCATGTGTTTATGCCCTATGCATACATATTTTTTTGTGTTATGCAAGCTCATCTGCTTATATATCCTTCTATTTTGGCCCAAAATAAGGGTGACTGAAGAAAATGTCCCTGAGAATGAAAAGAATATTGGCATTGAGAAGAAGCCTGGAGAGGAGGATGCTGTGGATGCAAACAAGGAGAATGCTGGAAATGAAGCTGAAGAGGAGCCTGAAAATAAGGTAAATTTTCTTTTTAACATTTAATGCCTTTGTTTTGTAGAGACATAGGCAGGGGATAACAAAATTGTTTGCCATGTCTTCCGAAATGTGGTTCTTGTTTAATTAGTGTTTAGGGTGCATCATGAATTGAGATATCTTACTTTGACTGTCTTAGTCTATTAAAACATTTTTTAATATGGGAAATGTGTTTAGTAACATTACTTCTATGAGGAATTCTAGTCCTTTTGAAGTGCATACCATCTGTGGTCAAACTGTAACTAAATCTAGGTAACATTATGTTTCTGAAATGTTGGTTGAATTACATCTTCAAATATTTTAAATTTTAATACTGGCCATGATTTCACTTTGTTTGACAGAATCAACTTTTGGATGATCAAATAATCAACTTAATTTGATCTTAGCTGGTTTAGTAAGCCTTGGTTGATGTTAATGTTATAATTCTTTCTGTCTTGTAGGAGATGACCTTGGAAGAATATGAGAAGATTCTTGAGGAGAAGAGGAAAGCTCTGCTTGCCCTCAAGACGACTGAAGAAAGAAAAGTTGATACCAAAGTGTTCGAGTCCATGCAGCAACTTTCAAATAAGAAGAGCAATGACGACATCTTTATCAAACTGGCAAGATTTCTTATCTTTCTTTTGGTTTGTATGGTTTCAAATATTTAATTTATAGTGGTATATTGACCTAGCTTTTTGGTTTTTAGGGTTCTGAGAAGGATAAGCGCAAAGATGCAGATAAAGAAGAAAAAGCCAAAAAGGTTTGTATATTTTTGTAATGTTATTGTTCACTAACTGCTTTTGCATGCGAGTCTTGCATTTGGCATTTATCTTTCTTAGGATGCCATCTGATCTTCCTAACTTAACTGGCTCTTATGAAGTAGTGATTCATTTAGTTTAACGAAGTATGAATGCATCTCTGTACTTTGATTCTTAATTGGTTGTTCCCTTGTTAGTTGTTATGGTCTATATTCCTTTTGACAATGCAATGAGCCTAAACTAATTTAGACATTGGTGGTAATTGATTTAGGACCGTTTATGTATTTCACATAGTCTTTTCTTTTTAATTTTGCATGGATGTTGTTTTGGTGTAGTCTGTCAGCATCAATGAGTTCCTGAAGCCAGCTGAAGGGGAGAAGTATTATGGACCGGGGCGTGGTCGAGGCCGTGGCCGTGGCCGCGGTCCCAGAGGAGGATATGGAGGCAATACAATGAGCAATGTGTCAGCTCCCTCAATAGAAGACCCTGGGCACTTCCCTTCATTGGGTGGCAAGTGATTCCCCAGTTCCGTCACAATCCACACAATGGGTTTCCCCTTGTCTGGGAATTCATTGCGATCTATTCAATAGTCAGGAGCTACAAACTTTTTACTGTTTTTCGAGTGTAAATTTAGATAATTTGCCCATTTCCTGGCATGTGTGCATGCATACTTTGTTTTGTTTTACTATTTTTGGTTAAAATTAGAACAATGTTTCATCATTAAGACTGAGGTAGCTGCAACAGTTTTGATTCTATTCAGGTTATGATGGTTTAGTCAGTCCTGTCAGAGTTTGAGACGCGGCATTCATGTTATCTTTTTAAATATGTAATTCTCTATTTACCGACGATTTGAGTTTTCTTCTGGCTTTTAACGTATTAAATGTTTGCTAATGTAATGAAAGCTTAAATGGCATCAAACCTCCCCTCCCTGTTCTTCACAATATCTTTCCCAGTCTTTGAACTTTTTATATATATACATAACACTGAAATAAATGAAAAGCTCCGTGCTACCTTCTGCAACGAGCTTGTGAATTTGTTTTCAGGCTTGTTTTGAGGCGATCCGATGATTAAGAACGTCTCATGTGCTTGAATAGACGAGAGAAATTAAAAAAGTTTATATCATCTTAACACTGCTTCTACAAGTGATACGTCAAATAATAATAATTTATTTAATTGTTTTAAATCAAATTATACTTTTTATTAAATTGTTTAGAGATGTCAGATTTCTGGATTTGGTTCGAAATGGATATATAATCCATTTTCAAAATTATAATTTTGTTGGAATTTTTTATTTTTATAAAAGTAAACAAAGCTGAAAAGTCCTTAAACATGATAAATGCAATAGTATATTCCCTTATCCTTTATTCAATAATTTTCAATTTTTTTTAAAAAAATATCAAACTAGAATAAATAATTTTCTTTTTTAAAATTTCATCAGTAACATGATAATATTTTTTTATCAAATAAAACCAATTGTAATGTCAATACATACACATTCAAAAAAGCCTAATTTACACTTTGGTCTTTAAAGTATTACCTTTTTTTTTTCTAACATTTTAGTACTTGAACTATTTTTTATCTAATTTTAATACTCAAAAGTATACCTTTGAGCAGTTTTTAATCCAAAAATTATGGAAGTTAAAAATTACATGTCAATCTTTTATTGGTTGGGTTTTTTATTTATTTTTTTGACTAAAAATATTATATTTTAAATATCAAAATGAGAAAGAAAAAAAGCTAAAAAATGTCCATCAAGCCCCCAAATAAATAAATACAAAAGAAACACAGCTGTTTTTCAATTTCATCTTCTTTTCACTGCCCATTTAATAGATTCCTCTCTAGAAATTTTTCCTCTTGAAATCTCCATTGGACTGTGCAAATTCCAAGCTTGAATATCCATCTCTCTAGAAGTTTCCATTTTTTCTTGAATTTTTTATTGGACTTATAGAAATGAAATAAAAACTCTTGTGGGTGCTTTTGTTTTTCTTCATATTTTGGCTTTTGTTTTACTCTGCAAATTAAACTAGCTATCTGGGTTGTTTCAGAATACCCTTTATTGCCCTTTTGTCATATAAAAGCTTGAAGAAACCAATCAAATTTATATTTTTAAAAGGTTTCAATTTCTAGTCAATAATATATTTTTTCCTATTATTATTTTCAACTATTTTCTAATTTATTTTTCTTCCCTTGAGCAAAAGAGAAAGGCATGGGCAAGCGAGGACCTTGCTATCATTGTGGAGTTACAAGTGAGTTCTTGTTTCTCCAGTTAACTTTTTTGATATGAAGTTTAAAAAGGGAAAAAAAAGGAATTTTATGTGCTTGAATAAATAATTCTCTCATTGGAATTTGTAAGCAATATAGGTTATATGATGAATACAGATAATGGATGTGCTGTTCTTTGTGTGAAACTGTGAATGATGTTTTTTATATGGATTTAGAAGAACATGAATCCTTTTTCTTAATCCATGTAAAGCTTTGAGCTTGAGTTTGTTGTTTGTGTGAATTATGTGCAAGTGTAGAGCCTGTGTTGTTGAATTCTGGCGTTTTCAGATTCAACATTAAATTTGTATCGGTTACCCTTTGCTTTGCACCATAGGTATTTGTAAGCCTAAATATCAAGTCAAACCTCAGTCCCCTCCGGTTCAATCCGAATGCATTTCGTTGTAACGTCATTGTTTTGAGTTTGCACTCCTTTTTTCAATGCTAATGAGAGCAAGCACCTTCATCTTTTCAGTTAACAATTTTGTTGATAACAAATGCCGGCCTCCATCGAAATGGAAATGTAAAACCAATTGAAACAAATTCAAGAACTGCATTGTTTTGTAACTTAACTTCCAATTTCGTCGGAAGTTCATCGTTTGCCCCTCCTAAGCCTTGAAGCAGTTCAACTTCAGCATTTTAAACACTCTGAATGACTTCTGAGGTCAAATTCATTGCATATTCTTAAAGCATTTGAAATGTTTAATAGTCTTAGTATGTTTGCACCAATTACTGCAACTCAACTTATTTCAGCTATATTCTAATCTTGCTGGTCATTGATACGGGTGTAAATGTAACCATGTGTCAAGTACAAGTCTTAATGGAAGCTATTGCCTTGCTGTTGAGAAGAGCATCAAATCTGAATTTGTTCAAGGAATTGCTTCCAACATTAAGCGCTTAAAAATGTTGTAAATGAATGCATTTTTTTTCTTGTTTTTGGTTCTTACTCTAGTCTGTCCTTTGATAGGCTAATGATGTGTATCCTATTGGCCATATTTGGAAGAAGATTTATTCGATGGTCTTTTTTGTCTTACAACTTGGCTGATAATTTACCATGATCATTGCCCTTTTTTCACCTCAATGTTTTTGGCCTTTAAAAGCTCTTGTCATAAGCATTATCAATTATAATATCCTTGTACTTATTAACAATAATGCACTGTGTTAGGCACTCCACTTTGGCGCAATGGACCTCCGGAGAAGCCAGTATTGTGCAATGCTTGTGGGTCACGGTGGAGAACTAAAGGGACACTTGCAAACTATACTCCACTTCATGCTCGGGTTGAACCTGATAATTTTGAGGATCATAGGGCTTCAAGAATGAAGATCATATCTATAAATAAGAACAAAGAAGTGAAACATCTAAAAAGAAAGCCAAATAATGATACAGGAGTAACCCCTGATTATAACCAGGGGTTCCGTAAGTTTGTGGATGAAGATACAAGTAATAGGTCGAGTTCTGGATCAGCTATATCTAATTCTGAAAGCTGTGCTCAGTTTGGTGGTGCAGAAGCTAGTGACTTGACAGGTTAGACACTATGTCAGCAGGGTTCCTCATTGCTAGTTTGAGTTTAACTGTATGCGAGTAAATTGCATTTTTTATAAGGAATGAAAACACCTAGTAAAGTCAATGGAATTTCTCTGTCCATCTTAGTTGTTCCTTTGCATCCTCATATTTTATCTTCGTTGACAGCTTCATCTTGGCTGATGCCAATGGCTTCACTTGAATGTTTGTAGTTCTAGAATGGTCCTAAATACTGATATAAGTTGTCTTCTCTTTTATCTTTCTCCAGGGCCTGCTCAGTCTAATTTGTGGGACTCGATGGTACCTTCTAAGAAAAGAACATGCGTAAATCGTCCTAAGCTATCTCCAGTAGAGAAACTTGCAAAAGATTTATATAGTATTTTACACGAACAACAATCCTCATATTTCTCAGGATCTTGTGAGGAGGATTTGCTTCTTGAGAGTGAAACACCGATCGTTGCTTTTGAATTTGGACATGGAAGTGTTCTAATTAGACATCCAAGCTCGATAGCTGGAGAAGAGGAATCAGAAGCTAGCTCCCTTTCTGTTGAAAACAAACAATATTCAAGGAATGACACCTATTCTCATTGTTCAAGCGTCCCTGCATATATTGATAGCAAGGGCATCCAAATTTCAGGACATGGAGTTGAAAAGGCTAGGACAGCTGGACAAGGGATGCAGTGTGAGCAACTTAAGAGGTACCTCTTTTCACTATAATATTTCAAAAGTATCAACTGAATCTGCTAGTTATGAAATTTGGAGCAGTGTGTATCGTGCAGTCTTTTTAACTCGGATACTATAGAATTTTATCGTGAGCACATTAAGATAACATATTTCTGAGAATAGAGAAGGTACATTTCCTACAACAATGCGTGGGAGTACTAATCTTTGACCCTGCAGTTTTTCAGTGTGCTTATAGGCATAGCTGCCATGGAATGGTGGAGAAATTGGAGAATAGTGCTTTCATGTTGATTAATACTTCTTTTTTTCCTTTTGACATTTGGCAGGGACAAGGTTCAACATGAAAAATCATTAATGCTGGAAAGTCCCGAATCACCACTTTGTAACATAGATTTGAATGTAAGTTCCTTTGTTTCTCTTTTCTTTACTTCTTGTTCTTTCTGTAAACACTTTAGAACTCAATTCTACTGCATCTGTTTTTGTAAAAAAAACTCAATTGAGGATGTTTCAGAAATGCAAAGGGTCGAGTTACCATGAACGATTTACATTGCAGCATGTATGTTCATTTTTCATTATGTGACAATATTTTTGTGTCATGCAGGATATTATCAACTTCGAGGAGTTTGTGAAACATTTAACAGATGAGGAACAGCAGCAGTTGCTGCAATATCTACCTCTATTCGACTTTGCCAAATCACTGGATAGGTACCTTTTTTACTTTTCTATTAAGACGGGGAAAATAACATTATTTCAGTTCATGTTTTGTATATAATGTGACGCATTCACTGATTAACAACGGCCAATATTGAAACATGATGTGCAGCCTCAAAAACATGTTTGAAAGCACTCAATTCAAGGAGAACTTGTGTTACTTTCAGAAACTTCTGGAGGAAGGGGTCTTTAATATCTCCCTCCGAGGGGTGAAGGCTGAAGACTGTAAGACTTTGAAAAGACTTGTATTATTCAATTTGACGAAATCTCACTGGGTGGAACGCTGGCATGTACTTAAGGTTTGAATTGGTTTCTTAAATAGGGATATCTTGACATGAACTTAATTTGCTCATTGGATGCCCAAGTATTTTTTGCATTTCTTTGGCTGCAGAAATGTAAAAGTAGTATAGGAGGGTCTGCGATTGCGAGAGGATCATATGCCATTGCATCGAATAATTTGATAACGACCATGAAGAGACCACATGATTTCCCAGGTTTGAAAATTTCTCTGTTGTTACTTCTCCGTATGAAATAAATCTTGTTAAACCATATTGAAGAAATATCGTTAATAACATGAAGCCATATGAAGAAAAATTCTCCACGACTGAATAAATTTCACCTTTAAGTCGAGAGTTAATCTTATGAGTTACACCAGCATCTTGCTCAAGAAAACAATGCTTTCTCGTTTTACAGAAGCAAGGACTTTAAAGGCCCCCAAAAGGATGACGATGAAGGCTACTTATGAAAACAAAGAACTCATAGACAATAACGACTATTCTTGCTTTAGTCCAACCGCCTTGCCGCATGATGGTAGCACCATTCCTGATTCTCTCCATTATGGCGATGGAAGTTCCGAACAAGATTTGCTGCTGGATGTTCCATCCTATGGTCCATTCCCACTGGCAGAACTACTTCATCCATGACTTTTAAGTTTCGAGCAATGGGCAAACACATACTCCACATCTTGACCACCCCTAGACATGGTTGTTCATTCCTATAACTATATAAAAGTCTCCTTCAACAAGATCCCCGGAGTGGTGTCAACATATTTTGTGATCTGTGAATGAGCTTTGATGGTTTCTCTTTTTTCCCCTTGACTAGTTCAAACTTAGAAATTGAAATGTTGAGGGATGAATTTTGGTTGCCTTTTTTTGGATTGTCGTATAGGTTGACAACATCCTGTGACATATAGCAGCTCAAGAAGTGCAGAAATGGGGGCCATCTCCAGGGTTTTGTATGCAAATGTAGTTGTCTGCTTAAAAACGTGAACTTTATATATACCCTTTTGGTTTGGTTTTGCTGAGTGATTTAAGCAATATAATAAAAGAGTGAAAATAGGTTTATATGTGCGAAGGAATCACTATTGGTCTAACTTTTATTTTAGGGATAAATGCACCATTTAGTCTTGAACTCAGTAATTTTTTCCAATTTGGTTCTTGAATCTTTTTATCCGCATTAGTCCCTAGACACGACAATGTGGCACAATTTCATAATATCATGTCATAAAATAATTGACTAAAATTTTAATTTGGTTATTTCATTTTTAGGAATTTAGTTCCTCAGTTTTTTCAATTTAAAATTTTGAATCCATTTGATGACACTGTTAATTATTTTGTTAAATTTGTTGGTGTAACATTTGAAGTAAAAAACACTGCCGATTGTCGTTTGTATAATATTTAAAAATGAACAACAATATCCATTGCTTCAGTTTAAATACTATACTATCATTATGGTTTGAATGGTAGCCATTAACCAAGCTTTGCTTATGTCTATTGCAAAATAAGGAACATAGATAGGTCATAAAAATCCACTCTCAAATCTCAAAAAACACCGACTACGAAGTTCCTCAACCTTTCTGATATTGCAAAGGCTAGCTCTAACGACTGCGAAGCATTTAACCTTGGGTCGCAATGTGTGTGATACCGAGAGCTCAAGTCGTCAAAAGTGATGGTATTTGACCCTCCGATGCACTCTGTTACGTTCTGCCCTGTCATCTCCAGATGAACTCCTCCAGGATAGCTTCCTTCTTGTTCATGAACATCGAAGAATGCCCTCAACTCGGACTGTGAGGAAAGTGAAAGAGACCAAAAGGATATCGGATTTATGCTTTCATTACAGTCCAACGAAAGACAAGTATGCTTAGAAAATTAAGTTCAAGAGATCTTACTCTGATTGCATCGAATGGACGAGTTTTTAGGCCACATGGAGCTTTAATTGTGTTTCCATGCATGGGATCGCTCACCCAAGTGACAATAAGCCCGGCCTGGCGAAAGGCCCTAATAAGATGTGGCAGCTTTATCCGCATGTTATCGGCTCCCATTCGCGTGATTATTGTCAGTCTCTCAGGTTTGTTCCGAGGATTAAGAATTTCGCACAATTTTACAAGTTCCTTGGGGTCCATCTTATGACTGACCTATATGATGCATGGAAATAACATCAATCAAAAAGTACTATTCAAACAAAACAACTAAAATTATCAAGCCTTGTCTCCAATAAGTCACCGTTTAGCGAAAACACTATGGTTTGGTTTCTAAAACATGAACCTGCAACTTCACGAACAGACTCTTTTTGAACTAAAATTTCACTAAGAAGTTCCAAAGAACAGTTTGATACCACTATGAGTCTCACAAGTCAAAACAATCAAGAATCATTACTAATTTTAGGACATGGATTTGCATAATCATTACCAAGTACACGGTAAATGCGTGGATTTCATCCTTATTAATCATACTAAGTACAGTTAATAGGAATGCGATTATGATCTAAACAAATCTTATAAAACAATTGGCAACGAGTTTTAGACTCTAAAACACAATAACTAACGTGTACCTTTATGCCGAGAGGATTTGAAATACCCCGGAGAAATTCAACACGAGCTCCATCCAACTGCCGAGTCCTCTCACCGACCCAAAGCATGTGAGCAGAACAGTCATAATATAGGCCAGTTGTTGAATCCTCTCTAGTCAAGGCCTGCTCATAAGGTAAATGGAGGCATTCATGGGATGTCCAAAAACCAACAGTGTTCACTTGAGGGTCATCGATAGGTAATCCGGCCGCAGCCATGAATCCCAGAGCTTCATCAACTCTCTGTGCAAGCTCCATGTACCTAATTATAAACCCAAACTCAAATTTTTAAAGCCAACAACAAATCCAAGGCCTATAATGTGTACTGCAAATCTATGCAGTTGCGAAATCACAATGCTAAACATTAATGAATCCAAGGTAAATAAATTACCTATCTCCTTGTTCACTATGACTAACAAAATCGAGATTCCATTGGGAGACCCTTTGCATGGCAGCATAACCACCGGTGGCGAATGCTCTAAGGAGATTCAAAGTACCAACAGACTGAAGATATGCTCTTATCAGTCTCTGGGGATCGGGGACTCGTGATTTCTCATCAAAAGCATCGCCAGTTATGTTATCTCCTCGATAACTTGGTAATTTGACTCCATCTTTTATCTCAAATGGATCTGACCTTGGCTTTGCAAATTGCCCTGCCATTCTCCCAACCTATCAAAAAATCATTCAATCAAAAAAAGAGTTTGATAAAAAAGGGGGTCAAATTTAGCTAAAGAAAGTTGGAATTTTTTTGGGTTAAATAGATATACAGTGATGACGGGCATTTGGGCACCGAAAGTGAGGACAATGCCCATCTGCAAAAGGACTCTGAACGTGTCTCTGATGTTGGTGCCATTGAATTCTTTGAAACTCTCAGCACAGTCACCGCCCTGTAACAGAAACGCTTTCCCGACGGCGGCGTCGCTAGCTTATCCTCCAGCTTCCTCGCCTCCCCGGCGAACACAATTGGCGGGAACGACCCGATCGTTTTGAGCACCGACTCGAGCTCGTCAGCGTCCGGATATTCGGGGAGTTGTTGGGCCGTTTTTTACTCCCACGAATCGAGGGACCAGTTGGTTTGACCGGTGGAGGGAGTAGAAGAGGAAGCGGAAACGGAAGCGACAACGGCGGAGTTGGGTTTTTTGTTGACGTGAAGGGCTGAGATTTCACGGGAGATAGGGAGACCCGCGTGAAGGTACCTCCCCGTCCTAGAGAAGGTTTTGCGGCGGCGAGATTAGCAGAGCCCGAGAATGCGACGGCCATCATTTTCAGTGCTGAGTTGAAAAAATAGGAGAGGGAGGAAAAAGGAAGATCTTTTAACGGATTTTTATATTTGTTGGGAATGTCCTTTGTCTGATGAAAAACGACGGCGTTTGGTCATTTTTTTGTTCTCCCATTCATTTAGTTACCATATTTTGGGAGATATTCCACCAAATTTCTTTAGATTATGTTCTTTTTTTAGATTTCTGTTTTGATCCAAAAACAAATTTTGAACGAGTTTTAATTTTCAAGTTTAAGTTTGAGCAAAGATTTGGGTAAATTAAAATTTTATAATATTAATTAATTTATTTTACGAATTATTTGAGTCAAATTACGACGCTCAAATTTAGTTCATTCGATAACTCAACCTTAATTTCTTTAGAATACCATATAATTCAGCACTCTAGCTATCAACAATCGTTGAATATGGACTTGAATTTAAGGAAGAATATGTTTTAAACACGTGCATCAAATTTTAAACATAACTTGGGTTTAAAAATAACAATAAGAAATAACCCTCATAAATGTGCATTATATATTTGGGATTTTAACCCGTCAAATGTAAATTGTCCATACAATAAGTAAATATATATTTAAAATTTAATTCATGTGTTTTATGTTAAGTTTAAATTAACATTTAACACCCAATTTTACATTAGCTAATGGAATGACTTCAATGCTACAAATTGATATTTTGAGAATTAAGGATAATTTAAAAAATGGGACATACTCTGGGGATGATAGGAGAAATTAACCTAAACAGAAATAAAGTAAAAGTAAATCAAATGCTACCTGGCTAAGCAAAAACTAATTACACAAACTTTCCCTTTTCTCCCCCCCCCCCTAACCCTAGCGCGGCTCTAGATCTGACTTTTTTGGCGGCTTGCTGTTATTTTAGTGGCTGGCCTCTCTTTTCCCCTTGTTTTATTTTTTTATTGTAAATCGACTTTTTTTTTTATTTTTTTCGATTGATTTTTGTTTTTTAAACTTCATCTTATGTTTTTTAATGGGGGTTTCAAATTTCGGTCATCACGGTTTTAGTTTGGACACTAATTTTAGAAGACGAACGATTGATCTTCTTTGTAAGCTCGAAATGAAAAAGAACGAGTAAAGAAGAGGCTCGGCCCGTACTGTCTCTTCTTGCTCTATGTTTTTTTTTTTTTAATTTTTTTTGTATTTTAGTTTTGTAGGTTTGATAAATGTTGGTGGAGGCGATGACTTTGGCGAATCCTTCCTCCGATGATCTTTTTACATGTGGTCGTTGTTTTTCGACGTTACGTTGGGCTCTCGTTTGAATAAGTATGTTCATTCTAATAGAATCTCTTTCGTTGTTTACGTCAGTGTATTTAAAATCTGTCGCCATGCTTGATGTATGCCCTTTGTGAATGCTGAAGGTCGACTTTTGTTTCTCGCTCGTATTGGCCAATGCGACATGTTCCTCCTTCCGCTTGTTCATGGCGGCGCTTCCGTTTTACTCTTGGTTTCAGACTTGCCGATTGCATTTCTTTTTTCCTTTTTCGGATGTATATTCTTGACTTCTGTAACCATGGTTGTAGGTTTCTTTATGATTTAATGAAGCTTTACATTTTTTGTCAAAAAAATAAAAGTAAATCTTTATGGCCCACAAACTTGTTCCTTTTTTATCTTAGTATCTGAAGTTTCTTTTTTTATCACTTTAGTACTTGAAATTGTAAATAGTTGTCAATGTTAGTCCTCTGTTAAGATGACGCGGCCCAATATGAAAATTGTTACAAGTACAACATAATAAGGAAAGCACCAAGTGAAAGACATTTATTTTGTAAGATTCTTATTTAGAAAATCATAACAATTTTTATTAGTGGTAATGTAACGACTTGAATCTTGAGCTTTGTAAAATTTGGGCATTGAGCCTAATTTAATTGGGATAGGGGTAAAAAGGGAAATAAAATATCTAATAAAATGTGTAAAGTTAATTGGTTGAAAAAAATAAAATGGTGAGGTATTTTGAATAAATAAGCTGATGATGTGATGGAGAAAGAGAGAAGGGAAAAATGAGATATTTTGAGGAGAGAGAAAGAAATGTGGGAAAAGGAGAAAAAGTGAGAGATGAGGTTTTAAACCTCGATCTGCGGCCATCGGAGCTGCCGTGCACGACACCGTCGGCATCATTGGAAAGGTCTCACCGAGACGAGTTCAACGGTGGTCGCCGCATCGTCATCTGAGTTGCCGTTTGTCGGGGTGAGAAAGAAGAAGTTTCGGGGGAGCTAGTTCAGCATGTTTCGGTTGTCACCGCCGTAAATGGAGGCCAGCGCTAGAACCACCGGCCCAAGAATTGTCAGTCTGGAGCTCGCCGTCGCCGGCCAGCCACCGGAGGCCGGCCCACGCGCCATACTTGTCGTCGCCTTCGTGTGGGCTGGCAGGCAGGGCGGTGTACACTGCTTTCTAGTGCACCCTGCCGCACTGGATTCCTGCCTGCAGGTGCATGCAGCTTATCCTGCACCTGCGTCGCACCTGATCACCAGGGGCTTTGATCGGCCTGTTGACCGTCCGTTGACTTTTTTTAGATGACCTTATTCACGGGTTTCTCGACGTTTCGGATCTAATGGTGTAGTCCGTTTTGCCAAATTTAAACTTGATAAGCTAATTTCACACGTTTGACCTTGTGAATTGAATAAGAGATACACGAATTAATGTATGTTCGTATTTGTTGATCTACGAGGATTGATCAGGTTTGGGTATCAGATCGAGTTAATTTCTCGGAAAGCTCAAATGAGGATTTTAGCGATCTCGTCTTAAGGTTAGTACACCTCGAACTCCAAAATGCTTCATGAGCATCATAAGTGTAATTGTCTTATATGTTGGTGGTTGCAAATTAGAATATAAGTATTAAGCATGTGTTGATACTGTTAGATCGAGGGTTGATGATTATTGGGATGTTTGATGAGCTTGAGAATGTTTGAGTCGGTTATAAGCTTTAGAGGTTGTATATGTTTGTCTGAATATCCGTATGATTATCTGACTATGTGATTGGGTGATTGATTGTTATATGATGATGCCTTGTGTACTAGCGGAATAAATTAATATATTCGATTAAATATTGGTTAGAGGCAATACTGATAATACTCGATTAAATGTTTATGAATCCGAATACTATATTCGATGAAGTGGATAAAAAGCCGATAAGTAGTAATAATTAATTAAGCACGCTAGCAACATACTTAAATAACTTTCATAAGCTTTAGGGACCGAATAACCGTATTCGGGTATCGTTACCCGCTGATCTAAATAATCAAAAATGTCAGATAAAGATAAGAGTGAATAAGATATATTAATAAATTGTTTGTGCCTTAGTATAAAAGGGAGATGGGTTGTGAGGGGAGTACCGGTACGCCTCGCCGCGTATCGGTACCCCTTACATGGTAAGAATTTCAGTAACGATTTCGCATACTAGTACGCAAGGGAGCTTATCGGTACGCATTGTTACATTATCTGAGAGAGGCTTAGTGTATCGGTATGCGTGTATAGAAGTACTGGTACTGTTGTTGATCAGTACGAGACGACCCTAGTACTCATGACTGAGTATCGATACCTAGAGAAGAGTATTGATACCTATGACTGAGTATCGATACGACTTGAGGGTTCAACTCTTTTGAACCTAAAATGAGTATCGGTACTCATGACTGAGTATCGATACCTAGAGAAGAGTATTGATACCCATATAGGAGTATCGGTACTCGCTTGACATTCTGCCCAAGGAATTTAGGTTTACTTTCAGGGGTTCTATAATTCGAGGCAAAGGGCCATGAGGGTCTTTTAAGGTGTAACATGAATATTAAAACTGAGAAATGGAGATTTAAACCCCGTGTATGAAATAAATGGCTAATGACTCGTTATATTGGGCAAGCTATGTGAGGTGGTAAACCGTAGGGATCCTAGGTGGATCGATTGATGCTATGTTGTAATTTGGGCCCTTGCTGTGTGCAGAAAGGGCGCCTATAAAGTTAGGCCTTATCGTATAATGAGATAAATTAATGAGAACTACTAATGTGTACTTCCATAACATGTTAATAAATTGATAAGCTTAATGTGGTGGCGTAATAATTGAAAGAAACCATAGGTTTATGGTAAGTGTGCTAGAGTTGTGTGAGGTAGACCCTTGTGTCGAGGTTGAGTGTTGTGTGGTAACTAGGGTCCTTACTGTGTGCTGATGGGACGCTTAGATAGTCGAGTCATCCCTTGTTGTTGGGATTTGGATACCCTAAGTGTGCTGCAACTCCTTGAAGATTCCCGAATGTTGGATCCCGATGCTTTGTGGATGCGAGCCTCATTCGAAGATGCTTGATGAGAGATCCCGAGCATGGATGTAGATCTCAATGTTATGTGGACGCGAGCCTCATCCCCTTGAGTATAGGATTCCGATGCTATGTGGACGCGGGCCTTGCTCAGAGTATGGGATCCCGATGCTTTGTGGACGCAGGCCTCACTTAGAGTGTACAATCCTGATGCTTTGTGGACGCGGGTATCACTCCAAATTTTATGGTTATGTCTTGTGTTTTGCTCGGATAATCTGGTGGGATCTCGAGCATGTTTGGGCTTTGTGGGCCATGTATGATGTTTTGTTATGTTGAGAGCATGTGTTTAGGCGGCTAGCAGTAACGCTACATGTTTATTTATCTCTTTTTATTGCTTGTACTAGCTTGCATGCTTATGTTTATGATTAGCATGAAGTATAGTAGAGTAGATGTGTACCACTGAGCTTTGTAAGCTCAGGGCTCGGAATTGTTGTTTCCGTGCATAGGTTGATCGCGGGATTGATGAGTACTGTCTGTATGAGATTCCAGCAAGCGACGTTGTCAAAGTACGATGCTTGTATTTAGTGGGCTGTGTATTCATAGAACCTTATATGTTTGAGTCTGTAATCTTTATTTTGAAATTTTATTAATCAAGTTAAATATTTAAATGTTTTATTTAATTGGAGCTCCTTATAAATGTTTTAATCATTTGTATATTTATTTTGACTTGTGGGTTTTAAATATTTTTGGTAATTATTTTTTTGGGCTAAACCAAGTTGAGAAATTCTATGATTTTAGTTTAAACTTTAGGCCTAAATGTGACATCTGGGTCAAGGGTATTACAGGTAATTTTTATAATATTTTTTATATATTTTTAAAGGCATAAATATACATTTTGTATGTAAGTTAGTTATTTTTTTCATAAATTAGTACATAAAGAATTTTTGCTCATAGATTGGTATATGAACTAGGCATTTTCTTCTAACTCGATACTTAAAGAATTTTTGTTCCCAAGTTGGTACTTGAACTAGACATATTCTCTCATGTTGGTACCAAAATTAATACATTTTATCAATTTGGTCTTAATTCGAAATAAATCAATAAATTTAACCTCTATATTTAAAAATTCTATCAATCTATTTTTTGTTATTCTCCCAGAAATGTTATATTACTTTCGTGATATAATTAAAATTTAAAAGTAACTTATTTTATTGTATAATGTAATTATCCAATTGTTGCTTTGATTTGATAGACTCGATTAGTTTGATAGTATCGTTAAAAAATGATTGTATTGATGAAATTTTTAAATATGGGTTAAATTTATTGAATTGTTTTGAATTATGATCAAAATGATAGAATGTACAAATTTTGGGACTAAAATTGTTAATAAAAGTACCAAAACAGTGGGTAAAATTAAAGTTTGGGTAGCAACTTGAGAGTAAAAATTATTTAGGTACCAACTTGAGAAAAAATGCTTAATTCAGGTATCAATTTATAAAAAGAAAATATTCAAATATCAACTTGAGAGAAGATGTCAAGTTTAGACACATATATATTTAAGCCTTCTTTAAAAAGAATTATAACGGCGGGCTAAAGTGATAAAAAAATTTCGTTAGGTACTAAAGTGAGAAACACAAACAACTTTGGGGGGCTCAAGATGGATTCCACCCATGTTAAAGTTACGTGTCTCACTTTCAGTGTGTTTTCTCAGGTGACTTGCTATTTGTTTCTTAGTAAAGCACTTAATATTTTAATTCTCACGATGACGTGGATAAAACATTATCAGACACGGCGCGAACACAAATACAAAAAACAGAATTCACTTCGGTTCCATTCCAACAGTTCCAGCTGCTGTCCGAGTCCGACAACAAGAAACAAAAGAATTCAAAATTATTAAATCATTATTACTAATAACAACAACACCGGAATAATGGGATCACTCAACTGTCGGATCAAACCGTCAAACTTGTTTATATTTCCACAATGCCCTTCCCTTCCCTTCTATATGAGCCTTCGGCTTTGTATCGTTTTCGCTTCGTATTACATTTCGTCGTTCTTTTCAAAAGGGCATGGGAATTTGAAGCTCTCTCAACAGCTTCCTTCCTTTGTCCTTTCAAAGCGGCGATTTTTCCCCAGGCCAATCAAATTCTCGGTCAGTAATCTTATGGAATTCGTGTATTTTTATTTGATTTTTTCGTTGTTTGGTAAGATTGATAATCTGGGTTTTTTCTTCTTTAATCAATTGATTGATTCTAATGCTGTTAGTTTGGGTTTTGATTGATTAATTCAAGTTGCTTTTGAATTTATTTCGTTTTTAAGTGATGGGTATTTCTCAGGTACCAAAGGAAATGATTTATGATTCAATTGTAATTGAATCCTTGTAATCTTTTTGTGGAATTTTAGGGTTCTTTCTTATTGTTAGATTGAGAACTGTGATTTAGCTCTCTCCCATTGTTCATAGCATTAATTTTGTTTTAATTTCATAGATGATTACTATTTTTTCCTCTCTTTTTTCCAGTAAATGGGTTGCTTTCAATCTAAAGTAACGATTCAATCTATTGATAATAAAAATCAAAGCCCCAAACGCGAAGACCCTGTTAAACTCGCCGCAGAAACTGCTTGTAAGTTTTGTAAATTGACACAATTTTTTTTTTCATTGCATGTACCCTATTGTGTTTGTTTGAATGCAATCTGTTTTCCAACTATATTGGATGGTTGCAATCAGCTCGGAATTGATTATTCGGTCAGTTTAACTATTTGGTTGATTTTCCATGTATCTGCAGTTAGTGTTAGTGAAGTGGAAGCACTCTTTGAGCTATATAAGATCCTCAGCAGTTCGTTGGTTGACGATGGGCTTATTAGCAAGGTAAGCTTTTCGGTGATTCCTCTGTATCCGCCGGTTCTTTCAGTTTTTCTTTTAATGTGGTCCGGAATTGGGATTATCACATATCTACATATGATATCATGTGTGAGCGAGATGTTTTTGCGTGACTTTGCTAGTAGTTTGTCGTTAAACATCATTCCTTTTCTGTCGAATTTGAAAGTTTGCATTGATGATTTTAACGCCCATCTAATGTTTTCTGTTGTATACGCAGGAAGAGTTTCACTTAGCTCTGTTTCAAAATAAGAAGAGGAAAAACATTTTTGCGGATCGGGTAATGTATTTTGTTGCTTTATACTTTGATGGCAAATTAAATATTACTTCAAGAAGTTTTGTTTTGCTTTGTCTAAATTTTGTTTGATGGGTGTTTCATGTTCTAGCAACGGGCGATCTATAGAGTTGAAGCTTGTTTTGAGGGCATGTTTATCACATTTATCTTGTAGAAATACTATCTCTTAAATTCAATTGCTTAATGTCTACCAGTCCAGTAAGTACAAGCATGCTATCATAGATCCGGTTTTTGTTTACTTTTACATGTATAAGGCTGTTCTGTTTTGACCAAATGTTCGAGTTTGGACATTTTCCGGCTATCATTAACATTGCTTTTTATGGTCATTATATTCTTTCTTTTGTACTAGAAAAGTTGGTATAGAGCATTTTACTCGGCGTATCAGTTTCCTTATATAAACCATTAAGTGCCGATACAAGAGTTACAAATTAGGTACTGGAAACAAGTATTTGAATTAGTTTACTTATGCAACGTTTTAATACATGCAGATCTTTGATTTGTTTGATGCTGATAAGAAGGGAGTCATTGATTTTTCGGACTTTGTTCGAGCGCTCAATGTCTTCCATCCAAATGCATCACAAGAAGACAAGGTGACGTGTAAGTAAACAGTTGTTGAATGTAAATTATGTTAATCTTTCATCTCATTTTACTTAGTTGGATTGTTTTACACTGCAGTTGCATTTAAACTTTATGACACTGACGGAACTGGATTTATCGAACGTCGTGAGGTACGTTGGGCCTTGTATGTTTGTTATTCATATATCATGCTATTATCATTTTTTTAATATTAATACAAACGTCTTTATGGACTTCACCTTTTTGGTGATTTTGTCAGGTCAAGCAAATGCTTCTTGCGCTGTTGAGTGATTATGAAATGAAGCAATCTGAGGAAATCATCGAGGCAATTCTCGATAAGGTGAGAGCTCGCTGTTTTATGGTACTGTTGGTGATTTGTATGTTTAACTCCACGGTGTGCCTCGGTGATTTTGGAGCAGACTTACATGGATGCCGACATTAATGGGGACGGGAAGATAGATATAAATGAATGGAAGACCTTTGTATACCGCAACCCGTCGTTGTTGAAAGTCATGACCCTCCCATACTTAACGTACGTAACACCGATGTTATACCAAACTTTGCTTACTTTAGAAACCCTGCTCCTCCCGGAATCTCATCCATTCAGTTACATCAACTATTGTGCAGGGACATAACAACAGCTTTTCCGAGCTTTGTTTTCAATACCGAAGTAGATGAGGTTTCGACGTGGATGGAGAAAACACACTCGGGTTAGAATATTCAATTCGTTTTTAAGCCATATTAAAATTCTTTGATTTGTTGATACGTTGACGTTAAGCTTCTTTATGAGAAGAAAGAAATGCCTGGGTTTTTTTTTACGAGGCTGAGAGCATGCTAGCAAGTATTTTTATTAGGGTAGCATCTAAATTATCATTGTTGTACAGGATAATCAAAATAACCCAAACCAGACGGATTCTAATCCGGTCCTATAAAATTCAGGTTCAAGTCGAAGAGTTCCGTGGCCGATTTGCGAGGCGGTTACATTAATATAATCTGCATTGGCCTGTATATATTATATCTACTAAAAATACCTAATCTTTAAATTTTAGGCTGATTCTTTTTTTTTCACTAGATTTGTCACACGTTTGGTCAAATTGCTAGGTTTTTCGTTGATTAAAACGAGTTTCAACGTGACTAAATAATATATCCACATTGGCCTGTACATTTACTAAAAATGCCTATTTTATCTTTGTAAAAAAATAGCTCGAATTTTTCAAAGTTTACTAGATTCCACATTTCGTTGTTCGAGCTTATTAGGCAAGGTCGGTTAAATATTTTGTTGTTCGAGCTTGATTTAGGCAAGCGTGGAGTTATCCGACCTTTGAACAAGTCTAAACCATGCATATAATACATGCTATCAGGTGGAGCCCTTGCTATAAGGCCTAAGGTTTCAAAATCCATTGATTTGCTTTTCTTTTTTTTAATATGCCGGTTCAATTTTTATTAAAAACAAAAACACAAATAAAAAAATTAAAACATCAAACTAATAAAACACTTTCTGTGAGATGTAAAACAGTGATAAAAGTAAAATACCGAAAAAATAGAAATAAAGAGTAAAATTTTTGTCTCTATCCACTTACCCGCTTCGGGTATGAAATTGGAGTGATGAACAAAATTAACAATCTTAGATGCTTCTTTGTAACACAAATATAACTACATCATAAACAAACTACAAAAGGGAATCAAATTATTAAAGACCACCAACAATTTGTAAATTAAAACTGAACGTCGTAGAAAACATATTTACGAACGCATATTTACTACAACGGCAGACAATAACGTGTCATATGATAAAAACGTGTCATAAAGTAAAAAAAAAAACATGCAACAAGACAAAAAAAATATTACAAAACAAAAAAAAATTAAAAAAATCAAAATATAAAAGAAAATAACAATTTAACATATAAAAAAAAGAGTTACCAATAGTGGCGACTAACACTAAAATTTCGATGAATCAATAATTAAAAAGAACAAAAAATGGGACTAAAATTAAGAGAGCTGCGCTAGGCTTTCTACATGATTTGATAATTGAGTTTCTCAATTTGATAAAATTAATTAATTAATGGTTTTTTTATTTGGTATATTATTGGTCCACAAACATAATCAAAACCATATCGTATCATATGATCTTAAATTATATTTTTTATAAATAATAACAGTTAATTTTATTAAATAATTTTTCTCTAAATTTAAAAAAATTACAATTAATTAAATATTTTTTAAAATCAACATGAACATAAAATTGCATATGACAATGATGATTGTTGATAAACTTACATAGTGACAATTCCGTTTAAGGGTCTAAAATAAATATAGATCAATAAAATAATATGATCAACGTAATCTAAAAAAGTGACGTTAAATTTAACCTTGAAAAATATCAATTTAAACTCGAAATTTAAATTTCTGTTCAAAATATTAGGTTATTTCCTTTAAATATATTATATTTCCATGTTTCTATTCAAAACATGGAGTTGCATATAATTTCAAGATTTTTTAAAAAGGATAAAAATATAATCATATAGATTAAAAATACTGCAAGTCAGGCATTAGTGGACTAATATTAATCTAAACCATGTCTTATGTATGTCATATTGGGCGAGACTCGAACCGAGTACTCAACGAGTAACTACTAAGAGCCTTAATTTTTATGTCAAAGCATCATTAACATAGTGAAGACAAACTTTTATTTATATAATATCTAAATTATCTGTTAATCATTTCGAACTTTTGAATTGAAAATTATCGTGTTTACGTGTAATCAAATTCTAAAAATACCAACAAAACCAAAATTGAAGTGTTCGCTTTTAAATTAAATTGGTACAAGTAAAGTTAAATAGTTTTTAAAGTATATTTTAGGGTAAATGGTCATTAAATTTTAATCAATTATTTAATTTGGTAACTAAATTTTTAATTGCTTCAATGTTATCATTGAGCTTTTAGTTTTGTTCCCAGTTAACAACAGTTAAAAGAGTAACGTATTTGTTAAAATATTTTGTATAATTATATATTTTGTCTTCTACATTTGCACATTCACTAATTTAAAAAATAATAAATTTAACTCTCGTTATTTACATATTATTTTAATTTGATCCTATTTTTAATTAAAAATGATTTTAGAACCATTTCCCTATCATTATCAACCTAACAATTATTTCTTTTCGTTCGAACACCCAAATCCTAAACCCTTTTCTCTCATTATAATCTTCTGCTGCTATTGGGACAAATTTAATAATTAAACCCTTATTTGCAAGTAAAATTGCTAAGACCTATCGATTTGGTGAAGCCAAGCCTCTGGCAATCTTCCATAGCCGCCTATACGGAGCTCAAATCCATGGGTAAGAAATCATGTTCCTTATCTCCTGAGACTCCTTCGCTTCTTTTTCTTTAAGCTTATACGCCAATGAATAAGATAAAGTTCGAGGTAGTCCAACTTCAGAATTCAGATTCCTGCAGTTCAAAAGAAACAAAAAAAAAAAAAAACTGGGAAACTAGTATTTTTACTCTAAGCTTGTCTTGAGAGCAGGAAGAACATCTCCATAACCATCGGTGCACCACAACTTGGAATTGATGAAGAGCTCGTTTCGGGATTTGATTAAGCCAAGCGAGACTGCCTAGATAACCCATTTTGATAGCCTCGAGAACAGCTTGTTTTACAAATGAGTTGAGGCCTGAGGAACAGTGAATTAAGGCTGGCAAAGATATTGTAAGTTTTTAGTGTGGGACAAGACGAGGGAGGGAGAGGGGATAAATACTTTAAAAGTGCTATCGGTACTTTTAAAAATATGATTATTATCTCATACACACTACGTGGAAGCTTTTTATTTCTACAAACGCCTTAATTTTTGGATTTAAGGTTTAGGAGTTGTAGTGTAGAGGTTTAAAATTTAGGGTTAGGATTTAGGTTTTAAGGTAATATGACTAGGAATTTGAATTTTAGCCTATAAACCCAAAATTTTAACCCTAAACCCAAAATTATGTCAACGACCCCTAGATTCAAAAGTAATACACTAAAACTCTTAAACTCTAAACCCTAAATAGAGTTTTTAAACCCTAAAACTAAGGCACTAGTGTAAACAAAGTTTCCACAAGCACTTGTGCATGGAATAATTATCCTTAAAAATAATTGAGTTTAAGGTTTTAGGTTAAATTACTTTTAATTAAAAATAAAATTAAATTGAAATAATGTGTAAATAATTAGAGTTAAATTTATTATTTCTTTCGAATTAAGACTAAATCGTTTGAATGTGCAAATATGGAAGACTAAATATATTATTACATAAAATATTTTAAAAGCCATGTCACTCTTTTTAAGGTCGATTAACGAGTCAATGATCAAATTAAAACAAAACTAAAAATTTAATGATAATATTAGAGTATTTAAAAGTTTAGTTATCGAATTAAATAATGAATCAAAGTTCAGTGACCATTTGTAAACTTTACCATATATTTTATTGTTAAAAGAAAAGGGAGAAAAAGTTCATAACTAAATTCAAATTTGATGTCAACTAAAATGTTGTCTTGTCTACAAAAATAAAGGCTAAAACTTTAATATACATGTTGTGTAAAATTAATTTTACGTGTATTTACACTATAAAAACCTAAATCTTAAATTCCTAATCCTAACCCTAAAAAACTAAATCCTAAACTTTAAACTCTATACACTAAATTCTAAACCCTACAACCTAAACCTTAAATTCTAAGCTAAAACTCTAACCCCTAAAACTAAAAGGCACGTGTAAAATCTGTGTATCAAAGTTTTTTCCAAAAATAAATACACGATTTTATGTTAACTGTGAACTTTTAAAATTAATAAAATTATATAAAATTTTAAAAATCTCATTAGTAAGCGGCTACTGCATCTCCTCCAATTCCGACCAAACTACTACTCCAATCATTTGAACCGTGGGCGTTTGTGTCGCTTCCACTTTCGTCTTCTCGTCTTGTTCTCTCTTCCTTCTTTGTTTCTTGGTTTTTTATCCATGGTGGCCGTTAAAGTTGTCCAAGAATAAATGCATCATGACATTGGTGAAGAACTACCAACTGCGATAGCCTAATACAAGGAATGTAGACCCTTAAAAAATGGTGTTTCGGATTATGAATTCGCCATGAAAGCGCTTTTTGCTGCTGTTCTATTTATTTTTGAGACAAAAATATGCAGATAAAACCATGTTTCAGCCGTTATTCAAAGAAGATGGTTGATCATGGAGCAAAAACTGGGCCCCTTTTTTCTTGTAAAGGTTATTAATTCTATTTCTAGATCTTGCAACTCCAGATAAAACCATCCGGCTCAGACAAGGCTAGCCTTCGTATGTACATCAGTTAAGGATAATAACCAAATATGCAGAGCGTTGCAGCTAAAAAAAAAAGGGTTCAATAAAGACCAACATAATTCAATCTTAAATTGATGCAAAGTAGCAAGACTTTCAGAAAACAAAGTACTCAATATTTTAATATAAATAAAGATCCAACACCAGAGTTGAGACAAAAATTGAGAATTAAGCATGTAACGCATTACTTTCAATAGAATGCCTCTCAATTTGTTTGTAGCCAAAACAAGCAAAAACATCATACCGAAGTTGAATACTCCGTCAATGGTATAGCTCAGCTCTCAGTTTGTTCCCTCAGCCTCCTAATAGTACTCCTCACCGTAACGGCACTGGCAGTGCTGTGAAATAACAAGCAAAGTACCTTGTTAATTACATGGACGTACAAATAATTGAAATTGAAATGAGTACAGTACAGATGCTTACTTCAAAGTATAAGCACCACCGGCTTTAACTTTCCCGCAATCCTTGCAGCCCCAGATTCCTACAGCCTTTCTCTTCACTGCATACTGTAGCAGCAGAGATTGTTAGAACAATTAGATGCAAATCATATATATATAAACAAACAAGCACACCAAAAGACAAGCAAAGACATGAACATGATCCTTGCTACTCAGATATAGGATCATGCGGATAACCAAAAGTGTCATACCTTTCCACAGAACTCACAGAAGTACTTGCTGTGTTGACTGACCTCCATCTTCTTAATTTGCTTCCTCAAACTGGCACCATAACGGGTACCTTCATTAAGAGGCAAGAACATACCATGGAATCAGAAGTGGAACCTCGGTAATTAAAACGCTAAAATTAAGTTTTAACTTAGAATCATTTCAATGTGTATAGCTACAATGGTTAAAAACTTCAAGCATTCTAGATAAAAATCAGAAAGGTAACAATGTCCAACAGTCAAATGACAATCAAATACCAATCGTTTGTACAGTATCAAACCTTTCTATGGACAAAATTATGCTACAAAGCAAGACTTCATAAAATAATGAATCACCTACCATATTTTCCAACAATTCCGGCCTTTTTTGTTCTCTTTGTCTGCACCGGCAACAAAAGCACGGAGTTAATGAATCACACCGAGAAACATCATGAACAGATCAATCAATCAAAGCCAGGATATGATATCTAATTGCTACTCTAGCATTTTAGCCTTTAGATTCTAGTTCAAAATAAATGAAGAAATTGGAAACTACGGATCAAGAACAAGCGACCGAAATCAACACAAATGCGAATTTATGAATAATCCATCAACTTTATTAACCTAAAAACTGTAATATGAATGTCAATCTCCCAATCTCATTTCCTCTAGCTTATACGTTGCACACAAATGAAAAAAGTAGAATAAAATAAAAGCTGACAACAGGTATAACACAATTGACATTTAGCTATATAATGGAATGTTATCTTATTTCAAAGCTATAGAATGAAATAATATCTCATTTCCATATTGCTAATACACAATTAACACGATTTTTGAGGACAACATTTTCCCGGAAAACAAACACGTAAATAGATTATGGGAAATATATATATATGTGTGTGTGTGTGTGTATTTTCAAAGTGAGAAAGAAAAGAATACCATTGTGGTGGTGTTGGGAGGATCTGTGTCTGTCTGGTACGGAAGGTGAGAGCGGCTCTTGGAGAGGAAGCAAAAACGAGGAGTTAGGGTTTTCTGGTTCAGGTTTTATAGAATCTTGAAAGGACTGGGTCAAGCCAATCGGGTATTGATCCAAACCAACCCACGATGGACTATCCATCCGCACATTTAGAAACGACATTTTTATAAACTCGGGTTTCCATCATTTAGCGTAAATCCCTCTTTAATAATATTTTTATTTAAATTTAATTAAAAATATTTAAATATTTAAAACTATATATTTTTAAAACCAAAAATCAATTTGTTTAGTGGAATAAGACGTTAGATCCCTTAATTAAGGAACGGAGTTTTAAATTATGACATTGTGAATAGAACAATTCAGTTGAGAGGGTCATCATATAATGAACCTTTGTAATACTCGATTTAAATTAATCAGAAAATAAATTAAATATCGGTGATTATATAAAAAATTAAAATATTTAATTATTTATTTTAAAAAATTGAGCCTAGGAGAGTTAATGGATCATGTTAGATTCATGTAAGATTGATACTCAATATTAATGTCGTCCATCGTTCGAGTGTCTTAATTCAAAATACGTATCAAATTTTCTTTATTCATTCTATTTAACATGATCAATTTAAATTTATGTTTATGTTTAATATCTAATAATTATATATTTTTACTACATATATATATTTCTAAGAAATTACGATTACATTTCAGTAACTAATAATAAGAGACGAAGCTAGGATCAAATATTGGGAAAAATAAAGGTTTATTAAACATTTAAATTTAAAAATTGAGAGAGACAAAAATTTTATTTTATTATTATTTAAACTAAGAGGGACCTCAAATACAATTATACAAAAAAATTGGGAGGGCCGCCCATATTGAACATGGCTCCGTCCCTATAAATAATATATATCCGAAAACACATAGTATTACATTGCACAATCAAAATAATAATCAGACATACATTTAGACCATAATAAATCTAGACAAGGTATACACATAATCTATCTAATGTCAATTTTTTTTGAGATTTCAAAATTCGTAAAACCTTGATATTATCATTAACCCAAGAGATCATTAACTTTTATTAAGGGTAAAACTTTGATATACAGGCTGTGTAAAATTAATTTTATACAGGCATGTATATTTACACTATAAAAACTCAAATCCTAAATTCCTAACTTTAACCCTAAAAAACTAAACATTAAACCCTATACACTAAATTATAAACGATAATCTTAAATTCTAAACCCTACAACATAAACCCCTAAACTAAAACCCTAACCCCTAAGACTAAAAGTCACGTGTAAATTAAAGTTTACACGGCCTGTGTATCAAAGTTTATTCCTTTTGTTAAAGTATTTTTATGAATAAAGGAAAACGATTTTTTATTAAAGTATTAACATTACAACTAAATGGGTTTGTCCGAATGGTAAGAAGCTTAGTATCGCTTAAGCAAGCCTCGAGTTTAATAGCTTATGTATGCAGAAAATTTTCGCTTAAAGGCTCACCCACCAAAATCAAGTATGTGACACGGGTCGGCCTAGATTAATCAAGGCAAAACCATGCGGAAACAGAAAGACAACCAAAAAAAATATTAACCTTGCAACTTAACATATTTTTAATTACAATACATCGTAATTAAAATTTATATAAAATTATAATATATATATATATATAAGGAAAGAAAACTTTAAAACATATCGCATTAGATTGAACTTTGAATATCGAAGTTTAAGCTTTATCGGTTAATAAGATTTATTTATTTACCGTTCAAACTCAATTATTATTAAATAAAAAATTAATTATATTTACAAATAAATATTATAATTTGAATCAAGACAAAATAAAATATTATAAGTATCATTAATCACTTAACTAATTAATGAATATCCTCAACAATTCAAACTCATTTTTGAACTTAATAGTAATGTCTTAACATCTCAAATATCGGTTAATAAGATTTATTTATTTATCGTTCAAACTCAATTATTATTAAATAAAAAGTTAATTATATTTACAAATAAATATTATAATTTGAATCAAGACAAAATAAAATATTATAAGTATCATTAATCACTTAACTAATTAATGAATATCCTCAACAATTCAAACTCATTTTTGAACTTAATAGTAATGTCTTATCATCTCAAATATCGGCGGGCCATATAAGTTTAGACGAATAAATAGTTTATTATTATAATAAAAGGAATTAACTTAGAAATACCAAATTCTTGAACCGGACAAAAATATTAGGCTAATGCCTTTTTATCATTTGGGCTGTGATGAAATTGCAATAACCAACCCGTGAGAACTATCGTCAGCCCAGTTATGGCAGTGTCGATCGAATCATAAAACCCAACCGGCGGGCTAAACCGCTCCGTTCCAGACTTTCAGTAACCGGAGGAAAAAGAGCAGCAAAATAAAAAATAATATGGAAAAATCGTTCACTCTCATTCACATGGTTGCCACCGCCGGTGTCTTCTCCGCCGTTTCTTGCTGGTAACTATTGGCTTCGCCACTTTTTTTCTTTCGCTTCCTCTAGAATCTCCATTTATTCCTTTTTTTTTGTTCTCAAAATCATTGATTCAGGTACGGATTTATGTTCGGCAGAGAATCAGCTCGTAAAGAACTGGGAGACTTGATCGAAAGTCTTCGCCGCGATAATTCAAACTCCCCTTCTTCGTCACCTCCCTCGCACTCTTGATCGGTACTTTTTTATAGTTCTCTGATTTTGAAATTTCTTTCAAATTTGATATAATCAGTTATCAGAATAAGTAACTTTCAGATTTGAGTGATGGAATAGACAAATAAATGGACAACTTATTCTTTTTTCTTTTTTGTTATTTCTTATTTGTAATCCGGTGTTTGGTTAGAGGGGAATTGGATAGTTTGCTAGTAATCTAATCCGTGTCTGTTTCTCGTGATAAAAAGAGTTCTCAGAGTATCAGATTGCCATGTTTTCGACTGCTTTAGCAGTGGGTTGTGTTGCTTCTTATTAAGAGAGAAGCCCTAAAAGTCCCAATGCTATCAATTACTCGAGTGTTGAGAAAATTCGTCCATTCTCCCCCCAGTATATGGCGTTATATCTAAGATTGAAGGCAAAGGTCATAATGGTAGGAGCTATTATAAAAACCGATGTTACTTGGAGTAGGGTATGCGTCCGATATTGGTCCAATTTTATCTGTGCTTTTCCATGTTTTCAGAGAGTCATATCTTCATAATGATGTCTGAAAGTGGCTTATACTGGTATCGGACATGAGTAGTTCGAAAAAGCAAAGAGTTGGAGAATATATGTAAAAACTAACCACCGCTTTTCAGTTCCAGATCATTCCTAAAATCTCCATGAGAGGATACTACTTGGTGGATCGTGCTTATATTTTTGGGTTTTAGGCATTGGATGCATTCATTATTACTTGGAAAAATATTTGATGCACTGCCGGTCTAAACTTTAAGTTTAGACAACCATGCTTATTTTAGGGTTCAGATCTTAGTGTTTTGAATTAGGATTTAGGGTTTATGATTTAAAGATTTAGGTTTTAAAGCTTAAATAAGCATGCTTGTGGAAAAAAAGTTTTCCACTGCCAATGCATCAAATACTTTCCCTTATTACTCGTATAAAGTAACTGTTTAAAATGGTACTTTAGCATTTGGGTACTTTGTTCTAGCTTTTAACTGTTAATTGGGAATTTCTGGTTTCATTTCCTTTGATTCGCTTATTCCCGGTCCTGTCTCAGTTGAATCTCGAAATTCATCTTTTATCTCTTGCTGAATGTCTTTGCTCATAGAGTTGAACTCCAAGAGTTGATTGTGGCATTATTTACAAATTTGGATGCATCGATTTAAACTGTATCTAGATCAATGTCCTAATAATAAACTTTGCTCTGGATTGTGGCGAATTCAGCTATACGGAAGCCTCGAGGTCTAGGAGCTGTGACTGAACTTTTCTCAAGGCTTGGAACTTGGCAAAACTTTAAGGAGGCATAAGCGGCGGGAACAGGGTTCAGAGTGCTCCACAGATTTCTCTGACTGTGTATTTCATGTCTTGTAGTTTCTCTCTAGACAATTTTTGTAATGATTTGGTTCATTATATCAAACCTTTCTACTATGCGTGAAAACATTATATGAAATAAACTAATTTAGGTGTTGTATAATTTCTAACAAAGCAATTATTGTTTCTGATTCTTAGGCCATTGTTGAGTTATTTGATATATTGTTCGGAGTAGAACAGGCTTTCATGGTGCAACAACAGTCTGCAACATTTTTCATTATGGGAAATTGTTAGACCGTGTGACTTATCCTTTTCTCCCTTTTCGTCGAGAGCCGTGCTTCAACCTGCATCCACATCTGGGACGATGATGGCTTCATTTGAGCGAAGCAAATAGTGCCTAGGATATCATTATGAGTTTTGAGTTAAGGGGGTGAAGTGCAAAAGGTAATCTTTTCTTGGTCAGTTCATCCATTCTTGACAAAACTGAAGATCCAACAAGGTTTTAGTTTATTTTGAGTCACTCGAGGGTCGATCAAAAGCTAGCATTTTATTAGTTTCCTGAATTGTTAAAGCCCAACGACAATAACATTCCCCAGAGGCAAATTTTTTTTGAAGGAAATTCCACTTTTAACCTTTTTGAAGAGCCTAAACCCCAAACGCGATGTCCTTCTAGATGTTCTTGTTGCATTACGTTCGCGTTTTCTCTCCTCAATGTTTTGTTTGTTCTGTTTTTTTTTATGTTTTTCTGTTATTTTTCCGATCTTGTTTTGACCGTCTTTTTTTTCTGTTGGCCTTTTTCCTTGAATTTGTTGGCCATGTTTCTTTTTCGATTCCCATATAATCGTTATGATATTTATTTTGTGTTTGTTTTGAATACAAGTGATCTTTGTTCAAAAAAAAAATCCCTTTTTGTTTTGTCTTGGCCTCTTATTCAAATCCATGCAAGCTGATAGACCTTAGATATCATAATTGCCATCCAGACATAGCCCTACTTATTCCCCCTATCTGCCTACTACAAGCTTTGGATCTCCCGAAGGTAAAGCCTAAGGCTAAACCTAATGGTTCTAGAAAATGATTTTTGTACTTAAGACACAAAGACAACATTCTCTTCTTTTTTTTGGGTTAAATACATAAAGACAACATTCAAATTATGGTAAACTACATAAATGGTTATCCAACTTTTAGAACAGATTCATTTTGATCATCGTACTTTTAAAATATTCGATAAAGTCACCAACTTTTAGTCCGATTTCAATATAGTCATCAAACTTTTAGGGCGGATTCATTTTGGTCACCATACTTTTAAAATATTCGATAAGGCCATCCAACTTTTAGTTCAATTTTAATATAGTCACCGAACTTTTAGTTCGCGCTCGATATGGTCCCTCTCGTTACCTTCCATTAAAGCAAACGTTAGTTTTTGTTTTTTCTTAATAAAAAATGGGTAAACTACACCAATAATCACTCAACATTCTTCTCACTCCTATTTTGGTCACTAGAGTTAAAAAAATTCAATTTAATAACTTAACTTTCGAATCGTTCATATTTTGATCACTCTCAAATGACATGGTTATACAAATAGAAAAATTCGATTAATCCTTAAAAAAATTCGGGTAATGATTTTTTTTTTGCTTTGCTTATTAAATTTACCATATTACTATATCTGATATTTTAATAAGCAAAGTAAAAAAATTATTACTCGAATCAAATATTCCAATTAACTGGTCAATCGAATCAAATATAAGATTGAGAGTCGAATAATTTGAATTTATCAATTAACCAAAATAATTTTTACGGATTAATTGAACCCGATTTCAGTATAAATTTTTAAAATAAATTATTTCGATTCGATTACGGTTCACAGTTTTAAGCAAAATTGATTAACTGGTCTGATGATTTTGAGCAAAATTATTTCTAAATTTTGTGCATTACAATATCTTATAGTCTAATGATTTTGATACCCTTCTGATTTTTTTTTAGTTTTGGCTCTGATAGAATTAATAGGTGTAAACTTTCAATTTTTGACTTTCTAGTTGGTTTTACACTTTTATCACAGCCGAAAATTTATTAAATTTACCATATTATCATATTTGGTATTTTAATAAACAAAGTAAAAATCATTTCCAGAATCAAATATTTCAGTTAACTAGTTAATCGATTATTTGATTTAATTAATACAATATAAGATCGAGAATTAAATAATCTAAATTTACCAATTAACCAAAATAAATCTTTTAAGGATTAATCGATTTTTTTTATTTGTATAAACATATCATTTGAGAGTGGCCAAAATATGAACAATTCGAAAGTTATTAAATTGATTTTTTTTAACTCTAGTGATCAAAATAGAAGTGAGAAGAATGTTGAGTGATGATTAGTGTAGTTTACCCATTTTTTATTAAGGAAAATAAAAACTAACATCATCTTTTAACGGAAGGTAACAGGAGGGACCATATTGAAAGTGAACTAAAAGTTCGGGTGACTATATTTAAATTGAAGTAAAAGTTTGGTGACCTTATCGAATATTTTAAAAGTACGGTGACCAAAATGAATCCGCCCTAAAAGTTTGGTGACTATATTGAAATCGAACTAAATGTTAGGTGACCTTATCAAATGTTTTAAAAGTATAGTAATCAAAATGAACCTGCCCTAAAAGTTCGGTGACTATTTATGTAGTTTACCCTTCAAATTATAATCTTTTTAGGATCAAAATACCATTTCATCTCGTGAATCAAAAGACCAAAACTCCTGCTTGCCTGTGTTAATCAATCACATAATACCATCTCATAATATTCTCCATAATCAAACATAAATCTTGATTAGCATATTTAAACAATATTTTAACAACATAGAACATAGCTTTTCTTAAATAATGAATCTGCTGATGTAATTTTGTTGTCCAGGAGTCTGAACCTCCCGTCAGTTTCCTCTTCTACACCGTTATAAGGAAAGGTATAACGTTCGTTAATGTTCGTTTATTAAGTTAAATAAATGAGTATGAATAATTTTTTTTATGTTCAGTTAATAAATAAACGAACACAAATAGAAATGTGTTCGATTCTTTTAAGTTCACGAATAAATTCGTTTATAAAACCGTTCATAAGCTCGTTTATAGGACGAAAATACTTATGAATATATCTAAACGTTCTTTCTGTCCCAAAAAATTATCACTTTTGTGTTATAAAATTATCCCGCTCAAATTGTCACATTAAAAACTCAACAATTTTTACAAGATAATTTTATTTTTTATCTTTTTTTAATTTTTCAACAAAAACAAAAGATAATTTTTTAAAGACAAACTTGTCATTTAGATTCATGTTGCTAAAGATGTTATATAAATTTATATTGAAATGTAATTTTTATTTCGTTACTTTTGATTTATTTATTTATTGTGATTTTAATTAACATTTTTAAACATATAATCGAGAAAGTTCGTGAACACTTAAAAGAATACGTTCACAAACACTTAAACGAACAAGTTTATAAATTCTTAAACGAACATGTTCGCGAACGCTTAAATGAACATGTTTGCGAACACTTAAATGAACACATTCACGAATACTTAAACAAACACGTTCTTTAATATTAAAAAACGAACACGAACACCTTTAAAAATAAATAAACAAACACAAATACAATATTAAAAATTTAAACGAACACGAATCGAACATAAATACATTTAAAAATAAACAAACATGAACATAGTGTTGCTCATTTACACCTCCAATTCCAAAAAAAAAATCCCAAAAGAAAAAAAAGACAAACACCCACCATCTCTTTTAAGTGCAGTGCCAAACAGTGGAGAGCTGATGGTGATGAAAGCCTTAAACTTGCAAAATAGCCATTGTTTCCCTGGTGGGAGCTTGGTCTGTTTTGTGGCACTGGCAAGGACCTGTATCTGGACTTGACAAAGAAACCTAAAGCCTAAAGGGTGAAGGAATTTGACATAGTGCAAATAACAAAATAAAGCTTAACACAGCTGTTCCAGCAAGTTCCATTCATTTTGATTTCTCATTCAAAATTCAGTAAAAAAATAATCCGTACAAAAATAGTCCATAAAGAAGCCAAAAGAGCTTCTTCAATTTGATTCATTAGCACTTGTTAACAAGGGGATGAAAGAAATCAAATCTAATCTAATCATCCACCGAAAAGGAGAGCCATATCATAGAGTAGATCTAAAACACATACTATTCTCACATCATACTATATAACGTTCACAGTTAAACCTCAGCATCATCATATATGTTTGGGATTCAAAAAAAGAAAAGAAACCCTCAAATAGGCTTTCTTGTTCTTCTTCTTCCTCTCTCCTTGGCCCTTTTCCTTCATGGATCTCCATGTCCTTTGTTCATTTGCCCTTCTTTGCAAAGAGTTTATACACGAGTAGACATATGTTCTTTTTTTTATTTCCTCTGTGAGATGATTATTCAGGCAGCTGCAACAGTGCCTGGTCGGAAAGGGTAGCTCCGAGCTTTTGCCGGAGAAGTTGTAGCTTTCCTTTGATCCTTCTTCCTCAAAGCTTTCATGGAGGATGAGAGGCTATTGCTTTTCTCCTTAGCTTCATCCATGTCCATCTGTTCTTGTCTGCACTCTTCACTACAAAAAGGCATATCCCCTCTGCAACAACAACAAAAAAAACCAATCAATAACAATTCTAAACCCCAAAAATCCGATCTTTGTCAAAAATCAAATCTTTGGTTCCAAACTAATAAAAGACTCATCAGATCTTTCAGCAATATTATTCACTTATTTTCAACATAAACACCAACCTGTACATGAAGATGTCTTTGTTACCCCCAAGAGGCTTCTTGCAAAGGAAACATGCATCCAAGAAATGGGGTTGTTGATTGAATTCCTCAAATCTAGCAGACCTTAGAGACGAACATGAAGAAGAAGATGATAGATTCCTCAAACTAGTTCTCCTTGTGTAACAAAGGGGTCTCTGAAAAAAACCGTTTTGGTAATGGGTACCCGAATACCCAGCCTCGATTACTGCAAGAGAAGCCAAGCCTTGATCTTCTTCGATGAAACAATGCCTCCTTGAACGTCCAGATGAGTTCATTTTTTGTGCTTTTTTTTAATCTTTTTCAAGGGGAAAAGGTTTGATTTTTAGGGTTCTGAGAAAGGTAAGAGGAGATTGGAAAATGAGGAAGATGAATCGGTGCAGAAACGGTGTGTGGGTTTGGTTTTATAGTGGGGGAAAGCTCGAAGCTTTGTTCTGTGTTTGAGTAAAAATAAATAATTAAAATAAATAAATAAAACTGCTGTTTTTCAGGAATCCGTGCTAGTGAATCTATTGGCTCGAAATACCTGCATCTCTCTCTACTCCCAAATTATTTCTAGTTTTTCATTGACATTTTTACCCTTCATTTAGACTTTTTTTTCCCTTGAAAGTTTAGTTTAAGGGTATTTAGTTTTTTATTTTTTTAAAAAAATTAGTTATATATATATATTAAAAAAGCGTAATGTTTACGAATTATTGATTCGACTAGAGGAATAAAATGTTGTACCATTTGAGATAAGATGTTTAAATTTTAATATTTTAAATAAAAATATTAGGTTGAAATAATTGCTTCACTAATAAATCTCTATAATATTCGATTTGAATTAGTCAGTTAATAAATCATTCACCTATGATTATACAAAATAAGTGTAAATATTTGATATATTATTAGTGAAGTTTTTTATGCTTTATCTTATTTCACATAAAAAACAAGTGTTTTAATTAACTATTATTGTCTTTACTTAATACTTAAACAATTAAATAAATAAGATACATGGCAAAATTTAAAGTCACTCATGAAAAAAAAAAACACTTTCATTGGCAAAATATTAGATAATAATTTTTAAAATAAATATTTGTATGAATTGCATCATTTAAGAATAACTTAAAATAATCCATTACATACGAGAAAAATCAATTAATAAATATAACCATTGATTAAGTAATTCTCAATTTATTATGATTCAAATTTCATTCTTGTTGATTATCAATATGGAACGTACATTGAAGAGTGACATTGGGGAGGTTTGAACCTAAGACAAAGAGGGTAAAATCTCACGCCTTTACCACTGAGTGAAGCTGTTCTTAGTAAAAAAAAAATTATGGAATGTACATATTTTTAATTATAATTATTAAGAAATAATATGGTTAATTGCAACCTTCGAAAACAATGTTTTAGATATTATACACAGGCTTAAGGGTTCAATAAGCCCTTAAACTATTGCAAAAAAAATCAATTATGCCCCTAAACTTTTTTGTACCCAATTAAGCCCTCAAACTCAAGAAAATAATTAATTTGATTCTTTGATCAACGTTGACCGTTAACTTTAACGGTGTTTTTTAAAGTTCCTCTTAGCATGTGTCGCAACAAGATAAAGTTACTTGTTATTTCTATAAATTTTTAATATTTACTTTTTAATAAAAATTCTGAAAAATCTAAAAAATAAAAATTATGGGAAATTATTTTAAAAATATAAGAAGTATTTTAATTTTGAAAATTATTTCAAAATAATAAATAATATTTTTTTCAAAAGATTAAAATATTTTAAAAAATAAAAAAATATTAAATATTATTATAAAATTATAAAAAAATAAATTGAAAAAAATGTAAAACAATAAAGTTATTTTGGTTTTGAAAATAACTTTTATTGTTTTATATATTTTTAAATAGCTTTTATTGTTTTATATTTTAAAAAACAAAATAACTTTTATTGTTTAATATTTTTTTAAATTTTTTTTATAATTTTATAATAATATTTATTATTTTAATTTCTTTAAAATATTTTAATCTTTTGAAAAATTATTATTTAATATTTTTGAAAAAAAAACTAAATAGACAAATATTTTTATATTACCAAAATAATTTTATAATTTCCCATATATTTTATAGTTTTTTTTAGATTTTTATATTTTAAAATTTTAAATTTTAAATTTTTTTTGAAATGACAAGTGACATTATTTTGTTGCGACACATATTAAAAAAATTAAAAAATTAAAAAAAAAAATTAAAGTTAACTATCAACGTTAGTAAAAATGCCAAATTAATTTTTCCTTAAATTTGAGGGCTTAATTTGGTACAAACAAATTAGAGGCTTGATTAAATTTTTTTGTAATAGTTTAAGGCCTTATATATATATATTAAATGGTGAAGTGTTTGAAAAGGAAATGGCAATTTCGCGGTTTCGGGAAAGAATAGGGGCGAAAAGAAGAAAAGCTCAAGTATTTGTATTTAGGGACTAATAATAAATCATACAAAAAAAAAAAAGAAAGCCCCACATATTCCGGTGTCCATATTCTAATGTTAATTAGTGAGGAAAAGCCCCACGCTCGTGCATTAGCGCGTTAACATAAGTCGAACCACCGTACATTTTGGTGGGTCTCTCCAAAGACTAAAAATTATATAGTATGTTATTTATGTCACGTTATTTATAAGATCAACTAATTAAATGTATTTGTTAATTATTTTTTCATCTTATTTTTTATTAAGTGAATTTTTACTTATTAAAAAGTATTTTTAAATTTAATTTTTAGTTAATATTAGTAAAATTTTACTTGGTAAAAAATAAGATAAAAAATATAATAAAATTGATGCATTTGATTAGTTGATCTCATAAATAATGTGGCGAGAATTACTCATGATATAATTTTTTTCAAATACATGTAATAATAATTGTACTAAAAATGAACCAACTACCATTTTTAAATTTCTAATTATAATTATTAGCAGTTATCCTATTTTCAATCTAGATAATTCTAGATTTTTTATTATTAATAAATAATCCAAAAAATATTATGAATGAAATAGTTTCAAACTTTCAAAGAAATGTCATTAAAAATATCTTTAATTAAAGTTTAAAATTTTGATAAACTAATAATAATAATGTATAAGTGTTATATATTGGATTCAAATTTTAATTGATAATTAATTTAGATTTTTTTATAATTTCAGTGGGTGAAGTTTACTTGATAATTAAATATTTATACTAGGTAAAAAGTCTTACGAAATAAGATTTTTGGTGATAAGTATTTGACCAAATAATTATGCATTTATACTCTTCGAGATTTTTATATTTATATTGATTATTTACTTCTCTCATCCGTAAAAATAGGCATAGTCAAACTATATTAAATCTCGTATTTTGTGTTTATCTTATTCTATGTTAATCTCGCTTTTAATTTTGTTGGCTTTTAAATTCTAACAATAACATTTTAATTTGTATAGAAAGTAAATTAATTTCATTATAGTGAATCGAAAGGTACATGTATTTGCAGTACAAAATAATAGTACCAGTTCCTTTTCTTTTAGTACTACACTTCCTATCAATAGATAAATTATTGCATGGTCCCCTCGTTACATCATTCATGGTCCCTTATAATGAGATTCATTCATTTAATAACATGTAGGAAAGAAGTGAAGATTCACCTTGGAAAAAAATAAGATGGGAAATTATTATTGAATGAGACCATGAATGACGTGGTGAGCCAGACCCGTCTAATAATTTTTCCAATCATGAGTAGATATATTTATTGTTCACAATTAGAGCCGTAAACGGAATGAACATTTAGCGAACTATTCGTGAATCGTTCGACGAAAAGTTCGTTTATGTTCGTTTATTTATTAAACGAGCGAACATAAACAATGTTTTATGTTCGTTTAATTAACTGAACGAATATGAACACGAACATAGGGTTTGTTCGTTCATTTACGTTCAATAATTCGTTCGTTTAAGTTTGTTTAAATCTATCCGCATATGTCCATTTATATTGATTACTTCTCATAACAAAAGTATTATATTTAAAAAAATTAAAAATATATATTAAAAATATGAAATAAAAAAATTAAACAATGCTCAATGTACGAGACTTCAAACTTATTAATAAAAAAATAATACTCAATGTTCGTTTGTGTTCGTTTATTATTTTAACGAACGAACAAGAACAAAAAATTATGTCCGTTTAGTTGTTCGTGTTCGTTCATTTGTTCAGTTATAATTAAATGAACGAACATAAACATATCCTTGTTCGTGTTAATTCGGTTCGTTTACATGCCTATTCACAACGGATACAAATTGAAATTATAAAACATTTATTTATTTTTATAATATTTTGATTGATTTTGTGTATACTCAATTGAAATTAGAAACATTTACTGCTAATTTTCTTTTAGTAGGATCTTCTCTTTATAATATTTTGATTCCAAAACTGATAAAGTTTATATATATATATTAAAATATACTCAGTTTAGTTGAGGTTAAATCTTTAAAATATTAAATTAAATTAAATTCAAAACAAAATCAAAATGAAAATATATAAAAATTGAATGGAGGTTAGAGTGAGAAAAAATTGTATCGCTTCATGGAAAATTTTAGAGTAAATACTATGTATTGGAATGTACCACTAATTATATGTATTGATATGTACTATTAATATTTTAATAATTTTTAAAATCATGAGACCTAAAACATTATTATTATTTTTTGAAAACAAAATATGTAGAAATGTTTTTGGTGCCATTTTTCTCATTTTTTTATTTTTGATTCAAAAAACAAATGTTATTAAAACATTAAGATCATAAACTAAAAATTTTTAAAAAAAATGCCCCTTAAAGTAGTTCAACGCAATTCATTCTAGGAAAATAATGACGCTTTAGGTCTAATGATTTTAAAATTTGTTAAAATAATTAATAATATATATTAATATATTGTTAGTGCCTGGGGTGTTCAAAAATATCCGATCCGGTTGATCTGATATAATTATATGTTGATCCGATTCAAAATTTTATGAATATTAATTTTGTTATTTTTAACAATTTGGTGCTTGTTATATCCGAAAATTAAAAAATCGAAATGTTCATAAATGTGAATCTTGTTATATTTAGCATTTTGTTTGTTTGTTATATTCAAAATTCTAAATTTTTTATAAATAAGAATTTCAAATTCAAAAATAAAAATTAAATCAAAATATATTTTTGGATAATTGGATATCCGAATATTCAATCCGATTATCCCACATCCGAATTTTTAGATATTTGATTTTTTCGGATCGTATACGAATCATTGTATCATCAATCTAAAAAATTGGATATCCGAAAAATTAAATCAGATCCAATCCGATATTCGACAATGAAAAGCCCTAAACCTACATACCGATACATTGTGAATATTCTAGACTCATCTATTGTTTTATTTGTTTCCATCCCTAATTAAACTAATTTAACCATTAATTTTCTCTCTTTTTACAAAGGAAACCATCATGTAGGATGTACACCCCACGCGCCAAAAATGCAAATACGACTCATTACATATTCCACTCTTCCAAATTCTGTTTGTCATTTTTTCAGTAAAAAAGAAGGGAAAAGAGAAAAGGGAGAGAGAGAAAATCCAGCGGTTACGATTTGTCCTTTGGCGTTTCACTCCCAACTCCCAACCTCTTTACGTCACTCGCCCTTCGCTTTTTTATTTTGCACTCTTATTATTCTTTTGTCGTTTTCTTTGCTTTTTAAGTTAACCGGGACCCCCTCCCATCGGTTGTCGGGACCACACTTTTTGCTTTCCCTTTTTTGTTTTTTGCCTTGCTTTTGCCCTTGGATGCTCCATTTTCACAGCACCTCCCACTCCGAAGTAAAATAACGGACAAATAAAGTAATGACCGCTCCCTTGGTGAAATATCGGAGGGGAAAATTTATTTTCCCAAGTATTGCATTTATGCTTTTATTTTTTAATCATAATATTTATTATACAACTTGTGATAATACAATCTGATTTTACTTTGCATTTTATTTTTTATTAAAAAATATTGAAGGTTAGGTATTTACATTCTAACTTCACTGTATTGAGTTTATTGGCATGTTTTCATTGACTTCACTGTTACCAGACTTCGATTTTTTAATTAGAAAAAATAATAAATAGTGAAGTTAAATTGTGTTCCCACCAACTTCATCATATACTATTCGAAGTGTAATAGATTGAAAAATAAAAATGTTAGTACAACATTTTGAGGGATTTTTTTTACTGCAATACCTGGGTAATTTCCCAACTAATGACATATAAAGGTTATTATTTAATATAAGGTTAGTATAAATTTTTACACAAACATATTTATTTTAATTTTAAAAATTTTAAATTTTTAACCATAAAAATCTTAAATTATAAACTTTAATTATAATCATAAAGATTAAATTATAAACTATAACCCCTTAACTAAATCACTAAATAATAAAATAACTTCACTTGTAATTTTTTCTGCCACATATGTATAAAATAATAATCTTAACTTATAAATACTAATAGAGCAATTTTCTTCAACAAATCTTAATTCTAATCCTAATCTTACCTATAATGGAGGGGAATGAGGGACTCTAGAGGAAGGAAGAGAGTGTTCTTAGTGGGTCTAAAACTCATGACCTTAAGGAATATGCGGGAACAAAGACGAGCAGCTTGATCAACCGGTCAAATGTACTTGCTCTAATAGAGCAATTTAACTAAATCCGAACACTTTGCTTCAATCGAACTATTATATCTAACCCTAAATATTACTAAAGAAAAAAAATATAAGAGGGGGAATGAATGAATGCACACTTAGTCTATGATGTGAACTTAATTTAAGGCTAAAAAATATTACAATTGAAATTTTTAGAATTTACTAAATTTAAAATGTTATTCATATAACTAAAATAATATATTTTTTAAATAATATTTTATGTTAGAACCTAAAACGTTGCCCAAATATTTTTATGACATATTTTCGGAATTTAGTTATGAGTTTAATAATATCCTATCAACTTAAAATATTATAAAAAAATATAATATTTTAATTATGCGAATAACATTTCAAATTATGTGTTTTTTAATATTTTTATTATGCCGTTTTTAGCAGTAAATAAGATTGATGTACCGCATACTCACCCACGAACGCATGCTGTGGTCATTAGTTTAAAACCTGTGCACTTGTTCCGAGGTTTTTGTGTTTCCCTGACCAGAGCTGCCGCTGCCCCGACAATCTAGGTCAGTCCACCACTGGCCTCACCTGCTGTGATTTCCTACTGTACACGTGTGGCCTAGTGCTTCTCACCACCGCACCACATACCTCCCCTTCTTCCTCCCACGTGGCATCTTAATAACACGATTAAAAATTATTAAATAGATTCGACTCATCACATCATCTGTAATATTAACTAATAAGGTACATTCATGTCAAATTAATTTTTAAATAACTATTACTTTTTTATGTATAACTAAAAATTTACCTTAAATAAAAATAATATGAATGAATTTTATTGATTAATATCACAAATAATATGATGAGCTAAATTCCTCTATAATATTTTTTCCAACACGACAAAACATCTTTTAATATTACTATACGTTTCTCCAAGCTGTTAAGTAAAAGCAGTTTCTCATTCAATTTTGACGGTGCAATGAGCAGCAATCTGCTACCACACGACCTTGTTTCCGTTTCTGTGAATTGACGGCTGAGATTGTATTCAGTACCAACCCATTTTATCACTACTCATCTATCTCGGTGTTTTGCTCTTTCTGTGGACTTGCACGTAATATATGGAGTATTTAAATTTTCCTTTTTTAAAAAATAAACTTTGTTCACAATAATAGTAAAAGTTTTAAAAACTATAATACCATTTATCAGTTGATTTAGTTGCGAGGGATGTGTTACATCCTTTAAGTACGGCATAAAATTTAAATTAGAAACAAATTAATTTGTAATAATTATTTTATATTAAAATTTATAATATTTAATTTAAATTAATTAATTAATTTAAATTTTAAAATACATAGTTGTCCTAAATTTTTATTACACAAAGGGTCTCACATGGGACGAATCATGAATTACAATAGTGCATCATGGCACGAGATAATTTTAAAAACAATCCTTTTATTTTTTAAATGCATAAAGTGAAAAAAGATTTGATTCTAATCACAAGTAATTAAATAATTAATTAATTACTTCTGTCGTTATATTAAACAAAGACTTAATGACATTGTTATAACTTTGTGCAACATTAATCAGGGCGGTTCATTTCATATGGCCTAAGTATAGTAGCCGGTTCATATTAAAAAAACCAGAAGAATAATTCATCTTTTTTGTCAGCTTAGTGCTGCAATATTGTCTACTGTGTGCTTCTTTTTTTAATCTTTGAAATATGATATATATTTTTTATTTTTTGGAATTAAGTAATTATTAATGTTTATCTTTTAATTCACCAAGATAATTATTTTTGGAGTTTGTGGGACTTTCAATAATGTTGTGGTTAATGTTTAAATTAAAATTATATCATTAGTAATATAACGTGTCTTACTGTTATATTTAATATTTGTTCTTATTAAAATATTAATGTATTTTTTTTGTAAAAGCAACCGTTTTAACTTACTCTAAAAAACATTTATACACGATGATTTAGAATGAGTGCTTTTATAAAATAAAATACATATTAGCATCTTTAATATGAATAATTTATCATGTTGGTCAATTAACAAATTAATGATTTTATAAATTAGAGGATCAAATTATAACTACTTGGAAACATGAATTTAAATCTCAAAATTGAATTTAGTGAAAGGACTAAAGCCATACAATTTTTTTATTTTTAATTCATTATTCTTGTAAAAATCATACAAGAAAAGAGTTAGAAAGTTCAACCAAAAATTTAGAAAAAATAAAGATATAAGCGAATACCCTAAACCATAAAACTTATCTAAATACACAAGAACCCATCACTTTTTTTGGTTGTCGATCGGTTTCCCAAAGCTTTGATATGCTTAATCCGAGCTAATCGAGTCATATATCTAATTTTTGTAGATAAATTTTTAGTGAAGATTTTATATGTAAAAAAATATACTTAAATGATGTCAAGCTCTTTATCACTTGGATTAACCTGTCAATTAACAACCCATTACTTTAACCTTTAATAACACCAGTGGTGATATTTTTTTATTTTTTTATTAGTTACCGAATCAGGTATATAAAGTTGGGTAAACTATACTGGAGACCACTGATCTTTAGGGTTGGTGTCGAAATGACTACCGATCTTTTAATTTTGTCAAAAATGACCACTCAACTATTGATACGGTTACAATATAGCCACCAGCCGTTAAAACCTAACGGAGAGGCTGATGTGGCAGTTAAAAGAAAATTGTATAATTACACATTTAGTCCCCGATATTTACATATTTAATCATTTTGGTCCTAATTTTAATTTAATAAAATAAATTGATTATTTAATTCGGTGATGACACGTGTCACCACCTTATTGAAGGGATTTATTTATTTTATTAATTTATTTTCCTCCCCCAATCAAATGGTGATACGTGTCACCTGATTGGAGGGGTAAATAGAATTGGAGGCTCGGGGGAATCGAACCAAGGACCTACAAATCAATGAGAGTATTATATGCTTGCCACTGGGCCAAGCCATTGTCATAATATAAAACACAACTTTTTATATATGTTTTATACCGTTTTGATGCCCAGAAAAATGACATCAAAGGGATTTGAACACAGGACCTTGTATTGTAAGGTAGTGTATGCTTGCCACTAAAACAAGCATATTTTTATGATATAAAATAGAATGTTTAATATATATGGTATACAGTTGTTAATGTCTAGAAAAAGAAGGAAATGTGATTTTAGGAAACTCGAACATGACATACTTATGATACACAAAAACATCTAACCTAATTAAATAAATCTAATAATTAAATTAAAGTTAACAATATTTTGTATATATTTTAAATTATAGTTTAAAATTTTAATATAATTCGTGAATTTGTATTCGCTAAATAAAGATTAAATCTCGGTTTCTCAGTTTTATTATAATTTAAAATATATACATGTAGCGATGTTTTTTCCTCGCTAAAAAAGAAAGTGTTTTTATTTTGTTTTTTTTATTTTGAAAATGTTGTATTCCGCGTGGAGTTTTATAAAACCCATGTTTTATTTAAATATGGAGTCGTCACCGGCCACTTAGGTAGGCCGGACACCGTAAAAAACCAGAGATTTAAAATTGATGGGTTCGGGAGTCGGTTACGGATGGGGAAGGATTAGCACCCCACACTGCCCAAAATTGGTACTTTAATAATTACCGCTTTATTAATATTAAACTTTCCGGATTAAAGTGACGATTAGATTAAAATTTAGTTATAAATGCGAGTAGATTTTAAAGGCTCTGTTATTTGAGAGTAAACGTCCAACCACTATCACTATGCCTGATACTGGCCCCGTTTACGCTCGAATAAAAGGGCGCCGCATTGACAAAATATATGTCCGTTATGCAAACTTAAAACATGACAAACATAAATAAATACGTAATATACGTATTAAATACCTATATATAAAAAATTAAAATATAGAAAACTATATATATTATAATGTATATACACATATTTAAAACTAAAAAACATATATTAATTTATAACATATAGAAAGTATAATGTATATACACATATTTAAAACTAAAAAACATATATTAATTTATAACATATAGAAAGAAACATGTGAAGAAAAAAATATATGTTATACATATTACACTTTAATATTACAATAACTTTACAATGTACTAATGCTATAATATACTACATAATACGATAAATATATATATATATAATATAATATATAATACACAAAATTTATCGAATACTTACATATACATAGCCTTTTTTCAAATATATAAACATAGTATATATATATAAACATATACTTAGATAAAAAAAACATAGTATATACATATATTACTTAATATATATATATAACGTAATATACATAGATACATACTAAAACACACACACATATATATATATACGCACATATACACAAAGAAACAATTATACAAGAACAAATAAAAGAAATATTACGACAAAACCACATATTAAGCATGTCACAAACAAAGATATACATACATACATACATACATACATACCGTACATGTAGAAATAAATAAGAGAATAAAACCAATATGATAAAAAACATATATTTATAGATGAGAAAATAAAAAACGTTAAACAACCACCGAAAATTAATTTAAACATAATCTAACAAGACATAGAAACATATGATCATAAAAATATATAAAAACATAAGAACTAAAATAAAGAAAAGATTAATAATAAAATATTATTTCTATTAGATTATAAAAGATTATACCACAAAACATACATAAAAAGGATACCCAAACTTAAATATAGTAGAGAGCTATCCCTTTCAATTTTTTTCTCTGTCGTCCACCCCTTTGCTTTCAATTTGTTCTTTCTCCTCCCAATGGAAATGGCCGGCCTTCTTTCTTTCAATTTTGTTCTGCCCACTGCCCTCTTCAATTCTCTCCAATTTGTTTCAAATTGCCGCCCTTCCCCCTTTCAATTCTCTCCAATTTGTTTCAATTTGTAGTGTGTATTATAAGATGGGTGATGGGGAAATAAAATAATAAAAAAGGGTTGAGTGGAGTGTGAGAATGGGAAACATATGTATGGGTGAGGCATGGGAAATAGCAGGGCATAGGCGGCATGCCCTTTTTTTATTTTTTTTTGTTTAATTAGGATAAGTGGTTCGAATATAATTTGGGGTCCGGACAAAAATGGGTATTACAGCTGCCCCTCTTTGCTCATTGTTGTGTAACAACAATAGAGCAATGACTAAGAATAAACGTTTTTGTCCGGTCTGGCTGAACTTCTCCTCTTTTTGACGCATGTCTTCTTTCTTTGGTAGATCTTCTTTTTCTTCGGCGCATGTCTTTTTCTTGTCTTGACTGATCTACCTTGTCACTCTTGGGGAAGAAAAACCTTCAAAATTGGGGGTTGTTTGCTGGGGAAGCAAAATGAGTCTTACTTGCTACATTATTGATAATAAGCTAATACCTAAAGAGAGTTCAACCCAGCTGCAACACCGACGAAGAGGCAGGGTCTACAAAATTCGATCCAGCTGCAACACTGACGAGGAGGCAAGACCGATGGATGAAAGTTCTGATGTCTGATCCAGCTACAACTCTGACGAAAAGACAAGACCAGAAAACTGGCAACTTCTTTCTTTTTTTTTGTTTCTTTTTTCATATTTTTCTTATTTTCCTTTTTTGTTTTTTTCTTATAACATTGATAAAACTTGAAAGTTGGTGAATTTTGACCAAGCTACAACACCGACGAAGAGGCATGGTCTAAAGTTAGTAATGTCGATCCAGCTACAACACCGACGAAGAGGCAGGATCAAGAGTTAGTGAATTTGGTCTAGCTACAACACCGACGAAGAGGCAAGACCGGGAGTTAGTGAATTAGGTTCAGCTACAACACCGGCGAAGAGGCAGAATCGAAAGTTAGATTTGACCAAGCTACGACACCGACGAAGAGGCAAGGTCCGAGGATTTGATCCAGCTACAACTCTGACGAAAAGGCAGGATCAGATAGTTGTTCTTTTTGTGATCAAGCTACGACTCTGACGAAGAGGCATGATCAGAATTTGGTTGAAAACTCATTTTTTTGATTTTTCCCTTCTTTTTTCCTTCTCTTTTTTTTTGCTTTTTTGTTTTTTTGCTTTTTGCTTTTTTCTTTTTCTTTTTCTTCTTTTTGAGATACAACATTGATACAACTAGAAAGTTAGTAAATTTTGACCAAGCTACAACACCGACGAGGAGGCATGGCCTAAAGTTAGTAACGTTGATCCAGCTACAACACCGACGAAGAGGCAGGATTAAGAGTTGGTGAATTTGGTCTAGCTACAACACCGACGAATAGGCAAGACCGGAAGTTAGTGAATTTGGTTCAGCTACAACACCGACGAAGAGGCAAGACCAGAAGTTAGTGAATTTGGTTCAGCTACAACACCGACGATGAGGCAGAACCGGCAGTTAAATTTGACCAAGCTACAACACCGACGAGGAGGCAAGGTCTAAAGATTTGATCCAGCTACGACACCGACGAAGAGGCAGGATCAAATAGTTTTCTTCTTCTTCTTTTTTCTTCATTTTTTATTTTCCTTCATTTTTGCTTTTTTCATTTCATTTCTTTTTTCTTCTTTTTTTCAATTTTTCAATTTTTTCTTTTTTTTTTCTCTTTACTTTTTCTTTTTTCTTTTTGGATTGATTTTTTTAGCTACAATTATAATAAAAAGGTAAATTTCGAGTAAAATTCAGGTCTAGCTGCAACACCGTCGAAGAGGCAAGACCTGGAGAGGATTTGATTTGTCACACCACTGATGGAGAGACTAGATCAACAAAATGTAGGACCCATTACACCACCGACGGAGAGATAGGATCCAGATGGAAATTTTGATCTGCAACACCACCGACGGAGGCAAGATCTGGATAGGATTTGATCTGCTACACCACTGCCGGAGAGACTAGATCAGCAAAATGTGAGACCCGTTACACCACTGACGGAGGTACATGACCGAATGGAAAATCTGATCTGCAACACCACCGACGGAGGCAAGATCTAGATTAAGTTGGCGTACCACCACTGACGGAGGCATGATTTGCAAGATATGGAATTGTTGTGCTATTGACAGCGAGACTATGTCTGAAAAAATTTGCCCTGCTTCTGTCGGTAGAGGGTAAGATCTGGAATATTGGCGTCTGTCACACCATCGTTGGAGGAATCAAATCCTACAAAGGAAAAAGTATTTGTCAGTAATTGTCAAAGATTTTGTCGTTGATACCTTTTTATTTTGGGTGTTTCCATCTTCTTCGTGTTTGGCCTCCTTCAATACTAGGGTTGACCTTCTTGTCATTGCCCCCATGTTGAGGGTACTCGGTCTTTTTCCTAGACCTGTTATGTGCAAGCAAGATTGCATGAATGTATCTAATGCATGTGTCTACCCTAAATGCATGGTGACTTTGGAGTATGCACTTAATCTAAATGTACGACGTTTGCAAAAATGGTTTAATGCAAGATGAATGCAACTACATGCATGAATGTGGCATGATTTTTTCGATCCTCAAAGGGATTCCCCTGACTCCTTACTGGTCCCGTCAGGATCTTTGGTTTTTTGTATGTGCCCCAACCTTGTCTCGGGTTCGATCAGCTTTTATCTGAGTTGATGCCCCAAAATTTTGTTCATTACATGACATCATCTGACACTGTTCTCGTAATATCTTTGAAACTTTAGGGTGATGTATTTTGGATATTCAAGACTCAGATATGAACAAAAGATGTTTGCATTGCTATTTGTAGTTTTGATCCCTTACAAAATACTCTCACCGCTATTGTACTTAAGTCGGTGAGCTTGTTTTACAAAAGGTATTACTCTGAAAGTGATAAAAACTACAAGAGGACCTACTATGGTCAAGACAGTGCAATACTTAACATGGTACAGTTAAAAAAACCTTCAACACACCCTCAGTTGGCATTTTCATGATTCGGTAAAAGGTCTTTGCTTGTAGTCATTCTTGTTGAGTTATCAAAGCTTACCACCCCAAGCTTAATGAATTTTTCCACCAACTTTTTGAAGCCGAAGCAGTTTTCAATGGTGTGACCAACCTGCCCCGCGTGGTAATCGGTTGGTGGCTATATTAGAACCATATCAATAGTTGAGTGGTCATTTTGATAAAATTAAATAATCGGTGGTCATTTCAACACCAATCTTAAAGATCGATGGTCTCCCGTATAGTTTACCCTATAAAATTCGAATAATGCTTTTTACACTCTACATGCATCAAATGTTAATAGAAGTACTGTTTGACACGTTTCCAACTTTTATTACTTTTTACTGTCTTTTTCATTTTTCAACAAAGTTATTCGTGTCGCATTTGTCGTGTAATGATTAAGTTCAAAAAATAAAATGAGAACCCACTGGTTGATTTGTCGAAACAAGGACCACAGAGAAAGCACCCTCTACTTTTAATTTCATTATGTTATTCGCCTGTTCCAAAAATATTTGTTTATATTTGATCATTGCAACTCAATTTTAACATGCCTATCGTAAGATCATATATCCTTTTTTATTTGTTGTGGGCGGGTTTATACCTAAGTTCTCGGTGTAGTTTAATGTGTCCGGTGATTAAGGGCGAGTAAAATTCGACTCGGTAAATTTTTTTTTTGATTTAATTTAACTTGATTCGAATCACAGTTAATAAATTCAACTTGAAAAAAATCAAGTAAAATTAGAGTTTTAAAATGAAACTTCAATTAACTCAAAACTTTTGGTAATTAGTATATCGATTTTGAAGTTCAAGTCAAGTTTCTTAACTCCGCTATGAAAAATATGAAGAAGCATATATGTATCGTTGTTTATGGTTATAGAAAGTCGTTTAAATTGGAACCAATTAGTATCATGACATTATAAATGTTTTTACAATTAAATTTAAACAAAAATTCGAACAATTCGACTCGAAATTTTTTTAAATAAAGTTTGATTTATAAAAGAAAATCATTAACTTAACTAACTTAAATTTTTTTTGACTTAGCTCGTTCAAATGCTCACCCCTACAAGTGACAAAATCAAAAATCAAACTAACCATAAAAATGATAAGCGGAATTTAAACAATTTAAAAATTGAGGGTCCAAATAGATAAATATTTCATTACATTATCTAGTATAAAAATTTTGAGGGGTACAACTTTCTGGGGGTTGTTGTAGATTCACCCCTTACTGTTTCATTAGAAGGTGTAAGTGACATTTTGATCATGTTTGACAAATAATAGATAGTCGATAATATATTATATTAGATAATTTGATTAGATGATTGTATATAAGAACGTGATTGTATTTAATATTTGTTTAACTAATTTATTAATTATTAATGTTTGGTATTTGTATTAGATTGGGTAAATAATTATTTTTTTTAAGATAATATTATTGAGCATTTTTGAATGATGTATATATTAATTTCTCATGTATTAAATTATCTTTTTAATATAGTTTTTTAATTATTAAATTTAAATAATATTTGAAGTGTATGTATTAATCTCATCTATTTGAAGGAAACATACTTATTTAAATTATACATGAAAATAAAAGTTATTAATTTCATATGAGTATTAGATTATGTAAATAGCAAGCATTTTCAATTATAGAGAATTCATCATAATCTGTTGTTTTAACTTTTTGTTTATCAATCAATCAACTTAACGAGTTTAACTAATAAAATTTTTAAAAATATTTTAATTTTGACTCAAAATTCTTTTTATCAAGGCTTAACTATGAATAGGTGCTCAGTTTATGCCTTTTTTGTAATAGGTGTATAAAGTTTTATTTTTGGCTGAAATATGTGTCTAAATTATTTTTTGACTGAAATATGTGCCTAAAATTCCAGTTTTAATTGAAATAGATGCCAAAGTAAGTGCCTCAGTTGACTTTAAAACAAAAAAAAATAAAATTTTAGACATTTATTTTAGCAAAAAAATATTTTTAACACCAATTATTAAAGAAGACATAATTTAGATAAAAATATAGTCTTTATGGCACAGAGTATGGTAGAGTGTGACGCATTGATGGGGACACCATAGAAATTTTACATTTTTGTTCTTTGATTCCTTGAATCTGTGAGTGCCCCTAGATTTTGATGATTGGAACCATGGTTTAGTGGGCTACCTAATTTTTATGAAATTATTTGGATTCTCTTTTATTTTATTGCCAACAAATATTATTCTTAATCAATAGATATTTTCATATTTTTGTTATATTTATTTGGTAAGAGGTCCAGATACATTTTACATCCCACTAGTCGAGTTCAAAATATTTCAATTTAATCCATTAAATCTACTAAATTGATAGCTTAATAGTTTTTTTTAAAAGATAATAAATTGTTAAATATAACAATCATCTCTTATCTAAAACATTAAGGGTAAAACTTTGATAAACAAGCCGTGTAAAATTAATTTTACACAAGTTTATGTATTTACACTATAAAACTCAAATCTTAAATTATTAACCTTAACTCTAAACCTTAAACTATATACACTAAATTCTAAACAATAATCTCAAATTATAAACCATATAACCTAAACCCCTAAACCCTAAACCAAACTAAAACCTTAACCCCTAAAATTAAAAGTCACGTGTAAACTAAAATTTATACGACATGTGTATCAAAGTTTTCCCCAAACATTAATGCCAAAATTACAAATATTATATAATTGATTATTATCTTATACACATGCGGTGGAAAATAAAATTTTTACAAGCAGAATTATTTAGGGTTTAAGATTTAAAAGTCATATGTCTGTGTTATCAGGTCTAGAATTCAAGGCTTATGATTATAATTTAAGGTTTGCTGCCAAAGTGGTAGGTTTTTAGGGTTATAAATTTAAATTTTAGATTTTGTCTTGAAAATAGGTATGTTTATAAATTTATTTTTACACGGATAATGTATCAAATATTCACCTTATATAATTACATATTTAATTACTGTCAATTATAAAATTCCTTAATTTAATTTAATAATTAATGGAATATAATATTAAGTTAACTAGTTTAAATAAAATTAGTAATTTGTAACGGTTGACTTATTTCGCATTTGTTATTGAATTAGTAAAACAAACCAACCAATAATGTTTAATCGCAAATTTTGCATATAAGATAACAAAAACATTATAAACACACGTATAAAATATTGGCCAGTATAGAAAGGCCTTAAACTTTTGAAAAAAATCAATTAATTTTTTGATTTTTTTGCACCTAATTAAACTTTTGAAACAAAAAAATTAATCAATTAATTTTTTTGACCATTAAATTTTGTCAATTTTTTAGATATGTTAGTGCAATGCGTCATGTCACAGTGTTTCCACTTAACATTTTTAGAATTATTTTATTTTATTTAAAAATTATTTAAAAGTTTTAAAATTTTAGAAGACTTATAAAATTTATAAAAAATATTTTTTAAAAAACATGTAAATACAACATGATAAAATTGTAGTATATCGTGTGCCAGTAATATTTAAAGAAAAAACTGTCAAAATTAATGATCAAAGAGCTTAATTGATAATTTTTTTAATTAAAAAATATAATTGGTGCAAAAAATATTAAAAAACTTAATTGATTTTATTTTAAAAGCTCAAGGGCTTATTAACCCTTAACCCTAAAATATTCTATTATTATTAAAATATTATTTTCGTAAAATACTAATATATTTATTTTTGAAAAATAATTAAGGCAGCAGCGATAGACCGACACGTAATAAAAAAAATTTAGTTTGATGGGTGCTTTTTCTATTGACACGTGGATGTAGCGAATGACTTGTGGCGGAATTAAAGATCAGATTCTAATTCTAGCTCAAACCGCAAGGCAATCTAAGCATATGCTTACTCACGTGGAATAATAGTTTAGTCCTACGTGCGTGTCTCCCAAATACCCTCATGTTAGTGTTTTTATATTGAATAATAATAATAATAATAATTTCCTTTTCTGTGGTAGTAGTTTGGGGTGGCAGTGTGGCAATATGGCATCCCTATTCCCTCCCAAGTAGGCTTTGCTTCTAGGAATTAATTAAACACATAGATTAGTGGGAATAAAAATGTTTATTTATTTGGTTAATAATTGAGATTCTTAGCCCTCGATGGCATCAAAATTAGGGAGGACAATACTAAAATGGTTGGGTGTAATAGTAATGCGTATTGTTCTTCCACATGTCCGTACTTTGAAAATAATATAGTTGAAAAGAAAATTTTCAAATCTCGGATATATATCATAAAATAAATATATACTTTATCAAAAAAACTAACAAGGACAATGAAACACGTGTTTTCAAAATTATATTTAAAAATAAAAAATATTATTTTTAAATGATTTAAGTTCGAGCAGTTTATATGTAGTATGTGTGAACATCAACGTCCAACACCTACTTCAGCTTCTGAGCCTGAGGTTTTGGGTAAGCTCTGCAAAACCCTATTGGGTTGGGCCAAGCCTATTTCGTTTCGCCAAAGTCTTAAAAGGCTAAAACTAAATTGATATCTGGAAGGGACTAAAACTGAAATTTACCCATTTAACCAAGGGGCCAATTCCAAAGGCCTGTCTGTCCCCTACCTCCGTCCCTAAAGTGATCTTATCTTATCAACCACACATCTCAAGCTTCTTCGTTTTTTTTTTGTTTCCCATATCACTCTGTCGTTTTGCTATAGGAAACTTCTTGAGAAAACTCATAAATCGCCATCAAAGCTTTAAATGAAGGCATTATACATGTACATATATTTGTTGCAGTAAAATGCGGCATTGGCATGTATATTTCTTATCATTCTGCTGCTTCTTCATGTTCCTGTTCTTCTTCCTCTTTCTATTGACTCCCTACGATGAAATCTCTGCAACAAGAACATCGTCTTTCGATTTGATCAACAAAACATGTAAAACATGTTCAGACAAATCCATTGTCTTCGACTACACTTTCTGCTTGTTGTCTCTACAGGAAGTTCCAGTCAGCCACATGACAAACCTTCAAGGTCTAGCAATAGTTGCAATGGAGCTGGCTCTACAGGACGTGACCCGAACGCTCTCCGTCGTAAGAGGGTTGCTGCGGAACGAGACGTCGGGACGTCCGTTTTCTTCGGCTTGCTTGAGGGACTGTGATTTGATCTACTCCGATGGGGTTGTCACTCTGGTGGATAGTGTCGGCGCGTTTTTGGAAGGGCGGTACGGAGATGCCGGTGCATGGGTGACGGCGGTCATGGACGGAACGACGACGTGCGAGGAAGGGTTTCGAGATGTGGATGAAGTGTCGCCGTTGACGGAACGGAATTATATTGTTTTCCAGCTATGTGATGTTGCATTGTGCATCATGAACTTGCTTAATTCGGATGCATTGTCTTTTTAAATCATGTTTATGTGTGGAATGTCCATGTGGTTTTTTACTCTTGCATAGAGCTTTGCTGGTGAACACCTAATGATATACAAACAAAAAATAAACAACTTTCTTAAATATTAATGATTTTTTTTGGGTACACAGAGAGTATCTACCACCCATAGTGATATTAATGATAACTGATCATCCCGTCGTAAGTAGAGGCGCAATAGGACGGGTCGGAAATGATTTTGTATTTCACACTTTATCCCTAACACTTGCAGGTACGGTTTTGAAAATCCCCATTAGGCGTTTTGAGGATTTTTTCGTCCCCATACCTATTTCTTAAGGATCTCCGCAGTTTTCGGTTAATTTCTGTACCAAAAAATAAACAAAACTTAATACATTAAAATAAATACTCAACATTACTTTTCTAAAATTACAAACATAAATGATAAATTTAATTTTACCAACAACAAACAAATCACTTCAAAACTATAAAACAAGATTAAAATATTAACTATTGAAATATGTCAGTTTGTATTACCTTTTAAAAGAAAATATGTAACTAATAGTCTACAGTTCCAAATCATGATCCGTTTATTCTAAAAGAAACTAGATTCGATAATATTTTCAACCATATAAATTACCTCTTCTAATTCTACTCGTATGATTTATGGAAAATTTATGAAGTCACTGTCATTGTTGTTTGTGGAAGCAGTCTGCAGTCTTGTCTTTTGACCTTTGCTCACTCAAAAATTAATAACTCCTACTATATAACTCGAAATTAAGAACCCTTTGTTTTAAACGAATCTAGACTTTCTTATTGTTATAGAAATATAAGGCTTGCTTCCTGATTTATCTTGTAGAATTTTTGGTGATTTTTCAAAGTCTGCTAAAACTCTCTAAGAAATCTGCTGCTAATTTTTATGACCTTTCAACATTCAAATATTCATATTTTTAAAATACATATCGAAATCGATCATCGCTTATTTTAAACAAAACTAGATTGAATCACGTTTAGAATAATGTATAGACCACTTTCTAATTATTTTTATGGAATTTATGAATAATTTCCAAACCTACTCCAACCAGCCATACTCAGGTTATGAGAGATTAGATTTTTGTTGAAAATGGGTACATTACCCTTATGGCCATCCAACTTTGTAAAATATTAGGGATTCCTGCGGATATTTTTGGGATCCCTACGGTGATTTATACGGGTACAAATTGGCTTTTCCACGGTTCGGATATAGCAATCATCGTCCTAATTTCCATTTGAGTTCCAGTGGTAAAACTTTACCCGTCTTCATCCCCGTGGATAAAGATTTTGGTTATTCCCCAAACTCATATGTTCAAATTTCCACAATTTTCAGTTATTTCTCACCCGATTGCCACTCCTAGTCATAAGTATTCTCTAAAGGGCTAAACAATTAGCTATGAAATTTGTTCTATCCTTATGGAAAAAATCAAAACTTTAATCATATGATTAATAGATGAGATGACATTTTTTAATAAATAACTCAGCTTATCTTTTTAAAAAAGATAAAAGGATAAACTAGATTGGCAGTCACCGAACTTTTAGAGTGCTTTCAGTATGGTCAACAAATATTTAAAACGTGCGATATAATTACTGAACTTTTAATTCGCTTTCAATAAGTTCACTTATGTTAACTGCCGTTAGAGAATGCTAACTCCTTACTTTTTTTCTAAATGATAATCTTCACATAAACCACTGTTAATCTCAGTCATCCGTTTCACTCATCCAACAATCAAAAAACGAATAAAAGTTAAAAACTCTTACACTGTGTAACTGGATTATATATATATGTATAATCCTTCCTATTTAAATTATGACCATGTTAAGCAATTAACGAATAGTTGATAGCTAATAGCGGATTTCAATAGTTTATAGTTGATAGTGGATTACATTAATTGATTTGACTAACAGATTACGTTAACTGATTGTATAAAAGTGTTTTGTAAAATTAAGTGATAGCTGATAGTTGTTTGATTATTTGAACAAGCAAAATGACATATAAGGACATGCTTATATTCAATACTTATTTGAATAATTTATTAGTTATCCATATTTGAGGGATGTATATATTACTTACTTGTTTATGAATTTTTTTAATAGAATTTTATTCATTATTAAATTTATATTTATATATTATTTTTATTTATAAAATTATATTTTTAATCTAATTTCATTAATTATTAAATTTTATGAAACTGTCATTTTAATTTTATTAGTTATTATGCCCAATTTACTGCAGTCTTTGAAGGAGAAATAACTGTGGTGAGGAAATCTCAGGAGACGACCGATCGAGCATGGTCTTTGTTTGTGTCAAATTTATCAGAAGAGATACACTGAAAAGGGTTATGGCAGGTATTTGACGTGCATAAAGTTATGGTAGATGTTTTTATTCTGCAAAAACGATCAAGAGAGAGATTGTATTTTGATTTTGTGAAAATGGGTTCAATAAGGGATGCCAGGCGTGCGGTGGAACGATTACACGGTTGATGAATTTATAGGGCGAGATCAAGGGTGTCAATTGCTCAACGTTAGGGGAATCGACTATTTTAGATGCAAAAAAGGAAGGATCATAATAAAAATTTTACTGATACTAAAAGGGATTCTAGGTCTCCAAAAGTATGCAGTAAATCGGTTATTGGGGTGGTGGGCGAGGAGAAATTAAGTATATTAGACCGATGAGCAATTGGATGGAATCGATGTCCTTAAAAATTGATGGAATTATCGAATGAATTTCAACTGAAAAATTTAAAGAGATTCTCTATAATGCGTGCGGCTGGCTCACGAGTATTGTTGATGCTTGATAGTGTGGAGATACGATGAGAAGTGTTAGAAAGGGATGTTCTGAGTAAATGATTCTCGAAAGTGGAAGTGTGGTCTCCTGAGAGTGAAGGTATAGACCGTTGGGTGTGGCTCATAGTTACGAGACTTCCAATTCATGTGTGGTCAGAGGAAACGTTTGGTAATTTGGTAACGATTTGGGGTTCTTTGATTCGTGTGGATAAGGCGACGTTGTCTCTACCCTCGTTTGAGCGCTATCGTTTCTTGATTGAAACGAATTATTGGGATCAAATTGATGAATGGGTGGACTTATGGTGCAGGACAAGTGTTATAAATTACGAGTGACTGAATTTGAGGATTTCGTAGCGAACATGTGTGAGGTATATTGTGAAGGAGATAGTGTAGACTTGAAAAGTGAAGGGGATAAAGAGGCGAAGCCTGACGATACGGAGAGAGATAGAAACATAAAAGTTGCATCTACGAGGAGTCCATTTGGGGAGCCTACAAAATGTATTGATAGTCTCGTGAGTGACGAGCATACAAACGCGATTAGAGGAGAGCAATTTGCTATGGGGAAGGAACATGGGATGAATCAAAGGGACTGTTGGTAGTGTGTCAAGAAAATCGACTTTGGGAAGAACCTATAAGGACAATGACACAAAGGATGAGAACTAAACACGACAACACTTGCCGAGAAGGAAAGCTTGGTAAATAAAGTGGATGAGAGTCGAGATGTGGGTTGGAAGTTGCTGGTTATGAATCGGATCGTGAATTTATGACGAGTCTGGTATGCAATCGTATGGTGTTACGACCGAGGGGAATATTAGGCTGGTTGAGGAGGCCCCTAGACCAATACAAGCAAGAAAGGGTCTGAGTAAGAAATCACATAAGTTTACAAAACACACGGTTGCATACCCGGACCATTTCTCAATATGCTATTATAATCCTCAGTTTACTAAACATTAAAATTAACGGATTTGATTGATCAAATCTCTAAAAATTATTTAAATTAAGAGTGTTCATGGTAGGTTAACCGTACCATTTAGAATAAACGGTTGGTTAACCGTTATAGTGGTTATTAAACCGTAACTTAACTATTAATAAACGGTTGACCATTAAATTTTTAAATGGCGGTTAACCGTTACTTAACGGTACGGTTATAGGTCAACCTATAACCTATTGCAATTTTTTTATATGTTCGCTAATTCTTTTGAGAATAATGAAATTATCTCTCTAATAAATATAATATTAAAATTTTCATAAAAATATTTTAAATAGAGAAATTCTAATCACAAACTTCATTTTATGTCTAAATAATTTCATAACGGTAAACCATTAACCATCATTTTTAGCGGTTGGTTAACTGAAACAGTTTAACCTTAACAGTAGGTTAATTAACCGATGAAAATTAATAGTTATACCAATTAACGTTTACTGTTTATTTTGCACACCCCTAATTTAAACCTTTAATTTTAGCTAAAAACTATTTACCAAACATGACCTATATATACATTAACTCAGCTTATTGTAAAACTGTTTTCAGCTAGTTTATATTCCTAATTTCTCTATTTCAATTCAAAAAAATTATAATTTTAAAATTATAATTTTAAAATCGTAAATCTTTAGTCCTTAAATTTATACAATATATATATCGAAAATTTTCGATTAATTTACATGTATATAAATTCATAGCCTTTATTTTCAGCCAACAAGTTCATACAATTTATGCTTGTCTTTAATGTCAAACATATCAATGTTTTGAACCATTTCGTCAATTTAAAAGTAGGTGGGCGAAACTCGATTAAAAAAATTTAACTCGTATCTCGACTCAATTAGAAAATTTTTAAATAAAGTTTGAGTTATAAAATAGAAGTTGGAATAACTCAAAATTTTTAGTAATTAGTTGATCAGTTTTCAAGTTCGAGTTTAGTCTCTCGATTCTGCCAGATAAATTAAGTATATCACATGTGAAAATATTAAGAAATATATATGTATATCGTATATGGATATAGAAAGCTGTTTAAATTGAAGCAATATGCATTATAACATTATAAATAAGTACAATTAAGTTTGTACAAAAACTCAAAAACTCGACTATTTAATTTTTTTAAATAAAATTTGAATAGTAAAGCATGACTCGTAAACTTGAATAACTTAAATTTTTTTGACTCCACTCGACTCGATGCGATCAAATGCTCGGTCCTATTTAAAAGAGTTGCTCTCATAAAAAAAATCTTAGACTCAAGAAATATGTTCGGAAAAAATTAGATCCGTTTAAAATATGCATTCAATTTAAACTAATATTTAAGGCTCGAATCTAGTTCTATAATATATTATATTATTTTTTAATAGTCTAAAGGTGATTATAAGATAGTATCTGCTCATAGATATTCTTAACCTGTTGACAAAGCACACACACCTTGCAAACATTTGTGATTGAACTCGGGTTTCCTCAGATAAACATTATCCACTTTTTCACTGAGACCACTTGTTGGGTTATGTACTATTTTATTTTTACATCATATGATTTATATCACATAAAAAATTTACTTTATAGTTAATGTATAATATTATAATGTAAATATTAAAAAATATATCAAGTTGTTCATGTATAAAGGAGTAGAAAATAAATTTAATAAAAAATATATAATATCCCTAAATATTAAATTAACAAAATAGAATACATTTGTTTAAAAAATAAAAAAAATACGGGTGGTAAAATTGAACTTGAGTTAGTCACTAACAAATATGAACAGATTTAGACAAAAATAAAAGTTTATATTTCGAGTCGAACTTGGACATGCATAAAATAAATTAATCTCATGCATACATCTGATCCTAACTGATCCGCAAACATTTTTAATCTCAACAATGAATCAAGTTGCTGACATGTTATTAACAAATCAAAATGATGACATCACTAAATGTCATATATGAAAAAATTATATCATAGATCATTCACTCAACGTCATTTATAAGACCAATCAATAAAAATTATTTACCTTATTATTTTTTCATATCATATTTTTACCAAGTTAACATTCGCTTGGTAAAAACTGTTTTTAAAATTGATTTACAGTAAATATGAGTGAATATTCACTTGGTAAAAAATATGACATGGAAAAATAGTGAGATGTGTGATTTTTATTGGTTGCTCACATGAACGACGTGGAGGGAATGACCTATGATATAATTTCTCGTCATATATGACACCGTGGTTAGTTGTTGAAATACCACCACATCACCATCATAATTAATTTAAGTACCAATCTAAAAATTATTTTTACTAAATTTAAATATAAAATACATAATACTAAAATATGTCTCTACCGTTTCACATTTTTGTTACTTTGACCCATATTATTTTTTAAAGTATTTTAAGCCTTAACGTTTTAATTTTAGGCAAAAGACATTTCATTGGAAGAAAACCATTAGTCGATAGTAGTTAATACGTCATGTTGACTAGACAAGCACACATGGAGCATAATAATGATGTGGCATGCCACGCCAATAATTTTTTTAAAAAATATTATAAATTATCTTTTAATTATTTAAAACCAATCATAATTTGATACTTGGCAGTCTCTTACTAGTTTAAAATTAAATGATTTTAATATTTGACCTTGATAGGAGTTGAACCCAAGCCATTGGGTGAGACATGTCAAGCCTCAACAGCTAGATCAAGCTGATTTGTTGAGTATATTTTGATAAAGATTTTATATAGTATTTTAACTTTGTTTAAATCTTTAGTAAGTTGCAGCAAAAGTGCAGAGATTAAGAAAAAGAAATAAAGTTAAAATGGTTACATAAAATTTTTGTCAAATTATATTAAAACGGCTATGGCTTTATATATTTCAACAAATGGCTTGAGTTCGATTCGCATAAAACAAGTGTTAAAATCATTTAATCTAAACTAATAAGAGACTGCCAAGTGTTGGTTGTAAATAAGTTAAAATAATAATAATTTACAACTTTTTTTTTAAAAAAAATCCTGACTTGGCATGCCACATTATTATTATTATGGTTCATGTGTGTTTGTTTAGTCGATATAATATATTTATTGTTAATTGATTAATATTTTTATCTAAAAAAGGATATTTTTACCTAAAATTAAAATATTATGGGTTAAAGTGTTCGAACAAATTTTGGCACTATGCCAATATAATTTTTGTTGAAAGACACTATGCCAATATAAAATTAAGAGAAAAGGGTTCAATTACCAATTTAAGAATTTTATTTCATAATAAGCCTAATTCTCATAGCTCAACAACTTTAACGGAAAGGGTAATAATGGCAAAATAAAGATTGCCAAACTGTCATGACAAGGAAACAGCAGAACTTTGATAAAAGGCGTCCTGTATTTTTTTTCCCCTTTAAGAGTTTTCACACAAAAAAAAATTATCTCAGAAATAAATTTATATATAATTACTATTGCGTAAAAATTCAATCTTGCAAACGAAGTCCTCATTCCACAATTGTAAGTGAATTGATTCAATTTGTTTTGTTTTCTTTTTGCTGCAATCGTAGCTAGAAATTATATATATATTTTTAAGCATTGGATTGTTTCTGATTTGACTTGTAAAGATTATTGCATAATTGAGATGATTTCGTCAAGCAATTGCTTGGGGATTTGACGATGCCAAGAATTCAGGGAACCCATTTTTGTTTCCTTACAATACCCAGAAAAAAATGAGAAATTTTGTCTTTTGTTTTTTGTTTTTTGTTTGTTTGTTTTAACTTTTAAAATTGTAATTTTTAAGAATTTTATACGGGAATTTATAATCTCAAAAGTTTATACTTTCTTCCTTTTGTATATTAAAGAAGCTTCCTTTTTCCTGCTTTTTTTATCAGCAAAAATTTCTAAAACATTTTTATTGTTATTTTTTTCCAGATAAACATTTGTTGGTTTATTTATTGATACAAGTTTAAATGGGGGTGTTTTTTTTGAACAAGTTGATGAAACAGGGTACTTATTAGAACTGTAATAGAGAGGATCAACAAAGATAATTATTGAGAATGGCTTGTAGAGGATGCTTAGAATGCTTGTTGAAGCTCTTCAACTTTTTGATGACTGTTGCTGGTTTGACAATGGTCGGATATGGGATTTACTTGTTTGTTGAGTACAAAAGAGCTGCTGATGTTGCCACCCTTTTGTCGCCTGTGGGCAGTGATAAGAATTTGATAGAGCTTGGTCGGCCCATGCTCATGGCCTTGTCGGTTTCATCTGATATTTATGATCATCTTCCGAAAGAATGGTATTAGTTTTTGTCATTTGCTTGTAGTTTGAATGTTTGGTATTGTTACTTCTTATTTCTTTACTAGTTTAGTAATGCTTGCATTAGTTGAATTAAAAATGTGTTCATGTAGCATTTGTGATATTCCCCATTTCTTTAGTGAATATCTATATGTACTATAACTTTTCACGGTGTGCTTGAATCCGAGTCATACTAGCTTGAGCGGAATCTGCATCCAAGATCACCATCCACTCTCTTCTAGGATCGTGTTACTTGTTATATACAGGTACCCAATGAGTGGACAAAAATCAATATTTGAAATGCAATTTGTGTGTCGTCTTTTATCACGTGTTATATTTTCTATTTCATAACATGTTGATCATTTGCTTTTCTCATGGTTGTGCGTATTGTTGAAGAATCCCATGCTGATTTTTAGGTCCGTTTTACTTGTTAGTGAACATACGAATTTCAGTAGGAATTAAAGTGCTTATTTGAGTTGAACTGTTCAATTTCCATTCCACTTGCAAGTCCAAATGAAGTTTCTGCATGTTCTTGTGTGATTTAACATTTCAATTTCTATTTTGCAGGTTTATATATTTATTTATTGGAGTAGGTGTGGTTCTCTTTGTTATATCTTGTTGTGGTTGTATTGGAGCTGCAATGCGGAATTTATGCTGTTTGTCCTGTGTATCCTAATTCTCTGCTTGATGTTTTCGACAGTGGTAATTAGGACATAGATATCATGTAACATCGTAAAACATTACTATAATATAGAGTTCATAATTTTTTCATCTAATAATTTTTCTTCTCTTTCATGATGATTGGTTTCCTTAAGGCAACCTAGTATTCACTGTTGGTGTTTCTGTTGATCTTGGTGGAGCTGGGATGTGCAGCTTTCATAGTCTTGGACAAAAGCTGGAAACATGTTACTTTTTCTTACTTTTTGGTCCCTTCTCCCTTCTATTTAATTGAAGTTAGTGTGATTTGTTATCTAATTAGTGCTAATTTCTTTAGGAACTTCCCGCGGATAAAACAGGATACTTTGATATGATATATCATTTTCTGAAAGAACACTGGATTATCGCCAGATGGGTAGCCCTTGGAATTGTTATCTTAGAGGTAAGCATAACGTGATTGTGATCATAATCCTGAGGATACTTCACATTCATGAACTAGTATGTTCGTCTGTATGCAAAAAACCGAGCACCAATCTGATATACTGATAGAATTCAAAAAAATGAAGTTGCTTTCTGATACAAGGATTTCCCCTTTGATTCCTAATAATTTAGAATTGTATTCTTTATTCTCAGCCCTTGTAATTTGTGATGACACCGAGGCAAAAGTTAGTTGACAAATTGCATCACAGAGTAGTTTAGATCATGAAAAAGGATGATGATGTGTTTCATGACTTTGTTTCTCTGTTGGATGATAATGACACAAAAATCAATGGATGGACTCTGATATTTATAGTATTAAAATAAACTAAAGTGACTCTCGTTGTTAATACTTATGCATTAAAATAAGGCCTTGAATCAAACCAAAAACCGACACTGATTTCTCTGTTAGAATAACATCTGGACCGGTATAGTTTCTCTGGGCTTGAACTGATTTTTGGTCAAAATCAACTTCAACTTGCAGGTTCTTATTTTCTTGTTAGCCCTTATGGTTAGGGCCGCCAATGTACCTGTTGAATTAAAAATGTGTTCATGTAGCATTTGTGATATTCCCCATTTCTTTAGTGAATATCTATATGTACTATAACTTTTCACGGTGTGCTTGAATCCGAGTCATACTAGCTTGAGCGGAATCTGCATCCAAGATCACCATCCACTCTCTTCTAGGATCGTGTTACTTGTTATATACAGGTACCCAATGAGTGGACAAAAATCAATATTTGAAATGCAATTTGTGTGTCGTCTTTTATCACGTGTTATATTTTCTATTTCATAACATGTTGATCATTTGCTTTTCTCATGGTTGTGCGTATTGTTGAAGAATCCCATGCTGATTTTTAGGTCCGTTTTACTTGTTAGTGAACATACGAATTTCAGTAGGAATTAAAGTGCTTATTTGAGTTGAACTGTTCAATTTCCATTCCACTTGCAAGTCCAAATGAAGTTTCTGCATGTTCTTGTGTGATTTAACATTTCAATTTCTATTTTGCAGGTTTATATATTTATTTATTGGAGTAGGTGTGGTTCTCTTTGTTATATCTTGTTGTGGTTGTATTGGAGCTGCAATGCGGAATTTATGCTGTTTGTCCTGTGTATCCTAATTCTCTGCTTGATGTTTTCGACAGTGGTAATTAGGACATAGATATCATGTAACATCGTAAAACATTACTATAATATAGAGTTCATAATTTTTTCATCTAATAATTTTTCTTCTCTTTCATGATGATTGGTTTCCTTAAGGCAACCTAGTATTCACTGTTGGTGTTTCTGTTGATCTTGGTGGAGCTGGGATGTGCAGCTTTCATAGTCTTGGACAAAAGCTGGAAACATGTTACTTTTTCTTACTTTTTGGTCCCTTCTCCCTTCTATTTAATTGAAGTTAGTGTGATTTGTTATCTAATTAGTGCTAATTTCTTTAGGAACTTCCCAGCGGATAAAACAGGATACTTTGATATGATATATCATTTTCTGAAAGAACACTGGATTATCGCCAGATGGGTAGCCCTTGGAATTGTTATCTTAGAGGTAAGCATAACGTGATTGTGATCATAATCCTGAGGATACTTCACATTCATGAACTAGTATGTTCGTCTGTATGCAAAAAACCGAGCACCAATCTGATATACTGATAGAATTCAAAAAAATGAAGTTGCTTTCTGATACAAGGATTTCCCCTTTGATTCCTAATAATTTAGAATTGTATTCTTTATTCTCAGCCCTTGTAATTTGTGATGACACCGAGGCAAAAGTTAGTTGACAAATTGCATCACAGAGTAGTTTAGATCATGAAAAAGGATGATGATGTGTTTCATGACTTTGTTTCTCTGTTGGATGATAATGACACAAAAATCAATGGATGGACTCTGATATTTATAGTATTAAAATAAACTAAAGTGACTCTCGTTGTTAATACTTATGCATTAAAATAAGGCCTTGAATCAAACCAAAAACCGACACTGATTTCTCTGTTAGAATAACATCTGGACCGGTATAGTTTCTCTGGGCTTGAACTGATTTTTGGTCAAAATCAACTTCAACTTGCAGGTTCTTATTTTCTTGTTAGCCCTTATGGTTAGGGCCGCCAATGTACCTGCTGATTATGACAGTGACGATGAGTTCATTGCACCAAGGCAACAAATCAGACAGCCTTTGATCCATAGGCAACCAGTTCCGGTTACCGGTGTACCTGTTGCTGGTGGCCATGATCAACGCTCCAACAGAACTGATGCTTGGAGTGCACGTATGAGGGAAAAGGTGATTTCTTTTCCATAAATTCCTTTTATTTGATCTAAACGCATAGTTGTCCTGTGTGGTAAATCTTTTCTTAGACCAATCTTACATCTTACCTTGATTTTCTTGAGGCTTCAAATCTTTGACATTGAATCAAGTAATCCATTAAACATCTAGGGTATAGGTTTATCATGTAATTTGTATAGTAAAATCTCGAATCATATGTTTCCATTTACGAAGTGAATGTGCTTCTATAGCTGATATTTCCTACCAAAAATGCCCAAGTGCATAGATTTTTCTAATTCTATATACCTATTGTCTATAGTAGTGCACTCTGATATGATAGATACCCGAACACCACCTCACATTCTCTTTGATTCCTGCATTTTGTTCTTATTATTTTCCTTTGTCTCGTCGTTTTTCTCTTAACCTTTTTCCTAATTTGTTTCTCTAACATTGCTTTTCACTGGATGTTTATCAGTACGGGCTGGATACGTCCGAGTTCACATACAACCCTTCGGAGTCGAACAGGTACCAGCAGGCAGCCCATCAACCAGCTGAAGAAAGCAGCCGATGCACCATTATGTGATAATCGTCTGGTTGGTTTGGCTTCCAAAGGCCATTGCATTGTCGGTTGAGTGACGGCTTCAGATTTTTCAGATGACAGTCTTAATTTATGTGCTCCCTACTCATTGATTATTTTAGAGGTATTTAAAAAATGCATAACCATTTTGTGCGTAAAATTTAACTACTACATTAAGGTTTGGCAATGAGTTGAATCCCGAGCCATATACAACTCTGCCTTTTACTTATCTGTTCCTTCTCATGTTATGAATATATATATATATATATTTCGGAAAACAAGTATCGATACGAGTGATGGGATACTTCGGAACGGTGGATTTTAATGAGGTATATATAAGTACAGTTCATATGCTTGCAAGCTAATATGAATATATATGTTCGTTTGCGTTATGATCTTGCGATCACCATGAAAAGGAAGGAAAAAGAAAGCTATGGAGGAGAAAGAAAGGTTTGCTGTACTTTGAAGTTGGCAATGGCATCTTTGAACAACAATAATATTCTGATGTACTCGAACTCAATTTTTGAAAGGTAACATTTAAGGAAAATATTTTGATACACGGACGGTAAACTAAAGTTTATATAAACATGTCAATTTTAAGGTTTAGAGGTTTGTTTAGGGTCAAAAAGTTTAGGTTTACAATTTGGGTCTTAAGATTTAGGGTTTTAGATTTTAGGTTTTAAGCTTAAAATAGACATTGTGTAAAATAAATTTTAGACTTTATGTATATTAAAATATAACTAAATATTTAACGAGAAAAACTTTGGTACACAAGCTTGTAAAGTTTACACGTGCTTGTCAAATTTAGGGGTTAGAGATTTAATTTAGGGTTTGAAAGTTTAAGTGGTGAGGTTTAAAATTTAATTAGTTTTTAGTTCGAATTTCAACGTTTGTAACCATTTTTAATACTTAAACTATGATTTTGTAAACAAATATTCTTGCTTACCCCGGGGGCCAAAGCTTAGTATTATTTATTATCTATCTTTAGAAAGAAAAAAACATGTAGAAGAATAGATACTTTTGCAAAAAGATCAAATTGAGAAAAAGAAACAATAAATTAACAAATAAAAAGCTCAAATTTATAATTTATTCACCTTGGACAACTATTTGATTAGGAGTGGAGCAGGCTTAATATGTTTTCCAGCTATAAGATCTAATAATGGAATCAAACCTTTGAGCATAATTCCATCATAAATATAAATTAGCGTAAACTTCACTGGTAGCCCTAAATTTTTAGGGTACTTTCAATACGGTCACTGATGTCACTTGGCTGGTCATTCATCCTCTGCAACATGTCTAGTTTGTTCACTGACCTCAAACCATTGTGAGTCATGAGTTGGTTCCTTAATCTAATCTGACCCAAGTTGGCCTTGTTTTATGCTCCATGGAAAATTCTTGAAACAAAGTGAGAAGTCGTCACTATCGCCACTGCTTTGGGTACTTTCAAGTTGAAACTCAACGAAATGATTCAAACCCAAGTTCCAAAATCATTTGATTAAAACCAAAAGCATCAAACATGCAAAACTGGTTCAATGGAATCCATAAACGTTAGAAAAATGCATGCAGTGATTAATTCACAAGTTAATAAAATGTTGAATGTTCTTTCCTGTTTATATGTTCTTGCTGGAACATGTAGGAGATTATTATTTCTTAACGAATTTTTGTTAATAAAGTGATTGAATTAGCAAAATATTTTAAAGCATATTCTATGAAGACCCTAAAGTACTTTACAAGTTGCATAAATTTCCCATTACACTGGCTTAAATATGTGCTTGCTTTGCTTATGTGATTCTTTCTATATGCAACATCTAGGGTGGATCCTTTGCACCTTGAATATTTCAGTTTTGTTGGTCGTATGAAGAGGAGGAAATAAAGAGTTTGATGAAAAAGAAAAAAATTTGGAGAAGTAATGCTTGGAGAGGAAGAATAAAAAGGTTGATGGGTAATGACCAGCCATAGAGAAAAATGATAGAAGATGAAGAAAAGGAGAGAAAAGAAAAAATATAATGTGCCACATCAGTAACTTTTAAACGATGATCGTATTGAAAACACCCTAAAAGTTTTAAAAGTTCGGTGATCGTATTGAAAACACCTTAAAAGTTTAAGGACTACCAGTGAAGTTTACCCTATAAATTATTAATGCATCATGTTTTTTCTCTTCAAAATGTGAAATAAATTAAGAATAAAATAATAGAAAAAATTCTCTGTCCTTTCTTATTCTTTGCATGGCTACTATCCAAAAGTTTCCTCAGAACAACAACAGTCCATTGAAAGAAAGTTCTATAAATGTACTTTTTAAGTGAAAGAATAAAGCTGATGCGGCATTTCAGTTGAAACCCAGAGCTGTTTACCTTCACACATAGTGCATTAGTCCAACATATGTTGTCCCCCTATGTTTTCGGTCGATGATTCGAATATCTAACATTAATATTTTCATGCATAATCAAATGCTCTGATTTATATGATACATCTTGGCATGCTATATATATATCACAAAACCATCCTCTACCAGTTGGCTCTACAAGCATCAGATTGTTCTCTTTTTTCTTTTCTGGACATTTATAGTTTCTTGTCTTAATATGTGTTTGCGGCTGTCTTAGAACACGACTTTCCAAGTTGTTATAGCCTTATTTTCTCAGATTTTGGTATAAGAGACTATGAAGACTAGAAGGGGAAAGCCTTCTGAGGCAAGCTTTGTTTTCTCTTATATGAACTGCAATGCTTTGATGATAAACTTGGTCAATTTGTTTTCGAATTTCAGGCCTTTTGGCCATCCATTGTGATGAAGAAATGGTTGAACATAAAGCCGAAGGTGTACGATTTTAGCGAAGACGAGGTTGAAACCGAAACCGAGAGTGAAGATGATGGTATGTATAAAACACATGATCATATCACATTCAACAACATATGTTTCCTTACACTTTCTGCCTTATTCTGCAATTTCCACTACCTTTCTCCATCAAAGATTCAAGATTGCTTGGCGATGAGGAACAGAATCATAGCCCACTTCAAAACCAAGACTGCAGCAGCCAAATTTCAGGCAATATTTGCTTTCTTCATCTGTGGTTTACTTTGAGTTGGTGTTTGTTATCAGATTTCAATGTTTCATCGTTCAGATCCACCGTTTACGGGTCATCGGTTAAAGCACCGGAGGGGAAAATCGGAAACTCTGTACATACAGTACATGAACACAAAGGATGTGAGGTTTGCCTGCAAGATGCTTATGCTTGAAAAGTGTAAGCCTTTTAAGGTGTAGATTTAAAAATGGTTGCCTATAGGGTGACAATAGGCACTTGGAATGTTGCTTGAAGACTTCCATGTGATGATCTTCAGATCGATGACTGGCTTTGCACTGAAGAGCCAGCGGATATTTACGTTATCGGGTTGGTATTTTCTTTCCCTGTTTGATCTTATACCCTTGTATAGTTGTATAAAGCATATTTGTATCTGATACGAATGTTATATCCGCAGCTTCCAGGAGGTAGTCCCTTTGAATGCCGGAAATGTGCAGGGAGCCAAGGATAACAGGCCGATTCCTAAATGGGAGTCAATCATTCGAAGAACTCTGAACAAATCTTTGGAGCCGAAAAGAAAGCACAGATGCTATAGTGCCCCACCTTCTCCTTGTTCGGTTGCAGATGAGATACCAGGTCTGCCATTGGAGTACTTAGAGTTTGCTAATGAAGTTGGCCAAAGCTTACAGCAGAAGGGAATATATGGTTTCGATTGTGAAACCGGGTTAGTGTTGCCTGAAGATGAAAACCAACAAGTTGTTGGTTTTTTCTCTGAGGTATCTGATGATGGTTTCTTGGAAGCGGCAATAGAGGAAGACGTCAATGATAGGGGAATGTCGAGGCCGAAGTACGTGCAGATAGTGAGCAAGCAGATGGTCGGAATCTACATATCTGTGTGGGTGCGAAAGAGGCTGAGGAAACATGTTAGCAATTTGAAAGTCTCTCCTGTTGGTGTTGGTCTTATGGGCTACTTGGGAAACAAGGTAATCACTTTTCCCTGTTCTAGCAATGGATTATGCTTTCCGGACGTCTTTGGTACCTACGGTTGAAAAAATTAAACCGAAAATCGAATCGATCGGTTAAACATCCTCTAGGTTCCACCATCTTGAAAGCTAAGCCTCTGCATTCTGATCTCTTGCAATCTGTAGTTGGATTCATTATCAGTGAATGCCTTAATGGAGTTGCTTTTGCAGGGATCTGTTTCTGTTAGCATGAATCTTTTCCAATCCAGGCTGTGCTTTGTGTGTTCGCATTTGACATCCGGTCATAAAGAGGGAGCAGAGCAAAGACGCAACTCCGATGTGTACGAAATTATACAAAGAACCCGTTTCTCCTCTGTCGTCGATACAGATCAATCACAAACAATCCCATCTCATGAGTAAGTAAAATGCCAGCCATTTTCTCATCATTGTATAATCAAATATTCAACCAGAATCATGACTGTGTGTCGATGGATACCTCTATAAACAGTCAGATAATTTGGTTTGGGGATTTGAACTATCGTCTCAACATGTCGGGTGCTAAGGTGAGAAAGCTTGTTGCTCTAAAGCAATGGGACAACCTACTCAACAATGATCAGTTCAGTATCACACAATAACCTAGTTAATGGCTTTGCTTTGTGATGACAAATGAAGTTAATAGCTCTGATTTTGTGCCGCAGCTTCATAAAGAACTGCGTAGTGGGCACGTTTTCGACGGATGGGAAGAAGGGATCATCGATTTTCCTCCTACCTACAAGTATGAAATAGGTTCTGGTAGATATGTGGGAGAGATCCCTAAAGAAGGGGAGAAGAAGAGATCTCCTGCATGGTAAGCACAAGTTTTTTAAGTTATCTGTGCCAAACGACGTATATCCAGACATTGGTATGGAGATAATAACACTCCAAGAACCCTCCACATACGTGACAAAGCTTAGAAAAAGTGAACACAGAACATTCTCGTGTTGGACACATACCGGTGTCCAACATTCACAACCCAATACGGTAGCTTAGCACGAAACCTAATTCACAAGTTTCAGAAAAAAAGTTTCTGAAAACCCTACATATTTGGCTTGGTGTTAACTGATAACTCATAAAGTTCATTGTGTACTTTATGAGTCTCTTCTTCTCCCCTTCTTTAGGGATCTCTCCCACATACATGACAAAGCTTAGAAAAAGTGAACACAGAACATCCCCGTGTTGGACACATACCGGTGTCCAACATTCACAACCCAATATGGTAGCTTAGCACGAAACCTAATTCACAAGTTTCAGAAAAAAATGTTTCTGAAAACCCTACATATTTGGCTTGGTGTTAACTGATAACTCATAAAGTTCATTGTGTACTCTTACCTTGGTAGGTGTGATCGCATACTCTGGTCTGGAATAGGCATAAAACAACTTCGCTACCAACGGGAAGAAATAAGACTCTCAGATCATCGTCCTGTCAGTTCAATGTTTTTAGTCGAAGTCTTGGACCATTGGAAGTTGCAAAGGGCCCTCAATGTTAGCACAGCTGCCGTCCATCCTGAGATTTTCTTTGATGAAAATGAAGACTTAGAGCTTTAGCATAAACCGGGTAATCAACCTTAAGAATCAAAGAGTTATCAAGAAAACATGCGTCTTGACGGCTCTACTTGAGGCTCTTTTTCTTGATAGGCAGCAATTATTGTTGTGCCGTAATGTGCATGCCTTTGTTTACAAGTTAAATTTTTTATAATAAAATTAAGAAACTGAAGCATATTTTATTTAACAAAGCTAAATTCGAAAGCATGAACCAAAGTTTATGCAGCCATATTACTGGAAAGAATATTACTGCAGCATAGCTTGTTTATGCAGCCATCAACAAAATCTAGTTTCCAAAGAGAAAAAAAGGTCGAAATAACTGGAAAGAATGACAGGGCACCTCATATTACTTAAAATTTCAAAGGCAACCTTACAAGGTAGAAAGTAGAAATGTGTTTCCAATCCTCGGGAGAAAAACCAAAACAGATACAGGAACTAGTTTCTATCATATTCAATGTACTCAGATTTCAGACAGCAAAATGAGAAATATTATGACTTTTGATGTACAAAGAACATGTTCTCCGGAATAATTGTATACTGCTCTAACTTGGTTGAGAGAAGTTACGGATTAGAATCTTTCTCAGCTATGAACAACACGGTTTGACGATGATTAAAGAAACTAATGGCCGAGAGAATAGTACGCTAGGAACTTAGTGTGGTGAACCAACTTCGGGCTGTTGATTTGCCTGCTGCTGAGACTCCTGGGATAAAACAGGATTCAAGAAAGAAAAGCAGCTGAAAACTCACAGCTTTTAAAGCATTTTTTTTACAAGTAATTACTAGTTACATGTTATATACGTGCAAAGGGACGACAACTGCAATATGCAAGAGAGAGAGAGAGAGAGAGAGAGGCCATACCCCTTGTGCTTGAGACAGAGAACTCAGCTGGCAGCTTTCCATATTTTCAAGTAACTGAATTACAGTTTTCAGATGTGGAACACTGCAAAATGCAAAAACTAGAATGAGTTTACAGTATAGTTGGTTGAGATATATGGATCTATCTACCAAATTAAGTAAATGGCTTCTTCATTGAGTGGCATTAACAAATGTCTACTTCCATATTTAGGATTTAGATGCCATTTTTTTGAAACATCTCCTACGTAATTTCTAAACTAAATTAATGAACTTTTAGAAATCCAATCAATTCCGGCACCTGTAATCTCCAATTGCGACACAACTTAAACAACCTCCTTACATGTAATATCGGCTAAGGTAATGACGCCCTATACCATATATGCCAGACTAAACTTTAAATAGCCTTGATGCACATTATTTCAACCTTCGTAATCCGTTGTCAACATGGGCATCAAGTGATGAAATAACCCTAGGCATCAGCTCTAGCATCTGCATTCGAAAAAACAGGGAAGATCGAGATCAAATTTCAAATTTTGCAATCGATATTATGCATACAACTATATGTCTTTACTCCGGTACAGAGGAGTCACACACCTGCCCTGTATTTTTTATTGTAGGAGTTTTGGCCAAAAGATTTCTGGGAAGCTGCATCAATTGTGTCTGTAGATACAAAGTAATCAAACATATTACTAAGCAAACAAAGTCGAAAGACAGAATCAAGCGGGACAGGCACATCAACAATCGCATACAACAAAGGTGTCTTGTTTTAAGGCAAGCTTTTCAAGAGCTCTTAACAGAGTTTGCAACACTTTTGCAGATTATATATATATATATATATATATATATAGTTTAAAATAACTAACAAATCAAGAGCATGGTAGGAAACAAAAAATCAAGATAAGTTTTTGTCTGGAAACATAACCCATCAAAGTTATAATTCTTAAACCATCAATCTAACAAAACCCAATCCAAACATCAGTACTTTCATGTTTCATCCACAACAAATAGTCATCCTTAAGCTCACAACTCAAGCCATGGAACCCAAAGCAAAATGTTCTTTTTTTTTCTTCCTCTTTTCTGTGTGTGTAATTGGGCAAAGAGAATTTGTTCGAGCTATTAAAATTTACAATCAGAAACAGAATAAAAATGGTTTCTTTGATAGCTTATACTCGTACCTGGGAAGGAGAAGACTGCTGCATGAGATGGAGGAGATTAGAGGTGGATTGAACGGCCTGAGAAATCTGTTCCGTCACTGTTGATTTTGCTGTTCCGTCTCTGCTATTTGTCGCCGTCGCAGTTCGGCCTCCTCTTCCACCTGTTGCCATTTTCTTCAACAAATCAGAGAACCCACTGAAAAAGCCGAAGGAAACAAAAAATTGTGCTTCCGATTAGTTGTGCTGTCAAAAGAGATAGAGCCCAGTACGAGCCTGAGTCCACTCGGGCTTTTGAGTTGTTCAAACTTTCAAAATAGCAAATGTCCATTTTCAGCCCAGGAACAAGGAGACTAAATATAAGAGCGGTAAACTACACCAGGGGTCACCATACTATGGGTAAATCTCTTTATGGTCACCCAACTAATCGATTTTTTTTAGGCTTAAGGGTTCAATAAGCCCTTAAACTTTTATAAAAAAATTAATTAAGCCCTTAAAGTTTTTTACACCCAATTAAGCCCTCAAACTCAAGAAAAAAATCAATTTGGTCATTTGATCAACGTTGGCCGTTAACTTTAAAATATTATATTCTTTTAAAAAAAATATTATTTATTATTTTTGAATAAATTTTAAATAAAAAATATTTTTTATTTTTAAAATGATTTTTCTAATTTTCTATATTTTTATTGTTTTTATATATATTTTTTTAAAATTTAAAAATTCCTTGAAATGACAAGTGACATTATCATGTTGCGACACATGTAAAAAATTAAAAAAAACCAGTTAAAGTTAATGGTCAATATTGGTCAAAGGGCTAAATTTTTTTTTTCTTAAATTTGAGGTAAAAAATTTTAAGGGCTTAATTGATTTGTTTGCAAAAGTTTGGGAGCTTATTCAACTCTTAAATTTTTTTTTTATTACCGACTGTTAACTTTAGAAGAAAAAATAACGTGTCAGTTTATAAAACTGGTATAACATAGACAAACCATAAATCTGTACACATTATCAATTGAATATGTATTTTTTTCATCCCCACTTAAACAAAAAAGGCCCTAATTCCTCTTCATTCAAATCATGCACAACTGATATTTTTTTAATTTTTGTTGTTGGGTTCAGTTTCGAGAAAATTAAATCGACAAATGAAAGAAAAAAAAATTGATTATATCATTTTGGCAGTATATGTTATAAGAGAAGACCATCAGACGGTGACAGTTCCGGTAAGGAAAAAAGATCAGGGTATAGTTTGGATTTATGATAAAATTGTTACTATGTGTAAAGGTTGGGGGAGGGGAATTTTTTAGAATTAGGACTAAAGTGATACACATCGTGGTTTAAGAGTTATATTTATTATTATGCCAAATTTATAAACTAACACGTCATTTTTTCCGTTTGAAGTTAACAATAAATGACAAAAAAATCGATTAATTGGATGAAAAAAAAGATTACCTATAATTGAGGTGACCAAGGTATAGTTTACCCATATAAAATTTCTTTTCATGGAATAGTTATGCAAGACAATAGAAAGTTGCATTTTTTACTTCATTAATGGCATTTAAATGACCAACACTCTCTTGGGTTAATTGCACCAAACTCTCTAAACTATCGCCTTATTTCTAAATTGGTCATGAACTTAAAAATGTTATGGTTGATCAATCATTTTTTTTGTCATTTTAACCATCAATTTAGCTGTTAAATGTCAGTTGAGACTTGAGTAGTAAGATATTTAAAACACATGTATACATACAACATGGATAATTAGAATATGATGTGTTAAAAATATGAAAAACTACATCAGTGGTCACCCAACTATCATCCTTTTTTTTGTTTTAGTCATCCAACTAATTTTTTTGTCAAAATTGTCCCCGTTAAATACCTTTCTTGTTTTGATCCCTCCCGTTAAAAATCTAATAGAATTGTTGAGGTAAATTTTTTAAAATTTTGTTTTATTATTTTCTCTCTCCTCCGCACATTATATTATTTTTTAAAGTTTTTATTCAAACCACTTCAATTCAAAGTTCAAACCAATGAAGTGGTGACCTCATTAAAGAAAATAAATTGGTTTTGGGGGGTGAGCATGGAATCGAACCTATGTCCCCAAGGGAGCACGAAAGGAAGTTAGCCAATGGGCTAAACAAACATAATGTTTAATTTTAGCACAAATTAATTTTAGTTTATAGAAACGAACCCCAAAAGTCAAAAAAAATTGAAATAGAATTACGTGAAGAAGCTGGGAATTGAACCAACATCCCATAGCTTGAAAGGGCCAAGCATGAAGCAAATGAGCTAAGCTAAATTTTTTATTCAATTCTACTAAACTCTAAATTTAACGTATATTAAGTTACAAACAATACAAAATAAAATATTAAAGCCAAGAAAAGTGATTCGAACGCAAAACATCTTTGATAAAAGATTAAATATTTAACACCAAGTTAATTTTTAAATAATTTAATATTAATTTCATAAAAATAAATAAATAAATAAATAATTTTGTCATTATTGAACAAAGTGAAAGATTAAATCTAGTTTAATTTTTTAATTTTAATCACAATTTAGTTAAATATAATTTAAGTTAAAAGTATCACAACTTCTTAGTTTAACTTGGTGTTTAAATATTTAAATTTTTATCGATGAGGTCTTGTGTTCGAATCACTCCCCTAGTTTTAGTATTTTATTTTGTGTTGTTGGTAAAATAATATTTGTTAGGTATTTATTTTAGTGAAAATGAAACAAATACTTATACTAGCACATTTGGTTCGTGGTTTGCTCTTTCAATTTGTGGGTTCTTGGGTTTGAGTCCCAACTTCTTTAAGTTAGTTCCTTCTAATTATTCTTTTGTTTTTGGGTTTTTTTTTCTACAATTTAAAATTAGTTTGTGCTAAAGTTCGACTATGCGTATGGTTAAGCCCAGCGGCTAAAGCACTTGCTTGTACCCTTGGGGACGCAGGTTTATTCCCTGCTCACCCTCCAAAACTAATTTATTTTTTTAATAAGGTGGGTCTGAATAAAATTTTTAAAAAATAATATATAAAGGATAAAGAAAATAATATTTAAAAAATTAATATCAGCAATTTCGTTAAATTTTTAATGAAAAATGATCAAAACATGAGAGGTATCTAACATGAGAGACGATTTTGACGAAAAAATTAATTGGGTGACCAAAATAGAAAAAATGTGATAGTTGGATGACCATTTGTGTAATTTTCCCTTAAAATATTGTCAATAGAACTGAATGTGTATTTTTTTAACATGTAAGATTTAAGATATTCATACAATAATTATGTATGTATTTATAATTTGGTCCACGTGTTTAAAATATATTTTGTGTCAGATTTGAATTGGCGTTATTTATAGTTTTTATTTTTGCTCGGCAAATTTTTTTAATATTTATTAAAATGTGGAGCCTAACCTGATTGAGAGCCTCATTAAAAACCTTCCTTAACCTAGAGGAAAGAAAATAGTACTCAACATCCAAGGGAAACATAAACAAGATATCGCCTACTTCAGAAAACACTACATAAAACCATATCCTACTACAATAAACTAACACAAGACATGACACCAAAACAAAATAAAATAAATACACCAAAGCAGAACCCAATCACTCCAAGCCCACAACGAACTAACAAGCACACTAAAGCAATTTTACACTCCTTTTGATGCTCATATACACCAGAAAAGAAATCTGACAATAAGCTCAAATGTGATGCTTCTTGACACAACAAGTGAAATCTGCAATCCCTCTCCAATCTTAAGACACCTTCCCATTGCCATTCAATAAAAAATGAGTGTTTTGTTTTTGTTTTGAAAATGTTGTATTCCGCGTGGGGTTTTAGAAGACCCGTGTTTTATTTAAAAATGTAGTCGCCACCGGCCACTCAAGGTGGACCGGACACCGTAGAAAACCAGAGATTTTGAAATATCGGGTTCGGGAGTCGGTTACGGATGGGGAAGGATTAGCACCCCACACCGCCCAAAATTGGTACTTTAATAATTACCGCTTTATTAATATTAGACTTTCCGGATTACAGTGACGATTAGATTAAAATTCGGTTATAAATGCGAGTAGATTTTAAAGGCCCCGTTATTCGAGAGTAAACGTCCAACCACTATCACTACGCCTGATACTGACTCTGTTTACGCTCGAATAAAAGGGCACCGCATTGACAAAATATATGTTCGTTATGCAAACTTAAAAAACATGACAAATATAAATAAATACATTGCGATAAAAAATATAAATAAATACTAACATAATAAAATACTAATATAACATAAATAAAATACTAATCTAAAGCATACATACATAACTATTAATTTTAACACATAAATAAAAACAAATCTAACCTAAATAAAATATTAATCTAAAACATACATACATAAATATTAATCTAACTCATAAATAAAAATAAATCTAACATAAATAAAATATTAATATAAAACATAAATTTAAAACATACTAATCTAAAACATAAATGAACATACAAATTAAAAACACAATTTTAAATTAACTACTACTTCATTAAATCATAAAAATTACAACATAAATAAAAAGGAAAGAAAATATACCTAACTAGGAGTTCGAACGACGAACCCCGATTGAACCCCACCGAGATCTACCACGACCTCTCCAAAAAATTAACTAGATCAGATCCAAAATAGGACCCCGATCGAACCGACTAAGACCGAGGGCACTACCCCGGTCCTTGGCTAGCCGGGAGCTAATGCCCCCTTATTTGGCGAGGTGGGTGACGTGGAGCCTTGTGCTCCTTCCCCTTTTTTTATTATTATTATTTTTTTTACTTTTTTTCTTTTTTATTATTATTTTTTAGTTTTTTTTAAGATTAATAATATTATTACAACAATACTAAAAATACTAAAAACCCGGACAAAAATGAGTGATTACAACTAGTATACTCATACCTTCCCCAATAACCTTCAAACTACTCAAGATTTTGCATTGCTTCAATTACAGTGAGACAACAATCAACAACTCTCCACTAATCGCATTATGAATTAACCCTAAAAATGAAAACTTCTATTCAATGTGCATTAAATACACTTATCGTTTCACCTTACCTTAAACTCGTTTACATGAACCTGACAAATTTTGTAACATACCACCATTACTGAAAGCTCCGTTTTAACATTCAAGAACTCGTATAAATTCCCAGCATAACAAAAGTACAAAACCAACCAGTTCCAGTTCCTTTGCAATGGGTTCTTTTCAGCACCACATTTTGCTCATCACGGCGATGGCATTCACCATAGCCGTCACTCCAGCTCTCTCGGTTCTCGGATGGGACGAGAGATACTTGCCGGACATGAGGGTGTGTTGGGCTGAGATCAACAAGGCAGATGGATGCGAGCACGATCTTTATGCGTCCGTGCTTAAAAAAAAAGATAGATCTCGGGTTCGAGTGCTGTGAAGCGATTCGGAGCCTGGATTACAAGTGCAAGAATTGGCTTTTTAATCGAGGAAGATTCACAGCGGAGTTTGGTAATGAAGTTAAGAGGTTTTGTGCTACATTGGGTGTCACGCTTCCACCTACTTATCTGATTTATTACCCCGATCACAACACTCCCGCTCATGGTGACTTGGGGCATTGACTGATTGTTTACAGACTTGAATAATGCGAAATTCTCCGTTTGAACAAACAAGAATAGTTCATTTGTAGGAAGCAAAGAGGAATAAAAAGGATTTAACTTTAAATATAAATATGGTATTTTGAATAAAAATATAATAGGTTTGGTGAATTGATGAAATAAATATACATATATATATATATATTAAAATATATATACTCTATTAGACACTTGAAATAAAGTTAATTTCTTCACACGTCACCACATTCACTTTCATTCTAAATTGACCCCTAAACTTTTAATTTTTTCAATTTCATTTCCAAATCATGTCTTTCATTTTAAATTGATCCCTAAATTTTTGAATATTCTAATTTCATCCGAAAATTATGATCATTATTCTAAATTGGTTCTCAAACTTTTTAACATTATAATTTTATCGTCAAATTATCAATAATGACACACCATATTATTACATAACACACATCAATATTTACATGACAATTGACAATTTTTATAATTGTTTTGTTAACATGGGATATGATTAACATATACTGATAATTTGTAGATGAAATTAAAACATCCAAAAGTTTGGGGACCAATATAGAATAAGAGTCATAGTTTGAAGATGGAGTTGGAATGTTCAAAAGTTTGAAGGCCAATATAGAATGTGAGTCATAGTTTGAAGATGAAATTAAAATGTTCAAAAGTTTAAAGGTCAATTTAGAATGAAAATCACCGTTTAAGGGCGTGTGGTGCAATTAACTCTTTGAAATTTATTTCTCCTACTTTTATTTTCTAAAATTTAGTTTCTTTACTTCTACATATTTCAAAATTCAAGTCCAATTATTAATGTCGTTAAAATTCATCAATGTTCATTACAACATTATTTTTTTTCAATTATATAATTGTCAAATTAGCGTTTCTATTTCAAAATGTCACATTAGTGAATTTAACCTACTTTGTAAGTCTTAGCAATCCAAAATCTCTAACTTGCTTTGCAAGTCTTTCTATTAAAGACTTGCAATATTTTTTTCACTTTTGAATTTAATTTATATTTTCCCATTATATCCAAAAAAGCTAACTATGTTAAAACAAGTGACATGCTGCATGCCTGCATACGGTGTCATTAGAATAGAAATTTTATGTCCTTTTTCGGTGTTTTTTTATGTCACACACTAAAATATTAAGTTTAGAGTTTAAGGTTAATGTTTAAGGTTAGCGTTTAGGGAATTAGAGGCAGGGTGTATTTTTAGGGTTTATGGTTTAAGATTTAAAATTTAGGGTTGTGACTTAAAATTTAAATTTTTAGTGTTGAGGGACATCGAAAAAGGACAAAGGATTTTTGTCCATGTCATTAATAATATGTATAAGTGGACAATATATGGCATTTTCATTTTGTATAATTTTTTTGAGTAAAAGATACTATGCATTTTAAATTTTGAATAAATTTACATACACCTACAAATTAAATTGTTTGAACTCAAAATCACATAAATTAAAACATGCCATCATTTATAACTGAAACACTCTTTGGATTAATATTTTCATTTTTAAAACACAAATATTTTTAGATAAGTTAAGAAAATTAAATAATTTAGATACTAAAGTGGATAAAAGTTTTTGAGATAAACAAAATTCATAGCACACAGAGCCACATAGTTTTCTCTTTAGTCTTGGTGTCATCGTCTTCTTCTTTCTACTTTCTTTTTATTCTTTACTTGTCGCTAACGGTATTAATTTTAGTGGTGGTCATCAATCGTCGGGAATCCATCATTTTTTTGCTCTCTTATTTATATAAATTTATCTTATTTTTTTAGTTTTAATAAATAACTATTTCCTTTGTCACGTTTTACTCTACCTTTTATTACGTTTTTTTTCTTTATCGATTGATTGCTTGACATTCTTTCACTTGGTTTTTTATCGGTGTTGGATTTGAGGTCGCTACGACTGATCAAGATGACACTTTTTTGGCTATCTATTGATCTCCATAAATTGGACCATCGAATTGAATTTGTGTACATGCTCACAATCACTGTTTCTTGTTCACGTTTGGGTTGTGGTAATGGTCGTGTTGTTAACGTGCCTTATTGTAATATACATTTTATGTTGTTTGTTGATGGTTTTACTTTTCATCGTGGATCTTTAGTGATGCTTGTATCTATCTTTTGTTAGTCTTTGGGTTGGGTTTTTACCCTTTCCTTGTATGATCCTATTATGATATCGAGATGCTAGTTTCTTGTTTTAATGGTTATAGGAATATGTTTAGATTAGGCGTTTTTGTTTACTAGATTATAAACTTTCATTGTAATTTTAGATATATCATCGTTTAATAAAATTTGCGGATTTCAGTTAAAAGAGCATAACACAGAGAACTTCTGATGGATCTAAAGTCTAAGCTCAGGTTAAATTAATCCAAATTTGTATAGGTAGAAAAAAAGAGAGATTTGGTTCGGTGTCATCATCGATCAGAAAAGATGGTCGGAGTGGCATTGAAGATAAGCAACGACAATTTGGGTTAAAATAAAATAGAGGTTGAGAGAGCTCAGTAGTCAAATTAATATTTTATATTTAATTCAAGTATCAAATTAGAAATAAACCCTTTTTACCAACATGACACATCATGGGACATTGATTAAATTGTAACAAATCCATAATGCAAGTGGCTGAAATATAACTTTTAAATTTTGTTTGGTAAAATAAGACAAGCCGAAAATAGAGACGGCCTTAGTATTAGTTTACCCCATTATTAATAGAAAATCGTTTAATTATTTATTAATAAGGTGGGGTTACAACTGTTATTTTATTTAAAACAAAGCAGATTTAAAGCTTCGAGGACTTGGTTCGCACATAGTCAAACAAAAGTTATCCAATTTTGTTAAAGGGTGGATAAAACTAGATTCGACTAAAAAATTAAATTATTTAACTTGATTCGATGTAAAAAAACTCGACTCATTTTAGTTCAACTCGTAATTTCATAAACTAGACTCGACTCGAAAAATTTTCAAATAAAGTTTGAGTTATAAAATGAAAAGTTGAATAACTCAAAATTTTTAATGATTAGTTGATCAGTTTTCAAGTTCTAGTCGAGTCTGTCAATTCTGCGTGATATATTATGTATATCACATGTGAAAATATGAAATATATATATATTATATATATATAGAAAGTCGTTTAAATTAGAAGGCTCAAATGAAAAATAAGTGTCTAAAGTATACTTTTTGAACTTTAGGTGCCTAAAGTATTGTTTTTGTAAAAATAAGTGCCCAAAGTTTCCAGCGTTATAATTTTAGGTGCCTAAAGTTTATATTGTTATAGTTTTATATGTCTGACCGTTAAAGGGTGTTAAAAAAATTGTTAACCAATCAATGCTTGACACGTGGCATGTTTATTTTATTTTTCAAAATTAAAAACTTAAAATAAATTTTTATAAAAAAATCAATTTTTTTTATAAAATCTCAAAAATTTGAAAATTTTACAAAACAGTCCCCAAGCCCTAAAATTATTCAAACCTAACCCCAAATCATCGCCGCTCCCGCCGTCGATCGTCGCTTTTGACGTTAGGCACCTATTTCAGCCAAAAAATACTTTATACACTTATTACAAAAAAGTGGCAAAGTTTGAGCACCTATTTTATAATTAAGGCTATATATATTTAACTTTTCATTAAAATCCCGTCAATATGAATTACCTTAAATTTGACTATAATTCAAAGTGGTATTATATTTTTAATAACATATAATAAGATCTGTTGGGGCGGGTGGAGATGATGCGAGGCGGGTGCAAAGTCATATTCACATCTGCCCCACCACCCACGACGAGTTTAATTTTTATTTCTATCTCATTTCAAAATCCGTAAAATTTATAACCATCTCTATATAATTAAATGTAAAGTGGGACGAATCTCCGCAAACCCATCCCATTGAGATCCCTATTCGTAGATGATGGAGGGCAGTTTTCCAATATAAATTTGAGCTCATATTACTGAACCCATACGTAGAGAATTGAAGAAATGGATTCGGATTTTTTATGGTTGATTCTTGCACTACTCGTTGGTGTATTCTGTTCTTTTTCATTTGGAAATCTCAACAGGTTGTGGCAGCGGCGGCGGCAGCGGCTGAACTTCCTCCAGGCGACATGGGGTGGCCATTGATCGGGAACATGTGGTCTTTCCTAAGAGCTTTCAGATCCCAAAACCCAGAATCCTTCATCAGCAATTTCAAACAAAGGTGTCTTCTTACAGACATTCACTCATTCTTTAAATAATTAACATAATTGAAAATCATCTTTAACATTTTGAAAGAACCCAGGTAAAGTTTAACAGGCATTTACAAGACCAAATTGTTCAGGAAACCAAGCATCATAGTTTGCAGTCCAGAGCTATGCCGGAAAGTGCTGACCGACGACGAGAATTTCCAAGTGGGCTACCCTCTTTCAAATCTCGGCTTCAATGGAACCTCATTGGACTATATTTCGAGTTCCGGTAACAAGTGGTTCCGCAGGCTAACAGCAAACAACCTTAATCACCAAGAATCACTGTCCTTGTACATCGGGACAATCGAGGAGATTGTAATCGATGCATGGGAAGAATGGAGCGAGATGAAACGTCAGATCCTTTTCTTTCCCGAGGTGAATAAGATCACTTTCAAAGTCACGATGAGCATATTCCTCGGCTCTTCGACCGACGACACTGTTATCGCGTCGATGGAGAAGTATAATACAGACGTGTTCGGCGGATTGTTTTGCACGCCGATTAACGTCCCCGGGTTTGCGTATAGTCGAGCAGTCAAGGCGAGGGAGAAGCTGGTGAAAGAGATTCGAGGTGTGCTGAGAGGGAGGAAACCGACTGACCCCAATTTAAAGCCAGGCTTGGTTGATTTCATTAGGAAAGCTGAAGATGAGAATGGTGAGAAATTGGACGATCAACGTGTTGCTATTCTACTGCTCCTCTTCTTGATTGCGGGTCGTGAAAGTTCGTGTCGGGCGGCTGCATGGGCTACCGTTTATCTCCATGATCATCCCCAAGTGTTGCAGATGGCCAAGGTAAAATGGGATTTTTTCCATTTTTTGTTTAAGGAAATTTTCAACCCTGGAAGAACTCATGGTTTCCCCCCCTTTTTACTGTCTGTGTTTTAGGAAGAACAAGAAGAAATCATAAATCGAAGGCCTCTTTCCCAGGAGGGTTTAACCCTCAATGAAATTAAACAAATGAAAATCTATCCAAGGTAAGAATTGACCTATACATATATATATATATATATATATATAGGAAGCTAGAAATCAAAATTAGAGAATAAAATTTAAGAGTAAATTCAAATGGATTAAATTTTTTTCTCTATAAATATGATTTTATTAAGATTGAACCATACACACCTTAAGTTTGTATAGAGAAAATTACATTTTCCTTCATCATTTCCTCCTTAATATTTGATGTATACAACTTTCATGTCGGGTTCGGGTTTAGGGTAATTATTTTCGTGTCAGCCAAAAATTTAACCCAACCCGACTTGTGCCCATTCTAATTTTTCAAACTTAAATGGTTTATTTCTCTTAATATTTAATTCTAATTTTGTATAAAAAATAATCATATATACATATTTATATTTATATAACATATCTACGTGGCATTTTAGGTAATTGATGAGACACTACGAATGCGCACCAATATTTTTGCGTTCTTTCGAGAGGCAAGGAAGGAAAGTTATTTGAATGGTTAGTTTCTTTTCGATTCAATCTAATGAATTCCAAATTTTACCGGTAGAGTTAAAAGAACACCAACGTGGGTGGATCTAATATTTTTTTGGTGGCTCACAAGATTTACAAGAGTTGCTTGAAATTTGTTTCCCAGGTTACTTCATACCCAAAGGTTGGAAAGTGTTGGTCTGGCAAAGTGCACTTCACATGAACCATCAAATTTATCCTAATCCGAAACAATTTATTCTTTCAAGATGGGATGTAAGCGAAATCGTAAAATAACGATCGGAACATCGTATTCCGATAGTTATAATTATTTTATTGAAAATTCGGAGTTTTAATGTTTTCAGGACTTCTTACCTAGAGGAGGGGCTTTTGGCCCTTTGGAGCAGGAAGTAGAACCTGTAATGGAGCTGATCTAGCCAAACTTGAGATATTCATTTTCCTTTATTATTTCCTCCTTAATTATAAGTGAGTCGGCTTAACTTTTTTTTTGAATAATTTACATTTCATATAAGTCCCAAATGTTTTATTTTCATCAAATTATATCTTAGTATTATTAATAAACAAGAGTAGTTTCGCTAATCTCAAAAAATAATTTTAATATGAAGGTTGCAGGTGAAGTCATGGATAGTGTTAAGGGTGACATTAGAGATAGATAGATTTAGAAAATGTTCGGTTTAAATAGAATTCTACAGTTTCGAACGATTCAAAATTATTTTTTAATTTAAGTATAATGTCTAAATTTGTCCCTGGCGTTTCACATACTTGTCATTTTGTTCTCTATTCTTTTTTTGGAAACACTTTAACCCAACGTTTCATTTGGGTTAAAATAACCCTTGATTGGATAAAAAATATTAGTTGATTAACGGTCAACGCATGTGGTTGACATGACATGTCTTATGTGTTCAAAATGATGATGTGGCATGTGTCACGCCATCATTTATGTACACGTAGCCCGTACCATGTCAGTGCTTTAGGCAAATAGGATGTGTCACATCAACAACATGCATTGACAGTTAGTCAACTAACGATTTCCATCAAGCCAAAGGTAATTTTGACCCAAAATAAAACATTAGGGATTAAAATACTTAAAAAGAAAAATAAAGACTAAAATGACAAATCTGTAAAACGTTAGAGGCAAATTTAGGCATCATATCTTTAATTTACAAGTACTTTTCTTTAATTTTATTTATAGAATCTCATTAAAATAGTGTATACGAAAATTTTAATATTAAAAGTATCAAACAGGTTGGGTATGGGGATTTTTTTTGTTACCTTAATATGTTGTGGTTGAATCCTTTAACATTTCCATTAAGAAAACATATATTAAATATTTATATATAATATACAAATTAAAGATAACATATACATATACATTTTTATAATAAAATAATATTTTTTTAGTTTTTCAATATTATAAATCATGTTGTCTGTTTTCATATTCAAAAAAGAATTACGTATAATTATTAAAATTTCAATGTCCAAAAAATTATAATCTAATTAAAATATACATAAAATTAGTACTACTTAATATTAGAAAAGAAAATCATAAGATTATTTACATTTAGTAAAAGTAAAATAATTAATGCTTAATTTGTATTTTCTTTACAATAGTATATGTAGTTGTCCAAGTCCGATTTAGTCTGAAATCTATACATATTTATAAATAGTTATTCCAAATCCCTTTCATTCATGTTATTTTTATGAAAAATATGTTTAATATTTAACAATTTTATATATTTATTATTTTATTAAATGTGTAAATATAAATAACATAACATATTTTAATATTTACATATAATTTACATATTTTTTATACACAAATTGTGTAAAAATAATACACAATTTTCACGGTTTAAACTCAATTATTCAAATATCTCGTTATGTTAAGGTGAACCTTCTATTGTTTCTAATGAAACTCAATTACCTCATTTCAAAAATTAAAAAAAAAAAGAACTCTTACTATTTAAAAGTATAGAATCTAAAGTCCAATCACTAACTTAAAACTTTAAATTTTAAAATCTAAATCTTAAACCTTAAATTAAACTCATATACCATAAAATAGACAGACTTGTATAAACTAAAGTTTAAACGATCTGTAAATTTTTTAATTTTACATATAAATTACCCAGATTTTCTTTACAAGGCTTAGAATGTAACATGTTTAAAAGGTGATTTTTTCTTTCTTTCTGTAATTCGCAGGCTTGAACAACTTAATCCAGGAGGCCCTGTTAATTACTTACCTTCTTCACCAGATCCAGCAGATAACTGTCCTGCCAAAGTCATTAAGATCCGTTGATTATGCTTTAATCTGTTACTTTATTTCTTAATCAAAAGCTTATAATTTCCAGTTCCTTTTAAATTCAGTAAATTAAGATGTTTAAAAGTTGTATCTTTAGTGGCATTCTCGAAGTAAAACTTCTGCAGGTTTACGGATTCTAACACTGGAACATACGATGAATTCAAAAACTTATAATCCTCAACTTCAATATGTGCTCCAAGTCCACAGTAATCTGTCAATATGCTGCAAGTACATTATCAGGAAAAATGGCATAATGATAAAGCTCAGGAGGAATTGGCTTCCCTTCATCTGTATTTTTCTCTGGATGAGCGATCCGTTCCTCCATCAATCTCATCGCCAAACAATGTAAACTTTTAGGGATTGATTTGGCAGCAATGAGGCTGCAAAATGCGTCTTGCACGTTGACAGCAAAGATCGTATCCTTCAATTTCTGGATCTTCAGTTGGTTATCGAAAGATTCTTTGGCTCCCGAGATCATTTGGCATATGCTTAAGCTATGCCTGACGTAAATAAATGCTCAGTATGTAGCCATTTTCATTTTTTAGAAGGGCAAGCAACAATGGTGGGGAAGATGGGGAGGGGAGGAAAAATTTAAAAAAATTGTAAATATGGAGGATTAAATGTGTAATTATACAAATTATTTTTATTTCGGTGGTCAAAATAGGAGTGAAGTAATAGTTTAGGGAATATCTAAGTAATTTATCATTCTTTTTACTGTACCAACTCAGCACGTCGTCAGTATCTATTGGCAAAATAATACCTGAGTGACCAAATGTTTAAGAAATAAAAACGTAAGTGACCATAACCATCAATTTTTAAAATTGGTGACTCAAAGTGTACACTTACTAAACGTAAATGATCAGTCCAACAGTTTCCCGTAATATTTAATGCTAGTTGCCTTCCTATATATAAGGCAAAGTTAATATAGTCTTCTTTAATTTAAATATTTATATTTTTTAAATAGTCTAAAATTAATTACAAAGTAATATTTATTCATAAATATTCTTAACATTTTAATAATGCGTATACACTTTTGATATTTTTTCGTTCATGCTTCGTGAATTTAAACGGTTGATTTCTTGTAGGACACTTGAACTGTTGATTTTTATATATTATTTATATATATATAGTTGAATTAGTGATTTTAGTGGTAAAAGAATCATACAAGTCATTGCATTACCTTGACGTAGCCCAATGAAGCAATGGGGTGTTTCCAAAAATTTTGGAAATATATATAGAGAAATTAATATTATTTTAAAAAAATTAATGCCAGTTTAAAAAATAATTAAAATCTCTTGAAAGAAATTGACATCCACCTCTATCCGTTTTTAATAAAATATAAATAAGCTTAAATAATGTTTTAAAATATTTTGTCCTTCTACCCTTCTCATTAAAATTGACGTCAATTTTGTTGTACCTTTTTATATTTTATAAGGATAATTATTTGATGCACCGTTAATGAAAAATATTTTTTTCACAAGTGAGCTTTTGAATTTGCTACATATCTCTTTTAATTGTCGTAAACCCTAACCCCTAAATTCTAAATTATAAGCTGTAAATTTTAAACAATAAATTTATTCTCTAACCTGAAAACCTAACTACAAAAACTAAAATGTTAAACCTTAAACTCTAACATTTAAAACTTAAAAACTAGACGCGAGTCAAAAAAAAATTACTGTCAGTATATAAAATAATTTTAATGCAAGTTGAGAATGAAACCGCTCCAATAATGTTTTAAAATTAAAAGTAGAAGGACCAAAAAAAAGGGGCAGCCGAACAAAATATGTAGTATATTTAACAGGCTTGAACAATTTAATCCAGGAGGCCCAGTTGACTATTTATCTTCACAAGACCCAACAGGCAACTGTCCTGTCAAAATCCTTAAGCTTCATTGATTATGTAATGTCGCTATCTTATTAATTATAAAAAAGTATATTTGAAATACATAATCATATAAACTTATAAAAATTTATATATCATGTTTAAAAAAAATTATATATCAAAAAATAAGAAAATTCTATAAAGGGCGACGTATACCGCTGAATACCACTAATGCAATACACCGCTGAACACTATTAATTATTTAATGACTTTTAAATAATTATTAAAAATCTCAATGGCTCGACATGCAATTAATCATATTTCAAAATAAAATTAGAAGAAATTATTCCATGAACTATTATCACAATCTCATCCATGGTCCTACCCAATTAAATAAAACCACATCATCTTTATTTTTCACATAATATTTTCTTATAAATTAAATTTTACAAATCAGCATCTTTTTCCTCATACTTCATATATTTATTCTAATATGTTAATGAATGAAATCGTTAAAATAAAAAACACCCAAAAAACTTAACCCACGAATCAAAAGAGATAAAAATAAAATTTTTATTAATAAAATTACTGCATTTTAATCTCAACAAAATCTTCGATTAAATCACTACATTCATCCCATCATTTTTTTAATAATTCATAATGCAAAATTAACAATTATTTAATGCATGATTCAATTTGTTGAAATGACCGATCTAGAAGATGTTTGGTGGAGATTTTGTGATTTGGGAGGATAGGTTAAAGCAATGAGGTCGGATTTTTTTCTTGAGAATATCAAAATTTTGGTGATTTTCCTGGGAAATTTTCAGAGATTGGTATTTGTTTGAAACAATGTATTGTTTTGGGTAAGAATAGGAACAACGGGCAGAAAAAGCTGCTTGCTGAATTTTGCATTAGAATTCGAGATGAATTCTGGTGAAGAATTTTCAATTCCATGAGGAAAATAATTCCAATTTATGGGTTATTGGATACCGATAACCGCATAAAAGCCAATTCCGCCACGATCATATCCGATTCAGGTGAATGGGCATGGAAACCATTTTTTTTTTTAATATAACACGGGAACCAATTTAAAAAATAAAAATGACAGGAATTTGATGGATTTCCTATGGGATATGTTCAAAATATCCTAAATAACGATGGAGTTTCTCAAAATTCCAACCGGAGTCAATATTTTGGCAGTCTAAAATTGGAAGAACTATAATGAAGGTCAAGATTCTCACCGGAAAGGGAAATTGAGATCGATATTGAACTAATATTTTGATTGTTTTTTAACGATTTCATTCATTAATATATTAGCATAAATATAAGAGGTGTGATGAAGAAGATGATTTGTAAATTTTAATTTATAAGAAAATACTATGCAGAAAATAAAGATAATATTGGTTTATTTAATTATGTGGGATCATAGATGAAATTGTGAGAATGATTTATGGAATAATTTCTTCTAATTTTATTTTGAATTATGATTAATTGCATGTCAAGTCTTTGAGATTTTTAATAATTATTTAAAAGTCATTAAAAATTAATGGTGTTCAGCGGTGTATTGCGTTAGTGGTGTTCAGCGGTGTGCGTCGCCCGTTGTAGACTCATCCCAAAAAATAACATTGTAGAGCAAGCATATTTGGTCAGTTGATCAATTTATTCATCTTTGTTTCCTCACATTCTCTTAGATCATAGGTTCTAGGCCCACTAAGAGTATCCCTTCCTTTTCGTAAAGTCTCTTTTCCCCTCTTTTTTAGATAGGATTAAGATTATATTTAAAATTTGTCAAAAAATAGCATTGTATTATATGATTGTGGATTCAAAAACTAATTTAAATTCTCAACTAATTACAAATAATTTAAATATTATATAAAAATCTTTAATTTCCGATTTCATTGTAGCAAAGATAATCAATCCATGGAATAAAAAATGTTTATGGGTAAGTTTGTCTCAGAAGTAATTAATTGCATCAATTTTACTATTGAAGTAATTTAATTGCATCAATTTTGTCTATGAAGTAAACTCAAATCACCAAAATTAAATGACTTAGAGAATAAAATTGATGTACTTTAATTATTTCGATAATAAAATTGATGCAATTAAATGTACGAGTAAAATGACTGATTTGAGTTAATTTGAAAGACAAACTTACCCTTACGCCAATAAGAAAAAAAAGACAACTTTAATTAATTTTGAAGTATGACATAAAATTAAATATTTAAATTATAAAGTGGCATTAAAAAATTGGTTATATATTGCTGGATTTTCAAAATATACATTTATTTATCAAACGAAGACCTATTAAAATCTTAAAATATATATTTTATATGTATCAAATATTGTTTCAAACTTTTATATTATATTAATCGAATTAAAATTCAATTAATATATTTTTATTGTTTTTATATGTAGAGATATAATTATATTTTAAAGGTAAATGATGTGATTTGAACTCACATAAGATAAGATAATATGAGCCTCATTGACAAAGACGAAGCTTCCTTATGGTTCAAGGGGTCTACGTCTATGTTGCAAATTTTAAATATGTAATAATTTTGGTTTAATAGCAATTTGACCCATATAAAAAATTTGTGTGATTTTTATTAATAATAATAAATTAATTGCTTAGCAAAAAAAATTGACCCCCCTAAAAAAATAAAAATGTAGATTAAAAACATATAGAGCTTATTAAATATCTAATAAGTATGGGCTGGATTAAAGAAAGAAGTGTTCATGCCTTTAAATATTTTGGCTTAATAACAATTTAGGTCTTTATAAGTTTAAATATTAAACAAAGCAATTATTGTCCTTTGAATTTTGAACAATAGCATCTGGATTTTATTAAACCACATGAAAAAAGTACAAATATAATGCATCAAAAAGAGAGAAAAATGAACTAGTCTACTAAAAATCTCATATAAATGTGCAAAAAAAAAACAAACACTTCCACGAGGATTAGCATACCATCAAAATCCAGAAACCTTCATTAATCTCTTTGTCTCTAGACAAACGAAAAGCTTTACGAGATAAAAAAGGAGTGGTGAGCGAATCAACTATCAGGCAGATTGTTCCACTACATAGTTCTGATTACATCGGCTAACCATCAAACAAGTGAAGATCAATATTTTCTATGACCACCGATAAAATCAAATCAGAAAACTAGTGCCACGAGGATCTTTATATGAGCACCAAACGACCGCTAAAATATGTTGAAATCGTACCAAAAGACAGATAAAACAAACTACAAAAGCCAAAGAAAAACGTATCATAAAGGCAGAGAAAACGCGTGTCACAAGAACATGAATTCTTATTAAAATTAAAAAATAAAATATAAAAAATTAAAAAAATAATAAATATAAATTATCGACAACCAGTGCTACAATTAATTGTCGACCGTCAACGTCGAATCAAAAGGAGAGAACCAGCGGCGAAAGGTTTTATTTAATGCGTACTTATTATAGGACCTACTATAATTTGTATGTACAGTCCCCTTCACATCGCTATTCTTGTCCCTTTAATTTTGTACTTAAATATTTATTATTTTTTTCCAAAGCTTAAATACTTATATATATATATATATATTTTGAAATTTCAATGTTGTAACTCGTCGTAATATTTGATCATGACTCCTTGAGACTTTAACCATTTAGCCAATTAATGTTTCTCAATATGTTTTTCTAATTATTATTGCTACTAACATTGTCATTATCGTTGAAAGCAAGGAAACAGATTAGCTCTTGGAAATGAGGTATAACCCTCCTTATAGTTTATTAATTAGGGTTGAGAACTGTATAAATAAATATATACTTTCCCAAGTAAGTATAGAGTGACTCATATCTTAATAACAATGAAGTGAACAGTAGGGATTCATTAACAAATTAATAATTAATATAGTGCCCCCACGAGTTTCAAAATACTTTTAGATTATTACCCATATTTTATTTAATCTTTACCCAATTATATAATAAGATAACACACATACATACATTTATATATATATATATATGATTATTTATATGTAAAAAGTCTCCAATAATGAAACCCTTGTCTGCTAACTTTATGTATAATATATAATTTTCTTAAAATCAATGCAAGAAAAACACAATCATATGTTATCAAATCCTACAAGATTTACTTTTAGGAAGTCTTTTTCAAGTATTTTTGTTTATTCCATGAGATGAAGCGTTGTAAATGAGGAACATGAATAGTATATTTTGATCTATTTCTTATAATTATTGATGTTTAATTTATTGATTGACTAATTCGGATCAGATACTGTAAAGGTCTATTGTGAGGATAGCTCTCTAACTCAATTTATTTTCTTTACAACATCAGCATTCAACTCTAACATTGCTTAAAAGATGTAGTGTCTCGTCCAACTAAACTAAGGCCCCGTATTTTGTTTTTGTGGGCAAACCAAGATTTGAAAACTAAACTTTTGAGTGTTTTTGGTTGCTTTTAAAATTTCTTAGATTAAAAAGATGGTTTGACCCTCCAAGCACAACAAAAAATAAAAGCCTAAGTAATTGTTGATCTAAATATGAGAATAAAATATTTATACATACATAAATTCAACTATTAGATTCTTAAAATATTATTCGTATAAACAATTACGATATTAGATAAATATTAATTTATTCATCATCAAACCATTTCTTATGGAGAAGAAAGTTGTTCAACCGACCATTTGAAGAAATCGTAGATTCTAAAATTCCGAAAATAAAAAAGAAATTAAAAAAAACACCTAAAATAAAAACATTAGCCTATGTACCACCTGAGTTTCCTTGCCATGCTTCAATAGGTAGATGGACATTGGGAGGCATATTGAGTGGCAAATTGAAGAAAGGCAACCCACCCGGTCCGGCACCGGCATCAACATCGGAAAACATGTTATTTCCACCGCCATATCCGTCTTGCATATCATCCTCTTCCAAAGGGAGTTTCTCATAGGCCACATTCGTAAACGACGATGCTATGAGAATAACCGGTCCAGCCGCCACCAATTCCCCAACCACACTTCCCCCTACAACCTGCCCTTGTCCGCCGGCCAAAAAGATAGTCAAACTGGTGGCGCCAGGAGGAGCCGGCGGCGGCAAAAACGAACCGGAAAGTGATAATATCTCGAATCTTCCATGAAGGGTAACAACAGCTCCAGCTCCAGCCGCAGCCGGTTGCCTGATACTCACGTTGGTCACCGTACCACTCCCACTCAATATACATATCCCTCTTTGCCTCCTCCGAGCGTAGCTCGCAACGGAGTCGAAAACATCGCGGCCGTTCGAAACCTCCAGAATGTGAGCTCGGAGCGTGTTTGCACTCTCCCGTCTGACGATAACCGGCGGCTTCGGCTTGTTCTTGGAACCCGGCGGACGACCCCTCGGCCTACGGGGTATAAAAAGTTCGCCCGAGTGGACACCGTTGACAAAGTCCTGGGGTTGGCCTGAACCACCGTCGGAACCGCCACCGTGGTTGTTTGAAACGTCGTGGTTTTCTGGTTCGGGGTGGTGATGGAGGTGAAGGTCCGGCCTTTGAAGATGGTGGTGTTGGACGTAGCGAGAAGCTGTGCCTAAATTGAGACCGGCCATGCGAGCATCAAAGAAAATGGATTAAAAATGGTGTCTGAGCAGATAATATTAAGAAGAGAACGATTTTTATTTATTTGAAAGAAATTAAAGAAGAAGAAGAAGAAGAAGAAGGAAATTGCTCTACAACGAAATGGGAAAGAAACTAAGGACGAGGTCTAAAAAATGCAATCGTTTTACACCCTAAAGGTTTAAATAATGTTAAAATGGTACTATAAATTAGACCACTTTTTTTTCAAACTATTAATATTTGATTTTCAATGGATTAATTTAGATAGAATATTATAAACTAAAAATAATTTAGTATTATATTTTACAAAAGAGAAAAGGACTGGATGACAATCCCACTCTGATCAATTATAAAAATATTATTATTATTATTTTGGTTTAGATTCGTTCAGTTTATCAGTTTTTTGTTTTTTAAATAAATTTTATATAATATTTTAAGTTATGTTTACTAAACTAAATATAACATATTTATTTTTATATTAAGAATATATTAAAGAACTAAATACAACTTGAATAGAATAAATAAATTTGATTCAACTCAAATAACTATAAACTTGTTTTTTTTAAGAAAATGAATAAATTCAAAGATATTACTGAAAAAAGCATATATTAGGTTATTAAAAAAAACATATACAGAGTTATTGATAAGTATGTTAGTAAATAGTGACTGGTTGAAGAATTTGTATATTCAATAAATTAGTCCATTGTCAAACCCTATTAGTTCAAGGGAAAATGATTCGGGTTGAAATCAAAATTTGAAGTTGGTAGGAGTTGAGAATTTAAATCCTTCTATTAGAAAACGGCTTTCAAAGAAATATTAATAAATGAGTTAACATTATGACAAAAAAAAACTATCCGAAATGAAATTAAGTAGATTAATTATACCAACAATCAGTTGGTCTAGTGGGATAAGGTACTAGATCCCTTAAGTAAGTTCATACATTCGAATTCTAACGTTGTGAATGAAAAAAACTGAGTTGAAATAGTCACTTCATAATGGGCTCTGTAAAACCTGATCTACATTAATTGGCCAGTGGTCGAAAACTAGTGATTAAATCAAAGTAGATTAGTTGTAAACTTTTTTGAATAAAATTTTATAATCGTGGATAAAAAAATGATGCTAAGATTTAAACGTAAGATTTGATGATTGGATTTTTTTAACATATAATTAATATAATGTTTATATTATTCATAATTATTTTTATTTATAAATAAAAGAATATTGACCATTTAAATACATTTAATTTTATTTTTTATATTATATTAGTTATTTATCAATCGAACTAAATTTAATCAATGTAATATACGAATATTTTGAATGAGAGATAATATACATATCGATAATATATTAAATATATATTTAATTAATAAATTTCTTTCTATGGAATGGTTGGGGAAAGGTGGGAGCCAAGGTTTGTCGTTTTCTTGATCAAATGAACCCTAGACGGGAGAGGGAGCAAGGATTGTGTGGGTGGGGTTAGATTAGGTGATTTAGCGATTGAATGATTATTTATTAAAATCTACTGATTAATTGGATATTAGTTAACAATTAGTTGCTTTAGTGAACTGATCAAATTAGACACTAAATTTTTTATATAATATTTGAAGTTGAAATTATAGCGTTGTGAATGAAATAAATTAAATTGAAGAAGTTGTCTTTATAAAGAATCTATGCAATATTCAATCTAAATTAGTCAATCAATAAATTAAATATTAATGGTTATATAAAAAATAAGAAAGAATTAAAAAAATCTTTAAATAAATACTTAATTTACACGAATTTGTATTCTTTTATTACCTCACTTATAATAATTCATTAAATGAATTTATCCTGATTGTGTTCTAATCTAATGCGATTAAATTAATTGTTTGATTTATGTAGAGATTGATCTCATAGAGGAGTTGGAGGTAAATTTCATTTTAAATAATATAGGAAAGACAATTAATGAGGAATTTGGGGGCAAGTGGGCAATGGTGGAGCGGCGCGTGGGTCCAACTCTTGTCGTCTTCTCCTCCCGACGGCCCCACTTTGGACGGCCCTCCTTTAGCCGTCACTGCTCCTTGACCTTGAGCATTTTGGATTATATATTGGTTTATATGTTCATGAAGTTGCCTGCATTATTTTTTTCCTACCGATTCCACGAGGTTTCCTATTAATTAATTCGGATTCTGATTATACTGATTATAGTGGATGAGATTTTTTTTTTAGAGATTTTCTACATGCAAAAATTTTTAAATTTAAAATTTAATTAAATAATATTAAATTATTTATCACTTAAATTAATCTTTTTTACTAACATAATGACCTGACTTTTAGTTAATCCGTCAATACGGTACATGACTAGATGTACATTGAAAATGTCGATTTTGGATGATTTCATTATGTCTATCGCTATAATACCTCAATTGAAGAAAAATACGTTAATTTTCATCTCAATTTTCTTTAAAGCTCATTTAATAAAAATGACAAGTTTTTCATATTCTTGTAACACGTTTCATATGCCTTTGTAACACGTTTATTTTCATGGTTGAATGTAACATCACTTTTATCGTTGATGTTTAATTGGTTATTTTATTAATCTATTTTTAATTTGAGATATTAAATTATTTTTCTCGTATTTATAAATACTCGCAATCACCCTAATATATTAAATTTGAATTATGATAAAATTAATTGTCAATCTATCATCACCGTTATATTCATATTTATGTTAATATTAGAAGCATTTATCTTTCACCACCATCAATAATGTTTGTTTGCATATTTAATTTTCTTGATTCATTTCATTGGACTTTTAATCCTTTCTATGTAAGGGACTATCCTCATTATTTAATAGCTAGTTTGTGATCTTTGCTGATCTCAGAGGAAGTGACTTGCTAATTTGATTATTCTACTTTAATTTTTTGTATGTTTTTCTTTATTAAGATTGTAATTTTGTTTTGTTTTTCTCTCTCTTTATTTACTCAATAAAACTATACTCTTATTAGTTTAAAAATAATTTATATTGTACTTGTATTTATATTAATACAATATGTTATTATATTAGTACAATATAAAATAAAATAATAAAGTAGGGATAGAAATCGTTTGTCCCTTAACTACGCCTCTTTTGGTGCACTCACTTTAAAAAAGTGGGTTTATGGTTTAAGATTTAGGGTTTAAAGTTAGAGTTTATGGTTAGGGTTTAGGAAATTAGAAGTATGATGTATTTTTTTAGAGTGTAGGGTTTAGGGTGTGAAATTTAGGCTTAGAGTTTAGAATTTAATTTTTTAGTATTTTTAGCGTAGGACATAGAAAGGGGTATACTTAAGGACATAGAATTTCTGTTCTTAAAGTAGACTGTATAGTTCTAAAAATATTTTGATACATATATTATGTAAATAAAAGTTTATCTAAATTTCTCAGTTTTAGAGTTTAAGAGTTTAATTTCTAAGGTTTAGAAATTAAGCTTTATGTTTATAGTTTAGAATTTAAGTTTCTTAAGTTTTAAATTTTAAATTTTATAATTTAAGCTTAACCTAAACAGAATCCATCAGATAATTTTTAAATAATTTATGTATCAAAAAATAATCTATAATATTAAATTTTGTTTTCCACTCTTAGACGCCACTGTGCAAAGTTCGTGCCTATGCCAGCCCTTGAAAATGAAAGCCTAACCAAATTGCCAACTATATCCAACTCTAATGGTTATTTGACCTAGTAGTAATTTTTTTTTAATAATTATAAGGTAGTATATGTTTATATAAATTTTTAATTTTTTTAGCATATGCATCTTACAAACAAAGTGAATTGAACCAAAGTCTCTTAAGATAAATATCATTATCTTTTTCACTGGACCACTCGTTGAGTTCTTGACCAAGTAGTAATTAGATCTATTATAGTTTTGAACTTGATAATTTTTTATTAAATAGAGAGCTATTATATTTTCACATTATGATTCGAACTCATATAAAATGTGATAGTATGAGCAAGCAAATTTTGGCCGATTGGCTAAACTACTCATCTTTGTTCTCTCATATTCCCTTAGGTCATATGTTTTAGACCTAATAAGAGCACCTATTTCTTCCCCTAGAGTCCTTATACCATATTAAATGATAGTTAGCAAACAGTTAAACTTCGTTTTTCATTTATTCTAAAATATCATATTTTTAAATAATATTTTGATGTTTCCAATATTTTTATTATTTATAATCCCATACTTCAAGCCATTCACATTTAGCATTTTATACTATCCACTAGGGTAATTGAAATATAAGTGCTTCAATTAATATTTTTTTATTTTAGATGTCTAAATATTATTTTGTTGAGCAGATGTTTAATATTTTATCTCATTACTATTTTAATTTTTTTGGCGCATACGATAAAATAATTTATTATCCAATCAACACGTACACACAATCTATTTCTTAATTGCTTTTATTTAAAAAATCTTAAAATCATTATCCCCAAATCCAAATCCTCAAATCTTTAACTCTAAATCTCCAAAATTTTAAATCCTATATTTTTAAGATTTGAGACATGACCAATCGACGACCCAAACGGAATGGTGTCAAGTGATGGCTCATATCGGAGGGGTGTGCGAGGGTCGACGAAGTGGGTGAAAGGTGAGATCGACGAAGTTGGGAGATGATGGTGATGAACCGAAACTTGGAGACGATGGTGGCGAATTGGAGTTTTTCTTTAGGAAATAAAAAAAGATCCTTTTATAAAAAATGGTTATATATATATTTTAAATGTAATTAAAAATTATGAAGTGTAATGGAATGATTGGGTGATATATTTTTTTAATGTCTGCCGACTTTAAAATGATAGTGAAATAAAATGTTAAACATTTATTTTGATAAAAAATATAAATGAAACACTTAATTTACAGTTAAACCTTTCAACGATAACAAATGTTAGAGGGCAATTCATATCATGATATAAAGTCGTGGGATCCAATGTTAAATAAACCATTTGCAGATTCACCTCTTCCATAGTCCATAGACATTCCTTGATTTTCTCATTGTTTGAAATTATTATAAATAAAGACTAACAATATTTTTTTTTAATCTTTTTATATACAAATAAAATTCACACGTCTTCATTGGACACCTCTCCCACGTGTTAAACATTTAATAACTACAGATTCATTGTTAAATGTAATACGAAATTAGTTCTTTTTTAATTTGTGTTACAACTTACAGTTACAGTTACACATTACCAAAAAAAAAACACGCATTAAATCATGTTTAAAATATTTAAAATTTTGTAAAGTGTTATTGAATATCAAACTATAATAATAAGAATCTAACTGTCGTTTTTATCATGGATCCAATGCATCTATTTATATTGTTAATGATCTGAACTTTAATTGATATAAAGTTATAATGATAATAATAATTAAGTAATAATCTATCTAAAGTAATAAGTGTAATTTAATATGAATATAAAATCTATTTCAATAATGCTATAACTATATCAAATTATGTTATTTTTAATTAATATGACCTTTATTGTATGATTGCTACTAATTTATTAAATTATTTATTATTATTATTATTAATAATATAAATTATTCACTTCACTTGGAAGTGTGGACGAACGCAAGATTTTATGTTAAAGGGATGAACTTATAAAATTCTATGGGGGCGAAGTTATAAAATTTTAAGATGAGCAAAAATAAAATTTCAACAGACAATACATAGAAATTTTTTAAATCATATACAATTTTTAAATTTTCAGGGGAGACAATCGCTTCCCAAACCCCTCGATCCATCTCTGCTGTTAGAAATTTGGTATGCAGCAAAATAATCAAAGCGATAACAACATAGACCAAGACATGCACAAGAGACAATATTTAACGTGGTTCGGCATAGCCTACCTCCACGGACGAGAGAAACGAACAATCCACTATCAACGTAGAGAACACGAAGAGTACAAATACATGATAACTCATGTAATCTCAAAATCTGGTTACAAATCTCGTGACTCGGTGTTTACATCTCTACAACGTAGTCACAATAGATGTAGAGAACCTAAAAGTGGTTACATCTCTCCATAGAATAATTCTCTCTATCTATTATTATCTCGTAATTTAAAAGGTTAAACTTAGTTTATATTTATAAACCCAAATACTAGATCACCAAGAAACCTTATTTAATAAGATCTCCTACCTAAAATAGATATTTACTCATTAAAGTAAATCTTAACTACTAAATAATCTTCAACCGTTACAATTACAATAAAATCTAACTTAATTATTAATTAGAATTTGAGTCAAAATATAACACCCGATTCAAAAGATATTTATAATTTGACCAACACATATTTGACCAACACATAAGAAGATTTGTCTCTTCAAAGATTAGCGAAGCTTCCTCAAGGTCCAAATTAAACCATTAAAGAAAATCCACGTTTCCAAGTTGGGTTTGAAAAATTAACCATCTTCTAAAGAAATCACAAGAGAACATGTGTGCAAGTCAAGATAATTAAGTAAAATCAAGTTGCAACTTAATGGATAAGGTTTTCATTGGCAAATTAATAGCTTAGTATTCATGCTTCGTTTGGTAGGAATATTATTTTCTGCGTGTTTTAGTATACGATGTAGGAATAAATTAAATTCAAATGACCCATTATATTTATATTCTTGTGTAAATATATAAATAAAACATTATTTTTAGGGTTGCCTATATAAAAGTACGACATTATATTTAAATAAGAGTATATCATTTTTGAGTCTGTTCTAATAAAAACTCAAAAATTTCAAATATATTCAAATAACACAGAATACATATTTGTTATAAAAAGTTAGACATTTGTCATAATTTGATTGCAGAATTAATTTTATTGAATTAAATTAATATCGTGATTAAATTGATAGAATGAGCAAGTAATATGGACTGAATGCATAATTATACAAATTTATTTAACTGTCACGTAGATATTGTTGTTAACTTTTAACGATAAGTCACTTGATTGATATTATTTAAATAATTAAATGATCTGATTGACAAAATTAAAAGTTTAATAGTCAAAATAGAATCTTCTATTGTACCCAAAGAAAAAAAAACATTTGTTACCAAAAAGAATTAGACATTTGTGTTTAAATAGATTTAAAAACATTAAACATCTGTTTTTTGAGAAATTATATTATGAGTTATTTCTGTCACGTTATCTATGAGATCAACTAAATAAATGCATTAATTTCATTAATTTTTTATCTCATCTTTTTACTAAGTGAATCTTCACTAATATTTACTGTAAATTAAATTTAAAAGCAGTTTTTACCAATTGAAAATTCACTTGATAAAAAGATGAGATAAAAAAATTAATGAAATGAGTGTATTTGATTGGTTGGTCTCATTAATGACGTAGCAGGAATAACCTATGATAAATTTTTTCCTGTTTTGGACAGTAGAAACCTTGTATAATATTGTTACCCAATTTTCATTGTTTGTTGATTTTGTGATTATTGCATTAATTAAGACAGTAATTCGAGTGGGTTAACATTAATTGTGGGGGTGTAATTAGAACACCAAGATAGACCGTAGTCCATTCAAAGGTGTAGGATTCAAATGAGTTGAATTTGAGGCAGGGGTTGTGCCACTTGCTGCCAATATGACTCAGTGACTTAACCAAGTATGAATGTGTGGTGCCCAAAGTCTTAAAACTTTTGTACTTGTCCTGTCATTTGACTTTTCAAAATGTCTTTTTTTATGTATAATGATAAATTAGTCTTTAATTTATATTTGAAATTAAATATTTATATTTTAATAGTACACTTAGGCATTTAGTAATATTTTTTTATTAAAAGTATTTAATATTTTTTAAATTATGCGTTCATACGTTTAAGTTTTGAATCAATGAACGTATGTAATTAAAAGAAGTTAGGTATTCAATTGCACTAAAGAAAAAAAAATTTAGGTTACCAATAACCAGTTAGTCTAGTGAGATAATACATTAGATTTCTTAAGCAAAATTAAGGGTTTGAATTCTGATGTTATAAATGGAGTAATAGGATTGGGAGGGTCACCCTATAATGGATCTCTACAATATCCAATCCGGTTATAACATTATATGGCAACTCCCATATCATTATACGGTTAAATTATAGTTCTAATTACACATAATTTACGTAAAATTAAACTCGAAAATAAAACTTTAGAAATCTTTTTAAAAATCCATCCTTATTTATTGGAGAACTTAATCGGTTAATTCAATTAAACGACGGAATTAAATTATCTAAAATTTATTAACCTGATTATATTTAAAATTAATTGATCAATTATTTAAAAAATTAATTCAACTGATTAATTTAATTAAAACAGAAGTGCGAACCCCCATACTTATTATCAACTCTATCCAATGCTATTTTTATTGGAAACTTTCTTACCTGTCAAAGATGAAAAATTGTCAACTTCATCATTATCTTTATTCAATTTATTTGACTTTTATTCTAAAGAATTTATTTGACTGTTTTGGTAGTAAATTGAATTTATTTTTTTATTTTGTAGATTTATTTGACTGTACTTGATAATAGCAAATTGTAAAAATCAATATTTATTATTAAATTTGAGATATACTAATTGGTTGATTTACTAAGAATGTTTATGTTTGTATTGTCTCATTTTATATAATTTCGAATCTTGACATTTAACTTGTAAATGTAAATATCTTTTTACTTAGTTAAAAAAATATTTATTATTAAATTTAACAACGGAATTTAAGTGAGTAGTAATAGTCTTTTTTTAACTAGTGGTTGAGGGTTCGATCTCTGCCATGAACATAGAACAACTAAAACTTATGACCAACTTATATCCCTATAACGGCCAACAAAACACGAAATGATTAGTCACTGGACTCTCTTTAATGGATACATTGGAAAACAAAAAGTATTCATTATTAAAATTTTAAATAATGTAATAAATATGGTATATGATATTTTATTTAATTTTTAATATATTTAATAATTTATTTATGTCATATTCAATGCACGTAGGGATGGCAACGGGGCGGGTTTTTGGTGGCTCCGAACCCGCCGCGCCCCAAACATGAATATTAATTTACTCGCCTCGTCCTGTCTCGATATATTACCTCATAATTTTGACCCGACTCGACTCGACTCGTCCCGACCTAAAAATTAAAAAAAAATAATCTGTGTCAACGATATATGTTAGCTCCGACTAAACCACCATCACAAAATATAGGTTTCAATAAACTTTAAACCTATATAAAAAATAAAATAAAATACAATTAAATTACTCACATGAAAAAAATACATATTTAAAAGAATAAGCTCGAGCCATTGGCCGTCAGAATCAGATATTTTAAAACTCGAACAATATCTAACAAAAATTTACGATAAACACAAACTAAAAAAACAACTTAAAACCCCTAAAAGTGTTTATATATAGTGGTATTTTTATAAATATATTAAATATATATATATATATCATTTAAAATATAATGGGACGGGGATTTTTCACCTCATACCCGAACCCGCCCCGCCTAGGGATGGGCATGGGTCGGGTCAGGTTTTTGGCCCACCCGAACCCGACCTAAAAATAAATACCCTAAACTCGCACCCGACCCGACCTTTAGAAAAAATTAACTTTAGGGACCTAATTGTAAAAAAATAATTTTAGGGGTACAAAATTATAATTTGAAGGACTAAATTGTACATAAAAATTCAATTTTAAAGACCTATTTATAGATATCCCTAAAAAATTAGAGAAAAATTACACAATTAGTCCCAAGGTCGGGTCGAGTAAGATATTTTTTGCCCTAAACCCGAACCTGACTCGACCCGTGTTCACACTTAATAAAAACCTGACTTGAACCCAATTTTTTCATTAAAAAATCTGACCCGATCGGGCCGGGTCGAGTCGAAACCTGACCGGATCGAGTAAAATGCTCATCCCTAGTCATGCCCCGACTCAAATGTATTTTAATACCCGCTCGTCTCGATTTCCAAAATTCAAGAGAAAAAACTCGATCGGATCAAATCGGAGAATTCTGAATCAGGTAATTTTGCTATCCCTAAATGCCCGTGCATATGTCATTAAATGCAGTCAAGTAAGTACACCAAGCTTTAATCCAAGATTTTAGTCAACTGCTGGATTAAATAGCTTTTCTCCAAACGACAAGTTCGTGTTTGTTGGCTTCATTACAAAGAAATTCTATTTAAGAAATTGTATAATACATATTAAAATCGAGTGTATAAATGATATTTGACATGTTTATTTTTTTAAATTATTATTAAAACGCATAGCTATTTTATATACATATAAAAATCTATCAATTTCATACATAATTTTCGAATTGGATTTACTTAAATTTTGAAAACGTCTTTTAAAATGACCACCAATGAGGCCCTTGACATGGTTGGTAAAGTTGATGCCTTGAGTCTTTGAGTACACAAGTGATGTACTAATTAATTTTAAGTTAGTTTTTTTAATTAAGTAGAGAGATAATTATATTTTTAAGAAGGATGTCAGGATTCGAACCCATATAAAATATGATAACATAAATATCTTTGATCACTCGACCAATTAATAAATCTCTAATTTTAAGTTAACTTTGTTGTTGAGTAAATTATATTATATAATGTTCTTACATGTAATGATTAATTCTGTTGTTCTAGTTAAAAGTTTTAATCTTTATTTTTTTAAAATAATTACATTTTCTTAGAAAAAAAAGCATATTTGAAATATCATTTATTTTTCAATATGTTTTTATATATATTTATTTTCATCTTTTTTATGTATATACATGATATAAGTATAAAGGGGCTATATCTTGACATGTGTAAAAAAAATCACATGACTCTCCCTATTTAAACTATATAATTTAAAATCAAAACCTAACTTTAAAATCTTAAAATTTTAAACATAAATCCTAAATTCAAAATTATGCAACCTAAAACTTAATTTTGATAAGTCTGTGTAAACTACACCGTTTGTGTATTAAATTTTTTTCTAAGATATAATTATAAATAAAAGCAATCGAATAATTATATCGTAATCAACTATTACATAACATGGTTGGAGTATTGGACTAATTATACTTAAATTATAATAAATTGGGACATAATACACATAATAAGAATTAAACTAAAATATATTTCAAAAAGACTCGCATATAATTTATATTTGATGGAACTAAAACATAAAATATAAAAAAATATTAGAGTTTCGTTAGCATTCGGATTACTGTTTTCGGATCAAGATCCAAAGTGTAATAACATGATGGGCCTAATTTGTATATTTAGACATGTCATAAAAGGCATTAGTGGATTCTACATTGCCTCATTGGGCACTAGCCACATCAGTGGATTTTGACCCATTATTTACCCCAAACCCATAATATATTTTTATTTAGGATTGCTATTTGATGTATTAATAACAATAAATTTTAACAACCATAGGGTCACGGATTCGAGTTCTGGTGTTGTGAATAAAAAAATAGGATTAGGAGTGTAGCCCCCATAATGATCCTCTACAACACCCAATCTGTATTATTCTGTCAATAGGTTGGATACCGTTGATTAAACTAAAAAATAAAACATCAATAAATTTTGACTACAATCATAAGACACATTATACTTTTAAAGAGAGATTTAAGTTTAAATTTTAGAGATAAATTATATAAAGAGACGATTATAAATTTTAAAAAAGAACAGTAAAACAAATATGAACTGTACTTACATAAATAATCATTGATTATGTATGCAAAGAGAGAAGAATATTGTCATTTCTTGTGTAATATTATATATTTAGTTATATTCCTCCATCAGATTCTCTCATGTCCAAATATACCTTATTGTTTATAGTTAGATATACAGCTACTTGAAGTTGAAACTGAATAAATTTCTTCACCCTTTCCTCATTTTTTTAACTTTTTAGTTGAATCCATGCATACATAAGAAACCAAAAAAATAAAAATCATTAATCTGCTTCGAATATCCTTCCAAATCGATTATAACAACATCAATCCGGTTTAAATACCCTTTAACTGAGTAAATTGATCAAATAAAAATAAAATTCACTTTTGGCTTAAATACCTTTAAGTCCCTGATAATTTTGAAATTGAGTAAATTAATTCCATCTGAAAAAAAGAGTAATTTATACAATGTACATCCTGAAAGTGAGTAAATAAGAACAATCCATGATGGTGTTGACCTTTTTTCGTCAGTAGATGACATATGACTTACTATGATTGGATAATTTCTTAAAATAAAACAAGGATTATTGTCCCATACACCGACGGTGGAAACTTTAGTTTTCACAAACTGGTTAGTTTAAAATAAAACAAGGATTATTATCCCATATATTTAATAAACAGCTTGTTTTTTTTTTTTTTCTGGTATTTGGTGGCAATAGGGAAGCAAGACGATGCAAACAATGGTGTGGGAGAAAAAAAAAGGTAAGATATTTTAGTGATTCTTGTTTAAGTCGATATTGACGAAAACAGCTATATGCGAACCGTTTCTCTATTTATTATCTATGTCCATCAGTTTGTTTTTAGACAACTTTCTGAGATGTCGTCCTTAAGGGAAAAACAATAGTGAAACTAAACTTGTTTTCATTACAGGTTATAAACATAAACTTTCATAGTAAAATTCACTTAATTTGTGCTAATGCAACAAGAAGATACCAACAAAAAGTCAAAATGTAGAATTTAGGTGCACATCCAAGTTGACAGTACATACATGATTTTTTAAATAATTTCTAATTTTTAATTCCGTATGAAGAAAGGGGAATTAAAATTATTTATTTCAGACCGAGAAGAGACAATTATAATAAAACCAATTATTATAAAGTATGATTGGACTGATAATTGAATAGTTTGAAATCTACACCTGAGCTGGAATTCTGGCAAATTACACTTTGCTCCTCCCGAATTAATATTCTAATTCCGTTCCTGCCCACCACCTCATCCCATTTTCACCTCTGCAAGCTCAATTACAAGCATTGAATAGGGTAAAATTGATAAAAAAAAAGAAAAAGAAAATCATTTAGCATAGCGTCGTTTATGCTACAAGCTAAATGCAAACCTCACTAGCATTACGGATCTCTTGCTAATTTATCGTAGTAGGAAGGGACGGACACATAATTTTATGTTAGGAGGATAATTTATAAAATTTTGGGGATGAACTTATAAAATTTTAAGAGGGTGAAAATAAATTTTCAATAGAAAATTAAAAAAATTTAAATGAATTTTAAATTTTTAGGCGGACGACCGCCCCTCTATGTCCCTCGGTCCATCTCTAATAGTAAAGAGATTTCAGTGAAGTGTGAGTCTAAGGATAAAGCAATTTAGGGATGGCAAAATTACCCGTCTCCGACTCGACTCGGTGTGCCCCGACCCGACCCAATAGGGTTTTTTTTATGATTTTCGGGGATCGGGGCGGGGCGAAGCGGGTATTTAAAAATGTAAAGTCGGGTCAGGGTGAGTTCAGGTATGATATGAAAATTCCCCGCCCCATCCCGGTATTTTATTTATTTATTTATATTATACTTATTAAAATACCACTATATATAAATACTTTTAGGAGTTTCAAGCTATTTTTTTAGTTTGTGTTTATCGTAAATTATTGTTAGATATTGTTCGAATTTTAACATATCTGATTCTAAAAGTCAATGGTGGAGTTTATTTTTTAAATATGTATTTTTTCTTCATATGAGTAATTTAATTGGCTTTATTTTATTTTTTATATAGTTTAAAGTCCGTGAAATTTATATTTTGTAAATATAATGGTCGTTCGACCGAATCTAACATTTATCGTCGACGAAATTTAATATTTTTTTTTACATTTTCGGGTTGAGTCGGGGTCAAATTTAGGGTTTATAAATCGGGACGGGATCAAATTTTGGGATTAATATATCGGGGCGGGTTCGGGGCGGCAAAAAAACCCGCCCCGCCCATCCCTAGAAAGCATGAGACATTTGAACTATGTAGCAAAAAGGGCTTTCTCTGCTTGCTTCTAGGCGGGTTTTGCATTGGTCTTTTGCTCTCGGCGTTTACTGCTTCTGTTCTTTTGTATTTGACTTTTGGGTGCTTTATACTACACACTCTTTTTCCAATTTTAAGTTATTTGTTTACCTCTTTATAAATTGCAACAGCTTTCCAAGTAGATAATAAACATACGAGAATTCCAATATTTAGTCCATTGGATCCGAATAATAAGAATAATATACTTGTGGCTCCGTAAAGAATGATGGTGAGTATTCGATCGGGTCAAGTCAAAAAATCTTAAATCAGTCAAGTTATCAAGCCTAATTTTATAACTTAAACTTTATTTAATTTTTTTTTTAAATTTGAGTGAAGTCTATAAAATTACGATCCAAATCAAGTTGAATTTTATTGGCTCTAATAAAAAGTGAACAAGTTGTGCCAAATATAAGTAAAGAGATGATATATTGTCACAAGGGGATCATAATAGCTAGTTGAGCGGACTAAGACGTTTATTTAACAAAAATCCAAGTGCTTGTTACAACATTTGGGTGATGTGCCCGGTGTTAGGGTTTCATTTTGCCTGTCTCTACATTCCCAAACCTCATTTGCCCCCCTATATGTAACACCAACATTTCATTCCCATCATCTCCCGCAACCATGGTTGCCGAGCTCCGCCTTCTCTCAATGACCCAACTTCAGAAGTTAGTCCAATCTCAACACAACCAGAACCAACAACATCACCACAACATAGCCACCGGCTCGTGGATGTGGTACCCTAAAGTGCAACCACATGAGCCGGACGATGATTCTTGGGAGGTTAGGGCCTTTGCCGACGACACGGGTAATGCGTTGGGGACTACTTGGCCGCCGAGGTCTTATACTTGCACTTTCTGCCAAAGAGAATTCCGTTCGGCTCAAGCCCTTGGTGGTCACATGAATGTGCACCGCCGTGACAGAGCTCGGCTCCACCAGGCTGTGCCTGGTGGCCCGAACTCGTTGTCTACCACAACTAATTCCCCGTCTACTCTCTTGATACCGACTCAAGAATTATTCACGAATGGCGGTCTGTGCCTCCTCTACCAATTACATAACCCGAATGAGGTTTTCACTTCTTCTCCACCTATGAATGCATGGTCCATTTCACCATATCCCCCTCTCAACTTGATGGCGGCAGCGGCGACATCGATAAACATTCCAGTACCGCCTCCGGCGTTAAATAGTACTTCGCCTTCAACTACGACGCCTGCTGATAATATTCTAAACCGGGAGAAAAATTACATTAGCGGCAGCAACCGCAAGGAAACACCCATTGAAGAGCTTGATCTAGAGCTCCGACTAGGGCATAGACGTCCAACAACATCTTGAAAAATCAAAATCAGCGATTCAGTGAGTGTGCAAATGTTGCTTTAACATCTAAAAGTTTGGCAAATGGAATGAAATGAATAAGAATTAAGAAATAACCTAGCATTGGCGTATGGGTTTTTTCTTTTTAAATTTTTGAATGCTTGAAAAATTTCCATTTACTGAATGTGTGAATTCAATGAAGAGAGAGAGAGAGAGAGAAGGGTTTATTCTTATAATCTAAGATGAAGAAATGTAAAACAAGATTAGCGTTTGAGTGATATTGTGGCAAAGACTAAAGAGAGCAGTGGCAGTGCAGTGTCATTTTCATGGGACAGGGTTTTTGTGGTGAGTGAGTCAGACTCAGTACTGAGTTTCTGATATGGGCATGGATTTCCGTGGGGATTATTTCGATTAAAGCTATAAAATGATTTTCAAGCCTCTTGTTCGGCACAGAAGAAGCCATTTGTGTTTCTGCAACATCAAGAGGCTTTGAAATGGAAAGTAATACAATTACACATGAATGGATCACACTGGGAATACATAATATCACCTATTTTCAAGCCATTCTACTCTAGGAAGGCCCCATCATGACTTCACGCCCATGACTTTTTCTAAAAGAAAAAATATGATGTGATTAGTATTTGCTCTTTGTGGGGAAGGCACCCCTATTTCTTAAACTGTGAAACTTATTTTAGATTAGTCTTTAGCTGTTTGAACGTTTTAATTTCATCCTCAAACTACGATCCTCGTTTTAAATAGACCCTTAAACTATTGAACGTTCCAATTTCATCGTAAACTATGATTTTCATTTTAAATTGGTCCTCAAACTCTTGACTTTTTTAATTTTACCCTCAAATTATTAGTATATGATATCACAAACCATGTTAATAAAATTGTTAATGTAATAATATTATGTGGCATAAACAATAATTTGATGATAAAATAGGAGTGTTCAAAAGTTTGGAGACCAAATTTAAAATGAGGTTCATAGTTTGAGGATGAAACTTGAACATTGAAAAGTTTGAAGACCAATTTACAATAAAAAACATAGTTTAAGGATAAAATTAGAACGTTAAAAAATTTAGGATCAATTTAAAATAAGGATCGAGAAAGTATGCAATTTACTCAAATATATGTATATATATTATATTTTATATCCATTTTACCATCAGTCGTACTACCTTTGCGGTATTTAATCAATCTCCAACCATACATTTTTAGTAAAAAAAAAACAATTATTATTGGATTCTGCACAAAATTAACAATAAATCTCAAATATAAAGTATTTGTTGGAAAAATAATATATATTGATCGAATAAAATTAATGTTAAGTCATGTCACTTGGTGAATATATATGCTAATAATAAGTCGCGTCACTTGGTGAATAGACTTATTAATTTTTAATTTAAAGTTGCATCCATTCAAATAGAAATTTTCTGCCCCTTTTCGATGTCTCTTTCTATACCCAACACCAAAAAATAGGTTTAGAGTTTAGGGTTTATGTTTAAGGTTAGGGTTTAGGGAATTTAGGGTAGGGTGTATTTTTTAAGATTTAAGATTTAAAATTTAGGGTTGGGCTTAGAATTTGATTTTTTAGTGTTGGGGCATAGAAAAGAGCACCAAAAAGGGGCAGATGATTTTTGTCTCATCCATTAAATCATATCTATTAACTTTTCAACAAATCTTTCCATCAAAAGGTTTAATCTTTTCATCAAACGATTTAATTTTTTCATCAACTATATAAAGGATCGTTGAGACTCATGTTCACGACAACTTTAAAAAACAACTTAAATATTATTTACAATGTCTAAAAATACATGCATGGAAAAATGTTTTTAATTTTCGGTGATAGAGAAAGGCAAGGATGTGTTCAATTGTTCACTGCAATTGTGCTACTGCGGTGAACGTTTGTTGTTGTATCCTAGGAGATAGACGTCCAACGTTACTCAAGAACCGAGGAGAGGACGAATCTGTCTTAAGAAAACTATTTATACAGGCCTCAACAAATTTCTTTTGATTTTCAACTATGTCCAATTTCAGGTTCTGTTTTAATTTATTATTATGGTATTCTATTCTATTTAGATTATTACTGCATCCATTTTTCTAAAAATCTTAACACAGATTCTAAATTTTAATCCAATTCGAATAAATTATCGCTAGTAACATCAAAAGTAGAAAAAAAATGAATTTACCGATCCCGATCAATCTCTTGATTTATGCACCTCATCACTCGTCTACCCACACCGGCCTATAATTAAAAGGGTTGTGACTAGAAATTTATAAAGACAACAAGACAGTTATAATTTTTAGAGAAATAAGGAATTAATGATGGTTGAATGAGTAGTTCTCCAAATCAAAAAGCTCTCGAATTATGGTTCGATTCTCACAATATTTTGGAAACTAAAGATAAGAAAATTTTATTATTGTCAGTAAATTATTTCTAAGACTAATATTTGCATGTGTTTAGAGTTGAACAGAATATTGTTGACTTTGGACTTTTGTTTTAGCTTTTTAATTTTACTAAATTTCTACCGTTCAACAGAAGTTGATTAACTGTGTTTTGTTTCTATTTTTTTAGTTTCTAATTAAATTCCTGGCGATTAACAAATTCATAAATACCATGTTCAGTTCACAGTATGATGCTATAAGCCACAATGAAAAGTTTGCGGAGAAAATTTCAAAACATGACAATATGAAAATGTTGTGTTATTTAATCATGTGGTATTTGAAAGATGATCCTCCTATTGTTAGAGAGGATGATGTAGATGTTGGTACCTCCTTCAATGTTGTCAAGACATGGAAGTACTCATGTTGCACCCGCCTTTAATGTTGCCAAGGCATAGAAGCACTCTAATTTCCTATGTCGTAACTATATTCTCATGGTATTATCTGATGCACGTTATGAAGTGCACAATATAATGAGAATGATGGGAAGTTATGGGTTATCACAGAACATGTGGAAAAAATGTGTTATCAGGAAATTACATTTTAAATAAAGTGTCCCATATGAAAAAGAAAATGACACCATATGAATTATGTAATTGTAAAAAATCTTCCTACAGCTACTTGAAAGTTGGGAGTGTCTTGCCAAAGTAATGACTCCTTTACCAAAGCAAATGCAAATATGTCCTAAAATGGTGGATTGTATTTTTATTGGTTATGTTTGCTATAACAATAATGATAATGATATTAATAGTGGAAAATAAAAAAAAATTGTTACCATGAATTATCCTCCTAACATGTTTGTTTTTGTGATTGGTTATGTATGCCATAACAATGCATATCAGTTTCTTGTGCATGAATTAAAGAATCTTAAAATACGATATTGAAATTTAAAATTGTCTCATTCTTTTTGTAAAACTAAGTTAGTCAAGTTAAATAAAATGCAATATAGAGACTATTGATGAAAATTGTCAAGACTTTCAACCAGAGGTTGATATTGAGATAGAACTAAAAAGAAGTAAAAAGGGAAAGGTGGAACAGACCATTGGATCAAATTTTCTAACCTAACTGCTACATGATGAATGACTACGAAATTTTTTAGAGGACATTTCATAATTGTAACACCCTTAACGTATACTCGTAGGCCGAATATATATTAAAGATATTACACAATTTTGGAAAGTATCTTGACTCGATTTTTTTCAACTTTTAGTTTAACCCTTCCTCGGTTTTAAATTTAAAACTATGTCGTCTAGTTGTAGCTAGTTTTAACCCTGAATTGGTTTACAAAACTTATAATTGAGTTATTAAAATAAAAATATAACTCAAGGTGAAAACTATGTGTGCTGCCTAGACCCTTTCTTGATTTTTAAAAACTTATACACGATTAGGGTTAAACTATGTTTAACTGTACTAAAATTCATCACTACTATTGGAAAACTATATTTATAAATTTATTCATCACAAAAACATATATTTAACTAGTAAATGTATACTTTAAAATAGTTCAACTATAAAATACTTACATGCTCACTAGATATCAATTTACGACAAGGATGTACTTAGTGTGACTTACTGTAGTAACTTGATTTTTTTCAAAGGTTCGGCTCCTCTTCGCTAGGCATTTTCGGAGAACCTACGTGTGACATAAGACACATGCTAACTACGAACTTAGTGAGGCAGTTAAACTTATTTATTTAAACATGAGTTGATGATATATAATATTTCATATAAGAGTGCATTTCATATTTCTCCACGACAAGGCAAGTATGTGTCATGTATCATAGCTATCATATAAACCATGTTATCATTGCATAATATATTTTCTATTATGGACATGATTTCATCATGTAATCATTTACATATCATGTACTTTATCATGGTCATGCTTCATTATGCCATCATTTACATAACATGTATTATATCATATAGCATGTAATATTTCTATGTATCATGTAACATTCTATCATATATCAATAACATTTCTATCTTGTATGTCATGTACTTCATAGTCATGTAATATGTAACTTCTTTTTCAAGTATCATTGTAACCCCCTTAACCCGGTCTAGCTGTCAGACCAAACTAAGGAAGCTACATTAGGTTTGCCGAAGCAAACCAGAGAGTTACATTGAAACCAGAGAGTTACATTGAAACCTGGTCTATTTTTTCTCATTTTTATCTTGTCTAGATGCCAATTATTAATCCTACGTGTACATGCAACACTCATGTATAACCCTTACTTAATCGGGCATCATTTTGACATCCAATTGATCACATTTGCAATTTAGGGACCAAATTGGAAATACAGGAAATTTGCAGGATTTAAGCCACTTTTTAAAATACCAATATTTAATTAGTCAGGTTCTGAACATTCATCTCAATTTGATCATTCAAGCTCATACAATCACATGGACAAGTTTCGAGGACTAAAATGCAATGAAAGCAAAACTGCCAAGCTAAAATTACAAAAAACGGCCTCGGGTATCAGTACGGGTGTCACCGTACCGATACATATAAAACTGTCCCGTATCGGTACGCCAAGGCAGGTATCGATACGCCATAACGAACTTACCTAACTTTTGAATTTTTTTAACATACGTACCGATACGTTTACATGGGTATCGGTACACGGGTTTAGATTGAAAAGTGAAATTCCAGAGGCTAGAATGTGTACCGATACACCAATGCCCGTATCGATACGCCAAGCCAAAAATTCCCTGGCGTACTGATAATCTCTTTGGTGTACCGATTCCCCAGACCAGAAAATATCCAACCGTACCGATACGGTCCCCCGCGTATCGGTACGCCTGGACCTGTAATGTCACAAACTGCAGGTTTTTCATTCCAAAAGCATTCTCGAACCATTCTAACATACTCATAACATAACCTTAGCATACCAAGCATACCACAAGCATTCAGGCTTCACAGATTCAACATTGTAATATGACAATTTCCATCAAAGAGATTCTATAGGCATGCTTCCTAATTCCCATCCAAGCAACATGTCAAAAAGGTAAACAAGTATCAAAACAATCTTTAAAGGCCATTTACAACCCAAAAGCAACTAAAGAAACATGCTCAAACAAGGAGTTCTGATAAGTGTTTAAAAGTACTATTTTTCTTACCCTTTTTTACTCATATTATTGTTAGACTTAGGCTCATATTAGTTACATAATTAGTCATTCATGCATTAATCCATGTTTCTTTCCATCGTTGATCTTGATTGCATAACTTGGTTGTTTTTGTGGGAAAAGATGCTGCTTTGGTGTGTTTTGTGTGTATGTGCAGAATCACTTGCCAAAGCAAGGCTAGAGCTAATTGCCAGGGCAATGCATGAAGGAGCTGTCGAGCTAGTTGCCAGGGCAATGCATGAAGGAGATGCTGAGCTAGTTGCCAGGGCAATGCATGAAGGAGATGCCGAGCCAATTTCTAGGGCAATTGTCGACAAAGAATAAGGTGATATGGTAGTCGAAATTGATGACTACACAAGCCCACAATGACGTGGAGTAAAGCTAAATCCCAAAAGAGTTTGATTTCCATGAAGAGGTTAAAGAAGAATTAAATTCCAAGAAGATAGGAGAAGTTCTAGAAGGAATATAATTATAATAAAGAATTATATTCTTTAAAGATAATTTAACTCCAACTTAACTTCCTCCTCAAAGAATGACTTTGACCTAGCCCTATAAATTAGAGGCCATGCCGTCAACTCCAAAGGGGGAGAAAGAGTGGAGAGAATTTTTGACCAGCTTCAAGGGGAGATCTCGACAAGAAGGTTTCATCCATTCTTCATCTTTTTCTTTCTTGTTCAATTGGGTTCATGCTAGGAATTCTTTGTATTGTGTTTCTTTGGAACCTAGCCATGAACTAAATCTATTTGGCTATGGTTATCGTGTTTTGTTGTTGTTAGAAACAATTGGATTTTGTTTAGGTAATAAGAGCTTGCACTTTTAATTCAAGGTTTACTCATTCTTGGCTTTTATTATTGTTTGCGAGTGAATTGGGAGAAGATATCGTAACTTCATCTATTTATCTAATATTGGGAGAGTTAGATTCAAGAAACGAATGTGTATGGTCTTTATTCAATCTATTGATGGTGAAGATTAATCCGGCTTAGGAATAAGTTAAGGATTTCAACGGCTAAGAGGAGCACAAGATTGGTTGTTGTTCACCCTTGATTCACGCAGGGATGTATTCTCAAGGCATGCACAATTAGCTAGAGTTTCAACTTAGGGATAAGAAGAAACCATTGAAGAACGCTCCGCCGAACCTTGAAGTTGCTGCCCAGCCGCCCAAGTAGTTACCCAGCTAGTCGCCCAGGCAACCATCGATTAGTTGCCAAGACAACCTCGCTGTGCAAGTTGCCATGGCAACTGAGTTGCCCTTGCACTCTTTTACCAAGACGATCCAATCGGCTATCACACCTCAACTCACGATAACCTGGCCTATTCACTCTATTTTAATTTCATCTATTCTTTAGTTTATTGCTCTTAGTTTATTCATTAGTTATAAGTCCTACAATCACCTACTTGTGTTTTTCTTTTCCAACGCAGTAACTTAAGCAAAGTGGCCCAAACCAATCCCTGTGGAGAAGATACTCGATACTCATATCATTTTATTACCTGCGACGTGTATACTTGCACAATTGCGTAGCACTTATTACACGCAACAAGTTTTTGGCGCCGTTGTCGGGGATTGGCAATAGCGACTTTATTTTTATTTTCTTGCACTTTCTTTTTACTTTTCTTGTTTAAGATTCAAAAGGCTAACAAACTTTGGTTTTGCATTGGTATATGACCAGGGCGAGACCGATTACACCAGAATATCCCTTTGATCCAGAAATCGAATGAACCTTACAAAGACTTAGACGAAGGTTAAGAGTAGCAATGGCTAATCAAGACGGCAATATGAATCAAGATGTTCCAGCAGGAGGATGAGTGATTCTTGCACGAAACAAAACTATCCGAGACTATCTTGAAGAAGATCTTGATGGACTTAATCCAGGAGTTGTCGCACCTGAAATTGAAGCCGACCACTTTGAGTTGAAACCGGTGATGTTTAATATGGTCAACACAATTGGTCAATTTGGCGGCTCAGCAACTGAAGATGCACGACAACATCTTAAATCTTTCCTCGAGATTTGCAACTCGCTCAAAATACACGGAGTCACCCCCGATGTTTTACGATTAAGATTATTCCCCTATTCACTAAGGGATAGGGCGAAAGCATGGTTGAATAGCATTCCTGCCGGATCAATAGGATCTTGGACCGATCTTTGTCATGATTTCCTTGCTTGGTTTAATCCTACAAATTTGACTGATAAGCTTCGTAACGACATTACTTCTTTTCGGCAGGCAGATGATGAATCCATGTACGAGGCTTGGGAGCGATATAGAGAACTTCTACACAAATGCCCCTTCATGGATTCCCAGTGTGGACACAAGTAACAATGTTTTACAACGCCGTGAATACACCAACAAGGATGATGTTAGATGCCTCAGCAAACGGCATACTCCTAGATGGAGGAAGCAATGCAAATTCTGAACAGGCTTGCCAAGAATGATTATCAATTCCCCTATACCAGACGAGGATGAGTTAGACGCCAAGTCACAATACATGAACTAGGATCATTAGACTCAATTTCAGCACAATTGGCCACTTTAACCAAGATGGTCCAGAACATGCAGAAACCAAACAACACACATGAGGTCAAGGTAATAGATTCTTTTTGTGAGTTATGTAGTGGTAACCATGATTCTTCTGAATGTATGCAGAATTCGAAATACAACTTCTATGTGGGGATTTACAACCGGAACAACAATGTGATGTCCAATACATACAATCCAGCTTGGAAGAAACACCCAAATTTTTCATGGAGTAATCCCAACAATGCTCTAAACCAGAACAATCAGAATGTACAAGCATCGGGATTCTAGCAGAATATGCCACGGTAACAGTTGCCGCAGCAACAACCGATAACATCTAGTTCTTTGGAAAATTCTCTAAATGCTTTTATGATGAAAACTGAATCTTATATGGCTGAGAATAGTAACTTCATAAAAAGAACTGATGCTTTTATTAACAGGACCGAGATGAGATTGCAAAACCAAGAGGCGACAATCAAATCATTGGAGAATCAAGTTGGACAATTTGCTCAAAACCTGAATACTAGACCGCAAAGAGGTTTACCTAGCGATACTGAAGTCGCAAGAGGAACTGGCCATGAGCAATGTAAGGTAATCACCACTAGAAGTGGCCAACAACTTAAAGAGGCTCAAGCCCGCTCATCAAACAAAACTCCACAAAAAGATCAAGACGAACCTAGCGGCAAAGCGTCAGATGCTGAACCAGAAATTACCGTGGTAACCGACGATAAAGATGCATAGACAACTTGCGATAAGCATGCGTCGGCAACCCCATTTGATAATACCCCGACAACTCCAGTTGTCCCGACAATGCCGTCAATCAGGTTCCAAACCAATAAAAGGATCGAAGATATTTGACTTCCACCACCATTCCCACAAAGGTTGAAGCGACAAAAGCAATAATATCAATTGAAAAAGTTTCTTGATATCCTAAAACAAGTCCACATCAACTTTCCATTGGTGGAAGAAATTGAACAAATGCCGAACTATGCCAAGTTTCTTAAAGACATTGTGTCCAAGAGAACAAGGCTAGGAGAGTTTGAAACAATTGCCGTAACAGAGGGATGCATGGCCATGTTGCACAATCGTATGCCACCTAAGTTGAAGGATCCTGGAAGTTTCACAATACCCTGTTCCATTGGATACCACTATGTCGGGAAAGCATTATGAGACCTTGGGGCTAGCATAAACTTGATGCCTAAATCGGTTTTCCAAAAACTAGGAATCGGGAAGGCAAAACCTACAATAGTTATGCTACAGCTAGCCGACAGATCCTATGTGCATCCAGAGGGAAAAATTGAATACATACTGGTAAAAGTTGATAAATTTATTTTTCCCGCTGACTTTATTGTTTTGGATTGTGAAGCAGATGAGCATGCACCTAACATTCTCGGGAGACCATCCCTAGCAACATGGAGAACCTTGATCGATGTTGAAAAGGGAGAACTCACAATGAGGGTGAATGACCAGCAAGTTAAACTAAATGTGTTCCAAACACTAAGGCATACCGATGATCCAGAAGAATGCCAACTTCTTCATGCCACGACAAAGTTTAACTTCGACGAGGAATTTAGATGCCTCGGCAACTACATTGCCGATCAAGAAGAACCTGAGGAGTATGAAGAACCGGTCGATGATGAACAACAAGAAGAGGCAAATTGGATAGTCAATCGACCAGGTACATACTTTGAACCACTGGATTACTCAGGTAAAGAAGGTAAGCTCGAAAAGCCCTCTATTGAACAACCACCAATTCTTGAGTTGAAATAGTTGCCAGAGCAACTAAAATATGCATACTTAGGAACCGATAATACATTGCATGTAATTATTTCTTCTAAGTTACAGCCTGAGCAGGAAAAGAAGCTGATCAAAATGTTGATGCTACACAAGAAGACAATAGGGTGGATAATTGCCGACTTGAAGAGAATTAGCCCAGCAGTGTGCATGCACAAGATTTTGTTGGAAGATGATCACAAACCTTCAATTGAGGCCCAGAAGAGACTGAATCATGCCATGAAAGGGGTTGTAATGAAAAAAATCATCAAGTGGCTTGACGCCGACATTATATACCCTATCTCTAATAGTACATGGGTAAGTTCGATACAATGTGCACCGAAAAAGGGAAGTATAACGGTGGTAAGTAATGAAAACAATGAACTCATTCCAACCAGGACTGTGACCAGTTGGAGCGTTTGTATGGATTATCGAAAGCTAAACAAAGCCACTAGGAAAGATCATTTCCCATTACCCTTTATTGATCAAATGCTTGACCGTCTTGCAGGTAAACCCTTTTATTATTTTCTTGATGGTTATTCAGGTTACAATAAAATTGCCATAGCACCAGAAGATCAAGAAAAGACAACCTTCACATGCCCATACGGTATTTATGCTTTCCGAAAGATATCGTTCAGATTGTGTAACGCCCCGGCAACCTTTCAAAGATGCATGATGGCATTCCTTTCAGACATGGTCGAAGACTTCCTTGAGATCTTCATGGATGATTTTTTTGTTTTTGGTAATGATTTCGACAGCTGCCTCAGCAATTTAGAGAAGGTGTTGGCAAGATGTGAAGAAACTGATTTAGTCCTCAATTGGGAGAAGTACCATTTTATGGTAGATGAAGGAATAGTGCTCGGCCACAAGATTTCATCCAAGGGAATTGAAGTAGACAAAGCCAAGGTGGACGTGATCAAGAGATTACCCCCACCAAGTTCGGTTAAAGGAATTCAAAGTTTTCTTGGACATGCAAGTTTTTACAAGAGGTTCATTCATAATTTTTCTAAAATCATTAAACCCTTGTACAATTTGCTTGAACATGATAAAGTCTTCGATTTTGATGTTTCTTGCACCCAAGCATTCGAAACCCTAAAGGAAAAGCTTATCTCGGTACCCATTATCGTTCTACCGGATTGGACGCTACCTTTTGAGCTCATGTGTGATGCAAGTGATTTTACGGTAGGAGCAATCCTAGGCCAACGCACAGGTAAGACCTTCCATGTGATATACTACGCTAGTAAAACTCTTAATAGTGCTCAAGTGAATTACACAACAACGGAGAAAGAATTACTAGCTGTAATTTTCGCATTTGACAAGTTCCGATCCTATTTGATTGGTACAAAGGTAATTGTTCATACGGACCATTCGGCAATTAAATATATATTTGCTAAAAATGATGCCAAACCTCATTTGATTCGTTGGATATTACTTTTACAAGAATTTGATATTGAAATTAAGGACATGAAAGGAACAGAAAACTAAATGGCCGATCACTTATCACGTTTAGAACGTAATAGGGATGAGGACGCGGATCTAGAGATAGGCGATGCATTCCTGGATGAACAACTTTTAGTTACCTCGGCAACCATGGGTGCGCATGCCTCGGCAATCCTCGACGCCGCAGCAGCTCTTGACGCGCACGCCTTGGCAATTTTGGGAGCAGTCGACACGACAGCACATGCATCGAAAATACCCTGGTACGCGGATTTAGTTAATTTCTTTGTTTGTGGTATTTTACCTTATGGCCTTACTCACCAAGGGAAGAAGCGGTTCCTCAATGATGCTAAGCATTACTTTTGGAACGAGCCTCTTTTGTTTAAACAATGTGCAGATCAAGTTATACGCCGATGTGTCCCTGAAGAAGAGCAGCAGAATGTACTCCGGCAATGCCATTCTTCACCATATAGAGGATATTTTGGAGGAACTCGTACCGTGGCCAAAGTTTTGCAATCCAGTTTGTATTGGCCAACACTGTACAAAGATGCCCAATACTTTACAAGCAATGTGATCGTTGCCAGAGGACGGGCAATATCTCTAGACGACATGAGATGCCGCTCCAAAACATCATCGAGGTGGAATTGTTCGATGTGTAGGGGATCGATTTTATGGGACCTTTCCCATGTTCATTCGGTAACCTCTACATTCTACTTGCCATTGACTACGTTTCTAAATGGGTTGAGGCAACTGCAGTTCCCACCAACGATTCCAAGACCGTGCAACGATTCTTTTTAGGATAGATTTATTTATTTTCTTTAAGATTAAAACTATATCTTTCTTTCATATTTATCTTTTTAAGTTTAAGAATTTCTTTATACATCGTTATTTATTTTCTTTTATTAGTTTATCTTTAATTTTAATCCTTATTTGATTTGTCTTTGAATTGTAGGAAAAGAGTTCAAGATAAAGAGGAATTTTGATTCAAGAAGGAAAACATCTTCAACAAGGAAATTAATGGGCTGAATCTAAGGCTTATATAAAGCCTCCAACTTACCCTAATTAGACCCCCTAGCAGTCACCCTTCCCCTAAACTGAAACCCTCTTTTTCTTCTTTCCAAAATTAATCACACTCACCATATTTACTACCTATCTTTTCTATATAACCCATCACCCTTAACTTCCAAGAAACCTATTCATACTTTTCATCTTGCAACTCTTTAGTTTCTTTTATTTTCTTTTCTTTGTTTTTACAAAACTCACAACCAAGATCATCCATGGCATCCAAAATTAAATTTTTGGTTCACCCAAGTTCCTCCAAAGAACCAAGATGCAAGAAGTTTGCTATACCGGTGGTTCAAGAAAGATTTCACTCTAAGTTTGAAAGCCGGAATATTTGCGAAGAACAAGGCTTTGAATACTCCAACTCTCATCAAGATTTCGGCCTTGAACCATTCATCTTCGAGAGGATTGCACATCAAAAGTGGAAAATCTTTTGCCATCAATCGGAACCAGGTAACATCTTATGGGTAAGAGAATTCTATGCTCACTCACCTAACCCGGATAATCCTTATGTTTTGTTCGTGACAAGGCCATACTCATAAGCCCCAAAAACGTCAACACTTTTTACGGGCTCTACATTGAGAAGGATGAGCATCAAGCCTTTGTTGATCAAATCACGCCCAAGCAACTTGACAAGGTGCTTCAAGAACTCACTTTACCGGGAACTCAATGGAACGACGGTAAATACAAGGGCATGGTAAATCGCCTTCGGCTTAAACCCGAGGAAAAGCTATGGAATAAGTTTATTAAAACTTCTTTAATGCTCACCACACACAATACTACCGTTGATATACCACGTCTTTTGCTCATACATTCTATCTTGCATAATCGCATCATTAACATTCAAAAAAATATTTGTGATGAGATTTTTGTATGTAGCTCAAAGGACAAGGGTTCTCTTTTCTTCCCTTGCTTAATTTCCAATCTTTGCAAGGAGATGCATGTCCCAAGTGAGTCCACCGATGAAAAGGCCCTACCAAAGTCCGGTTGGAATCAATCACAAATCCGAAAGCTAATGGAGAGGCACCGGTAAAATCCTCAAGGCCTCCAATTGTCGCGGCAACCCCTGTCGCCTCGGCAACCCCTAATGCCCAAGCACCTAATGCTCGGACAACTCGACCATCAATCCCGGGATACTTTAAAGCACTATTGTAACCATTGGCGAGCCACCTTAGGCAAATTGAAGATCGGCAACTAATGTTCATGCGGTACATGAAGGAGCACAACAATGCCATCACCCAAGTCATCCTAGAAAAGTACCCAGACAGCTGCGTGTCGTTCCTAATCTTTCCGGCTGAGATCCTTGCCACGGCAACCAATGAAGCAGTCACCATGGCAACCGCAACAGATGATGCCACGATAACCTACACCGCAACCAACCCTGAAGATGCCACGGCAACCAACCCTAAAGATGCCACGACAACCAGAGCTAAAGACGTCCCGACAATCACTGTAAAAGCCAAAGGTAAAGCACCTATGCCCGAATCAACTCGTATAGAATCATTGTCTGATTTTTCAGATTCGGACGAGTCCTCCATTACACCAACAAAAACCGCACCAATTGAATCCTCCAAGCGAAAAGCCAATGACATTGATGAAGAGGACGATGAGGACAGCCTCGTACGAGGATCGATTCAACCATCGGCAACAAGGAAACAACCATCGCGTTCAAGCAAGAGAATCAAGACACCGACCAAAAAGAAACTAATCATCCACGACGATGAACTCTTGGAGTAAGTCCTCGTTTACATTTTCTTTATCTTTAATGCATGCATTGAGGACAATGCCTCTCTCGAGTTTGGGGGGGTTGTTAGTAGTTAATTACCATGTTTAGCTACATTTAGGATACATAAATTGCTTGCTATGCCTTTAGTTGGAACAAGAATTGCCTAGATTTGATAAATATCCGATGATGACTTTGCCAATGCACTTAATTGATAGAATTTTTATCCTAGGATAACCGTGGAAAAACTTAGAATTTTACTACGATGCTAAATTTGATGAAACACTGTTGTGGTTTGATTGATTTAAAGAATTCTAGTGAACTTAGGTTGATAATTAAAAAATTTTGAGGGATTAGAATAAAAATTGGATGAATGCTAGAGGTGCCCAAAATTGGCTCTAGTATGTGCTAAGAAATTGATCGCTAGAGGTGCCCGAAACCAGCTCTAGTATGTGCTAAAAATTGATCGTTAGAGGTGCCCGAAACCGGCTCTAGTCGAATAAATTAATTAACTTAAGAAAACTAAAAACAAAACACTAGAGGTGCCCGAAACCGGCTCTAGTTAAAACATGTTAAAAGAACCCAATGAAGTAATTTGAAAACCTCTTGTTTGTATAGAATCCGAAAAATCAACTTGCACACAACTTCGCACACACTCACAAGCATTATAGTTTGATTCCGAGTAACTCCTAAGTTTTCCAAAAAAATGAAAAGCCAATCATACTTTGTGCCCCGGTTCTGAGAATTGAAATCAAGTTCAAAGCTAAGTTTGTGAAAATTGAAGTCTTGGCAGGTAATTATTAGTTTGTATTGCTTGAGGACAAGCAATAGTTCGAGTTTGGGGGTGTGATAAGTTCTCAAAAGTACTATTTTTCTTACCCTTTTTACTCATATTATTGTTAGACTTAGGCTCATATTAGTTACATAATTAGTCATTCATGCATTAATCCATGTTTCCTTCCATCGTTGAGCTTGATTGCGTAACTTGGTTGTTTTTGTGGGAAAAGATGCTGCTTTGGTGTGTTTTGTGTGTATGTGCAGAATCACTTGCCAAAGGAAGGCTAGAGCTAGTTTCCAGGGCAATACATGAAGGAGATACCGAGCTAGTTGCTAGGGCAATGCATGAAGGAGACGCCGAGCCAGTTGCCAGGGCAATTGTCAACAAAGAATAAGGTGATATGGTAGTCGAAATTGATGACTAGACAAGCCCAAGATGACGTGGAGCAAAGCTAAATCCCAAAGGAGTTTGATTTCCATGAAGAGGTTAAAGAAGAATTAAATTTCAAGAAGATAGGAGAAGTTCTAGAAGGAATATAATTATAATAAAGAATTATATTCTTTAAACATAATTTAACTCCAACTTAACTTCCTCCTCAAAGAAGGACTTTGACCTAGCCCTATAAATTAGAGGTCATGCCGTCAACTCCAAAGGGGGAGAAAGAGTGGAGAGAATTTTCGACAAGCTTCAAGGGGAGATCTCGACAAGAAGGCTTCATCCATTCTTCATCATTTTCTTTCTTGTTCAATTGGGTTCATGCTAGGAATTCTTTGTCTTGTGTTTCTTTGGAACCTAGCCATGAACTAAATCTATTTGGCTATGGTTATTGTGTTTTGTTGTTGTGAGAAACAATTGGATTTTGTTTAGGTAATAAGAGTTTGCACTTTCAATTCAAGGTTTACTTGCGCGTAATAAGTGATACGCAAATGTGCAAGTATACACGTCGCAAGTAATAAAGTGATACGAGTATCGAGTATCGTCTCCACAGGGATTGGTTTGGGCCACTTTGCTTAAGTTTCTGACTTTGTGAAAATAAAAACACAATTGATAATAGAGGTTTTAATTAACGAGAAAAGTAAAAGCAATAAACTAAAAGAATAGATGAAAGAAAAAGAGAGAATAGGCCAGGTTATCGTGAGTTGAGGTGTGATAGCCGATTGGATCGTCTTGGTAAAAGAGAGTGCAAGGGTTGCTTTCGGTTGCCGTGGCAACTTGCGTGGGTTGCCTTGGCAACTAATCGATGGTTGCCTCGGGCAACTAGCTGGGCAACTACTTGGGCGTCGGGCAGCAACTTCAAGGTTCGGCGGAGCGTTCTTCAATGGTTTCTTCTTATCCCTAAGTCGAAACTCTAGCTACTTGTGCGTGCCTTGATAATACATCCCTGCGTGAATCAAGGGTGAACAACAACCAATCTTGCGCTCCTCTTAGCCGTTGAAATCCTTAACTTATTCCTAAGCCGGATTAATCTTCACCATCATTGGATTGAATAAAGACCATACTCATTCGTTTCTTGAATCTAACTCTCCCGATATTAGATAAATAGATGAAGTTACGAGACCCTCTCCCAATTCACTCGCAAACAAGAATAAAAGCCAAGAATGAGTAAACCTTGAATAGAAAAGTGCAAACTCTTATTACCTAAACAAAATCCAATTGTTTCTCACAACAACAAAACACAATAACCCCAACCGATCAAGTTAGTTCATGGTTGGGTTCAAAAGATATACAAAGAATAATCCCCAAACTATGAATCTAATGGAAGCAAAGAAGAAGAAGAAGTCGAAATTTTCCCTAATGCTCTCTTGTCGAAATCTCTCTTTTTCTCTATAAGTTGTCGAAATGTCCATCCTATTTATAGGGCTAGGCCAAAGTCCTTCTTTGAGGAGGAGTTTATGTTGGAATTAAATTATCTTTAAAGAATATAATTCTTTATTATAATTGTATTCCTACTAGAACTTCTCCTATCTTCTTGGAATTTAATTCTTCTTTAATCTTTGCATGGAAATCAAATTCCTTTGGCTTTGGGCTTTGCTCCACGTCATCTTGGGCTTGTCTAGTCATCAATTTCGACATCCCTATTGCATTTTCTCTTTGTCGACAATTGCCATGGCAACTGGCTCGGCGTCTCCTTCATGCATTGCCCTGGCAACTAGCTCGGCATATCCTTCATGCATTGCCCTGGCAACTAGCTCGGCATTGCTTTGGCAAGTGATCCTGCACATACACACACAAAAACACACCAAAGCAGCATCTTTTTCCACAAAAATCACCAAGTTATGTAATCAAGCTCAACAGTGGAAAGAAACATGAATTAATGCATGAATAACTAATTATGCAACTAATATGAGCTTAAGTCTAACAACAATATGAGTAAAAAGGGTAATAAAAATAGTACTTTTGAACACTTATCACTCATTCTTGACTTTTATTCTTGTTTGCAAGTGAATTGGGAGAGGATCTCATAACTTCATCTATTTATCTAATATCGGGAGAGTTAGATTCAAGAAATGAATGAGTATGGTCTTTATTCAATCTATTGATGGTGAAGATTAATCTGGCTTAGGAATAAGTTAAGGATTTCAACGGCTAAGAGGAGCGCAAGATTGGTTGTTGTTCACCTTTGATTCACGCAGGGATGTATTATCAAGGCATGCACAAGTAGCTACAGTTTCGACTTAGGGATAAGAAGAAACCATTGAAGAACGCTCCGTCGAACCTTGAAGTTACTACCCAGCCGCCCAAGTAGTTGCCCAGCTAGTCGCCCAGGCAACCATCGATTAGTTGCCAAGGCAACCCCGCTGTGCAAGTTGCCATGGCAACTGAGTTGCCCTTGCACTCTTTTACCAAGACGATCCAATCGGCTATCACACCTCAACTCACGATAACCTGGCTTATTCACTCTATTTTAATTTCATCTATTCTTTAGTTTGTTGCTCTTAGTTTACTCATTAGTTATAAGTCCTACAATCACCTACTTGTGTTTTTCTTTTCCAGTGCAGTAACTTAAGCAAAGTGGCCCAAACCAATCCCTGTGGAGACAATACTCGATACTCATATCACTTTATTACTTGTGACGTGTATACTTACACAATTGCGTAGCACTTATTACACGCAACAAGTTCCACAAAACATCTCCCAAAACACAATAGGCACCCCATTGCCCTTATTCATTATAGTCTAAACCAAGACATACTTTGGAAACAAATCTTGCCAAGATCCCCTTGCTTCTTGCTGCCTTCCAAGACCTCAATTATCTGCATTGATGGACAACAAGATGTAAGCACACAAGGCTTAGTGAGGAATGCTCAAAACAACCACCATCAATGCATTTAAAACCATATATTTAACATCATCCTTTAAAAACATCATCATCATCATCATGCCCCTTTTGAAAACATGCACTTTATATCATTAAAACTTGCATAATAAACCATATGCTACATTTATCATTAATCAACAGCAAATCCCATTGCTAACCCTCCACTTAAGCCTTCCCATACATTACTACCAAATGCAAAGCTTAAGGAGAAACATGTATAAATCATATTATACAACATAAAACATTTCAATGATACATTAACAATTATATTGGCTTACAAGTGATCAGTATCAAGTCCATTAACAAATTTTTTTATCGGATACACGGATTCAACAAGTGTTAACCCAACACTTCAAGCCATCTCAACCGGAATAACGATACAATCACAATCGCGGTACAATAACAACTGGGTACACTTTCAACCCACAGGGAAACCCATCCCTCTCATCGATTAGATGCTTAACCCCACTAACGGGAGTATTCAGTACCGTTAAACCCCTCTATCGTTAGGGTACTTGGATGGAGTATTCGGTATACAATATAAACCCCTCAACATCCAAGGCGACTTATTTTACAATGCACTCAATCCTATGGCCGGCCAACTATATCCGATAACAATTTTAAAACCACATCACTTGCCAATATAATTAACCATTTAACATTTACCTCACTGTTTTAAACAAGCATTAACCAAAACACTTTTCCAAAGCAACAACCATGCTTTAAACCACAAGTATGAACCACATACTTACAAGGATCACTTACCATGTGCATCATTCAGCATTTCATGCTTAAAACCAGTGTATCAAATACTTTAAAACATGCTTAAACAATAGGTAACATGTAAATTAAAACAAGTGCATAAAACCATTTCAAACTAGCACGACCGAGAGAGATATCCATTTTATACTTACTTTCGAGTCTAGGTAAGCGTTTCAAGCTCTACCATAACTCCCAAAAGTCTGTTTCCAAAACATCAAAAAGCTTTAAACCATATTCTCACTCACCGATACGCGAAACCTCAATTTGCCGATGCGAAAACAAGCGTCTGAAGCCTCTAAAGCTTCCCCAATCACTTCCGGATCCATCTCCCCTGTTTTAACCACATTACAACAGAGGATTAATGCATCTCCATGCATTTAAAACACTGCAACAACAGATCCTCACGGATTCACACATTCACCTCACAATTACCCAATCACAACAACCGAAAACACCATCTAATCCTTTCCAAACATAACCCAACCACAACTTATCACTCTAACATAACTTTTATCATCAAATAACATCTAAAAACAGAATCAAAACAACCTAACACCTCCAGCAACCAAACAACCATCACAACTCCACAAAAACAAAATTCTAACAACCTAAACAATTAGAGATTCAAGAGTTTCGAGATTCCATTGTTAAAAAAGACTTATCAACATTATTATACATCCATAATATGTTTAAAATCAATCTAAATCACTGGAAAACAGATCCAATTCGGATCTTTTGCTATTTCATCAATTTTACCCAATTAAATCAATTAATTCAATATATAAACACAAAATCAGATTATAAACCATAAATCAATGATCAAATACTTGGGAATATCAATAAAGAACCATTCAATAGAGGAGATCATGGACCTTACCCCTATTGTGTGATTTCTACCTCAATTCGCTTGTTTAAAGCTAGGAAAACACAAGATTTCAATGAGGTTTTGTAAATCAAAGTCAAATAATCAATTGTATATCAATAATATAAGTAAAAAGGATCCCTCACCTCTGGTTTTTGATGAAAACTTGGGTGTTTGGCAGAAAAGAAGTGGAGAGAAAAGTTACGTCAATTTTCATTAAAACCAAATAACTAACTTTAATATCTAAAATCTCTTTTAATTAACTTTTAAAACACATGTTAAAATGATTTAATTGAAGGTACAAATCACCAGCAAAAACTTGGTAAATTAACTCCTTAAGGATTCTAAGAATTTGACCTCTTTTCATTTTAGTCACTTTAAAAATAGTTTTCAAACATTGCATTTTGGTCACTAGCCAAAATGTCATACCTCCACATCTCATATTCCAAAATTGATTCCACCAATATTAATCAAATATTAAAACATGATTTTTAACCATTTTTACATATTTTTATCTCACCGAAAAATAAACGGTCCTGAATCCGACTCGAATCCCTAAACTGATCCACCAAACCGTCTAAAAAACCTCAAAACCGCAAGGCCCAAAAACCGGGGTGTTACAATCATGAAATCATGTAACATATTTTTCATGTATCATGTAATTATGTAACATCTGTATCATATATCATGTAGCATCTATATCATGTATCATTTGTATCATGTATCATCTCTGTCATATGCATCGTGTATTGTCATGCAGTCATTTGCATGCTCATGATCTACCAGGTAATCATCTTGTTATTATTATCATCGTGTCCGGCTAGAGGCCCATGGAAACCCCGTAGCCTATTTGCACCGTAGTGCCTTGTGGAGTACGTACTCGAGAGGACGCTCTTTGCTCCTCATATAAGTACGCTTTTTGCTCCTTATATTAAAAACACCTCGCTAGTGCCATTTTCACACCAAAGTGTATCTTGCTTCATTTTAATCTTGTTATTATCCATATTCCATGTATAAACATGCATTGCCATTATGCAGAATGCATCATTATTAATGCAAACAATAATTCGTACTTGGTATTCCCTCAAGCTTGCCATGTCGAGCATTATATCATATCATGTACTATAAAGAAATGCAATGACAATTTCAATGTAATGCAAACATTTAGAAATGCACTCACCTGGGCCATGTAATAGTATGCGTCACTAAGCTCACTCGAGGTTCTTATTTTTCTTTTTATCACTGATTCTCCCTCGATCTCTTTTAGAAGTGTATAAGACCAATCAAACATATTTATCATTTCTCTTGCGTTAAACTTAAACTTAATATTGCTAACTTGATTCTTAAACATAACTATTCGAATATAAAATTTTCTGAAAGTTTCCCCAATATTCTTCAAAGTTATCGAGTTGGTCCCTAGGTCCTTAGTGACCATTTTGAACATTAAACAATTGTTCAAGCCTAATTTGAACAATTTCCATAATTAATTACTTATTTTGGACTATTTTCTTTTTAGTCCTTAAACTTTATAAAAGTGACATTTTAGTCACTACTTCACTTTTGTACATAAATTCATGTACAATTAAACTATTTATTTATTTCTAACATCCTTAGAAATTTTCCTTCAACCTTTAAAATTTATTCACTTTGGTCCTTCACACATTCTTTATTTCAAAATAAGTTCCTTATCTTTCCTTTCTTGACATTTCAATCCTTTAACTTTCATAACATGCTTGAATCTTCAACTCTAGCTCATTTTCATCCAAGCCATTATCAAAATAATAAATTTCCAAAATAATACTCTATTTTCCCTTTCTTGCCAAAATGGTCCTCTTTTATCATTTCAAGCCAATTTGATCACATTTTCAGTAATTACTCTTTAATCCCTCCTTAATCTAATATTTTCAAAATCCCCCTTTTACTTTTTGAAGTTGCCGAATAGGTCCCCAAAATTTTCCAAATGTACAATTTTGGTCCTAAATTATCAATTCAAGATCAAAATATTATTTTCTATCCATTTCCAACATCAAATAATTTTTTGACAATTTAGCCCCAAATTTCTTTAAAATGCCAAAGTGGTCCTCTAACCTTTCAAAATTTTCATTTTGGTCCCTAATCACCAATTCAAGCTGCTTTGACCATAATTCAATAATTCCAATGCTAAAATAAATTTTCTAATAATTTCCCTTAATTTCCTCAATCTTTTCGAAATGGTCCCTATAATTTCAATTGGGGAAATTATTTAATCTAACATCAAATTCAAGCTCTCAACATCATAATCTATTCAATTTCATCCTCAATTTAACTCCCTAACCAAAATCCCCAATTCTTAGGGTTAGGGTTTATAATCTTGGACATGGAATTAATCCAAATTCAACTTGATTCCATGTTTTAAATCATCAATTGAACTAATTACAACCCTTATTTCATCATAAGCTTCAATTTCCATAATCATCTTCATCAATAACATGAACTAAAATTAACTTTTATTATGCAATATTACTATCAAAATGAAGAGAATCAAGTGTAGAACAATTTACCTAAATTAGTTTTGCTTGGAACTTGTCTTGATTCTTCAATTTTGGACTTGAAAATTTGAAAATTTTCTTTCCCCTTTCTTCTCCAATATTTCGAACAGCCTTGGGCTGAAGATGAGATAGTTTTTTCTCATATTTTGACTATTTTAATCCATGTGTAAAGGTTACATGAATTTTAAATTCATTTAACTAGTGAAATTACTAATTTGCCCTTTTATTATAATGGCCAAGATTCAATCTCATCAAAATCAATGGTCATGATTTAATCCATGTGTAAATCTTCTTCCAAAATTGACCTCAAAGTTCCAAAATATTTCAAAAATGCCATCCATGGCAAATGACCAATTTGCCCTCCAACTAGACTTTATTTACAACTAGACTTAAAATTTGCCATTCCATAAAAATTGAACCAAATTGGTTCCATTCTAACCAGCCTCCTTCCCCAAAATATCATAAATTTTAATTTATAAAATTTATAATATTTATTCGATCCAAATATTCGAATTTCATTCAATACGATTTCCAAAATTTTCTTTCTTTGAGCTTTATAACCACTCCATCATATTCTAACTAAATCTAGTTAGAATCTCACCAACATTAACAAAATATTCATAAAATAATATTTTATGAATTTTCCACAATCTTTGGAATTGCCTTTAAAATTTCAATTCGATCCCATATATCGTTTTCCATAAAATACTTCTATTGCGATTTTACCTTTTTCCAAGCTATTGGATTTATTCCAAAAATTCTATATTTCCATATTCGGGAAATAAACTCCATTATCCCATAAAAACTTCCTTTTCCAAGGACTTAGACTGAATTTTTCTAACTCAGTCTATTATTCCGATAATTATCGAAAATCTTCATAGAATAAAATTTCTCTTAGAATTCCTTTATCGATAATCCATACGAATTTTTTCTACTCTTACTGAGTCCAAAATATCGATCAGAAACACTTTTATGGGACCTTCTCGGAGGTCACCCATTTTAATATTTCCCTGGCCTGAACACGCTTAACAATTTTATTCGATCCAAATTCGAATAATATAAGCCTCGTATGAAAAATACGGTAACACAGAAATACCACTCTTGGGGGTGAACTATCCAATTACGGGGTTAAATTACATAACTTTTCAAAATTACACTTTGGTCCCCTAAACTTTTCCAAAGTTTACACTTTAACCCCTAAACTTTCAAAAATTACATTTTAGTCACTAAGCAAGAATTGGGATATTACAATTCCTACCCCTTAAGAAAATTCATCCTCGAATTTTCAAAATTTACCCGTTGGGGGTGAACTATCCATTTACGGGGTTAAATTACATAACTTTTCAAAATTACACTTTGGTCCCCTAAACTTTTCCAAAGTTTACACTTTAACCCCTAAACTTTCAAATTTACATTTTAGTCACTAAGCAAGAATTGGGATATTACAATTCCTACCCCTTAAGAAAATTCATCCTCGAATTTTCAAAATTTACCCGTTTCAAAACAATTTCATATATTGTTTATTCATTCTATCTTCAGTTTCTCAAATGACTTTCTCTACTTTATGATTTCTCCAGAGAGCCTTAATTAGTAGAATTTTCTTATTCTTTAATTCTTTGACTTCGTATGCTAAGATTTTCACTGCTTCTTCTTCATACTTCAAATCTAGTCACAGTTTAATTTTTTCAAAAGTAATTACATGTGAAGAATCTGATCAATACTTCCAAAGCGTGAATACGTGAAACACATCATGAATCTTGCTCAAATCTGAAGATCAAGCCAATTGGTAAACCATTGGTCTCACTCTTTTTTAGAATTTCATATGGCTCTATAAATTTGGGACTAAGCTTTTCTTTTTCGACTAAAACATAATCACCATCTTCCAAGGTGAACCATTTAAAAACAATTTTTCTCTAACTTTATATTCAACATCATTTTTCTTTTTATTTGCATAGGCCTTTTGTCAATCCAAGGTGGCCCTAAAATTTTGCTGAATAATCTTTACTTTATCCTCCATGTCTTGTGTTAATTCAACTCCTCCAACATTTGAGTTATTATGCACATTTCGATCTTGTAACTCGGATCAAATAAAATAAGTTTGGCATTTTCTTCCATATGCCATCCTGATACTTGCTTGATAACTATTATTGTAAGCAAATTCAGCCAAAGGCAAGTACTTTTCCTATGATCCCGCAAACTAAATTGCACTAGTTTGTAACATATCCTCAAGAATTTGTATGATCCGCTCAAATTGCCCATTTGTTTGCGGATGCAAACTGTACTAAAATTTAATTTAGTACCTATAGCTTCAAATAACGTACCCCAATACCTTGAAATAAACATTAGGTCTCTGTTTGACACTATCAATGCTGAGACACCATGTAGTCTTACTGTCTCTCAAACATAAAGTTCTACATATTTATCCAGCGAATAATCCATTCAAACTGGAATAAAGTGATCAAACTTTGTCAAACAATCCATAATGCCTCATATTGAATTCTTTTTACTTGATTTAGCTGGCAATCCCATTTTAAAATCCATTGTTACTCGTTCCCATTTCCATTAGGGAATGGAGTTAGATTGAAGTAATCCATAAGTATTTGGCCATAGTTTCGAATCTTTAAATCTTGATACATCTTATTACTCATTGGGTGCATAATTAATGAACTATAATTGGCCTCCGTTAATATTTTCTCTCTTCAGATATCGTCAGAAACATATACTTTACCTCAGTAATATAATCAACCACTTGGCTTAATTTCATAGTTCTGTACTTTACTATTTCCAGCTTATCTCCTCATTTCAAGACATTTTTCATCTGAAGACTACATATCCTTGATTTAATCCAATAAAGTTGGCTTTAACTGACATTCTGCTGTTAAGGAACCATTTTGTCCCTCAAATAATTGTGCATTCAGCATGAGCAAGACAGACAATGTTTTTCGGCTAAGTGTAATTACTACAACATTAGCCTTTTCACAATGATAATCAATAACTACATCATAATCCATTTAAAATTCAACCCATCTTCGTTGTCACATATTCAGATCTTTTTGTATCATCAGATACTTAAATTTTCATGATCCGTATAAATATGACACCTTTTTACAATATAAACAACATCGCCAGATTTTCAAAGCAAATCATAACTGCCATTTTCAAGTCATGTGTTGAATAGTTCCTTTCATGAGTTTTGAACTGCCTTGATGCATATGTTACTACTCGACCTTCTTGCATCAACACGCTACTTAAACCATAAAGAGATACATCATTGTACAGAGTATATTCTTTCATGGTTCTGATTGAATTAGAACTGGTACTTCAATTCGAATTTTCTTTAATCTTTCGAAACTTTCGTAACAACCAGAACTCATATATAGAAAACTTGGCGTAAGCTGCTAATCTCTTAAAGTTTGTAGTACCATACGAAGATGGTAATCATGCTCAACTTCGATCTTTGAATAAATCAAAATAGCATCTATGAAGATCACAACAATCCAGATAGGGTTGGAATACCTTGTTCATCAAATCCATGAATACAACAGGGGTATTCGTCAAACCAAAAGACATTACTAGAAACTCGTAGTGTCCATAACGAGTTCTAAATGTTGTTTTCAGTACATCTTCTTCTTTGACTTTAAGTTGATAATACCCGATCGAAGATCTATCTTCGAGAACATTGTTGCACCTTTAAACTGATCAAATAGATCTTCAATTCTTGATAGGGGATACTTGTTCTTAATTGTTACTTTACTCAACTGCCGTAGGGAACCATCTTTCTTCTTTACAAATAGCACCAGAGCACCCCATGGTAATACACTCGGTCGAATATAACCCCTGTCTAGCAATTCTTGTAATTGAGCCTTTAGTTCCCTTAACTCCATTGGTGCTATCTTATATGGTGCCATTGATATCAGCTCGGTTCCAGGATAAATATCGATCTCAAACTGTATTTCCCTATCCGGAGGTAACCCTGGTAACTCATCCGGAAATACATCATAAAATTCCTTTACAATCGGGATATCTTTAATCTTCTTAAGAGACTTTTGAGTATCCACCACATAAACCAAACATGCTTCACATCCATTACATAACAACATTTGAGCGATCGTTGCAGAGATTATTGGCTCTAAATAGTCAGTTCTTTCTCCTACAAGGATTATTTCAAAACCGTCAGGTCCTTGAAGTACCAACCTTTTCTTCTTGCACTTCATATCTATATCATATGCAGCTAGCCAATCCATTCCAAGAATGACTTCAATTTCATAAATGGAAGTTCCATTAAATATGTCTAAGAGAATTATTGACAATCACATTACTAAATATTCTCCATAGAAGTATTTCTCTCTGCTACTATCTTAATACCAATGTATATTAATCAAACCCGAATCAATTAAAACAATTACAGGTTCTTTCCATAGCCTTCGCTCTGTTCATAGTCTCTTGGAAATTTGCTAAGTTCATGCCAAATAAAATTTCCTTGGGCCTTGGACAAAGCTTCTCTATAAATCATTCACATCGAGTCATTTTGATCAGCATCCATATAACTGCGTATCGACTTAGTCTATAAAAATCTAACTCGTATTCATAAACAGTACGAGTACCTTATTCAAACTTAGGACTGCTGCAACAATTTTCTTTTAACTAGTTGCCAACATACTTGGCTTTAAACATTCTTCTTTCTTCGATGCCCATAATTAAACATTTATCCCAGTCCCTCAGTACTTAACATCATCTATTTTTACTGAAACTTATTCATGTTATTGAGAAGCATAATTAAGTTACACAGTAGTGCATCAGTAACATGACATCCTAGGGGCATGTACTTTAACATTAAATCACTTTAAACTCGATTTAGCTTTTAGAATCGGCTAAACCTGTAGCCCTGATACCAATTAAATGTAACACCCTTAACGTATACTCGTAGGCCGAATATACATTAAAGATATTACAAAATTTTGGAAAAGATCTTGACTCGATTTTTTTCCAACTTTTAGTTTAACCCTTCCTCTGTTTTAAATTTAAAATTATGTCGTCTAGTTGCAACTAGTTTTAACCATTAATTGGTTTACAAAACTTATAATTGAGTTATTGAAATAAAAATATAACTCAAGTTGAAAACTATGTGTGCTGCCTAGACTCTTTCTTGATTTTTAAAAACTTATACACGATTAAGGTTAAACTGTGTTTAACTGTACTAAAATTCATCACTACTATTGGCAAACTATATTTCTAAATCTATTCATCACAAAAACATATCTTTAACTAGTAAACATATACTTTAAAACAGTTCAACTATAAAATATTTACATGCCCACTAGATATCAATTTACGACAAGGATGTACTTACTGTGAGTTACTGCAGTAACTTGATTTTTCCAAAGGTTCAGCTCCTCTTCGCTAGGCATTTCCGGAGAACCTACGTGTGACATAAGACACACGCTAAGTATGAACTTAGTGAGCCAATTAAACTTATTTATTTAAACATGAGTTGATGATATATAATATTTCATAGAAGAGTGCATTTCATATTTCTCTACGACAAGGCAAGTATGTGTCATGTATCATAGCTATCATATAAATCATGTTATCATTGCATAATATATTTTCTATTATGGACATGATTTCATCATGTAATCATTTGCATATCATGTACTTTATCATGGTCATGCTTCATCATGCCATCATTTGCATAACATGTATTCTATCATATAGCATGTAATATTTCTATCATGTATCATGTAACATTCTATCATATATCAATAACATTTCTATCTCGTATGTCATGTACTTCACAGTCATGTAACATGTAACTTATTTTTCAAGTATCATGAAATCATGCAACATCTTTTTCATGTATCATGTAATTATGTAACATTTGTATCATATATCATGTAGCATCTATATCATGTATCATGTAACATTTGTATCATGTATCATCTCTGTCATATGAATCATGTATTGTCATGCAGTCATTTGCATGCTCATGATCTACCAGGTAATCATCTTGTTATTATTATCATCGTGTCTGGCTAGAGGCCCATGGAAACCCCGTAGCCTATCTGCACCATAGTGCCTTGTGGAGTACGTACTCGAGAGGACGCTCTTTGCTCCTCATATAAGTACGCTCTTTGCTCCTTATATTAAAAACACATCGCTAGTGCCATTTGCACCCCAGGGTGTATCTTGTTTCATTTTAATCTTGTTATTATCCATATTCCATGTATAAACATACATTGTCATTATGCAGAATACATCATTATTTATGCAAACAATAATTCGAACCTGATATTCCCTCAAGCTTGCCATGTCGAGCATTATATCATATTATGTATTATAAAGAAATGCAATGCAAATTTCAATGTAATGCAAACATTTAGAAATTCACTCACCTGGGCCATGTAATAGTATGCCTCACTAAGCTTACTCGAGGTTCTTATTTTTCTTTTTATCACTGGTTCTCCTTTGATCTCTTTTAGAACTGTATAAGACCAATCGAACATATTTATCTTTTCTCTTGCGTCAAACTTAAATTTAATATTGCTAACTTGATTCTTAAACATAATTATTCAAATATAAAATTTTCTGAAAGTTTCCCTAATATTCTTCAAAGTTGTCGAGTTGGTCTCTAGGTCCTTAGTGACCATTTTGAAAATTAAACAATTGTTCAAGCCTAATTTGAACAATTTCCATAATCAATTACTTATTTTGGACTATTTTCTTTTTAGTCGTTAAACTTTATAAAAGTGACATTTTAGTCACTACTTCACTTTTGTACATAAATTCATGTACAATTAAACTATTTATTTATTTCTAACATCCTTAGAAATTTTCCTTCAACCTTTAAAATTTATTCACTTTGGTCCTTCAAACATTCTTTATTTTGAAATAAGTCCCTTATCTTTCTTTCTTGACATTTCAATCCTTTAACTTTCATAACATGCTTGAATCTTCAACTCTAGCTCATTTTCATCTAAGTCATTATCAAAACAATAAATTTCTAAAATAATACTCTATTTTCCCTTTCTTGCCAAAATGGTCCTCTTTCATCATTTCAAGCCAATTTGATCACATTTTCAGTAATTACTCTTTAATCCCTCCTTAATCTAATATTTTCAAAATTCCCCTTTTTACTTTTTGAAGTTGCCGAATAGGTCACCAAAATTTTCCAAATGTACAATTTTGGTCCTAAATTGTCAATTCAAGATCAAAATATTATTTTCTATCCATTTCCAGCATCAAATAAATTTTTGACAATTTAGCACCCAATTTCTTCAAAATGCCAAAATGGTCCTCTAACCTTTCAAAATTTTCATTTTGGTCCCTAATCACCAATTCTAGCTACTTTGACCATAATTCAATAATTCCAATGCTAAAATAAATTTTCTAATAATTTCCCTTAATTTCCTCAATCTTTTTGAAATGGTCCCTATAATTTAAATTGGGGAAATTATTTAATCTAACATCAAATTCAAGTTCTCAACATCATAATCTATTCAATTCCATCCTCAATTTAACTCCCTAACCAAAATACCCAATTCTTAGGGTTAGGGTTTATAATCTTGGACATGGAATTAATCCAAATTCAACTTGATTCCATGTTTTAAATCATCAACTCAACTAACTACAACCCTAATTTAATCATAAGCTTCAATTTCCATAATCATCTTCATCAATAACATGAACTAAAATTAACTTTTATCATGCAATATTACTATCAAAATGAAGAGAATCAAGTGTAGAACAATTTACCTAAATGAATTTTGCTTGGAACTTGTCTTGATTCTTCAATTTTGGACTTGAAAATTTGAAAATTTTCTTTCCCCTTTCTTCTCCAATGTTTCGAACAGCCTTGGGCTGAAGATGAGATAATTTTTTTCTCATCTTTTGACTATTTTAATCCATGTGTAAAGGTTAAATGAATTTTAAATTCATTTAACTAGTAAAATTACTAATTTGCCCTTTTATTATAATGGCCAAGATTCAAGCTCATCAAAATCAACGGCCTTGATTTAATCCATGTGTAAATCTTCTTCCAAAATTGCCCTCAAAGTTACAAAATATTTCAAAAATGCCATCCATGGAAAATGACCAATTTGCCCTCCAACTAGACTTTATTTACAACTAGACTTAAAATTTGCCATTCCATAAAAATTGAAACAAATGGTTCCATTCTAACCAGCCTCCTTCCCCAAAATATCATAAATTTTAATTTATAAAATTTATGATATTTATTCGATCCAAATATTCGAATTTCATTCAATACGATTTCCAAATTTTCTTTCTTTGAGCTTTATAACCACTCCAGCATATTCTAACTAAATCTAGTTAGAATCTCACCAACATTAACAAAATATTTATAAAATAATATTTTATGAATTTTTCATAATCTTTGGAACTGTCTTTAAAATTTCAATTCGATCCGATAAACCGATATCCATAAAATACTTCTACTGCGATTTTACCTTTTTCCAAGCTATTGGATTTATTCCGAAAATTCTATATTTCCATATTCGGGAAATAAGATCCATTATCCCATAAAAACTTCCTTTTTTCAAGGACTTAGACTGAATTTTCCTAACTCAGTCTATTATTCCGATAATTATCAAAAATCTTCATAGAATAAAATTTCTCTTAGAATTCCTTTATCGATAATCCATACGAATTTTCTCTACTCTTATTGAGTCTAAAATATCGATCAGAAACACTTTTATGGGACCTTCCCGGAGGTCACCCATCCTAATATTTCACTGGCTTGAGCACGCTTAACAATTTTATTCGATCCAAATTCGAATAATATAAGCATCGTATGAAAAATTCGGTAACACAGAAATACCACTCTTGGGGATGAACTATCCATTTACGGTGTTAAATTACATAACTTTTCAAAATTACACTTTGGTCCCTAAACTTTTTCAAACTTTACACTTTAACACCTAAACTTTCAAAAATTACATTTTAGTCACTAAGCAAGAATTGGGATATTACAATAATGGCCAAAACTTGTGCCCACAGTATGTATATATTGTGATAATCAAGAAACATTTGGTAGAGCACAGAACGTAACGGTAAGTCGAGGCATTTGCGTCACCGACATAATATTATTAGACAACTAATCTCAACTAGAATTATCTCTATTGATTTTGTAAAATCAAAGGATAACATTGCATATTCGTAATCAAACAGTTTAATTTTTCATCCACTATATAAAGGTTAGTTGCGACTCATTTTCACAACTTTGAACAACTCAACAACGAAAACATTATTTACAATATCCAAAAATCCATGCATGGAAAAATGTTTTCGGTTTTTGGTGATAGAGGAATGCAAGAATGTGTTCGATTGTTTACTGCAATTGTGCTACTGCTATGAACGTTTGTTGTTGTATCCTAGGAGATAGACGTCCAACGTTACTCAAGCACCAAGAAGAGAACGAATCTGTCTTAAGAAAATTGTTTATACAAACCTCAACAAATTTTTTTCTGATTTTTAACCATGTCCAATTTTAGGTTCTATTTTTGATTTATTACTATTATTTATTTTCTTACGGCATTCTATTATATTTGAATTATTACTGCACAATTTTTCTAACAATATTAAAATTCACATCCATCTCTGTATCATTAAACCATAAAACAAAAAACTACATGTATAGATACAATCACAATAACTATAAATTACAACCCACGTTTAATCACGTAATTCACATCATTTTCAAAGTGGGAAAATGCTAACAAGCCGATGATATTTTCTGCATATATAGATAGGGCACATGCATACATGCATGCATGTACATGATATCAATTTAGCACGCATGAAATATTTGAGCAGAAACAAGAGACAGTAGTGTAGTGTCGGACCACTTCCCCCTGCATCGATGTTCCAGCCAGCCCACGACTCGTCAGTACTTTCTTCTTCATGCGTCATACAAACACAATTACAAGATTCCCATTCCATGCTAATCTATATCCTTTTTATAAACCTTAGTGTCAAATAGCCACAGGGGCCGCAATTAACTTTAGAGTCGAAACAAAACGAATCGAATTTTAATTCTGATGACAAATTCTTCTTACATTAATTCGATATTTTGTTTTAAAAATATCAAACTCTTTCTCATATGTTATATATTTAATGCATGGAATTGATGTTATATATTAACTCAAATTCTAATTGTTATTTAAGTTGGACTTTATTATAATTATAGTGATTGAAAGATGTACGGTAATAAGATTTATTTAGTACCTAAATATTTGTATTATATACCTGAAATAAAGAATGGAACTCGATGAGTTATGTCAATACAAGAAAGAATGGAACCAGAAAAGAAAATTGTCGACAACAATTTTACATAAAATACTTCTATAGAAGTAAAGAAAGAAAATGAGGATTGTATATAGAAATTTATCCAAAAATATAGATATTGAATTTGGATACATCAAAGATAGCAAAATGAAACATACTCTAAATATTAATGTATTTGAAATTTATGTTATTTTACTGTTATTAATAAGGATATAGTTTATTGAATATTAGTTCTAGTGGCTAGTTCTTTGCTTATTTTAGATGTCATAAAAAATTATCACTTATTCAATAAATTTAACTTTGTTTTATTCAAAGCTTATGGTTATAAGTTTGTCTAATCTCCTTAAAAACATCTGAAAATTTAAATAGATTTTGATTGAACAACTCTTTATTTCATTTTATTTGTTTATTAAATAAAATATAGTATACTTAAAACTGAATTTAGTGTAAATAATATAATAAATTATCATAAGGTAAAATGATGCATGCATACATAACACTTATCTTTTAATATTTGTCAAATTCATGGTAAGAAGAATAAATTATATCAGAATTTTCAACAAACCAAACACCTTGATGTAGTAACAAACCTTTCATCCATCTTTTTATACGCAACACTCTTCTTTCACATCTGATATACCAAATGAGCCGTTAGAGCACACTGTTCATAACTTGTTTTGTCAAATTATTAATAGTGAATGCAAATATAATACATATTTTCTAGATTAATGAGTTGAAATTCAAATATAAAATTGAGAGATATTTTTTTAATATTTTTATAAAAAATATTATTAATAAATAAACGAGCTTGTTCATAAACATAATCAAATCGAACGCACATTTGTTCATGTTCGTTTGTTTATTAAACGAACATAAAAAATTTATTCATACTCGTTTATTTAACTTAATAAACGAATATTATACGAATAATTTATTAAATGTTATGTTCATATACACCTCTATAAAAATGGAAAGATAAAAAATGTCTTAACTTTCAAGTTTGACTTGGAAAATTGTGGAACCTAATTTTTTTAATTTAAGAATCATAAAAATTAAAAATAATAATAATAAACCTAACTTAAAAATTTTAATTTTTAGAATTAAAAATTTTATTTTTTTGGGCATGGGGTGAGTCATGCCTAGGTAGGCTCACCCCTAAATGCACTCATGTTGAAACACAAATTATGTAAAAAAAATTAAACAACCCTTCATATTTAAGCTATAAAATTTAAAACTTAAACCTTAAACCCTAAATTCTAACCATAAACATTAACTTCTACACCCTAAACCCTAAACCCCTAAACTACAACTTAAATCTCTAAATCATAAAATTAAAAGGCTTGTATAAACAAAAGTTTACAAAAGCTTTAATATTAAAATATTTTTCTTATAAGTATATTGTACTCCAAAATAAAGAAGGATTTAAATTATAGAAAAACATTATTGGAAGGAATACTCTAAACTACGAAAGCATTAGTCCATCGACCATAAACAGACACGAAAGATACATAGGTTTTACTAAAAAAATTCTTAAACCCTAAACTAAATTATTAAATAAAAATACTAAAATATAACGAATCTTTTGAAGTTCTCACAATGAAAAGAATAATCCAAATTTAGGGCCTGAGGAGCCTTCTTTGGTAACCGATTTGGGCCTCATGCTTTTTTAATCCAATCCTAATGTCAGCCCAAATTGTATAGAACTTTCTTTGAATCTCAAGAACTACCCTTGGGTTTTGATTTTTAAATATGGGCTTAGCAATCACGCCTGTTTGAGGAGAAATTATATCATATGTCTGGCTCCCCACGTAATATATAGTCTCAACATAAAAATCACTCATTTATTAATTTTTTATGTCATCTTTTTATCAAGTGAATTTTTACTTGATAACAAATATTTTTTAATTTAATTTACAGTAAATATGAGTAAAGATTTACTTGATAAAAAGATAACGTAAAAAATTAATAAAATGGATTATTGTTATTGGTTAGAACCATGAATGATGTGGCAAGCCGGATCTATAATATAATTCATCATGTTTGAGATTATATAAATTAGCAGCAATTATTTGCATTTAAGGTTTAATTCTGTTTCCAATTTTTGTATTTTTCGTACATAAATTTAGTTTATTTATTTAATAACAGATGATAGTATTCACCTGCCATTAAGTCCATTACATGTTAGTTTTTCTGTTCTTTAATCTTAATAATTAAAATTTAATCGATAGCGATGTTAAAAATACTTAAATCCCCAATTATGTGACAAATTTTCAAAAGAGTTGCATGTTCAAATTGGGGTAAAATTATTGGTCGGTTCGGGGACGGTTTTGCATTCTCCACTTCGTCCTCAACACTTGTGGTATGATTTTGGGTAATCCCCGTTACATGCTTCGGTTAATTTTTGTGTATTTATTCTCATATCCATCGGATCCTTATGGTTTTCGGGGAATCTTTATCCCAAAAGTTAAACAAAATTTACTATTTTACTAACCACAACGTATAGTTGATTTCAATTTGCAAGTCATATACTCAATACATTTAAACACATGGTTGAAGGAGAACAAGGTTTTTGTGTAAGATGAACGGCAAAAATAGATAGATAAATAGATTATATAATTAACAAAAATGGTAAATTACTAGATATGTCGCCCAAATTTAATAAGATTTAAAAAAAACAAATATATTGATAATAAGATAGGTAGGTATACATGTAAGTGAGAGTTGATTATATATTTTTTAAAAAATTTGTAAAATATCATGGATCATTGTGGATATTTTTTGAGGATCCCAACAGTTATTTATACGGTTACGATTCGGTTATCCTTACAATTCAGATATAGCAATCATGTCCCCATCCCCATTTGAGCATCGGTGATAAAAAATTTATCTGTCCCCGTAGGTGAAAGTTTCGGTTATTTTCCATTTATGTCGGTTCGAATTCTCACGGTTTTCAGATATTCTCCACACAATTCCCACCTCTAGGTAAAAAATTTTAAGGGCAGCTTATGTAAGGGTCAAAATTGTGAGACTGATAAAATAAGAGTAAAGGTTTTTGAGTAATGTTCAAATTGTTAATTTAAAACTTGATAACTCTTTAAAAGCCTTTGTTCGAACACTTTCGAAATCTTTGATCCTTGTTTCGTTCATTTTAAAAGGTTTGATCTTTATCTTGTCACCATCGAAAAGGTTTAGTCCTTATTGGTCGTTTTAAAAAAGTTTGATGCTTATCTAAGCAACCTTGAAAAGTTTTAGGTATTGTTCTGCATTGTTTTTTAAAAATATTTTTAGGGAAAATACTTTCGAGATAAAAACAATGCAAAACAAATAAATTTTCCGGCCGAAAGTAAACTATTAATTTGAGTTGAAAAATATTTTTTAAAAGCCAAGTTTTTAACTTTTTAAAAACACCTTATGATATAAATGTTAAATACATGAATTTTATATCAAACAATAAAAAACAGTTTTTAAAAAAAATTTACCACACTTTTTAAAAACAACGTAAAATTAACCCTATGTTATGAATATTTATCTATGTGAATGTCTATCATGATAAGAACTTTATAAAGGATATTTGATTTACTTTATCATTATGAATATTATCTTCATTAATTAGAGTTCAATATATTATGTACTTCTTATGCCTATATATAAATGATTTGATGAAGGCAATGTACACAAGTCTATATTGAGAATAATACAAATCTCTATCTTTCTCTCATCTCTTTGTTCTTTCATTCTTGTTCTTTGTTCTTATTATTGTTCTTCTTTATTTTATTCACAACACGTTATCAGCACGAGACTCTAACCTACCGAGGTGTTTGTCGTTCGAATCCTAAAGGAGTTACTAAAAAGAATTTGATTTTAGCATGAATCAAAGATAAGTTATTCTCCCTCAATTATATTTTAATTATCAATTATTATTCTCTCTTGATCTTTAACTTGATTTTTAATTTTTTAAAAATCATTGGTTGCTCGGTGTTAGTGTAATCAGAGAGTGATATCATTTTCTTCAAAATAATACTTTTATTAGTATTATTCTATTTTATCTCGATAATGTTGAAAGTTGTATTTTTATAGGGATATTCATGTACTTCTACTTTGCATGGATTGACTCTTAAATCATCGTGCGAGATATTAGATTAAAGGTAAAGTACAACACACTCGACTTTATTTTCTTGGATGTTGATTGCACTTTTCGAGGTTAGTATAGGAATTTGAATGATGAGACATGACATAAAGAGATTATGAGAAGCTATCTTGGTCATTTGCTATTGCTATATTGTTCTCGAGAGGAAAATCAATATCGGTAAATTTTGATTTTATTTTTTATTCTTTAAACTACGATTTTAAAGTGCAAAAATCACAGCGATTTTGCTTGAAAGCGATAATTCTTATGCGTCGAAAAACTCGACTATAGATTTCTCCCAAGTTTAGATTACGAAAATTCATCTTGATCCAAGAATTTTCATATGAGGCATTCCTTGAAGTGAATGCAAATATAATGTTAAATTTACCCCGATCCATTCCCTGAAGTGAATGTGATATTATATAGCGGAATGAATAATTAGCAGTTGTGGTCATGGCCGAGGCCATGAATATAAACATGGACAAGTTGATCATTTCAAAAACACTTATACCCACAAGAAGTGAGATTATAAGGATCACAAAAGTGATAACCCATCAAAAGTGAGATTATAAAGATAATAAGAGTGATAAAGATCATTCTAAGTAAATGAAATCCTTTTTATTACCAATGCGATGTTATAAACAATTAGTCTCGCACTTGTTGTACGCTAAAAAATCAACAATCATTAAATGATAAAGAAAAACAATGAAAGCATTGTTTGCGAAAATGACGAAGATGATATTGGTCCAACTCATTTGGACGTTGTTGGTCCAACTCATTTGGACGTTATTGATTTTCTTATAAACCTTGAAAGGAATAAATCATATTCTAATTATTCTCGTAACCTTGAAGAGAATTACTTCTTTTTAAATTTACTTTGCTTTATGTTTATTTACTTTACGCATTAATCATTTACACTTTACATATGTATTATGACATTTATTTATTTTGTTTCACATGATTACTTATCAAATACAATTTATGGTGACGATTTATGCTTAGCAGAAGCATAAGAAATATTTTCTCATTTAAATGCAATGGGAAAATGCGAGTACTATATCTCAGAGTACTAAAAACATTAATGCTCTAGAAGAGCAATAAGTTATTGAGAGAGCACATTATGAAAGGTGCATAATTGTGAATATCACAATACTTACCGCTAATGGTAATAATATCATCACCACCAAAAGTTGATATAATCTTTTGATAATTATAGATAACATATGTTATCATTGACATATGAAATAAGCCAATGTGGATATAAGTTCTGGTAGCGAAAAAATCAATTGAAAGCTCTAGAAGAGCTATATATTGCTACCTAAAGAACAATTTTCATTGAAAGCTTCAGAAGAACTAAATATATTCATATTCAAGAGAACAAACACATGTACAAGTTGAATCACATGTTATGGTAAATCAGAAGTTTACAAATTTAGAGATATATGTATACACATATATATAGTTGGCATGATCGGTTCAACCATCATGATCAATAATTGTAGAAAATAATTGAGATTTACATGCACTTATATTAAAAGAACATGAAGTTCTTGTGTTCCTTGTTCTTAAAAGAACTGATTAAAATTCCACTTACCAAAAAGAACTTGAAGTTCTTATACTAAAGTTGAGATCATTGTCTTGTATATCTGAATGAAATATGGGCCCATTTTTCCATAAATGTGGAAAGTTTTATATGATTTTAGTATATGCATCTGCATTGTTTTATCAACTTACAACCAGAAGTTTGTGAGATTGATTAGAAAAGATTCAGATTATGCAATTAGACTATTCGTCTTGTAAACGTTAGTGGGTTTATATTTCAGCTATATCAATTGAAATATCTGTTACAAAGCCTATTGATTATGAAAAAATAGTTTAGCAAAATTTTGATTGCATGCCTTATCTTCAATAGCTAAACTATGCGAACAAATCATTTATTATCTATATGGTATTTCACATATAGCAGCACTTATACGCATCAAGACAACAACTTATAATAAACTCCCCATTATGATTGGCTTTTGGTCAGAAGCCATATATTTCCTATTTTAGAAATTTTTTAATGTACGATATATAATTAAATTGCTCCACCACAACGCACAAAATGGGTATATAAAAAGGGTTAAGAATATATATTGAGTATGAGTCTCCTTTTATGTTTAAATTCTTAAACATTAATTAGAGAATCATTTATGAGATGATTTTTTTCAACATCAAGGGAGAGAATAATCAGCCGAATAAAGAAGGAAAATGAATTCTCATTATCTAGATCTTCATATATGAACCAAAAGTTCATAAGATAATTCTTGTTACTATATGTCAATTGCCGACATATTTATTGACATACTGAGAGTAATCAAGTCTTATATATCAGCTGAAAGTACTCTAAATTTGAATTACATGTAAGAGCAAATGGATGTAAATCATGCCTGAAGCATGATGGTTGAAATTGGTTCCAATGATTAAAATTCTCGTAAATAGAAAATAATATGGGATGATCATATATATTGGAGGCATGTGCTCCTCAAGAGACCCAAGACATAAATAATAATAAAACTCGAGAAGAGTCTCAGATACCTGAAAAAAAGATTGAAAAGAGATCTCGATGAGTTATGTCAGTACGAGAAAGAATGGAACCAGAAAAGAAAGTTGTCGATGACAATTTTACATAAAATACTTCTATAGAAGTAAAGAAAGAAAATGGGGATTGTATATAGAAATTTATCCAAAAATATAGATATTGAATTGGCCAATATAGAAAGACGCTTTAAAATTCTAAAAGTAAAATTTTTGGACCAGTAGTCCAAACACCTAAAGGTGTAATACAAGTGGGGTACAAATAAATAGTCGTGAGAAATAAATACGACTTGAATTATGATTTATGAAGAATTTTAATTACTTCAAGGTAAATGCAATTACTTTGACAGTTATGAAATATTTTATATGCGTCTAATTATTTTGTGGATCCCTATTTATCCTTGAAGGATTTAAAATGCTAGAAGCATTTGGAAATTTCTGAGGAAATTTATTTAGATATGTCCCCTTGAATATGTATATTTTGGCTCATTTGATATAATCGCCTTAGTGAGTACTTATTGAGGAAATACTTTGAGAATGATCATATTTTTTATGTATTTTATAAAGGAGTTTGGATCAATATGATAATTTGAATATCATTATAACTCCTGAAGAGCTTTAAATTGGAAACTCATTTAATGAAAGTATTTGAGAAACAGAATATTGAGATAGGGTTTCGTCTCGACCTAAAGATCGAGCAATTAAATATGCGTTTTTGTCTATGAATAGACATAAGCTGAAAGAACCTTAAAGAAGATTCAATATTGATAAAGCACATTTATTTAGTACTCTAATGATTGTAAGTTTGTTAGATATGAATAAATTTATCTTCGAAAGAAATATAAATGGATCATTGGTTTGGAAGCACCATATATTAGTATTATTACCTTTAGATATTCAAACATTAATTAATGTCTCCTCAAATTATGTAGAAATCATAGTTATGCATGAGGCAAGCAAAACATGTGTTCGGCTAAGACTATTAATCCAACATATTAAGAAGATATGTGATTTACTTTCACATGATAAGATACAAACTATCTTATGCGGAGAAAATACAAAATTTATATCTCAATCGAAATTTGGATACATCAAAGATGGCAAAATGAAACATATTACTCTAAATTTGCATCTCTCACAATATTTAAAAAAAATTAGTATTCAAGATTGAATTATGAAGATTCAAAGATATTATGTGATGTTTTTATGAGGATGAGTAAATACGTGTTGCACTATTTTTCCCTTAACCAAGGTTTTGTCCCAATGAGTTTTTCTGGTAAGATTTTTAATGAGGCAATATGTTATGAGTATCCAAGATGTGTGTACTCTTTTTCCTTCACTAAAGAATTTTTTTCCCACTGAATTTTTATCTTACTAAGATTTTAACGAGACATATTATCTTCATAGACATCCAAGGTAGAGTGTTATGAATTCTTTTTACAGAAGATGATCTGCTTTTATGTCAGCAAAAGTACATTACTGAGTTGCTAGTTAAGTACAACATGAGCAACACTCGTTTTGTTGATACCCCAATGGCAGTAACTCCTAAACTTAGCAAAAGTGATGGCTCAGACAGCTGTGATGCTTACTTATACAGAAGTATTGTGAGAGCTCTGCTCTATATCTGTCACACTAGACCTGACATAGCTTATGCTATGAACAGGGTGACTCAGTTTATGCAGTCACCTACAGATTTGCACTGGGCTGCTGTAAAAAGAATTCTCAGATATCTTAAAGGCACTATCAATTATGGTCTTTGGTTCTCAGCTCAACCTTTTACCCTTGAGTCAGTAGCTTTCTTGGATTCTGACTGGGGGAGTGACATTGATGATAGAAGGTCTGTCTCTGGTTATTATGCCGATCACTTGTTGTCCTGGAGCTCAAAGAAATAGAGGTCTGTTTCTCGATCCACAGCTGAAGCTGAGTATCGAAGCCTTGTTGATGCTGCAATGAGGCCATCTAGATATCTGCTGTTCTGCGTGACATGGGAATTGAAATGTAAGACTCTTCAATAATCTGGTGTGACAATACCAGCACAGTTGCAATGGCTGCAAATCCTGTTTTACATGTATGTGGACTTAAATCTTCATTTTTTGCGAGAGAAAGTTCAACAGCAGTTGAAAGTCAATTATGTTCTAGCACATCATCAAGTAGCTGATGTTCTCACAAAACCCTTACCTGTGGCTCGGTTTCAAAATTTGAAGAAGTTGTGTGTGCTTTCTGCTACAGCTGTAATTGTCATTACGAGTCAACAGCTACAAGAAATGGTAAAGTAGGGTGAATATTAGACAAAGGGTATGTTAGTTACAACCGTCCAAAACAGCCTAACTAACTGAATTTCTAGTGTCAGTTAGTAAGCTGAGTTTTTTTGACTATATAAACCTTTATAGGATGGTTTTAAGATTCAAGTGAACTGAATATTGGGCCTACACTTGGTTAAAATTTATCTCTCTTGTAACCGTCTCAAATATTTTCTCTTCAGTCATTCTATCTTATTATCCAAACCGGCACAGCTTCAATAATTTGTGTATCAAAGTTTTTTTCTTTATTTCAATTGTAATATTTTTACACACGTATATCTATTTAAATTTTATAATATAAAATCTAATTTCTTAGACATGAATTTTCAAATTATAGATCATAAATCCTAAAGGATAAACATTAAATTCTAACATTATACCATAACTTTGAAACCATACAACATAAATATTAAAATATTAAAAATAAACATATAAAACCTAAATTAAATTCACATATAAAAAATAAAATTTTTACCGTCAGTACATGGAATTTTCTAAAGATAGCCTGGTACAAGAACTATCGACATTTTAGGAAGGTCTCTCACATTGCTGAAGAAATTTTAACTTGTATAAAAGAGATTGGGTATATTAAACTTTCTAGCAAATGTATAGACAGGTCTGACATAATGAACATCATCTTTGCAATACATGGGTATCCTCTAACATGTATCGAGTGGGGACCCTGGTATAGGAATATGTTTGACTGTAACAATTTTCACTAAATCTTGAATATAATATAAAAACATTTTTTTTCTAAAAAAAATTACTACCAATTTTTAATTCATTTGAACTTTAGTTTTTCTATATTTATGGTTAATTATACCTTATCTTTTGATCTTAATTTTTAACTCCATCCATGATAATTCTCGTAACACAATTTAATCTATTCACATAAATAAAATTTCGAACCTCTAACCTTACTAAAAAAATTAATATTTCTTATCACTAAACTAAATAATTATTGATGATGAGCGCACTATACGACCAAAATCGAATTTCGTCTTAATTGTACCAATGGTGAACTCTTGATACAATTAGTTGTTGGTGCATGCACTATATGACCAAAATTGACCCTAACCTTCACTGTAGTTAGCATCTCAATATCAACAATCAGTTGGTCTAATAAGATAATGTATTATGTCTTTTAAACAAGGTCAGAGATTCGAAACTCAACATTGTGAATTGTAAGGTGGACCGACCAGTTCAAATACATTATTCAAATATAAAAATGTAATTAATCTACATACAACTCTATTATGAGCCATGCAAATAAGATAATTAATATACATTTTTAAAACTTTTTTAACGAGTCTAATTGTATTTTAATTCTCTAAATATTATTTAAAATAAAATAAAAACTTAAATCTAAGAAATGATTTTTTAAAAGAAATAATTCAAAAGTAAAATGAGAATAAATAAAAATTGAAAGACTAAATTGAAAAAATAATAATAATAAAAACACCAAATTTAGATATTTATTTAAGGATTAACATTTATTTTGACATCAATATTATAGTGAAATTATTCTTTAATTTTTTATTATATTTTCATCCGTTTGATTCTTGTATTTTCATTCCGTCCATCACTTTATTGTTGCTAACTTTTAGAGAGGGAAAATGAAGTGATTTAATCAGATGATACCACATGTAAAATTAATCTAAAAACTAATAAAAATGCATAAAAACGAAATTAAAGTAGAACTGCTAAACTGTTAAAAAAAAGTGTACAAGTATTAATGTTAAAATTTCACTATAGTACAAAAGCAGAAATCTGTATTAAGCATTTTTTAATTAATTATTATAGCCTTCGCTTATAACAAATTATTTGAGAATAGTTAATTCCGCTATTGAAGCCTGGTTTGAGTTTCATAATATAAAAGTTGTGCATGTCTGAGTTTTTGTCCCCAAATTATTTTAATTTAAATCCCAGATTTATTATAATTATCGATCACATTAATTAATATTTTTTTTGTTCAATGTAATTATATCTTAAAAATTATTGGAGAATATTTTATTTTACAATTTTTTTTCTCATTGAGCATCCTATTCTTGAATAAATCATTATAAATAAAACATATCTCTAAGAATAAATTCTTTGCAAAAAAGGGGAAAAAAACAAGGAATAAACTTATACTTGCCAAGAAATATAATACTAAAAAAACGTTTATTTATAAATAAGGGCTTTGTTTAATTATACCTACCCAATGTATAGTCTTATACTCTTAATTCTTATGAGTATTCTTATGTTTGTATTTGGGTAGTGAGTATTCAACACTGAAGTTGAGTTATGATTGTATCTATCATAAATTCAATCTATTTCTTTTGAATATACCTAATACAATGTTTATACTACTCAGACATCATTCGTATCCATAAATTAGAAGATATCGAGCGTTTAAGCATGTTCGATCTTTCGTCCTCGTGAATAGTATATCAATGTCATGTCATCCGAATTAAACCAAAATTTCTAAATTCAATCTATTTTTTATTAGAATAGGTTACAAAAGTGACAATTTATTTAACATGTTTTAAATTAGATTGATCAAATTGGATTTTTGAGTTCGAATCAGAATTGATATATGTGTTTGTATGCAAATAAGGTTTAATAACAATCAATGTGTTTATTCTAAATGAATAGAATGGAAAGAAGCAAATTGCTAATTTGGTACTTTAACATTGTTGGGATCACTAATGATTCATGGAATATTAATTGGGTCATCTATGAACCCTTTTGGTAAAGTTTGAATAAGATTCTGCCACTATACCCAACAATGACTGATAGGTTCCACTGATTAGTCATGTACCCAATATCTTTACATTATTTGACTTATTTTTACATTAAATGCTGTCCTAGGGCAAGCAAAGGCCATGCTCATCCAACAAATTTATTATGTATGACACTTTTTTTGGCACCATCAAATTGGGGTATGATGTGTGTCACAAGGTTTGATATTTGGACCGTTGCCTATGAGGAGTATTTTATTATGTTCTTATATTGATTTAGCATGCTATTTTCATTGCCATTGAGTCACTATTAATATAAGTATTATTATTTAGCACATTGTTAAGCTTTTTTTTTTCAAAAGCAAACCCATACCAATGTATTTTGTATATATTTTTTAAAAATCAAAGATAAATAAATGAGATATTTATTATTATTTTAATTTTATATGTGAAAAAAATCATAAAGAGTGTATATGATGAGTATCTTTACAATAATATTTCATCTTACATCATGTACACTCAGAGAAACATATAATATTTATAAATTCTTATTAGAGACGACAAAGGTCTTTAAGTATTCAGGTTCGACTTTTACCTTGTGTAAATTATGTGTGAATTGTCTTCAAGTTTTATTTTGGATTGAATCTCATCATATATGGATCATATTTGAATGTCTTTTTGGTTACTAGTTTGATTATACTTTACAACGATTAATTTTGATTCTAGTAACAGATCGTAAATGAAAATATGTGATAAAAATACTTAAAAAAAATTGAATACTCATGTTCAACTCTCATCTTGTGTAAATCATGCGTGAATTATATTCCGCTTTTATTTTGACTTAAATCCCACCATGTGTGAATCATCTCTGAATCCTCTCCTAATATATTTCAGTTACTAGTCTGATAATAATTAATAAAAATAGTTTTGATTTTAAAAAACAAATGAAATGTACAATAAAAATACTTAAAATTAATATAAAAACACTTTTAATATTTTTTTCATTCAATGATGTAAAAAAAAACGAATTCGAATATTAATTATCTCATAACAAAAACGTTGAAATACTTTAAAGAAAATAAAAACAAAATTCTAACTATAAAATAAATAAACAAAAATGTATGAAAGTGAAATAAAATGGAAAAGAAGGCCAGTTCCTTGCACCCAACGCATCTCCAATCGAGCTCAAAGGGATTCAGGCTCGGTCTCAGGTTCGGTTGGTGGACTTTGTGACTGAACTGATAGATAAGAACGACCTCTCTTCCCCACTTATTTCAATTCTCTCTCTCCAACGCCGCCTCTGTTTCTTTGTTCTTCAAAGAGTTCGCAGTTTTTTCAAAGAATTTTTCTCTTTTCAATCTGTTCAAACTGGCGATTGTGAATCAAGAATCCTACATCCGAGAAATCAAGCCCAAGAACAGAAGAATCATGGTGAAAAGACTCGTTTTTTCCCCCCACTCATTGATCTGTTTTTGTTTAAACTCTTTTCTTGTTTCGTGTTTCTTTCTCAGTTTATCGATCTGTAAAAATGTGTTTTTAATCGAATGTTGGTTGATTGACAGGGTGCCGGTGGGCCTGATGAAGAAGACAACAACAGGTGGCCGCCATGGCTGAAACCTTTGTTGATGGAACAGTTCTTTGTTCAATGCAAGCTTCATCTCGATTCCCACAAGAGTGAATGCAATATGTATTGTTTAGATTGTATGAATGGCGCTCTCTGCTCGTTTTGCCTTGCTTTTCACAAGGATCATCGATATATTCAGGTACAGTCTTTATTTCATTACAAAAAGAAAACCGACTTTGATTTCGGTTTTGTTAATGTTTTGGGTGTTTTTGGACAGATAAGGAGATCTTCGTACCATGATGTAATAAGGGTGTCGGAGATTCAGAAGTATCTAGACATTTCTGGGATTCAAACTTATGTTATCAACAGCGCTAAGGTTGTTTTCATAAACGAAAGGCCACAACCCAGGCCTGGAAAAGGCGTTATCAACACTTGTGAAGTCTGCGAGCGTAGCCTCGTCGACTCGTTTCGATTTTGCTCTCTCGGTTGCAAGGTAAAAATCCCAGATTTTCTAATGAATTTTCTTTGTTGTCAAATGGTGATGTTTGTCAGCTGAGAAAGTGTAGGATAAGTGGAAAAAAAGGTTTGACTTTTGGATGTGTTTTTTGCAGTTTGTTGGTACATCCAAGAATTTCCAGAAGAAGAAGAGGCAAATGAGAATGGAATTGGACTCCGAGGATTCATTCAGCAGCAGCAGCAGCAGCAGCAGCCATGAGAAGCTGAAGAAGAATAACAGAGAGAACAACAAAGTTCAAAGCTTTAGTCCTCCGAAGCCGCCTCCGACGTCGGTTAATTACCGGACTGCAAAAAGGAGAAAAGGGGTTCCCCACAGAGCTCCAATGGCAGGTCTAATAATAGAATATTAGTCCCAACATATATATACCTCTTTGTATATAGAAGCAGCAGAAAGAAAAAACGAGTGGAAAATGATGCAAGAATCGTGGAAAAACGAACCACAGATCTTTAGGACTTTAATCTTATTATCAAGATATGTTTTTCTTTTTTTTTTCTTTTTAAGTTTAGAAGTTTTGTGTCGTACATAAGTTTTTCTTTAGCAAAAATGTAAGATGTAAATGGAAAATAAATTGAAGTCGTGTATTAATATGGAAAATTATATAAAAAGGTTTTCTTTGTATTTTATATGGTATTTTTTATATCTATTTTGCTATTTAAATTAATAGTCGCATCTTCTCTTAAAAGTACGAATGGTGTATGATTTGATTGCTGCATTTTCATTTTAAGGAAGGGTCTGGTTTGAACGGCGGTGATTAACTTTCAAAACTCCATGGCCCCATCTATTGTCCCTGGCACGTGTGGAATTGGTATAAATTTATACTGGAATTAGGGGTGAACACTTGATCAAGTTAATGAGTCTAATTTTATAAGTTAAATTTTATTTAATTTTTTTAATTGAGTTTATGAAATTTAATTTGAGTTGTTTAAATTTAATTACAAACATTTGTTGTATTTTTTATAATCATATACAATATACATATTATTTTTTCATATGTGATATATATATATATATATATATATATATATATATATATATATATATATATATCAGGCATAGGTGAGGGACTTAATTTGGACTTGAAAGTTGTTTTACTAATTAATAAAAATATTGAGTTTTTCGAAGTTTCGTTTTATAGCACAAGCTTTATTTGATATTTTTTCGTGTAGAGTTTATGAAATTATGATTATAAATTAATTGAGTTGAGTTTTTTTACATTGCATCAATTTTTTTTTCAATTTAAGGTTTCCTCACCCCTAACTAAAAACTGTATTTTTCACTGAATTTCCAAACGTTATAAAATAATTATTAATTTTTTATTGGATTACGAGTTTATTATTAAAAATTTTAAATGTTAAAAAAATAAATAATTAATTTAACAAATTATTACAAAATTGTTCTTCATATCATTTTGTAATTGAATAAAAAATTAATGATTATTTTAGATTTTTAAAAATTTATTTGTAAAAAATTATTTTAATATAGTTTAATGATAAATTTGTAAATGTCACCCTTAAATTTTTAGGTGTTTTTTTTTTTTTACAATTTAATTTTTAGGTGTCTAGTTCCGCACGTGTGCGCAATTCCTCGGGATCATCAAACACTTAATCCTCCGTTTGCCGACCTTGCAGGCGGTTTGGGTTTTGCCGTTGGTTCATTTTGGTCTAATTCCGTCCTCAGTCCTTGTGCTTTTCAGCCTTTGAAATATAGTCAATCTATATTATTTCTAAAAAATTTATCATCCACTTCTTTTATTTTTTTGAACGTCCTTATTCATATATTTTTTTCTTCCTTTTTTAGATAATACTGTTCGAATTTATGTCCCTTAAATTATTAAAAGAATTATTCACCTATACCATTGGAACCACTTTTAAGTTCATTTCGTTATCTTCTCATAAAATCAGACTTTGTGTGCTTTCTAATCACTGCCTATCAAATTTCAATCAATAACATTAATGATTTTCTGTTAATTTTGAATATTAATTTTCAATTGGATTTAAAATTAAATATTTGAACTATATATACAATTTTTTTATTTGTATCGACTATTTTTTGTTGTCCTCCCGATTTTCCAAGATTTTGTCTGAAATAATTTTGATTCGCACACCTAATTTTGACGGTGAGTCTCCCTTCGAGGATTTTCTGCATACAAAGGCTTCGAACTCGAGACATGCTTAAATGATGTCAAGTTGCTTACGAGTTAGAACAACCTCGTTCTAATATAATCATTTGAGCCCATTCTAGTATAATCATTTGAGTTTTAGTTTTTTTTGTTTAATCCAATGTATCTAATTTATTTGTTGACTAATTTGCATCAGGTTTTGCAGAGGTTCAATATGAGGCGATACTCTCACCCATTTTCTCCATTCACAACGTTAGAATTCGAACTCCTGAACTTGCTTAAAGGGACATAGCACCTCATCACGTTAGACCAAATAGTTGGTATTTGAGTTTTAAATCGGATAAGTAAATAGATGAAGACATGTTAAATTTTAAAAGTCCAAAGAATACAAGGGCTGGAGCATGTAATTAAACCCTTTTCTTTGGGGGAGACAACGTGGACCCACCTAGTTATGATTGAATACGGACAATTGGATCCTATAAAAAGCATGGGCATAAATTTAGGGTAAGTTTATTTTACTGAAAATTGCTTTTAAAAAAAATTAAAATATAAATTATATATTTTAAAATTTGATTATAAAAATCGTTTTTAGATGTTTGGATGAAAATGTATAAATTATTTTATGTTATTGGATATTATTTTCTAAAATCACCGTTTGAGATTTATTTAGAGTTAAATTTATTGCTATAAAATTACATTTTGATTTTAAATATATATTATAAAACAACTAAAATCAGCATTTGAGATTTATTTCTCATTTTTTCCGAGCATTTGAAAAATAATATGCCCAAATATATGCTAAACACAAATGTTATCATGAAAACACTATAAAAATTTGAGTAATATAGTAAAGCACTTGATTGAGAATTATTCATTATAAGGCTAAGGCAAACATCTTAATGCTTGTAATAAAAAACTACACCTTTTTAAAATTGGTCATCGACTACAAGCACACACAAAACTAGTTATTTTTTCATTTTTGAATACCCCATCATGCACAAAGATCCAATATGTATACTTCTCCACAGGCACATTTATTCACATGAGAAGGGCTTTTATCATTAGAAAACGACATCTTCTTTTGTTTTCAATTATAGTTTTGATAAGATTAGGTTTCTGATGAGGAAAAAAGATGGAACAATAATCTGAAATGTAATTTGCATAAACATATCAAGATAACTTAAAATGAAAAAAAATAATTATGTATTTCAAACACATGACCGATAATAAAGAAATTGATAAAAATAAAATATGATAGAGAAAAAAAGTAATAAAACAAAAAAAAAAAGCAAAGGTAATGTCAAAATCTGTGGGATTTAAAGGTTAGGCTTCTCAGAATAAAAGAAAAATTAAATTTGCAAACGTTTGAATTTTCAAAAGAAAATCTCATGACAAAGGGAGAAAAATCTGATAAATGAGAAAGAATGAAAACAAATACGTCTATTCTTACTTGAGTATTGTCGCCGTCGAAGATGAAGAAACACCGACGCTCTTGATGGTCCTAAAATTAGAGATTTGAGAGGAATTTTGTTGAAAACTAAAAAATAAATGAACGACATATACATTGACCTAGATTATCGGAGAGACGTTAATCTCGACGCCAGTATATATGTCCGTGTTGTCAAGAGAGGTTGATTTTGCATTGAAAAAACTCAGAGAGAATGCAATGTGTTTTACTAAAAATTAAACGGTAAAATAAACTACAGAAAATATAAAGGGAAATAGGTTGACTGGGAATTAAAATTGCATTGACCTTTTTATTTTACGCAATCTAAACGCCGAAAAATACGGAAAATGAATTCGGAAAATTGATTTACGGCTATCAAACACAGCCTTAAAGATTTATTAAAGAGTGGAGCCACCGGGGAAAGGCAACTGATCCTGTAATTACTGATTTACGATGTTGATGGGCGCCGACCTTTTGAACTCGGCCACCCTTTGCCTTTCATTATTTAATATCTCAATTATATCCGAATAATTACGGGAAATTAGATAAAAATGGGAGTTTAAAAAAAATTGGAGAATAGGGTGTGTTGGAAATTTTTTTTAAGAATCTATGATATTTTTTACAGTGTCAGGAAGAACGATTTTTACAGGAGGTGTTTTTTGTCCAAAAAATATTAAATAAATATAAAGCGCCTCCTGCAGGAGACGTTCAACTGCTTTTTTGACCAAAAAATATTAAAAAGATGAAGAACGACTCATGTAGGAGGCGTTCTCAGCCGACACTGTAGAAAATGACATAAATTCTAAATTATCCTTCAACATACCCTATATACCAAATATTCATCCCTAAATACCCCATTCATCCAAAGAAACCGAACAACTATCACAAGAATAATAAAAAACATAAATAAATTAATAATTATATTAATTAGGGTAAAGTATACCAATGTGTCTTTCAACTATTAAAAAATATATAAAATCATCATCAAGCTTTCAAAAGTTACATAATGAGAATTAAATTTTAGTTTATGTTATAAAAGGGTCAATGAATCATTAATTATCGGGGTGATGCGGCAATTACATAAATTTGTATAATAGCTCATTTAACCCTCTCTATTTACAAATTCAATCAATTTAGTCTTAATTTAAAATTTTCATTAATTTTAGCCCTTATTATTTAAACATCATTTCAATTTAGACGTATTTTTAATTAGAAATAATTTAATAATTTTTCTACAGTCAGATGGTGACACATGTAAACATGGACCTAATTAAAATATGATCAAATTGAAATAATATCTAAATAATGAGGGATAAATTTAATGATTTTTTCAAATTAATACTAAATTGATTGATGTATAAATATAGAGGGTTAAATATGTTTTAATACAATATTATGTAAATGGTACATCACCCATTTAACAATAGTTAATGGCTCGGTGATCATTTTGTAACAAAATCTAAAGTTTAATGCTCATTATGCAACTTTTAAAAGTTCGGTGGACATTTTATATTTTTTTGGAATAGTTCAATGATCGTTTGTGTACGCTATTCTATTAACTATCAGATGATTTATAAAATGAGACATTAAACCCTTTAAATAATATTTATGTTACGAATTTTGACACCGTGAATGCAATAAATTGGATTAGAAAAATTGACCGTAAAAAAAATATTCTACAAGCATGTATAACTTCACTTTTAAAACTAAAATCAAAATCTCTCTTTGACCCTAAATTTTAAACCCTACCTAAATCACTAAATTTTAAATTGAATTTATTTATTAAAAAATTTATAAAATATAAATTTAAAAAATATTAATTCTACAAATAATTTTTATAGTTTTAATTTAAATTAACCTATTAATAAATAATATACCACTTGCTATAGAAAAAAAATATGTGCTGATCTTCTCGGGGACATAAGCAAGCACCAGCTCCAAGTGGGGTGTATTTTTCTGGGTTGTTTATTATTTTTTATATTTTTTAATTATTTCGGAAAGCTTATGCTGGACAATCAAATAATATCTCGACACGTTTGGGGTGAAAGCATTAAGGAATCAGATGTGAGCCGTCCACGTGTCAAAACTGATGTTTTTTTTATTGGAAATCAAAAGCAATGTTCACCTGTTAATAATTTGCTTTTTATACTATTATCGGGCTTTACTTTTATCATTATTTTTTAAAATTATTATATTACTATTATTTTAGTTTTTTTTATCAAATAGGAGTACTATTATTTGAGTTGGTACACGTGAATAATATTTATTTTTATAATAAAATATATAATTTGTATGAATAATAGCATACATGCAATAAGATAAAAAATAGAAATGCAATATGTCCAGTACTAAACTAAATAAAATAATTTAAATTGTAATTCAAAACAATTTAAAATAAATAAATAAACATGTCAACAAACTTTAGAGCATGTGGTTAAAGTTCTCATGTTAATACTATCTCATTCCCTTAGATTGTGGTTTTAAGACCTAGTAAAAGCAAAATATCCTTCCACTTCTCTTAGGTAGAAATTATTAAATAAAATAAATATATATATGTAATATATGCAAAATTCTTAAAAAATATATGATAATTTAAATTGTGATTTATAAAACTTGTCAATAAATTTGGAATGTATTGGGTGTAGTTTTCGTTCTTTGTTCATGTTATGACTTTTTTTTTATTATTAAGAGTACTCTTTTCCTTCAAGTAAGTTCCGATAGGTTTTTAACGAGACCCTCGTTAATATTTTGTATGATTTCTTCATAAATATAATCATACTTGCATTGATAAAAAAAATGCTCCTCAAGTCATGTATTTGAATTCTACTAATGGTTTTTATTTATTTATATTTATATATTTATAACAATACAAAAAGACCACGACACTCATTCAATAACATTATATCGAAAGAAATTAATTATTTATTACATAATATTATATTTATTATATTATAGTTGAAAAAAATTAATTATTTTGTAAAGTAAGAATGTGTTAATTATTTTCTAATTAAATTAATTGATAACACTAATTTAATTAAAGATTTAATAAGCATCATATTATTATTATTATTATTATTATTTGGCTTTTTCTTGGGACCATTTATTTTGCCTTTTGGAGAATGATTTGGGAATCTAGATGGAACCTTTTCATAAAAGGAAAGAAAATGTGAATAAAATGTCTTTATGAAGAACTGATGAAATTGAGGACTTTTGTGACATTTTCCTTTATTTATTTACAAATTTGTGACCTTTTCCTTTAACAAATAGTATTTTTATCTGTTTTTATTATGTTCAAATCTAGATTATATATTTTATAATATAGTATGTCTTCTCAGTTCTCACTACGTCTAACATTATTGATATTTCATACGTATATGTTAAGTACTTTTTATGTTATATTATAATTACATTATATTGTACTTAAAAACAAAACAAATGAATACTAGATGGAATGACAAAGAGCTTATTATCAGATATTCGGTTGGCATCAATTTCAAATTTAATTTTGGCTTAAGTGGCAAATAAGTGCTAAATTTATACGTTTTTTTAGATAGGTTTCTAAAGTATTTTTTGGTTAAACACGTGTCTAACATTTTTAACGTTACTCAAATAGGTACCCGCCGTGATTGCCCGTTAAAAAATTTCGTTAGCCAATAAAAACATGACATGTGGCAGTATTAAACATTATTTTTTAAAAAAATAAATCATAAATTTCAAAATATCTTGAAATTTTCAAATAGTCCCAAAATAGTCTTCAAATCCCTAACCCTCCCAAATCCGGCCACTACCACCGACATTGGTCGCGTTTTCTAGCGACAGATTGAAGCATTATCCCCTCGCTGAACGACCCACAAGCCGTTCATCGTCCGTTATGCGGTTCGTCGCGAATTAATTGAATGAATCATTCGACGATTTTGGCATTTCGCACAGTGTCGATCGATTTCCGAAGACGAAGTGGTGGGATAAATGATCGTGATGGTTCGGCGACGGATATAGTGGGCAGCGACGTGGTAATCAACGGCGAAATCAGTCATATCGGGATTTGGTTTTTGGGATGCTAGAGATTTTAAATTTTGGGGCTATTTTGTGAAATAAAGAAAATATTTCATTTTATTAATTTTTAATTATAATTTTGAAATTTTAAGAAGTTGACATATGTCACTTAACAGTAAAAATTAACAGACGTTGACAGAAGGCATCTATTTGAGTAACGTTGAAAATGTTAGACACATGTTTGGCCTAAAAAATACTTTGGGCACCTATCTAGAAAAAAAAATATAGCTTGAACACTTATTTACCGCTTAAGCCTTTAATTTTTGATGATTTTCCCCTCATGTCTCAATATAAAAAAAAAAGAAAAAACAACAAACGGAGAGTATGTTCATTTAACAAGTATGAAGTATAAATAAGAATTGAAATTTTATTCTATTTTGCTATAAATTCTTTTGTTGGTTTACATGATTAAGTTATTGAAAGTTGGGGGTTTAGGAAAAGTTGCACCATCTACTTTCTACAATAAACATGCCCACAAATACATATATTAACAATTTCAGGGCTTTTCTTGGTACGAAAAAAATAAGAAAAGATGAAAAATTTGTTAATCATATGATGAAGATTTTTAACAATTTTTATTTTGAATCTTAATTATTTAATCAACAAAATTTCCATCCTTCCACATTTCTATCCTTCATATCAAACAATATTATAAAATAAATTATTTCCTTGACAATCCAAATTCAAGCATTGTTATATGCAAATATATATAAGAGAGATATGAATAATATGAAATGTTCAGAAAATTTTCATAATTAAAAAAAAAAACATAAAACTAAATTCTCTTCTACGTTCAAAATGCATGTCATTGTAGGTTTTTGCTGTGCGGCTTTTTTTTATTTAACAAATCATAAATTTAATCATAATCCTACTTATAGAGGAGGGAAAGAAAGACTCTAGGGAAAAAAAGATAGTGCTCCTAATGGGCTTAGAACCATTGACCTAAGAGAATATAAAGGAAAAAAGATAAACAGCTTGATCAACCAGCCAAATGTGTTTACTCGGCTGTGGACCCCTTTAAATTACCTTTATTGCAATAAAATACACAACAAGATGGACATTAAGTAATGGAGGTGAATATGTAGAACATATAGCCCTATCTCAATCAATTTGCCTAAGCCATGATGTCATTAGGGGACTAACCCTTATTTGATTTCAATGCTTGTTTATAGCTATGATGCTAGAGCAGATAAATATGCATCAGCATCCATCCTTCTCATCATGCCCACACCATGATCACCATCTTAGTTTCCATTTCTCACAATCGTGAGTCCAACTAAGGACCGACACAATATTTTATGATAGCAGTGTGAACTTTTATACTTAACAAAATTATATAAGAATTTAAAAATTTCAGAGGATACAAAATTAGATCATCAATATAAAATATAATTTTTTTTATAAAATATATAAAAATTTAAAATTTTCAAGAAAATATGACTACACGTAACGTTCCTTGGTCCATCCCCCAGTCCAATATCATCCCATTCCTTCACATTAATATGCTCGTATATGTCCCTTTTATCGCTTCACAAATATATATAACATTACCTAATTTTTTCCTATAAAATCATGTATAGAGGAGGTTCTACAGAGATATCTTAGTTCAGCTGACAATGATATGCATTAAGTTGTTGACTACTGTGTATGATTTTGTTTGGACACCTTTAACTTTCAATGTATGAAATTCTTTTGCTTTGATACTTTAAGATTTGCTTTAGTAAATTGTATTAACCCAAGCGAAAATATCCTAATTTGTATATTAATTATATAGGTTAATTGTATATGGCAACGGAATTTAATATTATTTATTGAATGAGTCATTTCTTTTTAAATTTAAGGACAATAATAAATTATATAATTTCAAGGGGTTAAAAAGAAATTTTACTTGGGAACTTTTTAATACTTGGTAGGGTCGTAACCCAATTAGTCTCATTTAGTTCTGCCATTGGTTATACAAAATCTTAAAAGTATTAATATTATGTTACTTAGGTTCTTCGGGTACTCTAATAATCAATTTATGTATTAAATGATGGTTTAAATTTGTTATAAAATATATAAAAAAACATGTGAATCAAATTGTACACATGTATATATCTAGACAACTTAGCTCTTTGTGAAAAAAATAGACAATGTTAATATGTTTTATCCCATATTTGAATTGCCATTTAATGTTTGTATAATAACTTAACAGGCAAAAAAATATAACTTACGAGGTACAATACCAAGGCACATTGCTCTCTTAAGGAGAAAATCCGGATTTGAACTTCTAAGATGACATTGTTTGGATGGAGAGTCGCGAATCTCGAACACGAATCAAAAAATAGACATGTAAAATATATGATACAATATCAATACTTAAAAAAATTCAATATCGACGCTTTAAAATACATGAATCAATTTAAAATTCAGACCATAATTCGAGAACATATGATACTAATAACCCCAACTATATGTATCAAGTGAAGGCCGAGTAGATGTTAGTGAGTGGATAAGAACGGATACCAGACATGGTGATGATAGGTGTCTTTATGAATCGCCAAAGTTGTTATAAAATTGGTGATGCAACCCTTCATCTTTTACCCCCAAAGGTGTATGGGGAGTTGAGATTAATTAGGTCACATATGTAATGTACATAATAATATAAATATTTCAATAATGAGGTATGGAACACAAATTATTGGAGGGACCTCCCCTCTAGATGAGAACTCCTTTGGCATGGGGTCATATTATTTTTAGGGTTTCATTTATTGGGAATTAGATATGGCTTTTGGTTTTCTGTTTAGGCACTTGAGAAATTATTGGATAAATAGATTAGAGAAGTGGCACTATCTCACCAACATGTGTCATGGACCTCCCATTTGATTGCCCCACTTTATGTTATGTGATAGTTTATGTTGCACCTCTCATAATTCGTTACTTTATAATATATATTGAGTATAATTATATATATCTAATTTATTAATGGACTAATTTAGATATGGTACTGTAAAGGTTTATTTAGGGGATGACACTTTCAACTCAATTTGCTCATTTACAATATCAAAATTTAAATTACTGACATTGCTTAAAATTTGTTTGGTTGGGGTAAAAAAGTGAAAGGATGAAAAAGAAAATTGAAAGAAAAAAAACTAGATGAATGATCATTTTTCATGCTCATGTGTAAAAACAAATCATCCCAAAATTAGAAGGGAGAGAGTAGAGAAAATGCAGAAAAAATGTGAGTTAGTTCAAAATATGAATTTTTTAAAGTTTATTTTTCTTCCATTTCAATTTTCAACTCTACCAAGCAATGAATGAAAATAAAATATAATTTTCTTTCAATTTTTCGTCATTCCTACCAAGCACACAATAGAGAGAAAAAATTATTTTTTCATCTGTCCACTTTTCTACCCCTTTAATATTTCATTCTTTTAATTTTCTTTCTACCCTACCAAACAAAATTTAAGTGATATTAATATAGTATTTTATCTCACTATACTAACTGATTGTTGGTCTGTTACTTTATAATATCAATATAAACCCTCTTTTAAAAAATATTAATAAATTATGTTAACGAGGATTTGACACGATTAGTAAAAGTCAAATTCTTAATTCATTAAGCATTTAAGTTCGAGTTTTATCGTATACAAATTTAGAAATGAAGCTAGAATTTTTATGAAGGCGCTAGAATATATTTATTTATTTATACAAATAGTGGGTCTCACAAATTCGATAATTGTTTTATATACTAACGGAGTAATTTTTTTGACAAATCCTAATTGTAATTATAATTTTATCTAGCGGGAAGGGAAAGAAAGACTCTAGAGGAAAGAAGAGGAGTATTCCTAATGGATTTAAAACTCATGACCTATGAAAATATAAGAGAACAAAGATAAACAACTTGGTCAACCGGCAAAATATGATTGCTCGTAATTTTTTTCTCTTCTAAAAATTAGCTTTAATATGCACTTGTATATTATTTATTTAAATATTAATTGAAGATGCATGATGATGAACTAAAATGGTTTGTGGAGAAAAAATATTCCGTACATAATAATTAAATAATAACTTTGTACAAGAAACGAGGAAGCCTAGCCCAAATCACTCCATGGGCTTTATTAAGTTTTTTCTCCATGGACCAGTATCCGTATTATTTCTACCGCTTTTTACCGTCGACAGAAACCCATTAAAAACGTACAATAACAAATTTACCTCCTACTGTTTTTTCTTTTTATCGTTTTGATTCTATTGATTTTCACTTGGACCCTCAACTTTCAAATTTTAGTTAAATTGTTGTTATACGAAATATTTGACTAGACCTTTAGAATTTTAATGATGATGACGTGGTAGCCCGCCTAACAATACATTTGCACTTCATACATAATTTTTAAAAATTATTAAGAATTTAGAAAAGTTCATAAAATTTTAAAATAGTTATCCATGCTTGCAATAAAATATACACGGTTTGCTACACGAGTTGTCATGTCAACGATTTAACTGTCCAAACAGCCCTTCTCATCCAAGAAACCATTTTTACTAAATTTTAATGGCCAAAGTACTGATATAAGAAAGTAATTAAGACCAAAGGACAAAAAGATAAAGACTAGTGGCTAACTTCATCATTATACCTTAAGAAAATACAATGAAAGTATGTTGTCTGTTCATCAATGTCAATTATCCGACAAACAAGAGTCTTGAAAATCTGAAACATCAAAATTCTCGAGACTACATTTCATTATTGTCTGAAATTTACATCACCATCCATCCCATTATTTACTAAACATCTTGAAAAGAGGTGATGGGATTTTGGTGATTTGGCCATAAATCAAAAGTGTAATTTTGGCTGCACAAAGTTGATATAAACACAAGGCAGCAGCATCTTCCTCAATCATTCCGAGCATGTTGTGAACTGCACCTGCTATGTCGTCCACTGAACTCAGCCGGTATCCTTCTTCAACCTTCATTCAAAACGCTTCGAATTTTACCCCTAAAACACTGTGATTTCCTTTAATTATACAGAAATAATTATTTACCTTGGCGCTGATGGTGTAGAGAACTGATGTATCCATGGATGTAACTTTAAGGTGAAGGATTGAAAGGTGAAGTGAGTGGAAACCGGCGACAAACTTGGCGAGCTGCATTGGAGCTTTCCGTGAGAGGATTCGAAGATTAGCATGAGTTTGGATCAATGTCACCTCGATATCGGCTATTGATGCCTTGGTCTTCGATGTGCATTTGTTCGGGTTCTGAGACTAGGTGTACTGAGGGTACATGAAGAACTGTGCAAACGGCGGTAAAGACGATGGCGATAGCAATTCGGAGTTGTTGTCGCTGTTGGTTTCTAGTTTATTGCCACTAGTATGGTCTGCTGCAATGCTCGAAGCTTTCAAGCTTCGAGGGTTTGCAGGAGATGCTCAAGTTCCTTCACAAAGTCTATGGCTCCACCAACTACGGATGCTTGATCACCCTACACCATTTAAAAAGATCATTCAATATTGTGGTGTTGGATGGAAAATGTTGAAATTAAGTACTTCTAATTAAAGTAACCACTAGTTTTTCCCATGATATATCTGCTGATAAAAGTTGTATTTTAAATAATTATTTACTACAGATTTATACATTTAGAGGTTAATTACTCCAAATATCCTTAAACTGTTGTTCATACTTGAAATACTTGAAATTGATCTCTAAACTTCAAAAATTTTAATTGAATCTTCAAAGTAACCACCTTTGATATGTATAATTTGAGTTTAATATGTTAAAAAAGAAGATAGTGTCAACAGCATTATAGACCTAAGCTATCCATGTAATAGGTGTGTAATGTCTACATTTTGATTAACGTGTTTTAAATATGCTCCACAATAAATTTGAGCAATCATTTAAAATTAACACACAAATTAATAGCTGTCGAGCTGAATTGAGGAGGGAAAGATATACAAATTACCCTTTGGACATAAGAGTGAGGCATGAGGGAGCGTAATACACCGAGATGCTCATTCATTTGCTTTCGCCTGTTCCTCTCGACGGCAATGTGAGTCATCCTTTGTGTCTGGGCCTCTTCTTTGTTCTTGCAAACCCTCGGCTTTCTCCTCCTCTTTCTGCTCCCTTCAACCGCCTGCAACTTCGACCCTTCCGCGCCATTCGAACGCCATTTCTGATTCGCCATCGGCAAGCAACTCAAAGCATCACCACCATCAGTGCCAACTTGTTGTAAGGAGCTGAAATTATATGTGGGCAAAGAGTCATGGTCACGGCAGCTGTATGGGGTTGCAAATATAGTATCGTAGATGACAATGTTCAACAGCTCGTTGGAAGAAAGGGTTTCGAGTGCCATCTACTCTACAATCTGCACAATCCACAAGTGCTCCAAGTAATGTGGCTTGAAAGGCTGGGAACTTGCAATGCTGGTTTCATTTTAAAGACAAAAGTACTTGAAAATCTTTTTGCTGAGAGAGGGTGAGAGAGCTCAACAGAGGTTAAATTAAAATGAAGTTAGCAGCTTAGGTTTGGGGTATTGGTAGGGTAATGTATAATAGAGAGAAAATATCTCTCCATTTTACAAAATTGAAAAATTAGTCCCTCTATCAATTTTTTAGAATTTGGTTCTCGTACTTAGGAGAGAGAGCATAAGTCGGTCGAAACCGAATTAATCTGACTCATTCAATAAATTCGATTTTAGTTAAAAGAAAAACTTTGATACACAAACTGTATAAATCAAAGTTTATATAAATTTTTTAATTTAGGGTTTAGAGTTTATAATTTAGGATTCTATGGATTTAGATTTTAAGGGAGAAATATCTAATTTTTTTACCCATGTTGTGCACCAAAATATAATGAATTTTACTATATGCAATCCTAAGGGGTGTCAATAAAAACTAGAAATTTAAGGTCCATAATGAAATTAATCGACCCAAACTTAGGGAGGAATATCCCTATAATTAATGATTAATTTTAGGAGGTTTAAAAATATCCGACTCGGTTGATCCGGTTCGTTGACCCAAACTTTAAAAAAATGGGTATTTTTTAAAAAAATTATCCGACCGGTCGGGTACCCGACCTGAAATTTTTCCAGGGTAGTTGGGTTGGATCTAGGCCAAATTTTTCTACAATCGGATAATCGACCCGGTACTTTAATATATATTTTTAAACTTATATTTTTATTGGTAACCCTTCCTTTCGAGTTTTAACATTCAGATCTACAACAAATAAGGAAGCATGTTAGAATCAAAATTGTAAAAAAGAGATAAAAAATAAGGAAATCATTTTGTTGCCTTTCGAACCTCACAGTTGTCGGAGCTTAGGTTGTGGCGGAGTTGAAGAGGCCGAGGCGGGTAGATAGAATTTAGGTTGCGGAGTTGGGTGGCGCTTTTGAGCCGGGGTTAGATTTTAAGAATTAGGATTAAAAAAAAAGATTTTTTGGGTGTTTTAGGGTCTCGGCCGGTGGCCGAGAATCGCCTCGCAGCTGTCAGCCACGTTAATAAAAAGGGTGAGTGGCGGCCGACAAACAGTTTGGGTGTTGATCGGGTATGGTGGTGGAAGATCCAACGGCGGCATTCGTGGCGACTCTAGATCAGTATTCTTCAAGTTCATCCGATTTTTAATGAACATGTGAAGAACATGATTGAAAAGCATGATTTTTGATCCATTTGGATCTTCATTTCTGGGCAGAAGGTGTTTTGGGTGGAGAAAAGAGAGAGCAAACCGGGCTTAGAAAGAGAGTGTGATATGAGGGAATGATCGAGTTGACTTGTTAGGGGTCTTTTATAGGCAGATAAGAACGATGTCATTTTCTTTCGGGTCGAAAGCGGGTTCGCGTATCCGAACTGGGCCGGATCTTAGATTCGTGCCCAGAAATTCAGATCTTCATGCTTTGGCTCTCCTGTTTTATAATACTTTCAATTTGGTCCTTTTAAATAAATTCAGAGGTTTAAGCTTTCAATTTAGTTCAATTTAGTAATGTTTTAATATTATTTTATTTTATTTTATTGCAATTAATTATATGTGTGATGCATATTCTAAATTGGACATGCAGTATTATATGTTAGACAATTTAATCACCTAGATTTAATTAATAGATAGAGCCTTAGTCTTCTAGGTTTCTTACTTAAGATTTAATAATTAAATTAAGAAGATAATTGTAGCAATTTAATGTGTGCTAAGTGGACATTTTGGGGCTCAAATTTGGATGGTATTCCATAACTTGCAATGGTGTGTTTTCCAACATTGGCTTTGAAGAAGAATACTTGGTATTTATTACAAATTAGAATTGGATAAATAACTTAGTTAATTAATTGGTGCTTTGATTAAGACTATCGCTTTAAATAATTAGAATAATAAATTGATTAGTGAATATTATCTAAAATTTAAGGGTTTAATATGGATGACGCTCAAGCAATTGAGTGTTATCTCATGGAAGCCTTTAAATTTAATAATATTCACAGTCTTAAATAATTTAATTAATTAGAGCCTATTTAAGTTAGAACTTAAAATAAATAAGACAATAATAAATCATGCGTTAAAACCTTTTATGTTGAAAATATATTTTTTGAATATGAATGGGGTGCCTCGAACGTAAAAGGGTGATTTTAATCTCATATCCGAATAAAAAATACATTTTCTTATAAAAGGAATATCTCCATTTAGAATTTAAATCCAGATAATAATTAAGGGTTAAATTAAATTTAAAATATTATTCAAAATGTCAATATGCCACGTAAAATTAAAGGTCACGACAATGTATTATAAACTTTTAACTTTTATGTGTTTGCTATGTGATTTTTAAAAAATTAAATTTTTAAAAAATTGAACAGGGTACCCAGGTTTTATAGATACCCGATTAGCGGGTACCCAATAATCACAGGCTGGTACACAAGCCGACAAATATATTACCCGGAGAACATGGTACCCGAATTTGAACACCCCTAGTTATTCTCCACCCCATCCTCACGATTTTAAATTATTTCTCACCCGATTGCCACCCCATCTTAAAAGGATTAAACTCTTAACGTTTTTTAAAATAGAGGGACAGAGCTAATAATTAGACCCCAAAAAAACATGAAGCATGCACGTGAAAGGAGGCAGAGAAAAGGTGAAGTTCTGTTTTGGTGGCAGCAGGGAAGGAAAGGAGCTCTTCATTTAGCCTTGTTTTGGGTTGTCAACACTCAACACAGTGACTGCAATGGAGGGCGGGGACCCAAATCTATATGGGAATGTGCAAACAAACAAGATAGAAGGAGCTGTGGGTAAAAGCTACCCTTCACATTGAATCTAATATGGGGTATTGTTTTGCAGTCTGGGTGGCTCACGGGACCTTTAGATTCTCCTAACCCTACTCTGTTTACAAGGATAGATTCACATGTGCTTCACAACCCATTCTCTGTACCGTTTTACAATTTGCAAATGAATCATTTGACTTGCCAGTAGGATGGATCGAATGGGGATGAGGGAGCGGTCGCCCCCCTACAATTTTATAACTTCTCCCCTAATATAAAATCATGCGTTCGTCTCTACTTGCTAGTGATCATTCCATGCAAATAAAAGAATTAATACATTTAGAGTGATCTTTCCGCTTCTTTAGTAAAAATCTATGAAGTGTTATCCGTTGGATAGCCTGTTAAATTTTTAAGAATCGATATTATGTTTTTATAGTGTCTATACTGGATTTTAGTCCATTGATTTTGTCTTTCGACCAAGAAGACAGTGTTTTAGACAGTGTCTAACCGTGGCAATAGCCACAAAGGGTTCACACCGGGGAGTCCACTAGAAAACCTTTTCATAAGGCATGCTTAACATTTCTTGACAATATGGTATATGAGATGGATTGTTGGGTTCAAACAGTTGTTCGACTGATGATATTTTACGAACTTCTCTTTAAAAAATGAACTTCCCCTTAATAAGAGGGTGTATATGTGAGAACCGGTGGATTAGAGTTTTACTTAAACACGGTTGGAAAAAACATGATAAATTGGAAACTTTGAGGTATATTTTCTATGGGTAAAAATGAAGATTCTAATAATGATTTTATGGACTCATATTCTATTCTATGAGATCTTTACAACAGTATCTCATATGCTCAAAACGGTTGAGTGATGAATGATAAATTGATGCTCAAAATAAGATACTTGTGAATTGTGTAAGGAAAAATGAAGAACACATATCCTACATTGGTAGGATATTAAGTATGGGATGTGTTTATATACACTAACCCACTTGCTTATTATTGAATGACTTGAGTTGAAATTGTGTCTTGTGTATAGGTGTAAGGGGTGCAAATTGAAGCTCATCAAACTCATTTAGGTTTGGGGGCGCACTTGTACATGTGGCCAACGTGAATGTCTGAAGCTTGAGATTCACGTTAAATGTTATTTGATATTTATTATATTAACGATTACTTTTCGAATACAGTATTAATGACCATTATATTTGGAATATATTATTTCCAATCTCTTCAAATTTTCGGTGATAGACGAAGGCAATGATATAGTCCGTGGCCAGAAATCTGTCTTAAGAAAATTGCGTAATTGCAGGCCTCAATTGATTTTAGTCATTTTTTGTCAAATTTCAAGTATTTATTTCTATACTGTATTTCTTTTCGTTCACTTAATAAAATTCTTTTTTATTTTTTTCGTCTCGAATTGTTATACTTGTAACAAACAGTGGAATACAATACAAACATGTTAGAAGAAATTACTATAAATTAGTTGTAATCTGTTGAGATTGATCTTTGGGCTATAAAAGCCTATCTCATGTAATTGGGTAAAACAAGTATTCTGTAATCTATTTTTTATATTTTAGCTATAATAATAATAATAAGGCTAAAAGGGTTAAATTTGCTCCGTAGTAAACTCAAATAAGCAATGTTGTCCTTATTTTTTTAAGCAATTTTGCCCTCGAAGTCATTCATTTGCAGTAATTTTGTCCTTTTGCCGACGTTGACCGTTAAAGTGATGACGTGGCGGTTCACTGTGCTAACGTAGTGGTCTACGATACTGACGTGGCAGTACACATATAATGATGATGTGGTGAAGGAGTTGAATTACTTTTCTTTAACCGACTTCGATGGTATAATTGATTTTTTTGCTGAGTTTAGGGGCACAATTGGTTTTAATTGAAAGTTCGATAACTTATTTAATCTTTAAGCTAAAAAAGAAGAAATTGTTAAAATTTTAAAATATTTAAATAATATATAAATATTTATAAAATATTAAAAATAAAAATACTATAATGTATTTTAAAAAATTAAGTAAAAAAACATAAAATTAAAAATACCAAAAGTTATACATATAAAAAAATCAAAATTTTAAAAATACTTATAAAAACCATTGAAAAAATCTTCGATTGTTTCTGGTTATGCTAAGCCTACTAATATTCCTTGAACATATTTTAAATGGAATCATCCTTCCATTAGAGTAGTAATAATACTTATCAAATATTAATGAGCATCAATTTGATGTAGAAAAGTGAAAGAAAATTTGATAAAATTTTTGTCCATTTTATTCAAAAAATAAATAAACTGATTAAATTAATTTGAATTTTAAACAAATTATTTATCTATTTTTAATATTTTAAAATTTTAAAATTTTCTTAAATTCTTATTTTTAGGTTAAATATTAAATAACTTATCCAACTTTCAATTAAAATCAATTATGCCCCTATAAAATTAGAGTTTTTCTATTCCTAAACCTAGTTTTCTCTCAAAACATTACCGCCGCATGGTTTATTTCGTTTCATTTTACTTAGCAGGCGACGACAACTATTTTTATGCTGGTTGCCGTCCGCCGGATCTGTTTTCTTTATTTTTTTTAGTTTTTTTAATAAAAATAGTTTTGCCTTTGTGGCACTTTTTCCTCAGTCTTTGTGACACGTTTTATTATATCTTTTGGCATGTTTTTTTCTTCCTCGGTTGTTTGGCCGTTATTTTATTTTATATTTTTTTCAATGTTGGATTTGACGATGTCACGACTGATCAAGATGGTGCTTATTTGTAATCTTGCTGATCTTCCCTACTCTGGACCCTCGAATTGAATTTGGATACACGGTTTGCGCTCGTGGATAGTTTCTCACGATGCTCGGCTCTGATTTGCGGTTCTCGGTGGTCTTTCAATAGCTTAATCCCCTTTTGTGGTTCGTTTGCAGATGTAGTCAGATTTTTTCGTATTTATTTTTAATTCGAGCCTTTTGGATGATTTTTAACCTTTTTCATTATGGTCCTTGTACGATCTAAAGTGGCTAGTTTTAGGAAAATATTCAAATTATGTATTTAGTTTACGATGATAGTTGTAAGCCCTTATTGTAATTTTGGGTATTTTCTCGTTTAATGCGGCTTCTATTAAAAAAATCAATTATGCCCCTGAAACTCAGAAAAAATCAATTATACCCTCGAAGTCAATTAAAAAAAGCAATTCATCCCGTCTACCACATCATCATTACACGTGTACTACCACGTTAGCATAATGGACCGCCACGTTAGCATAGTGGACCGCCACATCAGCACCGTTAACTGTCACATCAGTACTTTAACAGTCAACGTCGGTCAAAGGACAAAATCACTGTAATTGAATGACTTCGAAGGTGCCAATGGCATAATTGTAATAAATTCTATTTGATTATTATATTAAATCCTAAGATAATGTCAAAGAAGAAGCTTTTCTATGTGGAAGAAAATGCCCTAAACTTGTACTTTATCTATGTCTCCTCCAACTGACTCTGCATTTGTGAAGTTCAAGGGGCTCGTAACATCTCCAAAAGATATACAACTTATTGCAGCTTTATGCCCTCTTACAATTCTTATTCTAACATGGTCAAGCAATCTCAGTCTATATCTGCTATCGTCTTCTTCTCTAACCCTACCGATGGAGTGCCCCGTTGAGTTCCACCTGAAATGCCTCTCAATCCCTTCACGTTCTGGATTATGTTTTTCTTCGTATTCGAAGAGCTGCTTCCTGCTTCAGCTTCATCAGATTCCTCTTTAATGTCGATGCAGACAGCATTGTGTCGTAGCGGGCTTCGATATTGGTTATTCGCTCCAATTTCATGCATGGAATTGGTATGAAGCAGCACCGGAGATTTCTCAAACGATTTCCTCGGCACGTCGAGCACCCGGCGACAGACGGGGCACGTCTTATTCGATTCAAGCCAAAGGTCGACGCATTGTTGGCGGAAAACGTGACAACAAATTGGTAAAAGTCGGAGCAGATCGTCGTCCTCGAACTCTCCCAAGCAAATAGCACACTCGAGTCCATACTTTTCCCGACGGAACTCCTTGACATTGGAGTAACAGAATGTAGGGAAAGATTGGACTAGCTCGGGATCGAGGCCGTTGCTTTTGTTCGCAACCTCTGTCGGGACGGAATCTGCTGGGATAACCTCAACCGGAGGCCTATTGGGTGCAATAATCTCGAGGATACACTTACAAAAATGAACTGTGAAGAAACCGAACAAGAAAGAAAGGAGAAAGATTACGGTTATGATCACAGGGACCGGGGGGTTGTAGGATAGTGATGATGAGGGTGCATCATCGGCAAGATATGTCGACATCGAAGAAAAATGGTAGCATATGGCGTTGGCTCCGAACCGGATTTTTTTTAGTTTTAATTTACTAGAAGGTGAGCATGAACAAGTGATTAAAGTGTAAATGGTAAGCTGTATATGTAGTTTATTTGGGTGTTGAACGAGTCCTTGTGAGCAGGGTTCTAAATCGCGGACCGCGATTGCGGCCGCGAAATTGCGGTCGCGCCGCCATTCAAAACCTCATTTGGTGAAATATGCGGTGGGCAACGGAATTACGACTGTTGCGGCCTGCCGCGGACGCGAAATACCTCGATTACGGTTGTCGCGGCAATAACGGGATGTTATCCCCGTTATCATAACAATCGCGGCACCACCTGGTGGCCGGAGATAAAAATGAGAAGGAAAAAAAGTTATAGAGCTAGCGAGAGGAGAGGAGAGGAGAAGATGAAAAATAAAAAAAAGTAAATTGCAGGTGGAGGGTTCAAGTTTTAGTGATTTTTTGGAGAGACTTAAAAGTTTCACTCCGCTTACAATTTAGTCCTTTCAGATTTTTAGTTTAATTAGGATGTTTTGTTTTATTTCAATTAAGTCCTTAAATCCGTAATGAAACTTTCAATTGAGCCATTAGGTCTTATTTCCTTTCAATTAAATCCTTTCATAAGTGGTGGAAAACCCTCTAAAAATCATAAAAAAGTAACTTTTATAATTATAATAATAATTATTATTATGTTTTATAATAATTTGTGTGAATTTTATAAATAATAACAATGAAAACGAATAATTTGACCAGATATTTTTCAGGAAACATTTAAAACCTATTTCAAGTCTTATATATGGATTTTTAATTATTTTATTTATAAAAGTTTTCAAACTTATTAAATATGTTGAATGTTTAATATTTCTTATTTTATTTTTGTTATAGTTAATACAATATTTTCGGGAAATTTGTAAATAAATATAATAATAATTAATGATAGTAAAAATTGTATTCTCATGCTAATAAAAGTTCATAAACATTACAAAACATTCTAAAAATCATTAAAAGTGATTGTTTTATATTTACACTTACATTTATTATATTTTGCAATAAGTTGTGTGAATTTAAAAAAAATCACGACTGCGACATCCGCAATAACCGCAATGGCATCCGTTATGTCTGCAACCGCGATAAACGCAACGCGACCGCGAACGCTATTTAAACCTGCTTGTGAGAATGATTTGGATCTATTTTGCCCTTAATTTCCTCTGCTGACTATGACATGAATGGAACTATAAATATGGTGAGTCTTGGCTATGGAGTATGGACTGCCTGCATAGTATTATTGTGTGTTTATGACCATTTACCGAAGTCAGCTTAAAATTTGTGGCAGTTTCATGGTTTTTTGACCAAATTTAGGAACATTCTTTTTGTGCCCTAAGATATTTTTTTAAGTGATTGACGTAAATTTAGAGTTCGAATCTTAACATTTATAACGTCTTTTGTTAAAATAGTAATAATGATTTTTTTGAGAAAAATATTATTTGATAGTTAAATCGGTGAGATTCATTAATAGTCTAGTGATCATAAATGTTCATCTGTTGTTTATTTTATATAAATTTAAACTTCGATATTTGCCTTGAGAATATTATTATAACACCATTGAATGTAAAAAATAAATATCGTAACAATCTCTGTATAAGATTATGGACTCGTTGAACCTTCAATTCTTTGAAATGGGCAATTTTACACTTGGATTAAAATTACTGTAACAGTCTCTTAGGTCATGGACAATTTGAAATGAGCAAGCACATTTGGCCGGTTGGTCTTATTTTGTTCCCTCATTTTTTTTAGGTCATGAATCTAGACCCACTAAAAACACTATCTCTCTTTTCCTAGAGTCTCCTTTCCCCTCTCCTCTAAGTAGGATTAGGATTAGAATTAAGATTTATAAAAAAAATATCGTAACAGTCTTTGTATAACTAGTGCGGTACTTTTAAGTTTTACCTTGTTTGATATAATAAGCTTTTAAAAATGTATTACAGATTGCAGGACGTGCGGTTCAAATATTTAAGGGATTATGTGTAATTTATTTAAATGAGGCACTTAATTTATAATATAAAAAGGTATAAAGTTTTTTTTTCAAATAAAGTTCTCTTGATACAGAAAAATGTTAGATTACTCTCTAAGCAACATAAAAATGACTTACAAACATATAAAACGCCCTCAGTTGACACCTTCCTCTTCCCCTAGGTTGTGGTTTCAAGACCTAATAGGAGTAAAATTCTCCTTCTCCCTCCTCTAGGTAAAATTGTTAAAAATGATTTATAAACTTATAAAAAACTAACATTTTCACTAAAAAAATATTTTTTTCTTGCATATTTCAAAGTAAAATCATCTAAAACACCTTCAATATCACCTTCTTTCAAAAAATCACTCTTGCTTTTTGAGAAATTTTTATATATATAAATTTTTTGTATAATTATATTAAGGACTCATTTTTGGACCTTGTGCAGTTGTACATGTTACACACGTTCAAAACCACCTTAGTCAGATTGTGAAGAGTAGTGTTATAGACAATGAAATTGTGAAATTGAAACAGATAAACAACTTTCCCTGTCCCTCTTCTTATGCAGACTTTTTTTTTTTTGACAAACCTCTTCCTATGCAGACTTGACCTGAGAATGGTTAATGCAAATAATACAAAGCAATGAAGCATGGTAAAGAATTTTGACGACTTACACGGTGACACCTTCTCCGATCTCTGCGTTTGATATCCGGTGTGAATTCCGTTAACCCGAGAAGCAGCAGCAGCAGCACATTGTGGAAACCCTTTGAATCCCCCACGGACAAGCAAGCTCGGATAACAAAATGCTATGATTTGGTCTTGCTCATTAGCGTAGGAGTGACGGAGACGATCTCTATAAGGAAAAGAGCGGCGATGAACACAATTACGAAGCACCGACATCGACAGTTAACACAACGAGAGCTAGACGTCCAAACAGAAGTAAAAGTGTGTCTTTTTTTCGGTGCTCCTACTATGTCTCATCATTAAATTTTTTTTTGTCTAATTAACGCATAGGTTAAAGATCATTTAATATTTTAGATTAAATTAAATATACTCGATGAAATTACACCTCATTTAATTAGGAACAAATAACTTTTCCTCATTAATTTTCTCATCTAATAATTGAATTTCTCTTTCCTATTTTTAAGTGTTTTGTCTTGGCCTGCAACTTCCATTCCAGTTTTATTTCGTAAACCTTTAAACTTTAAACGCTAACTATTAAAACTAAAAAATACGTGTAAATAAAAGTTTATACGATTTATGTATCAAAATTTTTTATAATAATAATCAACAAAATTAAAATGAAAGCTGCAAGCCAAGACAAAACACTTAAAAACAGGAGAGAGAAATTTAATTATTAAATGAGAGAATTAATGAGAAAAAGTTATTTGTACCTAGTTAAATGAGGTATAATTTTATTATAAAAAAAAGAGGTATAATTTTTAAAAGGTAGCTTTGATTTAATCTAGAATATTAAATGATCCTTAGCCTATGCTCTAGGACATAGATTAGACAAAGACTTAGGGCATAGGTTAGACAAAACCTTAAACTAATAAATAAGATTGTTATTTGTCAAAATTAGTATAATCTAACTGAATTTTTTCTTAATTAAACTGAAATAATCAAATAAATTTTAACGTGGGTTCAAGTGTTTAGACATGTATTTAAGATAATTTAATTTTTGTACTATGTTTAATGCAATTAAAAATCAATTAACAGAATTTAAGGAGTGATTCCAATGTTAAAAACGATACATTCTTAATTATTTTATAATATTTGTGTAAGTTTTATTCAAGACTAAAATACATTCTTAATTATTTTATAATATTTGTGTAAGTTTTATTCAAGACTAAAAGATATATATAGGAAATTTCTACAACGGACGTCAAACACCGCTGAATACGACTAACGCTGAACACTGCTGGACACTATTAAATTAATTAATAAAGATTAAAAATCTCAAGGACTTAACATATAATTAATAATTATTTAAAATAAAATTTTAATTTAATTATTTTTATATATATTATATTTTTTATTTTTATTTTTAAATAATTAGATAAAAAAATCAACCATAATTAAAAAATAAAGTAAAAAACCCCAAATCTTTGTGTTTATATATTTATTTTCGTTTGTTTTATATTTTTTGTGTTTGCTATTTCCCTTATTTCTTAAGCAACAGAATGACAATTCTTCCTCACAAAGAAGTTTCAGTAATCTCTTGAATATATGCCTGCACGCAACTTAATGTACTTTTGGAGTTAAGAATGTAAAACCATTTGATGATAGATTTTCTTTAACTAACTTGGAACATAAATAATTCTATAGCTGCAACTATTTCATGGCCACCAACAACAATAGTAAGTGAAGGGGTGCACCTCCTCCAGGACATCAATGGTAGCAGGAGAATAATCTAGCTGCCGACCTCCATGGTTGGAGACGATAATCCAGGCAACACCTACTTCCATGGATTATATTGCTGTGAATAGTAAGATATATCAGAGATATTGAACAAGCTATATTAAATAGCAGATAAGCTAAAAGAAATGGTATGTTCAACTAGAAAGTGTTTCTTAATGTGCTTTCCACCATCGTCTTTCTCAACATTTTATCATCCTAGAAAAGTTGGATATAGGATGATATCGACCGAAATCAGTACGCAAGCAAGCGTTTCTTTTGAAAGCCTTCTGGTGGAGATATTATCCTCGTTACAGTCTATCCTATATGATAAAGAGAAAAAGAGATGATGAATATTAGCAAGTTGTGCCTCGACCTTACCACCTTCACGAGTGAGCACCCCTTTGATCAGAACTGCCAAGTTTGTAGTAGATTTCAACCATGCTATGTCCTGCATAATTACCAGAATGCAATAGTTAAAAAAAAATAGACTACGGGAACCATGGTACTCGTCAGTCTTCCCCCCCAACATCAACATTAAGCAAGAACAAACTGTCCATATACATTTATGAGGCCTGTTCTAAAGTGTTTAAGACAACAAATAAAAACTTTGTACCGAAGAAACAAATAAGATTCAACTTGGCTTATTCACTTATTGTTACCTTACCTCTCAACGGAAAGAAGCATCGAGAGTCCCATTGATCAGAGCCTCCAAACCTGAACCTCCATCCTGCCAATGGAAAACAATGTTGGATTGGGACACAGGGACGGAGGCGATACGGCGACAACTTTGCCGGACGGTGGCTAACGGCGGAGGCGGCTGAAATAACAAAGGAAAAAGATTTAAAGTTTTTTAATTTATTTTCAACTATGGTTGGTTTTTGATCTAATTGTTTGAAAATAAAGATTAAAAATATATTATATATGACAAATAATTTAATTAAAATTTTATTTTAAATAATTATTAATTGTAGGTTGAGTCCTTAATATTTTTAATTTTTATTAATTAATTTAATGGTGTTTAGCAGTGTTCAGCGTTAGTAATGTTCAGCGGTGTTCGGCGCACGTGGTAGACTCATCCATATATATATTATAAGATTCACTGATTGACTGAGTGATCAATTATGCTTATCTTATCCCATATTATATGATTTCAAATCTCGATATTATTTTAAAAATACAATATCTCTATTTAATAAAAAAAATATTTATTATCATCGCACTACATTAAGAATATTAAAAACAATAGTATACTTCTTAGTTTTTGGTTCTTGCACTTTTTAAGACACTCAAAGCCCACATGCATCCACCTCTAGTTGGGCTTAAGAAAGTTTTAATAAATTTAATTTTTTCCATTTAATTTCTATGCATATAATTATATTATTATTGAAAATTTAAAATTAAGAGTGTGTTTGGATATTATAGTATAATTTTATGAAATTTTATTATTTTAAAAAATGTTTAATTCCATAGATATGTTTGATTGGCTGTACAAATTGTAGTTATATAATTTCATAAGTTTAAATTTTAAAATAATATAATTATAAAATTAAAGATTATACTCATTTTCACCCCTCTTCTAAGAATTGAAAACTGTAATTGGAACCATCTAATTACATTCAATTCAGTGTGACTCAAAAATTAAGATGGTTGACTAAATATGCCATATGTGTATATATGGAAATTCATTTTTTTACTGTGCATCAAAATACACCATATAATTAAATAAAAAATACACCATATAAGACATGTTTTTTTATTAAATAAAAAATATCATATTTTTATATCGAGATTCGAACCCATCCAGATGAGACAAGATGATCATATTTAGCTACTAGGTCAATCAATGGATCTCTATTTGACATGTTTTTAATATGTTTAAACGGTAATAAATTTCAAATTTATTTATAAATTTTGATATTATGTAATATGATACATGAATTTTGAATTAGTATAATTTTACATATGACACTTTTTTACGGTAAATGTTAAAATAACAATACAACTATTTATTTTAATATTTAATAAATGATTATTTATTTATAAAATATAAATTAGTGGTACGATGGAAATGATATCTGCCCTTCGTAAAATTTGAATGAAATTAAAATTTCACATAAATTACATAAAATTAAAGCTCATTCATTGTATTACACATTGACTAATGAATTCTTTCTTGAGAAAGTTAAATAGATTAGTTGTTTAACGACATGCACGATGGATTTTATTTGAAATCAAAATAATAAGTAGACTAAAAAATAAAATTGCAGTAGAAAAATAATAAAATATAATAATTTTAAACTAAAAAATTAGAAAATGAAATATCATACTAGCAAAACATATTTAGTAAGCCGTAAAATAAGGATAAAGATAAAATACTGGAGCAATAGAAGTATGGAGCAAGACTTATTGTCTCTTTCCACGTTCACTCTTCACGATTGAAATATGAATAGTGAGCAAAACCAATAATCTTGGAAGTTGTTTCGCAAAATAGATCTGACTGCATCGACAAACGAATCATAAAAAGAAATCAAATTATTGAAGATCATTGACAAACCGTAAATCATAGTCGAGCATTGTTAAAAAATTATCCACAAAAGTAGATCTACTACAACGGTAGACAATAATGTGCCATAAGGCAGAAGTTTGCCACTAAAACTGACGCGCACCACTAACCAACTAAAAGAACAAGTGGGTATCGAAAGAAAGAGAGAAGAGCCGCGCTAGTAATTAGCAAATTACCCTAGTTAAATAGACTAGTTGATTATGTTCTTATCAAAATACTAACAACTACTCAATCTTAGTTAACTTGACCACATTAACCAAAAATAATCAATGGTTTTTACTCAAAAGATTGCCCCTTTTAAAAACTAATTTTCAGAGTGTATTTTTTTTAATAATCGCTGATATTCAATTATTTACTAATTAATTTTGTTCAGGCAATACAAAGAATTATTATAATAACAACCCTTTTCAACTTTGCTTGTTCTATTTACAACACAAAAAATTAAACATTGTTTAGAAAGACCAAATATCTCTTTTAAATACATCTTAAATTCTAGTGTTGGTATAGCCATTAATTTGAGCATAAAGTGCAGTTTAAATTTGACGTATCACATATTCTAAACATGTACATCAAAATATAAATTAACGTGTATATATTGTATGGACAACTTAAATATGATGTACGGTGTACTAACCTGATTAATGTTGTCAGAGATGATCGAGCCATGCTGCACTTTGGGCCAAGCATTGTAACTGAGCCGATGACAGTGTGGAGCTTCCCGGCGAGTGGTTGGGTTAAGGTGAATGTTGATGGGCTGTGGATACGGGAAATGAGATGGCTGCAATTGGAGGTGTAATTCGAGGTGATCATGGTGAGTGGTTGTTTGGTTTCGCTAGAAGTTTAGGTAGATGTTATGTGGTGGTTGCGGAACTTTGGGCAATTTATTACGGGCTCTTTCATGCCCGAAGACTAAACTTTGATAGAATTGTTATTAAATCATATTGTGCTGAGACGGTTCGCTTGGTGCAAGGAACCGAGTGTAATCGCATTAAAAATGCTCTGGTTACTATGATTAAAGAGTTGTTGCTTGGAGATAAAGAGGTTATGGTAAAAACAAATTAGTCGCTTGGTGAACTTGGTTGCCAATGGGCTTGCTGGAGCTTTGCATGGACAACAATCTATGGAGGTTCTTCATGCCTTTGAACCAATAGATCTACAACAGTTGTTGATGGGTGATTGGCAACATGTCACTAGTGTTGGTTAGTAGATTCTTTTGGCATTTTACTGGGAGTTGGGTTGGGGCTGTTTTTGGTCATTTAGTGAGGCATTAGTTTTTCGGGGTATCTCGATTGGTTTTTATGTAATTACAATTACATATATTCTTTTTTTTATTTAGAATTAGGAAGATTTTTTAACGAGACATGTGATTGTAATATTTCCCTCTTTAAATAAAAAAATATATATATGATGTATAAAAAAACATCACATATTAAATCTGAACTATCTAATTTAAAAAATCTAAAGTAACTATATAATAAATATACATATTTATAACTTGAATGGCACATGTTAAACATGGTACACATCAAATTTGAGTTACATTTAAAGTTCTAATTAGTAAATACATAAATAAAAATTAATTGATACGATATTAATATTTAAAAAAAATTACGAGCAAGCACATTTGACCGGTTGGTAAAGCTTCTCATATTTTTTCCTTCACATTCCCTTAGGTTACTTTAGAATTTTCTTTTCCCCTCTCGTCGAGGCATTATTAAGATTTGAATTTATCAAAATAAGTTATTCTAGATTCAATAAGAGCTCCTACTTCATTTTCTTAGAATTTCCCCCCTCTTCTCGAGGTATTATTAAGATTAGAATTTGTTAAAAAATATTTAAAAAATCATTATAGATATTCATCGTAATCAAAATCTAAAAGTGGTAAAACAATTCCACACATAGAGATAGACACGAGTCGGGTCAGGTCGAATTTTTTACTCACCCAAATTCGACCTAAAAATAAATACCCTAAACCTACACCCAAACATATTATTTAAAAAATCTGACCCAAAAATAAATATACCAAACCTCACCTGACCCAACCATCTCAACTAAAATGTCCATCCCAATCCGCACATTTCACATTCCATATTCTTTTTTAATTTTTTTCAACAAATATTCCCAAAAAAGGTGAAATTGAAAAGAAAAGTAAAAAGCCTCCTCCAAATCATTTCAAATCATCACTTTTATCTCTAACAACTACCGTCCATTCTCCGTCCACGCATCCTCTTAAATGTGCGGCGCGAATTGGCATATCATCAAAGGAACGTGCCACGTGTCTCACTAGTACAGTAACCATCGGTTACTCTAGCATCTTTCTAACCCTAGTCATGACGGTTATAAATACATATTCCTCGAGCTAATCATATTCATTATTCTTACGTATTTTCGACTTAATGAAGGCTTCTAGCGAAAATTTTCCAGAAATTGAATCAAATATATTGCAAAGAAAAGAAAACCCACTCTAAAAGGTTCCAAAAAAAAATTGAGTCTTTTGATGAGTCATTAGTGGTAAATTCGATTTTTGTTTGGTTCTCGGGAAAAATTTAAAATGACAAGAAACGAGCGTTTCGTTTTATGAAATCTAGCTTTAAAGCGGCGAAGAAAACAAGTGGGAAGAAAGGGTTTTTTTTTTATATAAAAAGGAATCGAATTGGGGGGAAAAGATAAGAGAAATGGCGGGGGAGGGGAGGAGATTCGAGATTGGTTACGCGTTATTGCCGAAGAAAGAGAACAGTTTCATTCGGGAATCTCTGATGAATCTAGCGAAATCGCGAGGTGTGGATCTGGTTAAGATTAATAGGGAGCGTCCTTTGGTTGATCAACGGCCGTTCGATTGCGTTCTTCACAAGTTGTACGGCGAGGATTGGAAGAGCCAACTCGAGGGTTTCCGTTCTCGAAACCCTAATGCCGTTATCGTCGATTCCCCCGGCGCGATTGAACGGCTACACAACAGGATTTCGATGCTGCAGGTGGTGTCGGAACTGAAGATCGAGAATCAGAGCGAAACATTTGGGATCCCTAAACAGATTGTGATTTACGATCAAGAAACCCTATTCGATAACCAAACTTGGGAGTTGCTTAAGTTCCCGGTGATTGCGAAGCCATTGGTGGCTGACGGGAGCGCCACATCGCACAAAATGACTCTGGTTTTTAACCGTGATGGGTTGAACAAGCTTAAGCCCCCTATTGTATTGCAGGAGTTTGTTAACCATGGAGGGGTTATCTTCAAGGTTTATGTCGTTGGGGACTATGTGCAATGTGTTAGAAGGAAGTCACTACCCGATGTTTCCGAAGAAAAATTGAAGACTTTAGAAGGATCTCTACGGTTTTCTCAAGTTTCCAATTTGCCTACACACGAGAAAAATGATGATCAGTATTATAAGATGATGCATTTGGAGGATACTGAATTGCCGCCGCAGAGTTTCATGACAGATATTGCGAAGGGTTTGAGAAAGGCTATGAAATTGAATTTGTTTAATTTCGATGTGATAAGGGATACTCGGTTTGGGAATCGTTATCTTATCATTGACATTAACTATTTTCCGGGTTATGCGAAAATGCCGGGTTATGAAATTGTTTTGACTGATTTCTTTTGCAATATTTTGAATATGAAAGAAAGGGAGAAGGGTTTGGATGGGGAGTGTAGCCAGAAGATAATAGCAGGGACTGATGGAAGGCTGTTGCTTAATAATTGTGAGGAGGAAGTAAGGAAAACTGTGACCAATTCTTGCTGTAGTGATGGGGAAGAGATGGAGAACTCTATTCAAGTTTGACCTTATAATTGTAGGGAGTTTGATGAAAAAAGTGTACCTTGATTTGTTTTCGGAGTTGGTTGTTTCGGTGGGTTGTTGCAATTGTACAAGGATCGGGACCCTGGTGCTGGCTCATGGAGGCAACTCAAGTTACACATTTTCGATTGTTAGACATCGGTTCATACAGGGGTCAAATAAGTAGCTTGAGTACTTTGAGATTAGTTGTAGCCTCTTGACAACAATTATATGGCGTTCGATGTTAATCATGTATATTCTGTTCGCTGTTGCTTTGGAGATAGGTACTTCTCAAAATACTTTGACGTTTTAGGGAACTTTTAAGTTGTACTTTGAGGCTTTTAAGTGTTTCTTTTGCTCAGTAATTGTGATAGTTTTCACCTTGAAAAGTTCAATCAGTGGATTTTCCCATATTTTTCAATGATAGTTTCATTTTACTTTCCTTGTTTTTGCCAATGATAACCTCATTTCATTTCTTCTTGCTTTTTATATGCATTGATTAAATCGATGTGCTTCTTTAAGAGTTTTGTTCTTTGAAGTAATGAAATTGGTAGTTCCTCTTCTAAATCCATCCAAAATGTTTATAAGAATGATGCTACGGGTTCCCCTTTTGAGTTTAAGTACCTATGTTGCTAACTCGATGCGTAAGATGGGTAAATATCGGAGAGAATGAATACATTTTAGTGAACTTTGAAATTTAGCTTCCGGAAATAGTTCATATTCTCCCCTAGAATTTGCAGGTAATTGGTAGTTCATATTCTCTTCTAGGTTTTGTGAGTAATTGGTGTATTAATGTGGCTGTTGAATATCAGGTATGGTAAGTTGGTAACGCAACCTCTTTTAAACAATGTCTCCCTCCTTAAAGATTAACTTTGGAATGTACTTCCAGTTTGCATGATAAGTTGCAAAAGAAAGCTATGGGCGCTTTAAACGGAGGGAAAATGTCAGTTTCTTTTCTTTTCTTTTCTTTTCTTTTAATTTTCCTATTATGGAAAACTTTTTGGAATTGAATGCCAAGTTATGTGTTGATATCCACATGTATCGACTGCAGATACCTGATGATGATTGATTGAGAATTAGTTGGGAAGTTTTTTATTCACTTTTGTGGTACACTTACAATCCTTTCGGCTACTGGTATTGAATATGGGTTCATGACATCTTTGTTGCATAGAATTATATTTCAAGAAGGATACAAGAACCTTAGAATCTATTGGAACGTAAATCTCGTCGAAAGCCATGCTGGTTTTACGTTACTGTTTTTCATTTGTTGTGTTTTTTTATCCTTCTTTTATGGCGTTTACCATGTTTGATAATTATTTCCAATTACTTTTACTGCAGCTATATCCTACAAATTTGGATGCTGTTGGACTCCGAATCTTTTGCACTTGTTTTGATTTCCGATGCCTTTTTTAATAGTTTATGCTCCCACCGTTACTTGCCATGGTCAAAGGTTTTACTGTTATACTTCAAAAGAGTTGTTTTCTGCAACAAGTGTTGGCTAGGAATATACAAACATTTTTTCTGTGTGGCCTGGCTTTGTTTGTAAACAAGTGTGCTGGAAGCTTGACCATATATAGAACTGCTCTGTTTTTTTGCGTATCTATATTTCCTCGTCTCCTATAATCCTATTTCGTGGCCGATATGGCTGTTGAAGGAGACAAATTCAGCCCGTTCTTGTTGTTTTTGCATTTGTTAAATATTTTTGCAGCTTCATGCTAGTACATGCATATCAATATAATTCTACCTTTTATAGATGAGGCAATCATAATAGCATCCATTGCATGTGTTTGTTCAGGAATATCAGTCAGTCTAGCATAGATGCAAGAAAATTTTGTTCCGTTATATTATGCCCTTGCTGTGCATGTTGTATGCGTGTAAATTATTAACGTAGTGGCATGGTTCTCTACAATGGAACTGAAAAATACAAGTGAGGGAATCTAACAGGTTGATTTCCTTCGGTTGAATGCTGGCCCCGTAATGTATTGAAAAGGGTTTGTGTTTCGTTGAATCTTGCTTCTAGTTTTGTCATGATTGTTATGAACTTACCTCATGGAGGGTGTGTTGGTTGGTTTTTATGACAAATATTCAAATGGTTGGTGCCTTGGTGGTGCTACTGCTACTTCTTTCCAAGCTTAATGACCCAACTGTTGTTATGGGGTGGAACATTTCACCTTCTTACTAGTATCTAAACACGTTTTTATCTATGCTTTTCTTTATTAAAATGATGGGGTGTTCCTTGTATTACCCTTTCCATCAAGATAATCAAATGGAGATTAGTTCAAGGGATCAATTACACTCGATAGATCCTTCTTTCAGATCAAGATAATCAAATTAAAAGGTTTGTAGGGTACTTTAGTATTGTTTTTAAGTTTGATAAAATATCGGCCCACAGCGGGGATCCGTGGCGCAATGGTAGCGCGTCTGACCCCAGATGATCTCCCTTTTTTTTTTTTTTTTGTCCTTTTTATTATAGCCAAGTTTACCGTGGGCAGCAGCATCCAACCGTCCAATGCCTTGTGTAAATAATATCCAGTTTTCTCCTCTATAAATAATTATTTTCGAAGAACTCATTCAATTAAATTAAGGCTCAATTTTCAAATATACTTCCGTTCTTATGTAAACAATTTCATATATGTGTCCTGATGGTTCTTTATAGTGCGCGGTTTTAATTCGTTTAAATGAAAGAATCAGAGCATTACTAAAGAAGAATTTGATCCCTGGGTCTGTATAATGGTTCCACTTCAACATCAACCCAACTAACAGAGAGGAATTCCACTCGATGCCAATAGCATAGACATCATCAACTGTGTATTTCTAGTTTTACGCTATGCAATCTGGGTTCGATTTCTACTTTGGTTCATCCTTATATTTGTATTGTTCATGTCCTACACTTGAGATGTAAAAGTTATCAACAGCAAAAAATTCCACACGCATAATGCTCCTGACTACTGCTCCAGAAGAGGGCTTCCCTGTCTAGCAAGCACGAAAAGACCACCATCTCCTCTCGATATCCGAAGGTCTTCATCGAGATACGTAATCAGGAGCCAGGAACTTGATCGGTTGCCGGGAATGGGAATCGTAAGAGGTGGCTGACCGGAAATTGTTCTTGAAATGTTTGCGACCAATTCCTGCAGTGGGTTAAGAGATTGCTGCACAGGCAACAAATTAATTCTCTGACCAAAAATATCTACATCCGCAGGAAGATCGACGGTTGGTTTTACTTCCGGAGGTTGCACTATGCCTTCCTTAAATTCAACCTGAACGTTTCATGAAAGAATATAAGTACCTTAGGAGCAAATGTTTCATACATTAAGATCTCCAAACTCCAAAGAGTTTCAACTGTAATATACAGCAAGCCAACCATACTCCAAATTCAATAATAAGACAACAACCATCATTCGCACTCCTTTTCAATTAACATTTTGCTCGTTCATAGATGTATCCCACCAGCTGAAAATCAATTGAAGTGCTATACAGGTCCCTGTACTATAAAGTGTATTTAGCCCCTGTACTTTTAAAATGAGCAAAAAAGTCCATGTACATTAGAAATAACAAAAAAAAGGTCATTTTGTAACGGTTTAAAAAAATAATGTTGATTTTATGAGGTGAACTTAATTAAATGATGTAGCACTAATTTAAAATACGACTTAGCATTTATAAATGGGGTGGCACGTTCACTTGACCAATTGTTGCTTAACCTGACTCATCGCATTTAACTGGTTAATTATGAAATCAAGTCGGTTTAAGTACAACAGTTCAGGTTAAGCTACAATGGGTAGGTGAACATGCTACATCACTTAAAAATGCCACATCCCACATCATTTAGTTAATTCCACCTCATAAAACTAAAGATTCTTTTTAACTATTAAAACACTCACTTATCATACTTACAGGACCATAGCTCATATTGTACTACAGGGACCAAAAAAAAAACACTTCACATTATAGTACAAAGACCTATACAATACTTTTACCCTGAAAATTCATAGGAATACTTTGATCATATCATCATAAATTTTGTTGGATAACACACTTCCCATTTTTTTTGCAATGAAGTCGGTCTTGATTGATTCTATATATATATATATATATATATATATATATATATATATATATATATAACAACAGGGTTTAATTTAGGGATTACCTGTATTCTTGTAGGAGATCTAACTTCAAAGGTAGCAGATGCACTAAAGGAGAAATCAGCAAAAGGGCCAGACAGTGTGGTGGAGTTAACAATAGATTGATTAGCCGTATCAATTGTTTGGCTTATACTTTTCACTTTCAATAGCGGGGTTGAACCGACTGCCAGAAGTGGCAACAGCTCGGAAAATGCTGTATACCTGATTGGTTGGAGATACAGATTATACAAAAAATCACTAGGAAGAACAGGTAGAACAAACAAACAAGAGATGAGAACATGTGTTACTCATGTAGTAGCATTATTTACAATCATGAAATTAGCAACAAAGCTCCCTTCAATGATAAGCCTAAGAACATGTAATGAAGCTAATGCCAATGTCAACAAGGGCAGAAATCCAGGCCTTAAATAAATGCATGGATCTTCCTACTCTTTCGGAAAACATGTGCTTAGAGAGTCGTCCACAAAACAGTCGATCAAACACCCAACAATCATTTAAGTAAAGAAACATTTTCCAATTCAATCAAGACCGAATTTTTATTTACAAAGGATATTCCTAAGTTAAATAGGAGTATAAGTTAGTATCCACTTACAGAGTGCATTGATTTAGGATCATTGGATTAACCGAGTTTGATGAGATTAAAACTTTTAAATCGAGTATATCCATTTTTTCATAAAAAAATTATTCATTTTCCTACCATTAACCCCATTAATCCATCTTCGCTCAACCAGGATACACTATCCTAAAAGATGTAAAACTATATATATTACAATCGCGTTGAATAAGGAAGAACACTCACAGCAAAATCCAGTTGCCATCAAGAAGCTGAGTAGCCTCAACGGGAGCCCGGGTCGGGTTAACCGCTTCCAACTGATTCACTAACTCCAAAACCTCAGCCCTTACCTCCTGACTCGCCCGAAACCCCAACTCGGTCCCGTAAACCGAATCCACCAAACACATCTTCAAATCCGCAACCCTATCATCAAAGCCCTCCCTCTCTTCTTTTTCCGCCGCACCGGCAGCTCCTCCTTGGGAACCGGCGGCAGCATTACCGTTACCCATCTCCGCATACTCTTCCTCCCACTCGTCCTCGTTCCTCGGAGGATCATAGTCAGGGAGCTTGGTGGGTTCGGGTTCCGATCCAAGCTCCGATTTCTCACCCCATTCATCGGTTATGTTAATCGGAGACGGGGTTTCTCGGTCGGGATCGGATTCGGGAGTAGGGTCGGATTGGGAGCTGGAAAGGGAAATGAAAGGAGAGGAATGGAGGGGGGGTTTAAGCGGAAGGGAGAACGAGAGAGAGACGGTGGGTTTAGGGGTTTGGGAGAAGAACGTCTTGAGCTTGAGGGATTGAGAGAGGAAGAGGGAAGAAGATTGTGCGGTGAAGAAAAGCGCCATTTTTGTTCTGGTTTTCAGTCTTCTGCTGCTCAGCTTCTAATAGATTCTATAGTTTTCAAACAAAAATAACCATAATTTTTCATCGGAAAATCTTAGATTTTTTCTCTTATTATTGATATCTGATACTCTAATCCACTTGTGTCTAAAGATGCTTATGTTAATTAATTTTGTATTAGCTTAAATTCTTATATTTATTTTAGGAATATAATTATCTTTTAATTTAATTAAAAAATATTTGATATACTCTTATAATTATTAGAGATGTAAAATATTTTGATTAGTTCTTATACTAGTCTAATTAGTGGATTTGTCATTATATTCTAATTTAATTATTTTTAATTTTTGATTTCTAAGTTTTCAAATTTTAGTTTTGACGCATATACTAATCATTAAATCTTTTAGTATCTTAATTATATCTAAATTATAGATTTACTTCATGTTATCCGATTTGTTTAATTTAGGAATGAGCATTTTACCAATGCCCGACAATTTTGACTGGTTCGGTTGTGCGGGTTTTATGTGTAAAAAATTAAGTTTAAGTCAAATTTTTATTAAGGATGGGCCGGGTCGGGTTCTGGGTAAAATCTTCGACTCGGCCCGACCTAATGGTATCATTTCTCATATATTTTTTAGAAATATTTTGTAATAATACTTATCTTTATATAATTTTTTATAATTATATTCTTAAATTTGATTCTTTTACAATTAGGTTCTTCAAATTATTATTTTTACAATAAGGTCACTACAATTAATTTATTTTACAATTAAGTCTCAAAAATAATTTTTTAATAGAAAAGGTCGGATTCAGGTTGAAAAATATAGTTCTCGAGTCAGGTTGAGTCAATTTTTTAAAGAACAGGATCATGTCGGGTTCAAGTTTAAGGCAATTATTTTCGGATCGGGTTAGGATTTGCCAAAAACCCGACACGTGCCCATCCATAGTTTAATTCAAATTCTTTTAATTTAAACTATATCATTTAAGTCATGATTAAAATTTTAGAATATTCTAAATAAATGATCGTGTTAATAATTTTCGATATCACTAAAATTATATCATGTTGTAAAATAAAAAGAAGTCAACTAATCAATTATCGATTCAATAATAATTAAATGAAGGGTAAACTACACCAGATGCCACTAAACAATTATTACTGACTCGAAAATATCATTGAACTTTTAAAACGTTCAAATCTAACACTAAAATTTACTTTTTGACTTGTTTATGTTACTCCATCGTCGTTTTGGTGCGACTATTTTGAAATTTAATTTGACCCAAAATATAATTTTGCTGGAGGAAAAATAACAAAAAAAAAACATGCACTTCAATAAGTTTGAACCCCAATACCTATAAATGCAAAAACTAAGCATAAATCACTAAACCAACATATAAATGTCAAGCTACTTGAGATTTATTCAACTTATTCTATGAAATAAATAATACTATAAATAATATTAATATATAAATTATAATTTATCTTTTTATTTTTACTTTAGAAAATGGTCAAAAGTAGCCCATAACGTTTGACCTTTTGGTCACTTTAGCCTCTATTGTTTTTTTTATTCCAAACAACCATCAAACTTTTTATTTTTGTTCAAATTTCACCTTCGTTGGGTGGAAACTGTTAGTCAACTAACGGTCAACGTCTGAGGCTGACGTGAAATGTTTGCATGGCATAGGGAGATTAAATATTCATTAAAATATTCAATACTTTATTTGTTTGAAAGTGAAGAAATATTTATTAAAATATTCACTAATATATCCTAAACCCTAAAATTTAAAAGTATGACATTCTAAACCTAAACCCTAAACCTTAAATTCTCTTAATCCTAAACCCTAAATCCTATTTAAAATGTTAATATAAACATGATCGTTAGTGCTTTCGTAAGTAGAAATAATTAAGATTGGATTTAGGGTTTTCTATAAAAAAGTTTGTTTGATTATTTCTGGTTTTCGAATTAGTAATTTATTTACAGGGTATTGAAGTTGAAATGGAGTTACATTTTCTTTATTTTTCTGGGCATTTTTTTTGTTAATGAATATAAACTGTTGCCGAATTAGGTGATTTGAGCGTTTAGGGATTCTTGTTGGTTTAAGCAGTTGCGAAGATGCAGAACGAGGAGGGTTTTAGATTTTAGATTTTTAGGGTTTGTTGTTTTGGGTTTTAGAACATTAGGTGAGGGTTTAGGGTTCTAGATTTTTAGGGTTTAGGGTTTATGGTTTTAGATTTTTAGAGTTTAGGGTTTTAGATCTTTAGAGATTATGGGCTTAAGTTTTTAGTGTTTCAATTTTTAGGGGTTAGGATTTTGAGTTCTAGGGTTTAGGTTTAGGGTTTTATATTTTAGGTTTTATGATATATTAGTGAATATTTTAATGAATATTTATTCACTTTCAAACAAATAAAGTAATAAATAAATAAAATAAGTGGTGAAAAATAATAACATAGTAGATTGACTTGGTGATTGTGTGTTAAATCATTCAACCGATTAACCAAGGTTTGAACCCCCGAGGCACATCTATTGAATTTTGCTTCTTTCTTATGCTTTAGAACCAATCAGCTCACGTATCATCATATGATGGTATTATGTAGCATTGCATGATTGGTTAGAAATTAATATAAAAATAATTATTTTTAAAAAAATCACGATGGCATGTCAGCCTCAGGCGTTGATCGTTAGTTGACTAACGGTTTCTATCAAACGAAAGTAAAATTTAAACAAAAATAAAACATTAGGTATTTTTTTGAACAAAAAAAATAAAAATTAAAATGACTAAAAGGTCAGACGTTGATGACTACTTTTAACTTTCTACCTTTTACTTTCAATCAATCTTTTCTATAAAGTATGAGCCTTACTAAATAGTTAAAAATATATAAATAAATACTAATTTATAATCCGATTTCATTAGATTAAAAAAAGTTATTTATGAACATTCGGGCATAATTTTTGGGGGCAAAAAATATTTCCAATAATAAAGAACGAATGGATGGATGAATAAAAAGTAAAAACCGGGAATCTATTTTCCTAAGGTATATAGCGAGTCAAATTCTACAAGTGGTTTAAGACTTGTTTCTCTATTTGGCTCATTTTTATTTTTTTAAAATATTAACTACCTCTAAAGCAAGCGGTTAAAAATTTTAAGTTAATATCTTTCTTCTTTTTACGTTGTAGGTTTTAGACCGAGCATGCCCCTCCTTTAGGTAGGAAAAATTCAAGTTTTTTGAAATACATGTTTTATTTTTTTTAATACTGATATAATTTGTTGGGTAAATTACCTCCAAGGTCACTAAACTATTGATTTGATTCCATTTTAACCACCGATCTATGATTTGTTTTCAAAATTTCTTCATCCCATTATGCAAATTTACTTAATAGTCACGTTTTTATTTCCCGTCAAAAGTTAACGGTTAGTTGATTGAAATTATTTTAAAAGTTTAGTTGTCTAATTGGTAAAACTTATAGTTCAATGATCAAACTAAAATCTGGCCAACAATTTAGTGGCCTTGTAGGTAGTTTACCATATTTTTTCCCAATCATGTCAAATAATTTGAATTAATTTATATTATTATTTCTTTATTATAAATACTGATAATTTATTATAAAATAACCACTTGGCAGGACACAGAGGAGGCACCGGGAAGCAGGCACAAAACGTTGACCATCATTAATTTTTTTGTTCCACATTTCAATAGCTAATTTTTTACTTTATTTTTTATATTAAAAATTCAATTACGTGACATATAAATCTTAATATTTTTTAAAAATTTTCTTAAACATGAAATATGTACACTATTTATCCGACGTATAAAAATGTAAAGGTATATAATATACCATATCATGGTGTGTGTTTTAAAAAATAAGTCATATATCCACCACAATGTTGAAATTACACATCTAAACAAATAAAATATGAGCTTAATTTATGATTTGATCCATAAATTTTACCTATTTTCACTTGGATGTCTAAACTTTTTTTTGTCATATTTTGGCACCCAAACTATCATCTTCATCCAAATTTATCTAAAAGAACCAAAAAGCTCCTGATAACTGATAAGAATGTAATCCTAGCACATTCTTATCGATAACTTTTTGTTTTCTGGTAATTGGGCAAAAATTATAATTTTAATACCAATTTGCCATAAAAATTTAGCCAAATCATAAATAAAGCAAAGAAAGAAAACTGAAAACAGAAGGAAAAAAAAACGAGTAGTAAACCAAATGGCCATTAAACTATAAAATTATTGTTTTGGTCACTAATTTTTTAAAGTTATAAAATAATTATTACTAAATTGTTACAAAATGGTAATTGATCATTGTAAAATAGTGTAATTATTCGATCAAATATTTTTATAAAAGTTTGATAAGTTTAAGGATAAACTACCCGTTTAGTATCAAACTTTTACTTGTGTTTATGTTTTTGTACAACAACCTATTTTTTTTGGTAAAATGGTATTTAATGTTACATTTTGTTTCTATTTTGGCATCTCGTCGTAAAAAATTAACGGTAGGCTGACTAGGAGAGAGGAAATCACACGTGACAGACTGACACATAATTTTTCTCTCGTAATCTGTATTCCACGTCAAATAAAATTATAAAAATACATATAGTAAACCGATTAGGAGAGAGAAAATTACGTGGTAGTCTATCACATATGATTTCTCTCTCCTAGCCAGTATGCCATTACTTTTTAATGGCGAATATCGAATCAAAAAAAATATAATGTTAGGTGCTATTTTACTAAAAAACAAGAGGGATACAAAAACAGAAACACTAATAATGATTAGGTACAAAATGAGTAGTTTACCCTAAATTTAATAATTATTATGTAATAATTGAATAAATTTAATAACCATTTCATAAAATTTTAATTAATTTAATGATTATTTTGTAAATTTTGAAAGTTCAATGACCAAAACAATCATTTTTCATAGTTTAGTGACCACTTATGTACTTCACCCAAAACAATTACACAACACAGTGAACTTTTGATACGATTTGACCACGAGATGGTGAGCGAGACGTCACTTTAACTCCACCAGTCAATCGGTTCACAGTTCACACGGTCAGTTCTAGAAAGGAGGAAGCGTCGGTTGGCACGTACGGAATGTCACGCTCGCACGTGCAAAACCACCTCGATCTCATTGGCCGCCCCCTTTTGTTTCCCAAGCTTCTAATCTTGTTCGTTCTTTCTCGCTCGCTCGCACACTCTGGCACTAATTACTCTCTCCACACAACAAACAAAGTAGCACTGAATCATTTCCATTTCTCCATTTTTTTTTGTTTTCTACTTTACAGCTCATTGCCTGCTGCAGATCGAATCAATCTCAAAGGTGTTTCTCAAATTCTCTTTTTTGTTCATTTTTTTGCTTAAAATTTTAGCTTTGTTTTATGCTTAAAGTTCCAGATTGTTTACTGTTTTCTGTTCTACGCTCGAATCTTCACTCCGTTTTAGCTCAATTTCGTTCGGCGTGCTTCAAATATGATTAGCTTAAGTTGAGGTGCAGATTCTGGGAATCTCAATTTCGTTGTTATCTACATTGATTTCGACCAGCTTTGTTTTAGGTTTTCTTTTTCCCCATCGGTTTATGTTGCGAAATTCCTGTCACTTTATTGGTGTAATTGTTTATCAAATTTCAGATGCAGTTAGTTTAGTTTCAACTTCAGAGTTCAGAGAAACTGAACTTAGCTGTGTAGTATAGGTTTGAGAGGATGATTCTTAGATTAACCACTTATGTTGTATTTCAATTTAGTATCTTAAATTTTAAATTGAGATTTGAAAAGATATATTGTAGACAAAACTGCTAAGCTCTTATTGTATTAGATAATGGAAGCAATGCAACAAAAACATTTGATGATCAGAATTTTGTTTATAAGATGGATTCTATTTTCTTTAAAATGGCTCTAAAGTCTAATACTGTTAGTTCTTCTAAATATCCACTGCTACCAGCTGTTTGTTTCTGAGTTGGTTTTTTAATAAAATTACTTTATTGTACTGATCGGTTCATTCATGAAGATTCATGTCACACAATGTATGGCACTAGAGTAAGCAGCTCTTTTAGACTAGCTTGTCCATCATAGATATCAAAACCTGCAATGGTTTTCTACACTAATTAACTTCTCAGTCCTTCCTAAATTCACGATCTAGCAATTATTTGATGTTTTAATTAATGTGTAAGATTTTGGCGTGCTACGTTGACCTTTGCTTCTATATGAGAGCGTGCTTTGAGTTTCTCTGTTCTTTAAAGGGGGATTTTTGGTTAGTTTCTCTTTATGTATTTTTGCACAGTCTGAATTCAAGAAGTTCGATCTACACAATATTATTTCAATTTCAGATTTTGTATCATTTCTAATTCTTATCTTTCTTCTCGATTTGTTGGCAGGCGTAATTTTTCATTCTTCCGTGGTTGCCAAATGGCAATATAGATCAGATAACCATATGTTACAACAAGGACCGGTTCTTGAGCTTGGCGTCTTGGATGATTTTTAGCATCTATATTATGCTTGTTCAGTGCCATTATGGGCATATATTTGATGAAATGTCAATGGCCATGGCTGCTTCACACACTATTCTTTATTTTCCTAATAAACAGAGGCAGTGCTATCAGTCCTGATGGTAGGTGATACATATGTTATATCAGATAATTATTGCCTTTTATCTTCTTTTTCTCTCATCATTTTAAAAAGGATCCATAATGATTTCCTTATGTATTACATTTGGTTGGTATATATTGGTTAATTTGTCTCACCAAGGAGATTGAAAGTTTCCACCTTTTAGAATTATGGTGATCATGTTTACTTTTAGTCTTTACCATTCTTTTCTTTCCCTTTTTTGTTAATGTCTTTTAGGTTGTAGCTTTGATAATAATAATAGCTTCTTTTTCTTCTTTTTCTTTCTGGTTAGTACCTTTGGCTAGCTGGTTATTAAGTGTCTTTCTTGTTATAGTGCGTGAAAGTGCTTTTCTTGATATGCAGGAGAGGCGCTTCTAAGCTTTCGGATAGCAATTGTTAGTTCGGATGGCATATTTTCTCATTGGAGACCAGAAGATCCTGATCCATGCAAATGGAAAGGGGTGAAATGTGATAGTAAAACCAAGAGAGTGACAACTTTGTGAGTTTTAAGAGCATGTCCAAATATATCTTCCGTTTTGACAACTTTGTCTAAATGCAGTGTGGCTTAACATATCCCCTTTGCCCTATATTTTCTCTTCAGGAATCTTACCAATCATAAACTGAGTGGTCCTATATCACCTGACCTTGGGAAGCTGGAGCACTTGAGATATTTGTATGTATTATGGACTACCTTGTTTTGCATCTTCATTGACACATGATATGTGTACTATATTCAAAGATTATTTGTTGCAGCTGATATTTTCTGTAATTTTTATGTGAATCAGAGTGCTTTATAACAATAACTTTTATGGGACAATTCCTTCAGAGCTTGGTAATTGCACGGAGCTGCAAGAAATGTAAGTATTGTTGCCAGCATGTGGATTCCGTGATCTTATGCTTCTTTGTGCTTGAAAAGTCTTCTTCGCTGTTCTATAGATTTTTCTTGCAAATGATTGAATTAAAGGATATGATGTCAAGTAATGTAAAATTTTTCATTCCCTTTGTGATCATTGTCTGGTTGTGGCGTTGATGCAAGCAAAACAGTACTTTGACCCTCAAAAATACCTTTTCTTTTATTTGATTAAGAATTGTGTATGGATCTTCGTGTGATCCTATTGTTCTTATATCTATATGCATAGGATATTTATAATTTTCAAGCAATCCATTTAGTGTATTTGTACGAAGGCCAAGGGGGGAAGTGAACCTTGGACCTTTACACTTCATTGGGTGGGTACTACGACTTGGCCAATCCCAGACCAAGTTTAAATTTATTGATTTCATTTTTTTATTAGGCTGGATTATAATTTAAAAAAAAATTAAATTTATTCACAAATGTTCGTTTAAATTTATTCATATTTTCTTTTATATCGTGTTCGTTTCAAATCTGAACAAGCTACATTTCTTATGAACAAGAGGAAAAAATTAAAAATGAACTTAGAAATAACATTTAGTGTTGCCTACCAAGGGGGAAGTGAACCTTGGACCTTTAAATACTAGACTGCCAATGTATGTTTTGATATTCAGATTGGTCCTTTTGATATTATATTTATTTTATGAAAAGAAAAAATGAAATTGTGGTGTTCAGCTAGTTTGTTTTGTATTTATTATATGAAAGAATGACATTGTGGTGTTCAGCTAGTTTTCAAGATTATTTAGATTTGTATTATTGAAATTTTATTTTGAAATTGCCTGCCTTTGTTATTTTATTGTACTGTAATATGTTCTCTTCTACAGATACTTGCAGGGTAATTACTTAAGTGGATTAATTCCAAGTGAATTGGAGAATTTATCTTCACTTCAGTATCTGTAAGCCGATTTTTTGCTAATAAATGTGGGCTAGCGTGGTAAAGGGCAGAGTGTTGGGACTGCTTAATGATGCTTACATTGTTTTTTCAAAACTGCAGGGATATCTCAAGCAACTCTCTCAGCGGATCTATCACACCTTCAATTGGGGCGCTAGATAAGCTCATTACCTTGTTAGTTCACTTGCTTCAAATTTGTTAGCTTCTAAAAATGGGTATTTACTGAGTTTACTTTAAGATTTATTGAATATGAACTGATCTTTGTTGATCATATTGAATTCCTAAAGCAATGTGTCCAACAATTTTCTGGTTGGCCCTATTCCATCACAAGGTGTTTTCAGCAGCTATAATGCAAGCTCGTAAGTATAATATTTTTTCCTACTGTGCTCAATAAATTGTCTGTTATTTATATGCTAAATTGTAATTCAGAAGGTTCCAGGAATACCTTTATTCTGCACCTTTAGAATTTTCATCTTCTGCAAAGTAAAAGAAGATTGCTGTACAATAATTAGGCTAAACAGTTTAACATTATTCTGGCAGTTTTGTTGGGAATCGTGGTTTATGTGGAAAGCAAATCAATGTATCCTGCAAAGATGACAATGGAGGAGCTGCAGGAAATTCCGGATCTGGTTCAGGTAATCTGTATACATTGGGAAGGTATAACTCTGTTTGTTTAGTGCTCTTTTTCAGTGTTAAAAATATGGATATGAAGAATTTTGTCCATCAAATCTGAATTCCTCACAAGTTTCTTACCTTTATTTTCGATCTATTGTTTTCTTTTGGAGGTCATTTTGGTTAGTATTTCAATCTTTTTCTTGCAGCTCAAACTCAAGGTGGTAAAAAGAAATACTCTGGAAGACTTCTCATTAGTGCATCAGCAACTGTAGGTGCACTACTTTTGGTGGCACTTATGTGTTTCTGGGGTTGCTTCCTATACAAGAAGTTTGGTAAAAATGAAGGAAGAACTCTGGCCATGGACGTCAGTGGAGGTTCTTTCAAATTGATCTTCAATTTTGGAAAATTTAGTTGTTTTCAGTTTTCATGTTTACTCTCTAACATTTGAACATCTTTATTGGCATGTCATTGTTGTTCAGGGGCATCGATTGTTATGTTTCATGGAGACCTGCCATACTCTTCTAAAGACATCATTAAGAAATTAGAAACTTTGAACGAGGAACACATTATAGGTACTGGGGGGTTTGGGACAGTGTACAAACTTGCAATGGATGATGGAAATGTGTTTGCTTTGAAACGAATTGTGAAGTTGAATGAGGGATTTGATCGCTTTTTTGAAAGAGAGCTTGAAATTCTTGGAAGCATAAAACATCGACACCTTGTAAACTTGAGAGGGTACTGTAATGCACCCACATCGAAGCTGTTAATCTATGATTTCCTAGCTGGTGGTAGCCTTGATGAAGCTCTTCATGGTGAGGCTCCCTTAATCATTTTTATTCAAAAGCAGTTCATTTCTTGGCATAAAGATGAACTGCACATTTTCCTTTGTTTTCGCCCATTGGTTGGAATTCCTACTTATTTTTTGCATGGATCAATTTCTTTATTTTTGGAGATGATGTTTTGTGATTCGTTTAATAGAACGATCTGAGCAGTTGGACTGGGAAACACGCTTGAACATTATTATGGGAGCAGCAAAAGGAATGGCCTATTTACACCATGATTGTTCTCCTAGGATCATTCACCGTGACATAAAGTCCAGCAACATTTTACTTGATAGCAATTTGGAGGCTCGAGTATCAGACTTTGGACTCGCCAAACTGTTGGAGGATGAAGAATCACATATTACAACCATTGTTGCGGGAACTTTTGGTTATTTGGCTCCAGGTATGCAGTTGCAATATTGGCTTACAATCTATAATTGTGGAGCCTGTAGCTACCTTTAAGCTTGTATTATGAAGGAGATAAATTTAGCTTTAGATTTGAGGCTCTTTTCGATAATGATGACTTAATTTGACAATCACATGTATCCGCTAAATATGACTCTAAAAGAATAGAGCATTTGATAAATTACAAAATACTATGTTTATGCTTCCTTCAACAGAGTACATGGCAAGTGGAAGAGCAACTGAAAAGACGGATGTCTACAGTTTTGGAGTCTTGGTGCTTGAAGTCTTGAGCAGAAAGAGACCCACTGATGCATCATTCATTGAAAAGGGCCTCAACATCGTTGGCTGGGTATGTCTCACTTTTCCATCTAAAGTGTCAGGTTTATGTAATGTATCTTTTAAGATGCTACCTAGGAAAAAAAATTCTGCCTCTGCTTTCCGAATAGCGCTCCTTTCTCTCTTCAGATTTGCTGCATATATAAAGCAATTTATAAGAAAGGGAAAGTTTAGGGGGACAGAGGAAGGAAAAGAGAAAAGCGTATCTGTTTCATTTTTTTTTCTTTTCCCTTTCTTTTTTGAAAAATGTTGGACATCTGTAAATAGAAAGGTATAGTAAGCAAATTTTTCTTGAAGTAAAGTGCTACATATCTCTGGAAAAAAACCCACAACAGCCTGCGTATGAAGTAAAGTGGCATATGGAGTTTCAACATGATAAATCCCATGCATTTCGGACACCAAAATCATTTGCATTTTGCGTTGCTCTTTTTACCAATTTCTACTTTCAATAAATGCAAATGAAAACATTTGGCTCATTAATAGGTGCATGTATCTCTCAACTCAAAGAATCGGGTTGAAGTTCTCCTTCCCAAAACTCAAAAAGATGTCTAGATGGCTTCCTCAATTGAGAATATTTGTGTGTAGAGCTATTCATTTTGACAGGTTTGTTCTGTTTGATGCAGTTAAATTTCTTGATAACGGAGAATAGGCAACGAGAGATTGTAGATCCAAATTGTGCGGGGATGCAGGTACAGAGCCTCGATGCCTTGCTCTCACTTGCCATCCAGTGTGTTTGTTCAACCCCAGAGGATAGACCCAGCATGCACCGGGTGGTGCAATTGCTCGAATCTGAGGTCATGAGCCCATACCCGAGTGATTTTTACGATTCCGACTCTGATTGAGCAGTCGAAGCTAAAAACGAAGACGCTTTTGGTTCGCATCCATGTTTGTTTGTTTGTTATAAAAGTAGTGCAAGCAAGAAAACAAGCACCAAACGGTGCTCGAAATCAGCAGCTTTCACCTGTTCATTTCATTAAATTCTTCACGCAGATGGAATTTGGAAGGGGGTACATTTGAACCTCAATCTGAGCTGTTGAATGGGAGTGAATTTTAAGTGCATATTTGTCCTTCATTTGGCATTAGTCATTTTATTCATTCTAGTTTTGCTTTTATGAAATCAATATTGTAACCGTCCTTTTATCCAGTCATTTCAAGTACAGATTGGGAATATTTTGGCTTTTGGCAGGTCGTTGTTTATGCCATTTTTTGTAAGATAAGATCTTCATTATTACGGTAATAAGTTTACTTTATTATACTAAACGGAATTGAACTGAATAGAATTTTATATTCAATGCATTGGACAGTATATTGTTGCTGAATTATGTTTAAAAAGTATAATATTATGTTTATTTTTAGTTTTTTTTTAAATATATTCGTTAATTTGTTAATGTCTTGATATAATTCATCAATAAGGTATGTATTTATAGTGTTATACTGTTATGGCCTTAATATTGGAGACAATTTTATTGGCACGGACAAAATTAAAATAAAAAATTGGAAGGGGTTAATTGTCTAATTCGAAGAGAATAGAGACTTGTTAAATATTTAATCTTAAAAATTAGAGAAGATAAAGATCATATTTAACATAACAATGATCTAAAAGCGTCATTAGATCAAGAAATTTGAGAGGCTAGAGTTTCTCTCACTCTTTGCATGTCCACAGAGACCATTTAATTAGTAGGATCATAACTATAAACCTCAAATATAGATAATAAAATGAACATAAAAAATTCATCCCTCGTATAAGTATAAAGGGAGGTGGATCAAAAACAAGTACGGACTTAAGATTGAGAGTTGTGATAAATATAGGTATTTAAGAGTGAAGAGTAAATTTATAATTAATTATTTTTTAAAGAAAATATTATATATAATAAAGGTAAAAATAAATTCGAGGTGGGGGCATGGCCCCTCCCACCCCACATGCCTCTATCCCTGATCATAAATAAAGCATGAGAAATTTTGATACTCCCAAGTTTTGAGAAAATTTAAATTACTCCCCTCAAATTTTTTTAAAAATTTAATTAAACCTTTATAAATTTATTAAAAATTCTTATTAAATTATAATATTTGAATATTTTTAATTAAGCTCTTTAAAGTTTCATTAATGTCCCAATTGTTTTTAAAAATATCAAAGACCTTCAAAAATTTTAGAAAATAAATTCATCAAATCTTCAAAATTTTTAAAAATATTGATTAGACCTCAAAAAATAAAAAATTTGATTAAAATTCCTCCAAGCAGTCACACCAAGATCTGCCACTGGGTATAAAATATATAAATATAAAATTTTCTATTCTCTTATTTCCAATCCATATAGATTAATAGATAGGATGATGTTCATGTGAGATTTGGCTACGGGGATGATTTTATATTTTACATCTCCCCAATACTTGATCATGATTTTGAAATAATTACATCAAAGTTTTTTTTTGCCCCAGGCCCTTCTTCGTTTATCGATCACTTCATTCGGGAATTACCATCCACCGTCTTATTAAAATTTTTTTTTTAACCTAAATATATGGTCAACTTTAGTACTAAAGGCCGATTTAGCCGAGTTAAACATCTTCCTTGCCTGCATTACACAGAAACAGTCACACTAGTAGAAGATTCGAGATTATATAGTCTTAATTAACAAAACCGAGTAAATCAACAACCCAAAGCCAAAACTGCAAAAACAAAATATCTTGATTGAGGACTGGAATATTGATAATAAGAAAAATACGATAGGTAAATGAGAGTTTTTTCATTTTAAAAATTTTGTAAAATATTAGGATCCCCGAGAGGAGATTTTTTGAGGTCGTCTATGCTTTACGTGTTCCAAAGCTTGGGAAAATCTCATCCCCGTGTTTTTGCATTAGATATCTCCATCCCCACTGTGAGCACTGTGATAAACATTTGATCAAACGAAAGCTTTGAAGATCTACTTGGTTAGAAAAGTACATTATGATGCATTTTAAGCTACAAGATGCTAGATGTTGCAATAGCAACATTTTGATTACATATAATTTAAGAACTAACAGAATTCAATTGCAGATAGCATAATAGAAAAGCCAGGCCTTTCTTCGTTCATCGATCACTTCATGAATTACCAGCAAATTTTCATTGTTTTTAGTTGAACGAAAAAATGGACTGAATGGCACAAAATACCATGAATGCACACCAAACTAATGACACCTTGCCTGCATAACAAAGAAACAGTCACACTAAAATTTTGATCATTGTTACTAAAGAAAAATTTAATAAGAATCATGATCAACCGGAGCCAAAACTGCAAAACCATACACTTCTAGATATTCCCATAAAGCAGTGGCTGAAACACACGACCACGAAGAGTTTTTTTAGTGTTGCAGCTGAAAACGAAACCCCGATCAAGAGATGCATTAGATTCGTATCTTACCCTGTCCGTATTGACTGCTTCAAAATTTCATACCAAAATTTTTCAAGAATTTGATAAAGTTGAAAACTCCCATTGAGAATGAAACTCTGCAACACTTTATGATAATGGCTATGATGCATTTCAAATGCTCAAAAGAATGAACTATTATAAGACACGAATAAACGAATCTGCGATAATTCGATAATTGCAGAATTGAACTCATTCGGATATGAAAAACAGAGAGGTACCACGTCGACAGTTAAAATATGTGTCACATTCCCATTTGACGAACTATGAACTTTTGTTGGCTGAATATCATGAATGGAACCCAGAAAAAGGCCCTAAAAGGACATGGATTATAGATATAAAATAATTCCAAAAAAGAACAAATTTATGATAATGTAAAAGAAAGATTTTATAAAAATATTATCCTCTTCAATTTGGAAAACACCTTTTTTTCCCTTAAAGCAAAACATCTATGTATATCTACCCTGCAACTCTCTTGTATTTCTTTTTGGAGGGAATAATGAAATCTGATCCATTGCTTTTCCTCTTCAAAAGGTCCAAACTTTAGCTCTGCTAATAACTGTAGAAACAATGAACTGTATGTATTTGAAAAGTTAAAAATGACTGTGGTGACCTGAAAAAAACACAGCCTTGATAATGGCAAAGTATTACAAGATATGGAAAAGAAAAGCATTACAAGAGCAAAGTTCTGAGACATGAAATTTTGGGACACAAATTCAAGAGATATGAAGGACCAGAAAGGTTAGCCACAGTTGAATCTGATGATGTAAAGATTGTTAGTACTTTTTTTGGCTGGGTTTTGTTGAAATGAAAAAGGGTTAAAAGGACATAGATTTTGTTTTGTTTTTAGTGGCGCTGTCAAAAGTAGTTCTTAATCAGTTCATGTATGGACCCTTTGATTCATCACATGCCAATGTACATTGTTCAATGTGTTACATCTATTATTGCTACGGAAAATTATTTCTTAGGCATAGTTCTATCCAAATAATTCAAGTTTAAACAGTTTAATTTATAGATAATAAAAACAATGAATCAAATGAAGGAATATGTTTATTGGGTCGTAGGAAACTACTGCTTTAAAAGCAAATTTGTCCCGACACTCGAAATTCAAAATCTAAAACGGACAATGATGATATTGTTCTTCTCTAGGACTCGAAAACAATACTAAAAAAAACAGAGAAAGTTGTTTAAGCAATTGTGTTTGAATTTTGTAGGTTGAAAACGAAGGGGAAAAAGTCCAATAGAAGACACCAGCGACGATTGGAAGAGTTTTCTCTTTTGTTTCCTACCGTTCAATAAGGAAGTTCTTAATCAGTTCTTTTTTTTTTGGACCCTTTGTTTCATCACATGCCAATGTCTTTTTACAATGTATCAACTATAAATATGCGTGAAATTATTTAAATTTAAAATCAGACACAATATAATTTTGTACTCGAATAAAATAATTAAAAAAAACTATCCTTCATCATATGATTGACAAATCCCTCAACAATTGATATTGTCTCGAAATTTTCTCTCACATGACATGTTGTCTCTGTAGAAAGTAAATCAAATAGTTTTTGCTAGAGCAAAACAATTGAATGGAAATGATTATACAAAATACAGATGGTCGGTCCACTGTTTATAAAGACATGGGCACGTAAAGTGCATTACATCACACACCAAGGTTTTGGTATATGGTGAAAACCCAGAGTGAAACTCCGACAGCCATCTCTATTCCGACCCACCTCCTTGCCTTGTCTCCATCACTCTTGTCTGCAGCACTGCTAGTGGAGTTGCCTGCATTGTCAAAGCTCACATATGAAAATTTAGTAGGGATTTACATGTACACATACTGTTATAATATAGATCTCGGATATTAGTATATTACCGCCAACTGTGGCGGCCGCCGGTGTGCTTGAATGTCCCTCCGTCTGCTTTTGATATCCTTCAAATAACTTGGCTTCCTGGGAATGGGGTGTCAAGTGCAGAAGAGCTGCATTGATTTGATCAAATCAGGCAAAAGAAAAGCAAAAACAAATGTGGAAGGATAATTGATGTTTGTGTGTTGTACTCAGGGATTCAAATAGCCGTCAGCATTGTAGTGGTAGCGGCACCGTCTAAAATTGTTATTGTAGAAAATAACATTTCGAAATAACATCAATTATGTCGACAAATGTGATAAAACATTGTGACTGAAAACGCGGCCGCAACTGCAATTTAAATCTCTTATTGTACTTACAGATGCAGTCTGTCATGTTGACAGGGGCACCACAAGTGCTGGGAAGCGTCATGGCGAGAGAAGCATTGATTTTGAGGCCGAGGTCGGGGTCGTTTCTGTCTTTGATCAAGACACACAGACATTTCCTGCTCTTGTCCAGCACCTGTTTTAGCCCATCGCAACAGTCTATGGTCGGGGTCTTGGCATCCCCTCCTACGTAGGGGAGGCACGGAGCCAGTCCGACTAGCTGATCAGCGCATTCAGTCTTGTCTTGGTTGATGTCGGAGGTTGCTAAACCGAACACGACCAGAAGCAAGATTAACGAGAGTGTCCAACTCGACTCCATGATTTCCTTTTTCCTGAAAGGCTTTTCCAACCAAGGCCATTATATATATACATAGCTCCAAAAATTGGGAGCCCGTGAATGGTCTTATGGAATCCGTGATCATTTGGGATCCTTGGTCCGTGACTAAACACCAATTAGTTTAAGTTAATGTGGTAGGTCCCCCGATTAAAATACTACAACTCAAAGTTTGATTTGTTTATTCTTTGGAATCAACAAAAAAGACAGTTACCGACAAGGATGAGGGACCGTACTTGTGTAGCTCCAGGCCCAAGGCCACATCGAACATAACCAACTCAACTAATGAAGACTGTAACATGGAATCCCTGTTTGCTAATATTCTACATGACCTCCGCCGACCACCTGACATGTATTTTGCAGTTACGGAATCAGTAATATGTTCGGCAACGTTGCCGAACATATTCTTCAGGCATTCTACTGGTTCGGATCCTTCGCAATTTAGTGCCGCTTGTTCACAGATCAGTAAATAATTCCAATTAAGACACAGCTGGTTTTAAGAAGAAGAAGACAGAACCAACTGGTTCAGCTGACCACATTTACTATATCTGGGATTATTACTTTTTTTACTTTTAAAGGGTAATTAAAGGTTTTACGATTATAGATGTCTTATTGTTATTATTATTATTGATTTACCTCTTGAATTCTTGATCAATATTTTCCCCCTATTATTGAAAAATAAAATAATTTTAATCTCCATTTTCATAATAAATTTATATTTGATGCACCAACATGTATAATTCTATACACTGTCACTGGAAAATATTATTGACTAATCATTAAAAATAAGTTATATATACTGATGATGTGAGCCCAATAAGTGTCACAGTATAAAAATAAATAATGTTCATCTTAGGAGACACATGTTATCTTAAGAGACACAGGTTCAAATCGTTTTGTCTACAAGGTGTATGCGCGTTGTCAAAGAGTTTAAAATATGTATGAACAGATACAACCTTGTAATCACCTTTAGACTATTGTGCAGAGAATTTAAACACTGTTAGTACTTCAAATGTAAATTCTTTCTCTTTCATAAGAATTTGATGCATTAACAATTATAATTCTATGCACCATCGATTAATAAAATATTTTATTTTCTCAATATTTTGGGTGCTTGAAGCATGCAAAGTTGTTTTATATAGGGTAAACTATATGGGAGACCACCGATCTTTAGGGTTAGTGTTGAAATGACTACCGATCTTTTAATTTTGTCAAAATGACCACTTAACTATTGATATGGCTCCAATATAGCCATCAGCCGTTAAAACATAAGGGAGAGGATGACGTGGCAGTTAAAAGAAAATTGTATAATTACGCATTTAGTCCCCGTTATTTACATATTTAATCAATTTGATCCTAATTTTAATTTAATAAAATAAATTAATTATTTAATAAGGTGGTGAATATTGTATGATTGGAGGGGGAAAATGGAATTGGAGGTTAAAGGGAATCAAACTAAGGACCTCCAAAGCAATGAGAGTATTATATGATTACCATTAGGCCAAGCCATTTTCATGATATAAAACACAATTTTTTATATATGTTTTATATCGTTTTGATGCCTAGAAAAATGAAGGGGAAAAATGGCATCAAAGGGATTCGAACACAAAACCTTGTATTGTAAAGTAGTGTATACTTGCCACTAGAACAAACATATTTTTATAATATAAAATACAATATGTAATATATATGGTATACATTGTTAATGCCTAGAAAAAGAAGGAAATGTGGTTTTAGGAAACTTGAACATGACATACTTATGAAACACAAAAACATCTAACTCAATTAAATAAGTCTAATAATTAAATTAAAGTTAACAATATTTTGTATATATTTTAAATAATAGTTTAAAAATTTAATATAATTCGTGAATTTGTATTCACTGAATTTGTATTCGCTGAATGAAGATTAAATCTCGGTTTCTCAGTTTTATTATAATTTAAAATATATACAAAATATTGCTAACTTTAATTTAATTATTAGATTTATTTAATTGGGTTAGATGTTTTTGTGTATCATAAGTATGTCATGTTCGAGTTTTCTAAAACCACATTTCCTTCTTTTTCCAGGCATTAACAACTATATACCATATATATTAAATATTGTATTTTATATCATAAAAATATGCTTGTTCCAGTGGCAAGCATACACTACCATACAATACAAGGTCTTGTGTTTGAATCCCTTGATGCCATTTTTTCCTTCATTTTTCTGGGCATCAAAACGGTATAAAACATATATAAAAAGTTGTGTTTTATATCACGAAAATGGCTTGGCCTAGTGGCAAGCATACAATCTCCCATTGCTTTGGAGGTCCTTGGTTTGATTCCCCCAGCCTCTAATTCAATTTCCCCCCTCCAATTAGGTGACACGTGTCACCATTTGATTGGGAAAAAAATAAATTAATTAAATAAAATAAAATAAATAAATCCCTCTAATAAGGGGACTAAATGTGTAATTATACAATTTTTTTTAACTGCCACGTCAGCCTCTCCGTTAGGTTTTAACGGCTGGTGGCTATATTGAACCATATTAATAGTTGAGTGGTCATTTTGACAAAATTAAAGATCGGTGGTCTCCCGTATAGTTTATATATATATATATATATATATATATGCATATGCATGAGACTAAGATATTTTTAGTTATTTGAGAATGCATTTGAAACCTTAATTTTTAAAAAATACATTTCAAAAATGAACATGAATTTAAAAATAGGGTAAAGTTCACAAATTGTCACAAAACTGTCCTAAAAATACAAAGTTGTCACTAAACTTTCAAAAATTATATAATGGGCTTTAAATTTTAGTTTTTGTTACAAAATGATCATTGTGCCGTTAACTGCTATTAAGTGAGTGACGTGACAGTAAAAAATTTGAATAATAAAACATTTAATCCTCTATATTTACACCTTCAATCAATTTAGTCTTAATTTAACCCTCATTATTGATGTCTAAATTGACTGAACGTGTAAATATTAAGGATTAAATATGTTGTTATACAAATTTTTGTAACTGCCAAGTCATCCAGTTAACAGCTCAGTGACCATTTTGTAACAAAAACTAAAATTTAATGCCCATTATATAACATTTGAAAGTTTGGTGACCATTTTGTATTTTTTAAGATAGTTTAATGACCATTTGTGTACTTTACCCTTAAAAATAATATAACTTGTTCACAATACACATGTAAATTATAAATTCATGAATTTATCTCATAATTGTTTAGTGATGAATTTGAAATTAATGGTTTTGCTCCTCTCAAGTATATAATATATCATATTGAATCACATATAACATAATTTATTCTCATAATTTATATGTTAAATTTAGGTTTCCCAACATAGCACACCCTTTTCAAATTTTCATTTCTTAGAAAAAGAAACAAAAAAAATATTATAAAGGAGACCAGGTTAAGTGCCAACGGGAACTGCAATATCCAATCTGCAAAAATGGTGTGGCTGATCTGCTATCACCTATCTGCAATTGCAAGCCCTTAAAATCATATCATATATTATATTTGATCATCATATCAATAACTTTGCCTAACTGAGTGATTCTCTGCAAGGTGAAGCAGCTTTTCTTCATTCATTAGCTTGCATTTGTTCTCTGTCGGCTGAGTAGAGGAAATCGGACAATGCAAGAAGAACATTCATAAACAGCACAATGATGTGCTGAAAAGAAGAATGTGTCTGTATTTATTTATAAAAATAATATTGCGACGCACCTTGAAGTGATTTGTCAAACTCTTTCAATTGCTGGATGAAACCGGGATTAGGAGCTGCCAATGGTCGTTTACTCCTCGCATGTTCCAAGGTTTCTGATAAGCTCATACCGTGCTTTTTCATTAAGTAGGCAACAATGATGGTCACACTGCATGACATAACAATTTCAGCACACAAAATGACATGACAATTTCACTGATGCAAATTACGACAAACCCTGGATATTTAACTCTATTTCCAAATTTACTTGTTACGGTGCTTCTCAATTTGCCTTTACATCAACCAGATGAGCAAAGTAACCATACTTAAAAACGTTAATCAGTACATTGTCGCTTTATAGAGATTACATTCAATTACAATTAAATCCTTTATTCATGATTTAAACCAGAGACCTGAAGGCATGTAGACCTGGGATGCCGCCTAACTAAAAGGCACACTTAGACATGCCAAGCACGTGCCTGGTCAAATATGGCTCGCCAAAAAGGGTTTGAGGCATTTTTATTGTCTGGTGCTAAGATGCATGCCTTAACAACAGGGGATATAAGTATGGAACGTTAGCAACACAGCACAGAAGTGTGGATATTGAAGGCAAGATATATTAAACACGAAAAAATCTGTAGCCATCAGGTCAGAAGGAACACAAGACCAGTAGAAAGTAGAAACATTACCTTCTTGATTTTCCAACAAAGCAGTGAACCAATACACCGCCACCTTGTCTTCTTGATTCATCAATGAAATTGAAGCATTCATCAAAATACTGACTTATGTCTGTCTTCTTTGTCCATGACTGTTCAAAGGGAGGGGATTGTAAGAGTTATCATTAAATGCCATTTTTGGACACTCGGTAGGGCTTATAACATTAATAAGCATAAGAAACCATAGCAGCAGGATACACATCAGATTAAAGTACTAAAATACTTATCCTATTGAAGGAAGAAATCATAATGTTGCAGAGGAATAACATAAAAAAAAAAAAAAAAAAACTATACAAAATCCTTATATAACCAGAAGAACAAATCTGGTAGAAATTGATAAAACATGAAGGGAACTAAGGGGATGCTTGAGCATAGAGAGCAGACAGCTTAATATGTGGAGATCAGCATAGAATTGTAACTCAAGGATAACTTGTCACAATCTTAGTCTTTCATTTTTATATTTCTGTAGTTTATCCCTTCTCCTAATCCTACATCATTAATTTTTTAAACACAAAATTCCCGCAAAGAAAAAAGTATGCATTAGGAGATAACTTTATTTTCACTTAGGTATAGTCAAGCACACTGAACAAATGCACATCATTTAAACAACGGCAGACAAATGAGGTTACAACGCCAAGGAATTCAGAGCATGAAAAGTTCCAGCTTTACGATAGTTGATATGTTAGTTCGATCATACAACAGGATAAAGGAGAACATTCCCACCTGGTATAACTTTGTACACAAAGTTGGCATGTGCAGGTTTCAGGGAACTAGCCACAGTTAAGATGCGAGTTATATTCAAACGTTTAAGCACATCCACATTATTAGCAGCTGCAATAGAACCCAAAAAGAGACCCTGATAAATTGAAAGCAAAAGAAGCAAAACAAATCTTCAGAAAAATGAGCCGGAGGATAAACAAAATAAAAAAAGCAGACGAGAAAACCGTGTCTATTACCTCTTCAATTACAGATGGAACAGTGTCTTCTTTGAAAGTTTGTGTGAAATTTAAAACTCGCAAAAGAGCCGTTACTTGATTTCGCATAGAATCATCAATGTGACTCATTGCAAAAAAATCAGATAAAATCTCCTTAATATTTTCCTCCTTCAAAAACAGGCATATAACAACCATAAATTACATGCTCCAATAACCCTAACTAGAAATACGCATCCTAGTAAGTACTCAAAGATGAAGCAAGTTAAACTGCAGTAACATGCCATATTCATATACAAATGCAATTTCAAAAAACTTTCTGAATCAAAAATCAAAACCAAGAAATTAATTAACCAAAGCAAGAAGTGTTTCAGAAATCCACCACCCTAATTAATATTTATAAGTCAAGAAATATATGAAATGGGAAATTCTTAGGATATGAAAAGCCATCATCAAAAGTAGCTTATATCATTATCGCATGAAAAATATATATAAAAAAGGTTTCTGCATAAACAGCGAGATGGGCAATCCAATAAATCAAATTCATCCCCAATAAATTATAGATTCAAAAATTAAAATCAATCAAAATCCACACCAACTTTCAAGGGCTTCTATTTCCAAAACAGTAATTGCATTGGATAAAAAAGTTTTTTTCTTTAAATTATAATATTATTGAAAATAATCAACATGGTTTTACCTGTAAAATGTGAATCCCCTGTGAATTCAGAGGAAATAGCTAAAGGTGATGACCTGAAAAGAAATGGTAGAAACTCGGAAAAAAAATCCAATGTCGATTGCTCGGTTTGGGTCGACTAAAACGGGTGCGTTGAACTTACAAGTTTTTTTTTTTTTGAAAGAATACAAGGTTTCTATTTAGTGTATGAGATATGGCAGAGGATATCTCAACGCAAATCTTGGAGAATAATTCAAATGAAAATTAATATTTAAAATATAAGGGATGTTGAAAATATTTAATAATATATGATATTTTTTATAGTATAGGAGGAAGAATTCACATTTTTTTATTATTTTTTTAAATTTATTATGCAGGCAAATGCTTTAAGTTAAAAAATTATAAAAAAATACTCATGACGCTATCAGTAAGTAGTGTCTTCACCCTCACTAATTTTTTGTTGTAGTTTCCAAAATAAAATTCAAAGACTCCTATTTCCCTAAAATTAATTTTAAGGGACAATATCCCCCAATTTCCCAATTAATTTGATCTTATATGATTTTATTATTTATACAATATCTTTTTTAAACAAATTATTTAAGGTTATATTTTGATACACAAGCTTGTAATTTTACAACACTTCATATTTAAGTTACAAATTTTAAAACTAAACCCCTAGCCCTAACACCCGAAAACCTAAACCTTAAACCCTAACATCTAAATTATAGTCATAAACCTTAAATTCTACTCATACAAGCTAAACTATTGAACCCTGAACCACAAATTATATCTTTAAACCCTAAAACTAAAAGATATATGTAAACTAAAGTTCACACAAGCTTGTGTATCAAAGTATTTTCTAATTATTTATACAATACCTTAACTACTATTTTAAACTGTTAAAATAGTAATAAGTCAATATTCTAAGGGTAAATTTTTGATATACGGCCTGCATATTTACACTATAAAACTTTAAATCATAAATTTTTAATCCTAACCCTAAACACTAAACCTTAAACTCTATACATTAAATTCTAAACACTAACTTTAGACTCTAAACATTAACCTTAAATTCTAAACCCTACAATTTAAACTACTAAACTTTTAACCCTACACTAAAACATTAACTCATAAAATTAAAAGGAACGTGTAAACTTTAGTTTACACAAAATCTTTTCCATATTCTAAACCCATGATCTTATCCTATTTTATTTTTTGGTGTAATTTTGATACACAATCCTACACATTTATACTATAAACTTAAATCCTAAATTATTAAACTTAAACCCTAAAAAACTAAATCACAAACTCTAAACCTTAAACCCTAAATTCTAAATAATAACCTAACATTAAATTTTAAACACTACAACACAAATCCCTACACTCAAAACCCTTAACTCTTAAAATTAAAAAAATTATATAAACTAAAATTTATATATTAAAGTTGTTCACTTTTATTTTTTTGTATAACTATAATATTTGTTAATTGATTAATTTAAATCAATTTATTAACAGATTTTATTTTCTAACCGGACTTGAGCAAAGTCCAACAAAACACGTACAATCCTCCTCGTCCGGTCGTCCTAAAAACCAATACACAAAACTCAACCCAATTCAATCCAAACCATAAAATTGCCCAATCTCATCACTTAAACCCTCATTAGATCCCCCCTATTCCTCATCACCTTCTCGGATCCAATTCTACCCCCCCCCCCAAGCCCTCATGTTCCGTAAGTTCTCCACGGCTCTCTTCCACACCAAACAGCTCCCATTTCCCCTCCCCCCAAAAACCATTTTCACAGCACCCCAAACCCTTCCCAAAGGACTCATTTTCACCTCCGCCATCAAAATGGCCGACACCCAGAAATCCCACCCTTACCCTTCCCTCGAACAAGCCTCAAAACCCGAGCTACTTCGTGCTTTGGAGTCTTCTCTAAGAACATCTTTCAGTTCCGACTCGATTCGCCCCACCCCAAACCCCTTAATCATTGTTATAAGCGGTCCGAGTGGTGTGGGCAAAGATGCAGTCATCAAAAGGCTGAGGGAAGTCCGGGAGAGTCTTCATTTCGTTGTTACCGCCACGAGTAGAGCGATGCGACCCGGCGAAGTTGATGGTAAAGATTACTTTTTTGTGTCAAAGGAGGAGTTTTTATCAATGGTTGAAAAAGATGAGCTTTTGGAGTATGCTATGGTTTATGGGGATTATAAAGGGATACCCAAGAAGCAAATAAGGGAATTCATGGGAAAAGGGTGTGATGTTGTGTTGAGGGTCGATATTCAAGGGGCTGAAACATTGAGGAGGATCCTTGGGGATTCTGGGGTGTTTATATTTCTGGTGGCTGAGAGTGAATTAGCACTTGTTGAGAGGCTGGTTGAGAGGAAGACTGAGAGTAAGGAGGAATTGCTTGTGAGGATTTCTACTGCTAGAGAAGAGGTCAAGCTTGTTAAGAGGTTTGATTATGTTGTTGTTAATGCTCAAGGGAAGCTTGAGGAGGCTGTGGATTTGGTGGGGTCTATAATTGATGCTGAGAAGGCTAAGGTTAGGCAAAGGAGGCCATTGATTTGAGGTTGTTTTTTGACTTCTTGTCTAGTTTTGTGTCATTGGGAATCATTGATTTGAATGAAAGAGTTGTTAATTTTTTTTTCGTTCTGTTTTCCAAATTGCATGCTGAGAGAGATATTGTTGGGTGCAAGATAATTATGCATTTAAGAAGGTCTTCAATTGTGAGCTTATTACAATGTGAAGGTTTGCATCTTTTGGCTAGATTTTTCTTTATTCATGGTTACATCTAAATGATTTTAGAGGATACTGTTTGAAGCCTTATCATCTTTAGTTTCATCTGAAGTTTATGCTAGGAGACCTGTCAATCCATGTATTTGTTCGTATATGACACCGTGTTTAAGGTGTTGTATATTTATATATTATTTTGATATGATAATAATTCGTGCCATATAGATTTGTTTATGTTCTTTGTGTTATTTTTATGATTTTATCATATACCCAAGGTTGCTATGTCTAGATTGTGCATAATTTTGTGGTCATAGGCATAGCGTGTTTTACCTGGATTTTTAAGTGCATGCAGTAAAAGTTTCACTTGTGATGCTGTTAATTAGCTGATAGAATTACACTTGATCTTTCTATAAGCACCATACTATTGCGGATTAAGATGTTTATAGCAGGCTTGATATAAAAGTTCAAATTCAAGTTGTCATTAGAAGGTTTATTTACTCTCCAAGAGTCGGGGTGAATTTCTTATTGGAGTTGAATCGATGTTTATGTTATCCGGACTTGAGAGTGAGTGTCAGATGCAGTTATGCTCAAGGTTTTTTTTTTCCTTCAAGTTTTCCATGTATTTGGAGAATCGTCCTCTCAGGGCTATATGAATAGGAGTAGGACACAAGTGTGGGATACATGTATGCTAAGACAAGTGAAGAGTCTAGATTAATATATTGCTGTCTAGTGTCTAGAAAATTATCAATTGCCTTTCTTTTAGCTCTCTTTCACATTTTTTGCCATGCATCTACTGAATGTGCCCTTACTGATATAAAACTTTATTTGAAAAAGAGCAGAAAAAATTGATTGATGAATCTGTTCGTCTTTAAATGAAACTGCTGCATCTTTTTCTTGATTTCCCCCCTCAACTCGGTATATTTATCTCCTGCTTGCACAGCTTAGGTAACAAAATCACTCCTCTTGTTGCTTGCAGTTTAGCTGTGCGAGTAAAGTCGGTTGATTTCACGTGTGTTTTCCCGTATTCTCTGCTGGTTGCTCCCTGTGTTTCTCACTGGCCCTCACATTAGTGTCGTTTGGACTTGAGGAATCATTGATATCAAACCAGGTCATTTTTAAGTCGTTAACTTCATTGTAGTTTTGTTCATTCTGAACTCTTTAAGTCTAAACCTACATTTCTCGGACTTGGGCATAGTTAGATTTTCTAAGTTCTTACATGTATTCGGAGGATCTTTGTAGGTCATATCTCTGTATCTATATGCTGGACATGAGTATTAGTCATGTGTAGAGCCAGGGCAATAGAGGTTGAAACTAAGAGGTTTGTAAAGTTTCTCAATTCTGATGCTACATATCTTTACTGTTTGTTTCTCTCGCATAAATGATGGATATTGGATTGCTAGTAACTCACTCTTTTTCTGTCTCCTCTCAAATCTTAAGATAGCTGACAATGCTAGCCAAGAAGAATGTGGCGCTCGGTAGAGGATGTTAGATAAATCAAATTTTAGCTACCAAAGTAGAAAAAATAGTAGAAAAAGGAGTATAATTCAAGGATTAAACTGTAAATAAAGCCATGTAATAACTACTAAGCTCACAGCAATGACCAGCTCTTCAAGGCTTGAGAGATGAAAGACCATGAGTTTGAACTTGTTCTCTTGATCAAATGATGTTTTCTTTTCATGTCAGAGACTTGTATCCAGGGCTTGAAAGAGTTTTATGATCGTAGGAGATGGTCAAAAGTGGAAAGAGCTGTTGAACGAGAACTTCGAAATCTATCCAGACTTAAGAAGCCGTCGATCAAGAACTTCGGAATCTATCCAGACTTAAGAAACCGATTCTCAATGGTCATAATGTTTCTAAAACATGACGGTTTGAGACGATGAAATTGATTCCAGGGATCGATCCTGGGATGACATTGATCTCCTCCGTACAAACCAGTTAAATATATTAAAACAGAAATGGATGACTTCATTTCCAGGAAGTAATCTAATTATGAACCAATAAAAAAACCAGAACAAATTCTTGTTTCCTGGTAGACCCGTCTGTCATCGTACAACTTGATTATTGGATTAAACAAACAACAAATCGTTGGGCACAAGAACCTGAGAGAAAATCATTGACATTAATTTCATCAGACGGCTTTGTAAGTTTTAATAAAGCAAACAAATAAATGGATAAAGAGTCATTGGTGGCAGCTCCATAGCCACTACATCCAAGATTCTAAAGATTAAACCAAGGGATCTTCATTATCCAGTGGTCCCAAAAGTGCAAATGCAGCCTCTCTTTATCTAACAGCACATACACAGATCCTCCAAGCTTTTAGAGTTGATGATTAGAGTTATAAACAGACTGCAATGTATACATTTTTTAAGTATTCAAGTTGATGCTTAATTAAGACATTTCGAGTCTAATCGGCTCGGATTATATAATAAATTTTATGTTATTCCTCATTGAAAACTTTGTAAGAGGTGCATAGGAATCATCATTATTACTGTCTCAAATGGCATAGTGCTCCAGGCTCCGGCTACAATCTATAATTGAGTCTATCATGTATCCATGGAAGTTTTTTGAGGTTGAGGTTGAAACTTGATAGAAAAGGCAGAGATAGACATACCTTATCTGAAACTTTTCATTTTCAAGTATACAGTCCAAGCAAAAGCTTCTCTTGGTGTCAGTAAAAGAGACCAAAAACCATTTTCCTCCACTCGTAAACACTACCCCTATTCGCTTACCAAGAGCCAGCATCTTTTTCTTTCTATTTGCACCATAAAATAACCCTACTTGGTCCTTCATCCTCTCTCTCTTTCTCCCTCTACATCTACAGGCAAATCCCACATCGGCAAGACATAGTTTCCGGTTCCCCGTCAGGTCATTTCCAGGCAGTTCCTAGGTTAGTTCCTGTGATTCTCATTGTCTTTATTCTTTAGTAATGTTTCATTGGGGTTTATAATTTGCAAATCCTTGCGCTTCACGTTAGGGAAGTAAGTGCTACCAAAATCTGATGTTTATAGTGCATGCCATTTGCATCTTTACAATTTTGACTATGCCATTGCTGTTTTACTTGAAGATCTTAAGCATGTTCTTGATCAATTAGTGTGCTATATTTTTACAACTGACGTGAATGTTCAAGACTTGAAGTTGTTTGTTGTTATGCTTGTTTCGATTTCCCAGTTAAGGGGAGAATGGCACAGATTCTGGCACCATCAACTCAATGGCAGATGAGAGTACCAAAGAGCTCCACCTTTGGGAGTCCCATTGCAACAAAGATGTGGAGTTCTTTGTTTTTGAAACAGAACATGCATAGAGCAGCCAAAGCCACCGGAAAATTTAGAGTGCTCGCCTTGCAGTCCGATAACAGCACTGTCAACAGGGTAGAACAGCTACTAAACATGGACGTCACTCCATACACCGACAAGATCATTGCCGAATATATTTGGTATATCATCTTTCTTAACACATTCATTTGTTTTGTCCCAATGGTAAAGTAATTAAATAAGAAACCCGACGTTTATCCAATCGGTTCGTTCGACCACCTGTACAAGTTTGTATGTAGCAGGTTTGGGACAAATTTGCTTGTCATCACACCTGAATCACTGTTGCTTTCATTACTGAAACAGGATAGGAGGCAGTGGAATCGACACGCGTAGCAAGTCCAGGGTAAGAAGAAGTTGCCATAACTAAAATTTGTTGTAATTTTTCAATTTATAGTGTTTTGTTTTTTCTTATTTTTGTTGCATACAATTTGCAGACAATTGCAAAGCCAGTTGAACATCCCTCTGAACTTCCCAAGTGGAACTATGACGGATCGAGTACCGGACAAGCACCTGGTGATGATAGTGAAGTTATTCTATAGTAAGAGACCTCTAAAAGAAGTCTGGAAGTTTGTTTATTGTTATTTTATCATCGAAATGTCATTTTTGACTGAAAACTTCATCCAGCCCTCAAGCAATTTTTAAGGACCCTTTCCGGGGAGGTAACAACATTTTGGTGAGTATTGTATTATACAAAGATATTGAGTTTTGCAAGTAAGTTATACAGTGTGGATAATACTTTTTCATGTACTTTTATGAAGGTAATTTGCGATACATACACACCAGCCGGTGAGCCCATTCCCACGAACAAGCGCCACAAAGCTGCTGAGATTTTCAGTAACAAGAAGGTGGTAGATGAAGTACCATGGTACAGATTCGATCATCTCATTCTTCCATTTAAATTTGCAGCAAAGATTCTAAAGTATCTTAAAAATGTTCCTTTTAGGTTTGGGATTGAGCAAGAGTACACCTTACTTCAACAAAATGTGAAATGGCCTTTGGGTTGGCCTGTTGGAGGCTACCCTGGTCCTCAGGTGATATATATTCATGATGTTATATAATATAGTTTTACATGCAGTTACATGAACATATATATGGTCCATTGATGCCAAATTCAGGGTCCTTATTACTGTGGAGCTGGAGCTGACAAGTCATTTGGGCGTGACATCTCCGATGCTCATTACAAGGCTTGCTTATATGCCGGTATTAACATCAGTGGAACCAATGGGGAGGTTATGCCAGGCCAGGTCTGCTGTCGTCGAGGCCCTTTCACTTTGCTAATGAAAACGAATTACTGTTGCTTTCGTGCTTGTTTGTTCATTAGTTTTCACCATTTGATTTTGTAAATCACTATGCAGTGGGAGTATCAAGTTGGTCCGAGCGTTGGCATTGAAGCTGGAGATCATATCTGGTGTTCCAGATACATTCTTGAGGTATTTATTCTCGATACGATAAGGAACCATTAAGTAGACTCACATTGGACACATTAGTATCCCACCATCGCCTCCAAGTCCAAATAACGTATATGTCCATCAATCAAAGAGTGTTCCATAGGATTTTCTCACCTTTTTTTTTATCAGATTGAAAGATGAAAAACTGAATAACTTACCAATGATTTCCACTATTCCTACAGAGAATCACTGAACAAGCTGGTGTTGTTCTCTCTCTTGATCCTAAGCCAATAGAGGTAATCCAACATTCCGAGTTGCTCTCGATTCTTTCTGTTAGTCCATATTAGAGGGTTTCTCAATTATCTTTCATGTTCGCTAGGGTGACTGGAATGGTGCTGGATGCCACACCAATTACAGTACTAAGAGCATGAGGGAAGAGGGGGGCTTTGAAGTTATAAAGAAAGCAATCTTGAATCTGTCGCTCCGCCATAAGGAGCACATTAGTGCCTACGGCGAAGGAAATGAGAGAAGATTGACAGGGAAGCACGAAACAGCCAGCATCGACACCTTTTCTTGGGTATGCTTGATGATACATACATATATATACATGTAATGGAAGCCATCGAAACATTAAATGCTTTTTTCCTTTAATTGTTCATCAAGTTTTGGTAAATTTCACCTTGCAGGGAGTGGCTAACCGTGGTTGCTCGATCCGAGTCGGACGTGACACTGAGAAGAATGGAAAAGGTAAGACCATAAATATAAGATATGATTTCCAAATATTTCCAACAGTCCCTTCTAATTCGAATAATATCGGTCATCAGAAAACATCATAATCATCAGTGTTGTTCTTCCCCTGTTGATATATTAGGTTACTTGGAAGACCGGCGGCCGGCTTCGAACATGGACCCCTATGTTGTAACAGGGTTGCTAGCAGAAACTACTCTATTGTATGAGCCAACACTTGAAGCTGAAGCACTTGCTGCCCAGAAGATTGCTTTGAAGGTCTAATTGACACAATTTGCTATATATATATATATATATATATATATATATATTCAGGCAGCTCAATTTTAATGTATGGTTTTTGCCTTCTTTTTTCTAATTAGGCTTGTAGGGGATATCCCTGCAAATAAATGGTCCTAAAATGAGTTGCTTTGTGATATTTTCTAGCTTGTCCAATGGTGTTCTCAATTGGACGATGTGTTATCTGAATTAGTGTTTAATAAACTATCTTCAGTTGATTGATATCATCCTACTGAAAAATTATTAAATAGATCTGGCTCACCACGTTATCTATAGTTCATCCAATAATATTCACTCATTTCAGCGTAACTTCCAAGCAACTATTCACTCCTTAATTACATGTAGGAAAGAGGTAAAGAGCATAAAAAAAACATTATTAGATGAGACCATAGATAACGTGGTGAGCCAGACCCATCTAATAATTTTTCCATCTTACTTAGTACATTTTATTTGCATGATCAATCTCCAATGTAGTTACAGAATTTATTCGATTATAAGAATATTATGGAGTGGTTATTGATATAAGGGTAAACTACACTGGTAGTCACTAAATATTAAGGACGCTTTCATTTTGATCTCCGAAATCGACAAACTTCCATTACAGTCACTAAACTTTTAATTTGCTTCCATTACGATCACTAACATTTTAATTCGTTTTCATTACGATCATTGTCTCACGCTTAAATCTTCTTCTCCAAAAGAATCCCAATTTTCCAAACTAAAACGACTAAAATTTCGATGAACGGAACCATCACTGGTCAGTCTTAACGATGTAAAAGATTAGTTTGATCATAAAATTAATTTACTGACTTGACAGTTATAAAAATGTATAATACCTTTTTTGGATAAAATATTGTATTATTACCCAAATAAACAACAAGTTACTACAAATTATCTAAGCAATCTAATAAAGGATCAAGCTAAACCCTAAATAGAACAAATTTATGCATTAACATGGTCATTCCTGTACAACAGTATAATAACTTTTTTGTTGTCCCCTAAATTACATCTTTGTCAATTCGACCTTAAATTTCTATAATAAATAAAAAATTATTATTAATTGAACAATACAAATTTTCAATCATTTGTATTTATTACATTTTAAGGTCAAATTACACCCTAAAAATTTAAAATAAAATCTGATTCACTTTGAAATTGATTTTTTTTTATATAATCCTATCAAGTTGGGTCATATCTAAATCTGTCAAATTCGATTTTTTATTATCATTCCTAAATATTTTTTTTAGATTTGATTTGAAATCAATGAATGTTCAATAAAAATGTTATTTTTTAGAAGATTTGAGTCTAAATAATTTATCTGTAAGGTGTATTTGAATTTTATAAATTATATTAATAATTCTATATATATACGATTAATTTTAAATACAAATCATTTTATTGCTAAAATTCGAATCCAAATCATGTGAAGATAAAAAATTGATTCAACTAATCAAACCCAACTTTGGGACTGAGCATGGTTAGCCGAAAAATCGAAAATCGATTCGAACCGAAGTGTTTGGACGGTTTATGGTTCATAAGTTTATAAACCGTGATTATACGAATTGAACCGAGTTTGATGTTTTATTTAATTTATAATTATTTTAAAATATTTATTTTATAATTAAAAGACTATAGATACATTATTAATTATTATTATTTACTTAATAAATTAAGTTTTTGATAAATATTTTTGAAAAACACTTTAAAATTTTATCATCTAATGTTTAAAAATTATAAAATAAAGTTATTTTTTCAAAAATAAAAATATAAAATTTCAAAAGTTAAAATTAATACGAAAAATCGAAAATAAAAAGTTAAACAAAAAAAAATCAATAAACTTAAACAGTTTTCCGGAACCGAACTGTATACACCTCGTAAACATAATCTAAGGCAGTGATGTTCAAAAATACCTAACCTGTTGACCTGCTGACCCGATCAAAAAAATCCAAATAGCTTTATAAATTTTTTTACCTCTCGAGTTGGGTACCCGACCCGTCAATTTTCAGGTCGGGCCTGAATCACAAAATTCTAAATTTTCGAATACCCGATTACACGAGTACCCGAATGTATTTGAAATTTCTATTTTTTATACTCAATAAATACATATCTTTATATTAAACTAATAAAAAATCTTAAAACATTTTATATTTTATAAATACATATTTTTATATTAAACTAATAACTATAATTTTTATATTAAATTAATAAATATATATTTTTTATATTTTATATTAAACTATTAAATATTTTTATATCTAAAAGATATATTTTTATATTTAAGTACTTAATTACCCGATTTTACGGGTACCCGCAATCTTCGGATACTCAACTAACGAGTACTGAATTAATACGGGCGGGCTAAACTATTATTCAAAGATTTGGGTATATGGTATCTCGGGTACCCGAACAACCAGGTACCCAAATTTGAACAACACTAATTATTCCAGGGTCCGTTATAGACGGAAGTTTAAGTTTAAAACTCATTTCTAGAACAATGGTGGAATTGACCATTGCTGATAAGGAACCAAAATCCGATTACATTAGCCAAATACCCGCCAATCCATCACCACCTTAACAAAGAAGAACAAAGAATCTCAAATGAACTGCACTCACTGTCCAATTCCAGCGGTTAAATCCCCTTTCCATTTCTTGTTGAACCCTAATTTCAAATCCCTAATCCACCCAACTCCCAACCGGATTTTCAATTTCCCTCCAAAACATCCGAAGCCCAATCCCTTACTTTCATGTTGCAGTAAATCCCCCAATTTTAATTCTATTACAAAGAAGAGGAATTTCCAAGTTAAAGCTTCAGTCGGAGGTGACAATGCTGAAACAGGGAACTGGGTAAGCTGGTTGCCCACGGGAGGTTTAGCAGCTGATAAAGTTTTAAGATTGATTTCAACTGCTACTTCAAGTCCCATTTGCCAGTTCATTTCTTCACCTACCACTTTCTTGCATTCAGTGGATCCTAGAATCAAATTGGTAAAGATTTACAATTTCTATCTTTTAAGGTTGTAAACCATGATGAAATTGTCAATTTGTGTTCTCGGATAATTGGCTACTGGGGAATTTTGATTTTCTTTTTTGGAGGATTGCTTTTATGGTTTAAGTTGTTTTTGAGTTGATTAGATTAATATCATTATGGAGTTCTATGAATAATTTTTTTGGTGGATTTTTTTAATGAATTTTCTTCATTGCAATTTGGCAAGTGTCCAGCTGAAGTTGTTGAACATTGTATGCTATGGAAATTACCTAATTATTGAGTTGAGTGTTATAGCATTGTGTGTTGTCTTTAGGTTTCGTTTCTCTTTATGCCTTATGCCTGAATTGTGCATGCCATTGGAAAAATACAAAGAGAATATGCGTATACTCTGTTGTGACTTTGTTTCCCAATATCTACCTTAGATACTGATCTTGATTATTTACATTTAATAAAATCTTGGTTGATACGAATAATGAGATTCTTTGAATGTTCAACTTCAACATGAACCAATCAAAGAAAATGTATAAATGCACATGAAGCAGAGTACTAAGCAAGAAAAAAAATTAGTACTTTAAAAAGGATTATAAGTTCAACAAAGCTCTTAATTTCATTTAGCTTTAACTTTTCAATCAAAAAGCATATTATATTTTATCATGCAATATAAAAATTTATATTGTAAATAGACAAAATTAGTTATATAATACTCTCAAAAAGATATATGATAATATGATTTAAATTGAGGATTTATATCCAATACACTAGCGGTAAAAACTTTTAATTTTTACAAGCGCCTTAATTTTAGGGTTTATGTACTCAATTTAGGGTGTAGGGTTTAATGGTTAGAATTTAAGAGCTAGAGTTAGGATTTAGGTTTAGAGGTTAGGGTAATATGTTGAGGACTTAGGTTTTAACCTATAAACACTAAATTCTAACCCTAAACCCAAAATTCTATTCACAATGACTAAATTCTAAACTACTAAACCCTACACCCTAAATTGAGTCCCTAAACCCTAAGCTAAAACGCTTATAAAAACTATCAGTGTATCAAATAATTATCCATAATTTGAATCATGATAGAAATAAGTCAATTCAAGAATAATTTAAACTTAAATTAACTCAAATACGCAATAATATTTTATTGTATCAAAACAATTAAATTTAGTTCAAGTTTTAAAATTCAACCAAATTAATTTGAATTTAAATTTGATCTAATTTAATTAATGTTCGTATATATCGTGTGTTATGCTTTTAAGTTCAAATTACACATTAACTCGACTAAATTAATTTAACTTTTATTTGATTAATGTTATTTTTGTGTGGTCTCCACCTTTGACCCAAATTAGTATGTAAAACTCAATAAAAAAACAAAAAGAACAGCATTTTTTTGCGGTGGTTTATGCTCCCTTTGAGATATATAGGTGTCCCAGTGGCTGAGATCATTCTTACACTCATGCTTTCGTTGAGGTTCATCAATTTAGTATTTGATGAGGTAAGAGAGATAATGTCGGTACTATTGCCATTCTATTTAGTAGGATTTTTTTCTTGTTTCGTGTGTGTGTTTGTTAATGCAGGATTAATCATGTCAAACTTCATGTGTGAACAGGTTCGTAATGTTGCACTGGGGATTGTATCTCGTAGGATAAATTGGCAACAGTTGACAATGAAGGAGACGATTGATAGTAAGAATATGCACTAGTTCTCTCCGTTGACTTCCTGTAGCGAGGAAAATTAAAGTTAATGGGCCATCATAAAATAAAAGGAAAAAGTTTTTTGCATAATATCTAGCTTTCATAACTAAATTACAGATTGTACATTTCTCCATTTTAAATAATTAGGAATTCAATGACTTTAGAATCACATATCTGACCTCTGCTAAAATGAGAAATTCTTTATGAAATTATAGTGATGAAAATCTTTTGTGAAAACTTGCTGCTTCTTTCTATGTTGCTCCGGCTCTTCTTTTTCTCTTGATGTACTGGTGTCTTACACATCCATGCTTAGGTATGAAGATATAACCCTTCAAGGACTCTTTAAGTACATGGGATAAACCTGGAAAACGTTGTTCTTGTCTGTGTTAGACACATAATCCAAGCAATGAGTAACTCAAGCTTCTTTCACTGTAGAAAAAAAAAATAGAAGGGAAATTGCAATGAAACTTTTAGGATCATTAATGAAAATATTATGATTATTTATAGGCGAAACAGTCAGATTTGGGCAACAAGTTTCGAAAGTTGAAAAAAATAGATTTATCGTTTGCATTATGTTAGCTCTTTAAATAGGTAATTCTATGGATGTTCCTTTATTTCTTATTGATTTCATTCATTTGTTCAAATTTGCTTGCCTATTAAATATTTATATTTTTAGTCAATTATCTGCTTTAAACATTTATATTTTTATCCTTGGGCTCCAATTTCAGTTTTTGCTTCCTACATTCAGCGGATCTTCAAAAATATTTTTAAGCATGCAGAGCAAATCTCTCAGGTTCATATTCAGACCAAACACTTTTACGTGCTATTTCTTCATCCAATTAGGATATTTATTTACGATCACCATTTTCATATTGGACAAGAAAGAAAGCTTAACATTTCTCATATTCAGTTATTTTATTTTATTATAGCCTCTGACCATACTTATGCCAGACATTCACTCTTGAGATCGAGTAATATAGCCTCCACTAAAGGTTTTGTGCCAGTAATATAATCTCTGATCAAGTGTATTGGATTTTTACAGGCAATGATAGTTAGGGGATTCAGGGGTGACAGTAATGGTCATAAACTATACTTCTTAGCAGACTCGTCATTTGGGATGGCTGATTTAATTGCTGTGGTTTGCTTGATCGGTGTTTCGAGTGCCGCTCTATTGTCCGACTACTTCCTTGTCTGATAACTAATTAACTGAACCATCTCCGTCTCCTCACCTCAGTAATTTTTCCCTACAGAGTTACTATTGACCTTTTTTTTCCTTTTTGGTTTCATTTCCCCACCATTAGTCATATGACTGTACGATGTGTAAATGTTTTTTGCGGAGCAAAAGGCTAAGTGCCATTAAATTGTGAATTAGTTGATCATGTTTATGTTGCCCTCTATACTCTAGAAAGTAAGTTATATAATTGGTAATAATTTCGCTTGCAACCAAAAAGCAGCATTTTTAGCCTTGTATTTACGTTGCAACCAACTATAGCCTAATCAGAAAGTCTGTAGCAGAATATGCTTAAACTTCATCAAGTCCCCGAATCTGGATTTTGGCGTTAATACTTTTCTTTATACTAAACACCGGAACTTGCAGCCATCCTAAGGTTTAATGAAATGATCATATTCCGAACAGAGCCCTCGTTTAAGTTAGTAATCCGAAAGGAGAAACAAAGATATACAATGAGCAGAAAAGTGTCTTTAAGATCACTTTCCTAGGTTGCCTAAAGGTTCAAAAGGGCACATGAGATCATTTAACATTTAGCCTGGAGATACAAATTGTGAATTACAAGTTACAACTAAACATGACAACATATAGTTCAATAACTTTAGAGCAAGTAATGTCTAAAACTTTAAGATCAACGTTCATTGTGCGAAACATTTGCTGCGACCAAGACAATGATGAACTTTAGCAAACCAACTGAGATATTAATATATCAATCAACCATGGTGAATAAACTATTTCAAATCCTAAACCAAGATGATTTCTCATCCTAGAAATTTAACTCGTGCAGATTCATTACGATCAAACTAAACTAAACCAAATATATGAACCAACGGAGAAGGCAAGTGCGAGATGATTTCAATAATGTTGTCTTCTGAAACCATTTTCTTTCTCGGCTCTCGTGCTGCGGTGGTTGTGGGGGTTCCGTTTCTGGGTTTCTTCACTAAAGGGTGATTGGAGTTCGTGACTTGCACTGGATTCTTGATTTCCCATTTGCTTGGATTTTTTGTCACCGTCAAAATTCTGTCAGTTGATAATGGAAAGTGAATAATTCTTTCAATTATATATATATATATATATATATGTCTAATAGGATATGCAGCTTCACCGCTTATATATCTTAAGACATTCATTTTACTTTTCGATATGGGATTAATGTCCCCGTCTCTTCTTAGTCGTGACATTCTCCTCCACTCAACCTCGTGACACTCTCGTCACGAGTCAACCACGCTCGTAATGGGCCATTGTCACGGTTGTTCATCTTGCCTACCCCACTCATGGGCGCTCAACGTAAAATCAGGCAGTCAAAGGGTCGCTCTGATACCGCTTGTCACGTCTGTAAAATTTTATTGCCCCGGAACGTGCAACCTTAGACGCTCTCAAACAAGACAACGCCTAAGTAAGCCTGGAACAATCAAAGCTAGAATGCTAAGATTCTTGCGGAAGCAATAGAACAAAAAAAAATGAATGACAAAACAAAAGAAGGGAATAACAAGGAATCAAAGGGTTAAGATATCGACGGTCTAGATTGAATCTAAGGTATAATATCCCCTAATCTAAGGGATTATTGTCAAACATGCCATAAATACAAAATTACAAAAAAAATCAAAGGGAATATGCTGGATTGAGTGTGCTACTTGCCATATTCGATGTGTAAGGCTCTTCACCTCTAAGTGTTGGGCCAATTCGGATGGGTGCTGATAGGCCCAAGATGCTGTGGAGTGCTTCTTTGGCAGCCTGGTGTGCGCTGGGCTCGGACCCTAGGGTGCAAGCAGTGACAATATACACAACGCATACTTTATTATTATATTATTAATATTATTGCATATATTTACACTAATTTTTTGGAAAAATATTTTTAATCGATATATTTGCCGGCTTGAGATCTAACAAGTCCTCCCTTTTAACTAAAAAAATAGCTTAAATGAAAAATAACCCCTAAAATAATTACCAAACTTAAAGTGACCAGAAATAATAGTTTAAGAACTTATTTTGACAAAAAAATAATTTAAAGGCTAAAACCAAACAAATGATATAGTTTAAGGGCTGGTTTTTCATTTAAGCCTAAAAAATATGCTTTCTTACGAATAATATACTATTTTTAATGTGTCATATTTTGATACATAAGCTATGTAAAAAAAATTTACACAACCCTTTATAAAATTTAAAACCTAAATCTCAAACCCTAGCACCCTAAAACCTAAACCTTAAACCCTAAACTCTAAATTCTAACCATAAACCTTAAATTCTACACCATACACACTAAACTCCTAAACCCTAAACTCTAACCTAAAACCCTAAAATTAAAAAGATTGTGTAAACTAAAGTTTACACAATCTTATGTATCAAAGTATTTTCCTTTTTTTAATTACGCTTGATAAACTTTTGATTAAACCACACCATTTTTTTTATATAGGATTAATCGAAATAGGTGTTTAAATTATACATTTTTTAGTTAGGTGTCTGAATTATTTTTCGAATTAAATAAGTGTCTAACGTTTTATTCCGTTACTCATATCCGTCAACAACCTTTAAAAAATTATGTCATACAATCAAAACATGACACGACCTTTTTATAATTTTTGAACTTCTTTAAAAAATTCTAAATTTTAATTTTTTCAATCTAACCCTAAAATTACATATCCCTCACCGTCTGACATCCCCACATGTAAGTGGTTCATCGTTCATCGCCCAAGCGTCGCGTATCTTACCGTTCAGTATGTCCTATCCTCTTATTGCCGATCATGACCTAATTGACCTCTCTTTTTCTTCATTGTTGAATGTTCGTCAACGGTACAATTGATGATATATTCGTTAGTTTTCGATGACGTGATGATAGGATTTTCAGTTGTGGTGGTCTAATGAAGCAAGAATAGCTAGTGGTAGTTGAATCAGTAGTGGGAGCTAAGAAATTTAGAGATATAGGGTTAGAATTTGGACTTTTTTAGAGAAAATAATTTTTTTGAATTTTTTATAAAATAAAAAATTAATATTTTTTAAAATAAAAAATAACAAAAATATGTTACATGTCATTTTCTGATAGAATAATGAAAATTTCTTAACAGTCGTGACGATAAAACCTATTTGAGTGACAACGTAACGATTAATAAAGTTAGTAATAACAATTTGATCCTTTACTCTGTTTTCCTTTTACCCCCAACTCCACTCACCATCACTCTCGCCGATCATCATCAATCACCTATGACCTAACCCATACAACAATACCCATATCACACATTGAACCTAATCTTCCATTTTTATCCCAAAAAAAAACTACAAGAGCAACATTTTAATGCCCCCAACAACCGCCTTTAAGCCTCTTGCTTTCTTAAAACCTTGCAGCAGAAGGTTTTTCAATTCTTTGTTTAACAAAACTAAGGGCCTAAGTTTCAGTTTTCTTAGATCTCCCCCCCCCCCCAAATGTTCCTAGAAGGATGAATAAACAAGATGCCATGGAGTTGCAGGTTCTGCAACATAACTAGTTCCTATATGCAATTTTTTTCAATAATGGTGTAATTATTTTCTTGTTTTGAGTTATTTTTAACATTGTTTCTGATTTTTGTTTAGACATGGTCCCCAAAGTGAGTATACGGTGTAGTCGTGATGGCTGCAAGCAGAAAACAAGGAAGCTGCTGCAGAAAATTGATTGTACATATATGATCTAGCTAGAAATTTAATTTCCCATTATTTTGTCACTAGCAGAATAGGAAATGAACATCATATTTATAAAATATAATAAAAAATTCAACTAAGTTAAGCTCAAATAGTTTTAAACTTTCCAACAGTTCAAGGCATCAATTTGCATACACTTCAAACAGAACAGCAGAGAAACAAAGTACATATGCTATTAGATTGATAAGACAAAATAATCTTACATCTAATTTAGCAGGTTTATACATGACTTCAGAACATATGGCTACTCAGTGTCTGCAACCGTGAAGCTGCATTCAAAGTAAAACAATATTAGCAGAATAAGAAAAATATGGTGAAAATAATTAATTAACACAGATAAAAACATATTGCAACATCAAGAACATGACATGATTTGAGTGAAAATTATAAGAAAGTGGAACCAACTCTAACCTAATTTAAAAAAAAGGGGTTTAAGAATGCGACGACTATGACCAAATCCAAGCCAAAAAAAGTGAGGAAAGTTTGTAGGTGAACAAGCTAAAACTCCATCTAGTTCTTCAGTGGCCTAAATTGGGGGGTCATGCTTTTCCTTATGATAAACACAACAACATGTGGCCATCTTAAGATTTAATGAAATGAATCACATTCCGAATCAAGTCCTCCTTTAAGTTCCTAGTCCGAAAAGAGAAACAATTATACATGAGCAGAAGAGTATATTTAAGCCCGCTCTCCTTTGCTGCTTAAAGGATCAAAAGGCTAAGCGCCATCGACATAAGAATTCATTCAACCTTTAGCCTCCAGATACAAATTGTAAGCTAGCCTGAGATAAATTTCTTACTAATTACAACTAAACATGGCAACATATAGTTCAATCAACAATTGCTGCAATCAAGACAACAATGCAACGGATAGAAATTTTCTTGCATCAAACAAGCTAATTGAGATTCGGATATCAATCAACTATGCTGAAAGGAACTATCTCAAATCTTAAACCAAGATATTTATCATCCCATAAATTTCAATATGATGAAATTAAACCACATGGATAAACCAATCAAATAAATACAAATGCAAAAGAAGAAATCTCAAATTTACCTTTCTCTTTGTTAATGATTGCTATTAACACCATTCATCTGTGTTGACTGACTACAGTTGGCGAAACAAGGCTCTCTTCATAGATTTCTGCTTGATCGATATAAGAAATAGCATCATATGGAATCACAGGGATCCTAAAGGCATTCTGCTTGGGATCGTATAGAATTAAATTCATCTCAAAATGCAACAAAATTACACCAGTTTCTGATACAAACAAAGGTGCCGAAAAGAATTCGGCTCCTGGATACGGCATGTATGGAATAGTAAACAGCTTACTCCAAGACTCTCTCTTTCCATACTCTTTCATAACCCAAGCCACAGCATACAATCTCCCATAGTTACAAAGCACACACAGACATCCATCCAATACCCCTAAAGTCCTTTCACTCGCGCCATCCCCATAACACGGTTGCAGAACTTCCTTATACGTTTCCTGAGCCAAATCAAGGGAGACAATAGTACACGAAAAGCCCTCTTGTCCATGAAAAACAACCCAATGCAAACTCCCATCAACATGTTTCCCAGCTTCATTACAAGGAACCCCAAATGGGAAATCCTGAATCCTTCTCCAACAATTAGTCCTCATTGAATAAACCCTAACTATACTCTCATAACCATCTTCAAAGCCCTTGCTTTGATAACAGAACACCCTAACAACCTTATAATCATCCACGGAAGCATCAAAACCAAATCCATAAACAGTATAACAACCCCTCCTTTTCTTAAACCCTAAATCAGGCAACCTTTTGGAAACCCTTAAAGTGGGGTTCAACAGAATGACTGTATCTTGTCTAATAGCTACGCAAATTAAGCCATTACACGAACCCACAACCCAATCACAACGAGAATCTTTCTTCAATGGGTACTCGGTTTCCGTGGTAGTAACAACTGGGTCATGGAAAATAGAGTTAAGAAAGCATGATTTGATGCTATATTGGAGTTGGGTCTGGGTGCTTGCGGTGTTGATCAAGACCCGTTTTTTAGAGAACTTGGGGTCATTTTTTAGGTGCTTTTTGACGAAGAAAGGTTCGGATATGAGAGTTTTCCAGGATTTGGAAACGCACCTGAAACGGAGGAGGGATTTGACGGGCAGATTTGAGAGGATTTCAACAATGATTTCTGGCGGAAACGACGACGGTGGAGGAAGGTTGGCATTTCTGGAGAGTTTAGGGGATTGAGCTGACGCGTCGTGGCTTTCGTGTTGCATTGATTTTGGGCAGTTCCGTTTCGGGGTTTGTTCGGCTGAAGAGGTTGATGGCGGTTCGTAAATCAGTGAGCAGAGTCGTTGATTTGGCTGACTCGGGGCTGATTCTTGGTTTTGGTTTTCCATTTCCCTGCATTTATTTCTTGAGTCACTTTCATACACAGCACTGGAGCATCTAAGCAAAGACGACGACGAGAAGCATCGTGTTCCCCTTTTTGAAGTTTTAGATACTACGGCGCCGTCTTAAAAACAATAAAAAAATACTAGTTATTTTAAAATCAGCCAACATCGCAGATATTGTGTGTGAATCAGATTATCAGATGTATCTGGCATCAATTTCCCACTAATAATTTATAGTATATATGCTCAAGCTGCATATACAATTCTTGGCGAGTATATCTTTTTGTTAGGATGAATTCATTCTGCAACATAAAATTATCACACGTAGACCGTTCATACAATGTCTTGAGAAGAATTTTGCCGAGGTACTGCCTGCAAAACCCAAGTACATTATAGTTGTTTTATCCAACCAACGAATTACCATTTATTAGGACATCAAGCTGTATAGTTACATCTTCCAGAGTTAATTCGGAAACAATTTTAAATCCACGAAAAAATGATGCATTATAAAAACCAGTGAGCTGTAAATAATAAACTATGCAGTCGAAAGGTTTATGCTTTACATCCTATAATTAATTTATTATAATAAACTATTTTGTTTTACACGTGACATGATAAATTTTAAATTACTTACATGCTCTTCATGAATATGAGACTAAATGTGCTAATGGTCACAGTACAACAAAACTCCTTCAGATACCATTTTTAAACAAATATGTAAAATAAATATCATTCGAATATAAATACAACAAAAAATGTATTAACTTAAAAAAATTTCATCTATATGAATATATCTTCAAAAAATTACAAAAACTTACCGGATTAGACGAGAAATCGTTTAAATGTACTCTAAATCCTTCAACAATAAAAAATAATTATCATTTGAATATATCTTCAATCACAAAAAAAAATCTACAAACCCCTTTAATTTAAAAAAAAAAGATTAATTAAAAAAATAAATTACTTATTTACTTTTGTGAAACCGAAAAGATTTACAAACAAATATATTTCAACAACCTTCACTGTCTTCGTATATATTTTTTAACAAAATTATCACTCAAACTCTCTTAAAATTTTCTCTCAATTCATATGCTCTCCTCCCTTTCTTGTCATCGTATACATATACAACATTTAAAAAAAAAAACTCTCTTGACCGGACCAGCTTTTACGTGAAAGTTGGTGTGTACATGCATAGCACAAGAACAACACCACCTCTAAGCGGCATCCTGTTATTTTCATCAGCTTTAAACAGCTGATTAAAGTTGTCTTACACAACGATTGAGCTGAATAATACTGAATACATGAATAACGCTATGTGCACATGACGTTCTGCCATGTGCACTGTAAAAAAATAGTTCACTTTCTAAATTATGGGTGTCGGTATTCTATATTTTAAATTTTTTTAATTGAATTATCATTCAAATTTTGCCCAAAATATCACTATATATATTTTTAATAAAAAACAGCTTGTCCTTGTCAGCACCGACAATCTGCTAGACTCCCGTGGCTCCATCAACATATTGGAACCAGTTTTGTGCAGTGTTGGACGACTTACAATGCTGGTAATTCCCAATTAGCATTTAATTGGACACCATATGCGGGCTGAACAAAATTTGTTTCGACTTAAAAAAATTAAAATTTTCGGTTTGACTTGACCAAAAAAGCTAACTCGAAAAATTTTAAATAAAGTTCCAGTTGTAAAATAAAAATTTGAATAACTCGAAATTTTTAGTAATTAGTGAATTGATTTTTAAGTTCAATTCGAGTCCCTCAATTTTTTCTGATATTTATATACATATATAAAAAATTTGAAGAATTATATACCATTTATGAAAAAAATATGAAGAAATATATATATATACATATTTAAATTGAACTCAAATTGTACTATAACATGATAAAATATACAATTAAATTTGTATAGAAACTCAAAAACCCAACTCGAATTTCATAAATTCAAATCGAAAATTTTTTAAAAAAGTTTTAGTTATGAAATATGGCACTTAAACTCAAATAACTTAAAATTTTTAGTTTGATTCGACTCGATCGCTCACCCGCGTAAACCCCTAAATGTGAGACGTGCTAGCTCAAACCATGATGTTCATTGAGACGATGGCGGTAATAGTGGCAGTTCGGCTGAAAGAATGGGTTGTGGGCTTGTGGCAGCTTATAACGAAGATCCGAATCATATTCGTAGTGATTTAAAATATTCACAGCCCCGATCCGCGAATGTTGACCCACAGGCGGACGGAACCCAAACTGGCACAACCCAGTCACTAAGACGCCACTTCACAATCTGAGAACATATTACACCATACATATGATTCGTTATAAACGTGCTCATGGTATGCATGAACGCATCTCAGTAGTCATGTTTTTATTTATTTTTAATTATGAAACAACTTTATCAAATAATATTAAAAGTCATAAAATAAAACCATTTGTCAATATAAAAGTCCAAAAGTTTAAAATCTAAAATTAATATAGAAAAACAATAAATAAACTAATTTATTTTAGACTACTTCAAAAATTCAAAAAAAAATCCTACCAAACCAAATCAAACTCAACCTAAACAAATTTATAGGTCTAATTTTAATATATATTCTACATATAAAACATTTGAGTCGTGAGAATTTAAATTTTTAAAAAGGAATCGGAATTGAACTATATATTTTTGATTAAGCAAAGATAATACATTTTTAAGGTAAATGTCGATATTCAAATTTATATAAGATGAGATAAGATGAACATTGTTGTCCACTAGGTATAACTTATTTGTGAATCTCTTAATTATAATTTATGTATATAAAGTTAATGTACATTTTTACTATTATATTAATTTAAAATTTTATTATTTTTAAGAGGTTAAAGGCCAAATAAACCATTTTGAGAGGGGATGAAGACCTTTGTCTATACCTTCCTTCTATTCGTTTTTAATTTTAAGTCAATGTTGGGTAATTTGAAGTAATATTGTATTTGAAAAAAAAACATTTCATAAAGTATTGCACTTTGTTTTTTATATTTCGTGATCATCATATTTGTTATAGTTTTATTAAAAGCCGTCAAGACTGCATGCTATAATAGGTATTGAACCCACGATCTAAGGAAGGTGAGAGAGTGTTAACTGAGAGTTTTTAACTTTTTATTTTAGAAGTTGTTAACAACAAACTCCATTAATTACTTATTAATTTGATCAGAACCATCATAAATCATAAAATAAAAAATATCACTTATCTTAAAATAAAAATCTCAACAACAATTGTAATGCAATTTATCTAGTTTTTTTTTTATCAAACTAGTTAATGGTATAAGTAGACCAAATACTACTTAATATATTTTTTAAACAAAATAATTAAAAATTATTATATCAAATATGGAACACAAAATCCATATTTTTATAGACAATTCTTTATCTTCCATTAAATAAAATTTATAAAAAATATTTATTTACGTACAATGTTTCCATTTACCCCCGCACTAATTACGACAAAATTTAGCCTCACAATAAAAAAGCCACAACGACGTACAGCGACAGAACCATCAGCAAATATACTCCAAACATGAGGACAAACCAGGAATTTCGTATTATAGATTCTGACTTTTCGCGTTCACGTCGTTGAGGAAAACCAAAAACACGAGAGGGAGACAAAAAAGGAAAGGAAAGAAAAGAGAAGAGAAAACCAAAAAAAAAAGTTGCAGAGGCGAAGGAGTTTCTGTTAATGTCCGCTGTTGTTGTGATTCTTTCGTCGCGCGAAAAGGCGAGGTTCAAACGTCTGTCATTGTATATTTTTTTCTTCTGCAATGGCGTTTTTCTTCATTATACTCACTCCCTCCGTTTACTATAAAAACGAATTCAATGGAAAACAAAGACCTTTTTGATTACGAATTCTTTGTTCCTGTAGAGGAAATAAAGAGATACATTTTGATTTGGTATGATTAGAGAGAGGGACGAGCGAGAGAAAAGAGAGAGGGAAGAGCTAGGAATGTGAACGTTGTGTTTTTTTTTTTGTTGATTAGAGGCAAATTTTAGATGGCGATTCGTTTCGCATTGTCTCGTGGAAGGATCTAGGGTTTACCGGCTCCGAATCTGAATCTAACCTGAAACAATGGTGAGCGTTTTGTTTTCCCGCGATTTCGTTTATATTTCATGTTTATTTCTCATTTCCTGTTTCTTTTGCATGTAGCGTTGTTGTTCCGTATATTCTCATGTTTATTTCTCAGGTTCGTTTAGCTCCAGATGAACGTATCAACATTTAGATTAGAAATGTGAATTTATGTTTTTTAATTATTTTTTATATTTTTTCTCAAACTTTATTTATTTTTATGAGAAATATAGTTTCGTTCAAGTACCTCAGCTGCCATTTCTATTTTCTCTTTTTCTTTGCCGGTAAGATTCTTGTGAGTTTGTGGTCCATACTTTATTTGAAATCAATAGAAAATTAGATCTGTTAATATTTACTTTATGCAATTCAATCAATAATATACCAGTCTTTAGTGAAGTAGCTGGTTTAGTAGAATTAATGGTTGCTCAGAAAGGTTTGATATTCACAGCTCACCTTGTTTTTTTTGTTGTTGTTGAGATCATGTTTTGTAGCTTGAATTTGTTATTTCAATGTCACAAAATTCAATAATTTCTGACTTGTTAATGCATGGACTCTGTTCCACCTTTTTGTTGGTCCTGCATATCTACTTTCATGATAAATACCCTTTGGTTTCATGTTTCATTGTTTGATATGAGTAGAAATTCTTTGAAATTGACATGCTGATGATTCGACATGGCCTCACAGGCTGCTCCATCCGGTATTGTCGTTGGGTCTCACGTTTGGGTGGAGGACGCGGACGATGCTTGGATAGATGGGGAAGTGACAGAAGTTAAAGGGGAAGAGATTAAAATAGGCAGCACATCTGGGAAGACGGTTAGTGCTTGTTCACAGGATTTTATGCGAATTGCCTTTTTGTTCCCCCCCCCCCTTTAATTGGTGTAGGCCAAAACAGGAATATTTTGGTTATGGCTTTTATTATCCAAATATGTTAAATTTACACCTAGCAGCAGTTTACATACAAGCCAAATGATTCATTTCTTGCGCGCAGGATTTTTTTTATTTTTTTTGTGCTTGGTATCATAATTTGTGATTCATGAAACATGTATATGTGTTTAAACTGGAACTGAAGAATTCGTGGACATGACATCATTGGCAGCCTAGTTTAATGAACTTTGATTTATTCAAGTTATTCTACTTAATTTTCTTGATGAGATTATTTTAATTATTTCTTGTTTATAACTAGAGAATATGGAACAATTATATGTTCTTCCAAACAACAAATACAGCTATAAAAAGCATGGATGGCAATGATATGGTCTCTTAATATATGGTTGCCAGTCAGGTCTGGAGAACCGGTAAAGATGTTATCGAGAAAACTTGGTGGTGTTTGAGGTTAAACTGGGAATTGTTTTGACCTTGTTGATAGTATATTTTTAGGTCAGAAGAGCTTCAAATGTTTTTGTTTTGTTTGTTTCTTTGAATTCTTTTGACCTTGTTGATGGTATATTATTAGTTCAGATGCATTATAAGCTCATGATTCTTATCTAGAGAAACCAAAAACGGAATCCCCTCCCATTTTAAAAAAATGGAAATTCCCTACCTTTTCGATTAGGCATATTCCTTTTTTTATGTTTTTAGGGAAGGACCAGCTGTAGTCACTAATGAGGGTTTAGGGGAGTGGAATGCAAGATCTTTAGTACTGCAATAACTTTGGGAAATTTTTAGGACTCAGATCCTTTAAGTTATAATCTGTCCAAGACAACTAAGGGCTTGAATAATGGATATTTTTTATATATATTTAGGATGCATGAGTTATCAAATGCATTCAAGGTGCATGATGTGTCTGATAAAACTTGTGGTCAACTGAATGTTGAAGTAAAACATATTTCTGACAGCTTTATGATGCATTGGAAGCTATGTAAATTATTGTACTTTCTGACTCCATTTGCGGATGTTGTGTTTTTTGAAGCTGCTGGCTTGAAACTTCTTGTTCCCCTTATGTGCGTACTATGTATATCTTTCAATGGTTAATCATATTTTCTTTAGATTATTAACATGGTTCAAAACTTCAGCTAACAGCATCTGTCATATATTCAAGCTCTAATTCCATTCGCTATATATGCCAGTCTGTATTAGTTATTTCTTTATTTAGTCATTGTTTCGGTGCATGAAATTGGAGTCTGAAAGGTTTGTGACTTTTGTATTCGTTTTATGTCGTGTAGATTGTCGCCAAATCATCTAGTGTCTATCCAAAGGACCCTGAATTTCCTTCATGCGGTGTTGATGATATGACGAAGTTAGCATATTTGCATGAACCTGGGGTTTTGCAGAATTTAAGATGTCGATATGATATTAATGAAATATATGTAAGTATTAACGGTGGATTTGCATTCTTTTATATATATATTATTGTTAGATATAGCTCCAAGTTGGGAGGGGTTGCTTGAATCAGCTGTTCCAGAACATATTTCTCATTTTGTTTAATTTATTACGATGTTATAGCAGTGGTTACCCAAATCATCTATTTTGCGTCACGATTCACTTAATGCAGTCTCTTGACTGTGGTTTATGATGGCCGAATGCGAATATGCTGCTTTAATTTTTGTGTGGTTGTTTGCCAGAGTTATGTATTGTTGTTTGAAGCTAAAAGTGATGATGTTTATTTCAGACCTACACAGGAAACATATTGATTGCCGTAAATCCTTTTAGAAGGCTACCACATTTATACAGCAATCACATGATGGAACAATACAAAGGGGCAGCTTTTGGTGAGCTGAGCCCTCATCCATTTGCTGTTGCAGATGCTGCCTATAGGTAGTGTGTTTTTATGCTTCCCGTATCATAAAGCTCTTTTGCATTCTTGGCGTGCTCATTGATGTAATAAGTGTTATGAACAGAAATATGCTCAATGAGAAAATAAGCCAAGCAATTTTGGTAAGTGGGGAAAGTGGAGCTGGTAAAACAGAGAGTACGAAGAGTCTTATGCGCTATCTAGCCTATATGGGAGGGAAACATAACAAGACAGAGGAACGCTCTGTGGAGCAGAAGGTCTTGGAGGTAGTTTAAACTCCTCAAGTAATTTAGTTTTTCTATATGTGTAAAATTGATGAATTTGATGTTGCATTCCTGGTTGAGTGGTTCCGTCTTCCTTCTTGAAAAATGAGGGTGCTTGAATAAAAAAACATTTTTTTCTTAATCTTTCTGTTCTTATATTTGTAGTCGAATCCTGTGCTGGAAGCATTTGGCAATGCGAAGACTGTCAGAAACAATAATTCAAGGTTTGAAATCTATATTTGGGGAATAGGCTGTTCCTCATGCTTTGATGTTTTTCCTGTCGAGTCTCTTGTTAATTGATGAAAGACTTCCCCCAACTGACTATGATATAATTACAGTCGCTTCGGCAAGTTTGTGGAAATTCAGTTTGATCAAAAGGGCCAAATTTCTGGAGCTGCAATAAGGACTTATTTGCTAGAACGATCTCGTGTTTGTCAGGTGTCTGATCCAGAGAGAAACTATCATTGCTTTTATATGCTTTGTGCTGCACCGCCAGAGGTAATGGTGTCTCTGATTTTTCTGCATATGACTTCACAGAGAAACCCAAGTCTATGTCTAATGCTGATTACAAGGGGAAAAAATTCAAGCAGAAGTCTTACTCTAGCTCAAATGTGGTTGATGAGAATAAAAATTATTTTGGGCCCTCATGATACATCTTGTGATTTTGAAACATGAGAGCTTCATTTTTGCTTATGCCGAGTAGTTAATTACCAAATAGGCATTTGATTCTATGTTGACTAGTTTTTTGTTACCAAAGAGGCATCTAATTCTCTTCTGTCCTTTTTTCCTTATATACGCCATCAGGAAGTTGAGAACTTAAAATTGGGAAATCCACGAACTTTTCATTATTTAAAACAGTCGAATTGTTATGAGCTGGATGGCGTAGATGAATTTAAGGAGTATGTTACAACTAAGAGAGCTATGGATGTTGTCGGGATCAGTCAAGCAGAGCAGGTGATGCATTTTGATTATTATCTAGTTTCAATTATTTCAACTTTTTTCTCTCATTATAAATCTTTGCTATGTCAGGAAGCAATATTCCGAGTTGTGGCTGCAATTCTTCATTTAGGAAATGTTGAGTTTGTAAAGGGAAAAGAAATAGATTCTTCTGAACCTAAGGATGATAAATCTCGGTTCCATCTAAAAACTGCCGCAGAACTATTTAAGTAATTTGTCTTTGGCTCTTTGCTAATGTTATCCTTAAACACCCATGCCTCCATCCTTATATATAGATGTGAATGGAAAACTCTAATATGACTCTGCCTCTTGTTTAGGTGTAATGAGAAGGCTCTTGAAGACTCTCTTGTTAAACGTGTTATGGTAACTCGTGATGAGAGCATTACAAAGTCACTTGACCCTGTCACTGCAGCTCTCAGCAGAGATGCTTTGGCAAAAATTGTTTATTCAAAATTATTTGACTGGTAACTTTCAATTTACCTGATGGATTTACTCTGAAGACACACATACGAACACTGATTCAACACATCCATCTAAAGTTATTTCTTAACATTTTGTACTTTGGTTCCCCAGGCTCGTGGACAAGATAAATGATTCTATTGGTCAGGATCCTGAATCAAAATTGTTGATTGGCGTTCTGGATATTTATGGATTTGAGAGTTTCAAGACAAACAGGTGCTTAACCGGTATGCTTTATTTTCGTCATTTACGAAATCAATTATTGCATAACATCCCTCTATATCTTTCATGATTGGGATGTCTAGTTAAGGAAATTCAATATTTCAAGGCCATAAGGCCTGAAAGATCCCTTAATGATTATGCTGGGTTTTGCTAATCAAATTTGGGGATATTATTACTTCTCTTTCTTGGCTAGAGTAATAACTACTTTAGAGTTTTCGTTCTTGGATTGGATGACTGCAGCATTAAATACATTTTAAAGCTCGTTCTGCCCGCATGTTTGTGTCAGTTTTTCTAGTTTTGCAGTGTGGATTCCTTAATTTGCATCTGTCAATACTTAAATAATTTTCGAACTTTTCACTGTATGCAGTTTTGAGCAATTTTGCATCAATTTGACAAATGAAAAGCTGCAGCAACATTTTAATCAGGTTTATGCATTAGATTGATTCTAATGTATTTAGGATATTTTTCAGCTTTTTAACCTATGCTTAACATAACTGTGCTGTCATTTACCAGCATGTTTTTAAGATGGAGCAGGAAGAATACAAGAAAGAAGAAATTGACTGGAGTTATATAGAATTTATTGATAATAAAGATATCCTTGATCTTATTGAAAAGGTGCATCACAGTTTCTGTTTTACATTGTTGTTTTCATGACCTGTATCTCGCTTTCTATAATGTGAAACACTCTGCCAATATACATAAGTGCAGGCACATACACACATGGACAGATAAAGCTGAATGTTTTCTGTCTTCTTCTTATCAAACAGAACAGTTCTTTAGAAATTTTCTCCGAGAAGGAAGATCTTAAGGGTAGTTATCAATCGTAGTGCCGTTTGGTAGCGTGTCAAACTTTAGGGATTTAACTGAATTGCATTGAGCTCTAGCTATGAGAAACTAGAGCTTGAGATTGACATGAAATTCAAGGCTTTAAGCTTAGCTCTAGCTCAATCAAGTTTTATGTTTAAAGCTCGGACTCTATTTGAGAAACAGATAAAATCGCTCAAACTCACTCTATTAGAGTCGATTACTTAGTACAAATCAGCTTGTGTCTCATGCTCCTCTACAAGCTCTATTAGAGAACTTTTAAATGGAGGGTACTTTGGTAATTTTATTGGTTGACTGGGTCACAAGGTGCCAATCACTTGGTGTTATGTAAGAAAAGCCGAAACCACAGGGGGTGTAGGTGAAATTTACCCATTTTTCATTGCTGTTTGATTCCGGTTTCAGAATCTTCTGCATTTTTTTTTTAAAATTTCCATGTATCTATGTAGTTTTTAACCTGGGGGATTCCTTCCTTAGTCAATGTCAGTCGGAGGTTAGAGTATGCTTTAGTATTTGTCATATTTCCTAGTAATGCCTAAAATTTATTTTGGTTGCTTGCGATGGAAGATTACTTTATTTATCATAATGCTACACCTGTACTTAACCGTCCATGTCAAAATGTTAGACACCCTTTTTTTTAACTTTCTTTTTAATCAAATATCAACATTGAAAGTAAAAGTTATCCTGTAGACTTGGGAATAAGATTTTAAGGTTGATTTTTTAAAACTAAAATGAATTTAATTAATAATTCTTTTTTGAAAATAGTACTGGAGATCTTTTTTAAACTTAGAAGGGGAGGTAATTTGTCATGATGGGTAGTAGAACTTTTATCTACTTACCAATGTTTTCTTTTCTTCTTACAGAAACCTGGTGGCATCATCGCTCTTCTTGACGAGGCTTGGTAGGTATCAGAATAATAACAATGATAAATCAGCTCTTCTTATTTTAAGAAAATTGGTTTGTCTACCCTGGAAATTGCATTTTCTTTTCCTTCAATCTCCCAGTGAAATTGTGACAATTACTCTTGTTAATTTTAAGTTGTTTTTTGCTTCAATTACCCTTTCAAACTGTGACAATTATTCCTGTTATTTTCATAGTATGTTTCCCAGATCAACACACGAGACATTTGCTCAAAAGCTTTATCAGACTTTTAAAGACAATAAACGCTTCAGTAAGCCTAAGTTGTCACGCACTGACTTCACCATTAATCATTATGCTGGCGAGGTTAGTATTTTTACCACGTCAGGGCATCCATAAAAACCACGTGCTATAGAAGATAAACCTGCTGGAATATCTTTGTCATTCTCCACTGAATCTAGATTATATATTGTATCTGGCTGTTCTTACAAGCCCTATACCTGTGGAATATGTTGATGTCCATTGGCCAACTTGGAAAAGGAAATTAAACTTGACTAACAAACAGCTTTATTAAACAAGAAGGTCCCACTTAGCTAATAATACTCAAACTACACATAAGAACCCTTGTTTAACAAGACCTAAATAGCACGAGCTGTTGTGATTGCTGTAAACAATAGAGGTTTTGTAGCAGAGAATAAATGTTTTCTCTGTTTTAATTCATGATTTACAGAAAAGAAGTGAGTCCCTTTTATAGGACTAAATTACAACAATCCTAGCTAAGTATGACTCTATCTATTATTTAAAAGATTAGAAATTTAAATTTAGATAAGATAAAATAAGATTTAACTTATCACTAAGTTAGATAAGACTTAGCTATTCAGTTATTTACTAGGACTAAAATACATAAAAATATATTTACAATCTACACTCCCCCTCAAGCTGGTGAGTATATGTTGTAGAGTCCCAGCTTGGATGTAAGCTCATCAAAGGTGGTTCTTGGAAGTGCCTTGGTGAGTACATCAGCTAGCTGTTTGTGAGTTGGGACAAAGTTGAACTTGACTGTTCCATTAGTAACCTTTTTTGAGATGAAGTGACGGTCTAGTTCCACGTGTTTGGTCCTGTCATGGTGAACTGGATTCTTTGCAATGCTGATTGCTGACTGGCTATCACAATGAAGTTCAAACTGTTCACTGTGATTCATTTGTAATTCGGTCAAGAGTCTTTGTATCCAAATTCCTTCAAAAATCCCAAGTGCCAATGCTCGAAATTCAGCTTCTGCACTGCTCCTTGAGACCACTGATTGTTTCTTGCTCCTCCATTTCTCTAGATTTCCCCAAACTCGAGTACAATATCCACTAGTGGATCTTCTACTAGTCAGTTCTCCTTCCCAGCTTGCATCTGTGAAGACTTCCACTTTTATGGACTCACTCTTAGAAAAAATCATTCCATGACCTGGTGTCATCTTTAAATATCTCAAGATTCTGGTTACTGCCTCTAAGTGTTCCTCTCTAGGGTCATTCATGAACTGACTTACAATGCTAACAAAATAAGCAATGTCTGGTCTTGTAAGTGACAAGTAAATCAGCTTACCTACCAGTCTTTGATAGTGTTCTTTGTCCACTGGAATTCCTCATCAATTTTGAATTTCAGATTATACTCTATAGGTGTCTTAGCTGGCTTGCACCCCAACATTCCAGTTTTTGTCTAGAATGTATTTCCTTTGATTGATTACAATTCCGATGCTTGATCTAGCCACTTCCATTCCTAGAAAGTATCTCAAGTAACCCAAATCTTTAGTTTCAAATTCAGTTGCCAAAAACTCTTTTAACTTTCTGATTTCCATAGAATCATCACCTGTGATGATTATATCATCAACATAGACTATTAAGATAGCCTTTTTGTTCTCATGAGAAGTTTTGACAAACAAAGTATGGTCAGATTGACATTGTAGATAGCCGAATTTTAGAATGGCTTTAGTAAATCTATCAAACCAAGTCCGAGGTGATTGTTTGAGACCGTATAATGATTTCTGTAGTTTACATACCTGATCCGAATTTGAGTCTTCATTTAAACCAGGTGGTTTTTGCATGTACACCTCTTCTTCTAGAGTTTCATTGAGGAATGCATTTTTTATATCAAGTTGGTGAAGTGACCATTCTTGATTTGCAGCAAGAGATAATAAAACTCTCACGGTATTAAGTTTTGCCACTGGTGCGAATGTCTCCTGGTAGTCAATCCCATAAGACTGAGTGAATCCCTTCGCCACCAGTCTAGCCTTGAACCTTTCTATGCTCCCATCGGCATTATATTTGACTGTAAATACCCATTTACAGCTCACTGCCCTTTTTCCAGGTGGTAAATCAGTCATAACCCAGGTTTTGTTTGCTTCCAGTGCCTTGATCTCATCTTCTACAGCCTTCTTCTATTTTGGATCTTTCAAGGCTTCATGTACAGAGGAATATGCACCTTATCAATTCTGGCAGTGAAGGCTCTAAATGAAGGCATCAGCTTCCCATAAGCCACGTACTTTTGTATTTGATGACTGGTACATTTCCTTTGAGCAATAGGTAGATCAGATGCATCAATTGAAGGGATAATAATATCATTACTCACAGATTCCATACCTTCTTCATCCTCTAGGGATAATGGAATTGGTTCCAGTTCTTGAGCAATCCTAAGTTGTGTAGTTTTCTGTGAAGTAAGCCTTTTCTTCCTTGTATAGACACTTAGTTCCTTTGTCCCAAGTTGAGTTTCTGAAGAAGGTTTTTGTGGAGTTTTAGGTAGTGAATCTGGTATTGGAGATGCAGGTTCTGCATGGAGTACTGGAGGAATAGGATCTGTTATGGATGTAGGAACATTTGTGATGGATAAAGGAATGTCTTTGGTACATATAGGACTGTTTATGATGGATGTAGGAATATATATAGGTAGCTGGACTGGTTGTGGCTGAAATTCATCCAAACTCTCCCCCTGGATGTCAGAATTTGAGAAAAAAGGTTGTAATTAATGAAATGTAACATCCATAGAAACATAAAATTTACGAGTGACAGGGGAATAACATTTATAACCCTTCTGAAGAGGAGAATACCCAAGAAAAATACACTTGACAGCCCTTGGATCCAATTTACTTCGAAACTGCTTATGGATATGAACAAAAGCAGAACACCCAAATATTTTAGCAGGTAATGTACAAGACATAGGTTTAAAAGAAGGAAACTGTTTAAGAAGAACTTCCTTAGGAGTTTGAAATTTTAATACTTTCTTTGGGTAGTCTATTAATGAGGTATGTAGTGATAAGCAAGGCTTCCCCCAAAAATGCTTAGGAACATTAGAAGAAAACAACAATGATCTAGCAACCTCTAAAAGGTGTCTATTCTTCCTCTCAGCCACTCCATTTTGCTGTGGAGTATCCACACAAGAACTAATGTGTATAATACCTCGCTCTCGAAGAAAATTTCCCAAAGTAGTAGTAAAAAATTCACTCCCATTGTCAGTTTTCAAAATTTGAATTTTGCTGCGAAATTGAGTTTCAATCAGCATATAGAATTTTCTAAATATACCCTCAGTTTCAGATTTATCCTTCATTAAATACGTCCATGTGGTTCTAGAATGATCATCAATAAAGGATACAAACCACCTACTCCCAGTAATATTCTTAACTTTAGAAGGGCCCCAAATGTCACTATGGATGAGGGAAAATAGTTGAGATGGTGTGTAAGACGATTGAGGATAAGGGTTTCGAACATGTTTTGCAATCTGGCATATATCACAAGTAAAAGATGATGGATTTTTATGAATGAATAATTTGGGAAACAATTTTTGGAGATAAGAAAAATTAGGATGTCCAAGGCGAAAATGCCATAACAAAATTTCATTGGAACTTAAACTAGAAATTTGGGAGGAAAAACAAACAGAATTGAGAGTGCAACTTGGTAGGACTTGTCCCTTGGGAAGTGCTTGGCCTTCAATGATGTATAGTCCACTACACAGCTTAGCACTGCCAATTACTTTCTCCGAATCCATTTCCTGAAAAATACATCCATGCAAACTGAATTTAGTATAGCACTGCAAATCACTACACAATCTGCTAACAGATAAAAGATTGCATTGTAAATCAGGAACATAAAGGACAGAGTTTAGCACAATATCCTTATTAAGAAAGACTGTTCCAGTCCCTTCCACCTCAGTCAATGACCCATTTGCAGTCTTCACATGCTTCTTGTGATGCTGTTTTGTAAGAGTCAAAAACACATCTTTGTTTCCTGTCATATGATCAGTAGCACCAGAATCCACTATCCATAGATTTGAGTAGTGTTGGAGAGAAATGAAATACTACCATGAGGAATATTGGATGTTGTAGGCTGATCAGCAAGACAAGCATTCAGTTCAGATCTTGAACTGATTTCTGATGTGGAAGTGGTATGCATTGCGCAAGATTTTACAGGATCTAAAAAACCCAAACTGATACCATGTAAATAATAGAGGTTTTGTAGCAGAGAATAAATGTTTTCTCTGTTTTAATTCATGATTTACAGAAAAGAAGTGAGTCCCTTTTATAGGACTAAATTACAACAATCCTAGCTAAGTATGACTCTATCTCTATCTATTATTCAAAAGATTAGAAATTTAAATTTAGATAAGATAAAATAAGATTTAACTTATCACTAAGTTAGATAAGACTTAGCTATTTAGTTATTTACTAGGACTAAAATACATAAAAATATATTTACAATCTACAATTGCTTTCTTCTGTAAGTATTTAAGTGGTAATATTGGAACTTAAATAAACTTAAAACTGGCCTCAGCCCTCAATGTTAACTAGAAAATAGTCACATCAGCTATGATTCTCAATTCTTCTGTGAAATCTGCTTAATATTAACTTGAAGGAATTTGCACTCTAGGTTACTTACCAGACCGATCTCTTCCTGGATAAGAACAAAGATTATGTCGTTTCAGAGCATCAAGCTCTGCTGTATGCTTCAGAATGCTCTTTTGTTTCAAGCTTGTTTCCTCCTCCACCAGAGGAAACTTCCAAATCATCAAAGTTCTCCTCAATAGGTTCCTCCTTCAAGGTCTGTTTCTGCTATAGTGTGTATGTTAAAGGGATATTACATGCTTCATCTATTTTTGTTCATTTTCATGCAAACCATGTGCTTTATACAGCAACAACTCCAAGCTTTGCTCGAGACTTTGAGTGCAACCGAACCACACTACATTCGTTGTGTGAAGCCAAATAATGCTCTTAAGCCGGCGATATTTGAGAACAGTAATGTACTACAACAACTTCGTTGCGGGGTAAGTTTTGATACTTTGGTCAATCCTTGCTTTTGTTGATACGCAGCCTGTCTGTATGTCCATGTGTGATGGTTGTATTTGCCTCCAGGGAGTGATGGAGGCAATTAGAATTAGTTGTGCTGGATTTCCCTCTCGAAAGACGTTTCGTGAATTTGCAGCTCGGTTTTCCATATTGGCTCCAGAGATTCTCTCTAAGAGTAATAGGTAACATTTCCAAAATCTGTTCTTGCAGTTCAAAATTATTACTTTTCTTAAGGTGTTCCTTTTATTCTTTATAATGTTACTAGAATCCATGACTTTCCTCTGCATAATTCTGTTTATTTTATTCAGTGGTAGCTACAATGAGGTCACTGCTAGCAAGAGGATTCTGGAGAAGAGTAACCTCACTGGTTATCAGGTGCGTCCAGTATTTCTATATTCTATTAAAGTTAACTTTGGGACTGTTCCTCTTTTGTTTTTTTATTCTGTATTTCTTAAGTAGTTCATGCATATCATTTATGTCCAAATCTTTTTCTTGCTGGTTGCTTGCATAAGTTTTGGCACCCAGTGCACTTCAATATTGTTTCTTTCACTGAGCTCTTGTACTATTCAATATTGTACCTTACAGATTTGCTGCTATTGCAGATTGGTAAAACGAAAGTTTTCCTCAGAGCTGGTCAGATGGCTGAATTAGATGCATTGAGAGCTGAGGTCTTAACAAGATCAGCGAGTCTAATACAGAGAAAAGTCCGAACGTATTTGGCTTGTAAATACTATACACTGTTGCGATTATCTTCCATACAAATTCAAGCCTTTTGTAGAGGTAATGAGCCATTTCATCCATGTATGTTTCTGATTGTATCAGTTGGAATTGCTTCCCTATATCTACTGTCATAGTTATTCACTTTTATTTGTTAATCTGTTTGCAGGAGTAGCAGCACGCCATCTGTATGAGGAAATGAGGAGAGAAGCTGCTAGTGTGAATATTCAAAAACATACACGCAGGTTTCTTGCAAGGAAAGCATACAAGAATTTGTACTTCTCAGCTATTTCTATTCAAACAGGTATGCGTGGGATGGTTGCTCGTAGTGAGCTTCTATTCAGAAGGCAGACAAAAGCTGCAACTGTAATTCAGGTAAAAATAGAACCTTCTTTCAGTTGTTGACATGTAAATAGGTACTAGCTTTCTTTCTTATTTCTCGATTTACCTTTCTCTTCAACCTTTGTTAATGCTTACTTTCCACATAATATCTCAATTAGTAGGCTTTATAATAAGAATATTTTGTTATTTGGAATTCTTGCTACTTTGGTCAATCATTTAATTCTACTCTACCCACTCACTAGTTGTAATTTTAAAGAGAAGCTTTCTCCAGTGTGGTGTGCCTGAGCTGTAACAAGTGAGATTGTTCTCAAGTGGGTTCTAGTTTCAACTTTTACCTATAAAAGAATGAGCAGAGTCTTGCTTTTGGGTTTTATCATAGTTGTGTTGATGCTGGTGTGTTCAGAAAAAGTAATAATGCTCATGCTTTTTGTTGTTTTGTACGATTGACATTATGTGAGTTCATGCATTTTACAGAGTCGATGTCGGCGATTCTTGGCCAGACGTTATTATCTACAGTTAAAGAAAGCAGCAATTACCACACAATGTGCCTGGAGAGCAAGAGTTGCACGTAAAGAATTACGGAAGCTAAAAATGGTATTTTTTTCATTTCTCAAATTAGTTTTAGCTCGTGATTTTCTCTTGCATGGGTGTCTTCTTGTATTTTTGTTTCAACAATAAGTTCTTTGTGGAGGATAATATTCCCTTATGTGCTCTATTGCTATATGAATATTAGTGTTATTTCTGCTGATTTTGATTAATTATAGAATAATGAATGAAAGTGGAGAATCAGTCCCTGTTACCAGCTATGTATTGAGAAATGGAATAATCATCTCTCTTTTTGCTTATGTTGCTTGCAAAAGTTGAAATTATCATCTTTTGTAGTCTCAGTTTCTACCATTCCTTCCAAAAGTATGTTCATGATTGTTTCAATTTATTGTTTTGTCTGCAGGCTGCCAGGGAAACTGGTGCTCTCCAAGAAGCCAAAACTAAGCTGGAAAAGGAAGTTGAAGAACTTACATGGCGCTTGCAGCTAGAGAAACGAACGAGGGTAGATCTTTTCTTGATAATAATAATAATAATAATAATAATGTCACTATTATAAGTACATGGTTTACAACAGTTCCTGCCATGTTGTTATAGAATTATCTGCCAGTTCATTAACATCTTCAATATTCATACCTTTGTTTGACTAGTCCATTTCTACCTTTTCTTTTTAATTTCTCATAGCAAAACATGCCAGAAAGGATAAGAACCATTAGGAAAATTATATATTGTCTTTTAAACTAGTAAACTGCATGTGTTTTTTTTCCTAACTGATTTATACATTAGGGCAGGTTGACCTTGAAGAATCCAAAAAACAGGAAAGTGCAAAGTTTGAATCTACTTTGAAGAAGATGCAACTTGATTTTGAAGAATCCAAAAAACAGGAAAATGCAAGGTTTGAATCTACTTTGCAGAAGATGCAACTTGAGTTTGAGGAATCCAAAAAACAGGAAAGTGCAAGTTATGAATCTACTTTGCAGAAGATGCAACTTGAGTTTGAGGAATCTAAAAAACAGGAAAGTGAAAGGTTTGAATCTACTATGCACAAGAAGCAACTTGAGTTTCAGGAACTGCAACTTGAGCTTCAGCAAACAAAACAGTTACTAGCACAGGAAACTGAAAGGTTGGAATCTACTTTGAACAAGAAGGAACTTGAACTTAGGGAAGCAAAAGAGTTACTAGTTAAGGAAAGTTCAAGGTTTGAAACTGCTTTGGAGAAGATGCAACTTGAGTTTGAGGGATCCAAAAGACAGGAAAGTGCAAGGTTTGAATCTACTTTGCAGATGATGCAACTTAAGCTTCAGCAAGCAACTGAGTTATTAGAACAGGAAAGTGCAAGGTTTGAATCCACCATGCACAAGAATCAACTTGAGTTTCAGGAACTGCAACTTGAGCTTCAGCAAACAAAAGAGTTATTAGAACAGGAAAGTGAAAGGTCTGAATCTACTATCCACAAGAAGGAGCTTGAGTTTCAGGAACTGCAACTTGAGCTTCAGCAAACAAAAGAGTCACTAGAACACGAAAGTGCAAGGTTTGAATCTACTATGAATGAGAAGCAACTCGAGTTTCAGGAACTGCAACATGAGTTTCAGGAACTGCAACATGAGCTTCAGGAATTGCAACATGAGCTTCAGGAAACAAGAGAGTTACTAGTTAAGGAACGCGAAGCTGCAAAGATCATTGCTGAACAAGTTCCTACGATTAAGGAGATCTCAGTTATTGAGAACGAATTGATGAATAAACCTACTGCTGAAAATGAGCAACTGAAGGTATTGTTAGACATTTGTTGCTTCAAATAAGATATTATGTTTGACTAAAGGCTTTCTTGATGTCATTTTTAAACTTGGTTGTTCTTCCTTTATGTTTCTTGAAATCTTTCTTGGCACGATGCTATTGTAGGTTCAGGAACTGCAACATGAGCTTCAGGAACTGCAACGTGAGCTTCAAGAAACAAGAGAGTTACTAGTTAAGGAACGCGAAGCTGCAAAGAACATTGCTGAACAAGTTCCTGCAATTAAGGAGATCTCAGTTATTGAGAACGAATTGATGAATAAACCTACTGCTGAAAATGAGCAACTGAAGGTAATGTTAGACCTTTGTTACTTCAAATAAGATATTATGTTTGACTAAAGGCCTTCTTGATGTCACTTTTAAACTTGGTTGTTCTTCCTTTATGCTTCTTGAAATCTTGCTTGGCACAATGCCATTATAGGTTCAGGAAACAAAGGAGTCACTAGTTGAGGAACTTGATGCTGAAAAGAACATTGCCGAACAAGTTCTTGCAGTTCAGGAGAACCCTGCTATTGACAACGAATTGATGAATAAACCTACTGCTGAAAATGAGCAGCTGAAGGTATTATTAGACATTTATTGCTTCAAATAAGATATTAGGTTTGGGGAAAAACTTTCTTGATGTCATTTTAAACTTGGTTATTCTTCCTTTATTGTTTCTTGAAATCTTGTTTGGTACAATGCCATTGTAGGTTCTGGAAACAAAAGAGTTACCAGTTGAGGAACATGAAGCTGAAAAGAACACTGCTGAACGAGTTCCTGCGGTTCAGGAGAAACCCGCTATAGATAATGAATTGATGAATAAACTTACTGCTGAAATTGAGCAGCCAAAGGTATTGTTATACATTTGTTACTTCGAATAAGATCTTAGGTTTTACTAGAAGCTTTCTTGATGTCATGTTTAAACTTCGAATAAGATCTTAGCTTTCTTGATGTCATTTGTTACTTCGAATAAGATCTTAGGTTTTACTAGAAGCTTTCTTGATGTCATGTTTAAACTTGGAATCTTGTTTGGCACAATGCCATCGTGGTTCAGGAAACAAGAGAGTTTCTAGTTGATGAAAGTGAAGCTGCAAAGAACATTGCCGAACAAGTTCCTACGGTTCAGGAGAACCCTTTTATTGACAACGAATTGGTGATTAAACCTACTGCTGAAAATGAGCAGCCAAAGGTGTTGTTACACATTTGTTGCTTAGAATAAGATTCTTAGGTTTTACTAAAGGCTTTCTTGATGTCATTTTTAAACTTGGTTATTCTTCCTTTATGTTTCATGAATATTGTTTGGCACAATGCCATTGTAGGTTCAGGAAACAAAAGAGTTACTAGTTGAGGAACATGAAGCTGCAAAGAACAAACCTACTTCTGAAAATGAGCAGCCGAAGGTATTGTTATACAATTTTTGCTTCAGATAAGATCTTAGGTTTGACTAAAGGCTTTCTTGATGTCATTTTCAAACTTGGTTATTCTTCCTTTATGTTTCTTGAATTCTTGTTTGGCACAATGCCATCGCGGTTCAGGAAACAAGAGAGTTACTAGTTGAGGAAAGTGAAGCTGCAAAGAACATTGCTGAACAAGTTCCTGCAGTTCAGGAGAACCCCGTTATTGACAACGAATTGATGATTAAACCTACTGCTGAAAATGAGCAGCCAAAGGTATTGTTACACATTTGTTGCTTAGAATAAGATTCTTAGGTTTGACTAAAGGCTTTCTTGATGTCATTTTTAAACTTAGTTATTCTTCCTTTATGTTTCTTGAGTAAAATTTTGGCACAATGCCATTGTAGGTTCAGGAAACAAAAGAGTTACCAGTTGAGGAACATGAAGCTGCAAAGAACAAACCTACTTCTGAAAATGAGCAGCCGAAGGTATTGTTGGACATTTTTTTTGCTTCAAATAAGATCTTAGGTTTGACTAAAGGCTTTCTTGATGTCATTTTTAAACTTGGTTATTCTTCCTTTATGCCTCTTGAAATCTTGTTTGGCACAATCTGTTGTCGGTTCAGGAAACAAAAGAGTTACTAGTTGAGGAACATGAAGCTACAAAAAACATTGCTGAACAAGTTACTGCGATTCAGGAGATCCCTCTTATTGACAATGAATCAATGAATAAACTTACTGCCGAAAATGAGCAGCTGAAGGTATTGTTTGACATTTGTTGCTTCGAATAAGATCTTATGTTTGACTAAAGGCTTTCTTGATGTCATTTTTAATGTTGGTTATTCTTCCTCTATGTTTCTTGAAATCTTGTTTGGTACAATGCCATTGCAGGCTATGGTAAGTTCCTTGGAACAGAAAATTAATGAAACAGAGAGAAAATATGAAGAAACAAACAAGCTTAGTGAAGAGCGTCTAAAGCAGGCTACGGAAGCAGAGTCGAAGATAATTGAGCTCAAAGTTGAAGTGCAGAGGTTTATACCGATTTTTAAACTTGGATTTTAGTCAATTGTATTTTTCATTCTTTGACTGGGATGTTGCTTTTCTTTCTTCTGAATAATTTTTATATATTTTAACAGGCTTGAAGAAAAGATTTTGGACATGGGAACCGGGGGGCAGAAATTTAAGAGGACATCTAGTAAAATATTGTCAGAGGTGCCATCTGCAGTGAGCTATATCATAACATGCTTTCCTTATTTTCTTGGTTTGCCGTTTCTGATTATCTTTTTCTTTTGCATTTTTCCTTTTTGGACTTTATTTCACTTTGCAGCCTCTGGAAAATGGTCATCTTGTAAGTGAAGAATGTAGAGACTATTTAATTTCCTATCAGTTCAGTGTATTAGATATATCTGCGGTTCTTTGTCACTTCTATCATACTGAGATAGAAAGCTCTCTTTCTAACAGGCACAACTGGGTTCTGGTACATCAAAGCAGTTTGGTAGGGATGATAGTAAATTGAGGAGATCCCAAACTGACAAGCAGCAAGTATGAATTCCAATGATGTGGAATTGATTCTCCCTTTTCTTTTCTTTTTTTCAAGTATTTGTATTGGGCGAGGTTTCTAGAGGTTAATATATATATATATTTTTTGTATGTATCATCTTTGCAGCAGGAAAATGTAGATAATATGCTCGAATGTGTGTCGCAGAATCTTGGGTTCAGTCAAGACAAGCCTGTTGCAGCGTTTACCATATACAAATGTCTTCTTCACTGGAAGTCATTTGAAGCTGAAAAGACTAGTGTTTTTGATCGTCTTATTGCGATGATGGGCTCTGCACTAGAGGTATCCTGTCTGTTTCAGAAAGCTCATATTTTGTAGTATAAGATAAAAATCCTTGTCCTCAATATAAACCCCCTTTTCTTTCTGGTACAGATATTATGTTACGGTACTATTTGAGGAAAGCTGTTGTGATTGAAACTAGTAGAAAAGGAGTTTTCTCAGCCTATAAAAACAATCTGATATTTTATTTAAGCAATATTTACGAACAGAATAATCACACTATTGTATTTAATAAAAAACCATTTTTCTTTCAAAATAATGATAATAATAAAAGCCATTATAGCAATTTTGATCTTTTAGTTTGTTCAAGAAATACTCCAGAGCAGTATTTAGAAGAAAGAAGTGAAATATAGGTTTCGATTTTAAGTTTCTACAAAAGGCAATACGATGAGTAAAATGTAATTCGAATTCAAGTATAAATAGTCCATGGATATTCTTTTTGTTATCCAAGAACTCCCACATTCGTGTTGGTTCAAAATGTTCTTGTTATTGTTATCACCTTTACTCCTTTTTTGTGCTGTTTCATCCAAGGTGCACTTTTGCTTTGTGTTTTTGAGAGCAAATATGTGGCATATACATTAAACTACGAGGCTTTATATCTTTTTCTTTTTTTTTTTGGATTTAGAAGATACAATTATGATTCTACTCTGTTGAAAAGCAATTATTCACTTTGCTAGGGACTTATGCCAGATTAACTGATTCTTAAACTGTATTTTTTTTCCTGATTGAGCAGGTTTAAGAAACTGAGAAGATGAGGAAAATAAATCTAATAGAATATTCATATGATTCCATGTGATGTTTTTCAGGATGAGGACAACACCGATCACATAGTTTATTGGCTGTCAAACACATCTTCATTGTTGTTTTTGCTTCAACGTACTTTGAAAGCCGTTGGAGCACAGAAACCACCTGCGGCAGCATCATTATTTGCAAGGATGACCAGAGTATTGAGATATTTCCTTTACTGTGTCTTTAAATTGTTTGCATGAAATGGTCCTGACTTAAGTATCTCTGAACTATCCTACAAAAAGGAGGAAAGAACAAAACACACTAGTTCTTTATTTAAAATCTTGTCATACAATCATTATCAGTTTTGTTTAATGATTCTAGAGCTCGTGCAGGAAAATATTTGATATAATGTTATTCTTTCTCAGAGTTTTCGTTCATCTTCTGCCAATCTTCAAGCTGGTATAGTGATCCAGATTGAAGCCAAGTATCCAGCTCTTCTTTTTAAGCAGCAGCTCTCTGCTTATGTAGAAAAGATTTATGGGATAGTTAGAGACAACTTGAAAAAGGAATTGGCACCACTTATTTCTCGTTGCATTCAGGTACGCATTTGGATCACCGAGTCTTTTCATGACATTTTCTTTATTTTCAAAATCATGTTAGTTGCAGTATACTGGAGAAAGTATGGTGGTCTTTCTGATTCTTATTTTTAGAACCATCAACCTAGCTTCTATAGTACCTTGCACCTCGGCTGAAATTTATTGCTATTTGTTAATTTCAACGTTGCATGCTATAAGTCTTAAATTCATCTTGATTTCAAATCTTTATTCAAAAGCGTCAAATTATTCGTGTGAAAAACCATGTGTTTCGTTTTAGGTTGCTCTTTCATGTGAAGCTACACAAGCTCCTCTCCTTTAACTTCTCTGCAATTTACTTTTTGTTGCCTGCTTGGTTTGAAGTTCTCAAAATGAATGATTTATGGTTTGAGCATCAGAAAGACAACAGATTATTATTTAATAGACACATCTACTTGTTAAGATTATTTTCCGCATTCTTTTACATTTAGGTTCTACATGACAATATCATGTTTTGTGTAAGTGGTTTGAATTGCTATTTCTTTATGTTACTAATTCATCACCCTATATGTCAGGTACCTAGGGCATCAAAAGGAGCTGCTTTTCCAACGTCTGGAGAACAAGGCTATACATCTCCAGCTAGTCACTGGAAGGCCATTATTGAGTGCCTGAATAGGATGATGAGCATATTAAGAGAAAACTATGTATATAATTTGCAATTCTGATGGACTCTTTCTGCCCCCGATTTTTTTAGCCGTGAACTTATGGTTATGGCATTTTCATTTCCAGGTGTCTCCTGTATTTGTTCAGAATATTTTCACTCAAACTTTTGCATATATCAACGTACAGCTCTTTAACAGGTAAACGGTTATTTCATCTGTTTTTTCCCTGTTACTCTAGATAATAAGATTAAATTCCAAAATATATGATATTAAAATATTCTGCTACAGCCTTCTTCTCCGTCGAGAGTGCTGCACATTTAGCAACGGGGAGTATGTGAAGTCTGGCTTAGCTGAATTGGAATTGTGGTGTGCCGAAGAAGATGAAGAGGTAATTTCTTTAGTTCCCACTAATGAATGCTGAAGGTGGCAATTTCACATTTTTTGAGGTTCGAATATGCAAACAACAGGAGTTTCTTTCTATCTTTTTCTGTCTGCTTATTAGTTGTGGCACCTTATTGCATCTAAATTTGAATTGAGAGTTGATGGTTGTTTAATTACAGTATGTAGGCTTGGCATGGGAAGAACTCAAACACACAAGGCAAGCTGTTGGATTCTTGGTATGTTTCTTCTGGGTTTTTTTAGGTTAGAATTTTGTTGCTTTTACTCTTGTGGTTTGATGCAGGGGCACTTGTCATTCTCATCCAATGTTTCTTTCATCTTTCATTTAACTTTCCTTTTGTAGTATAGGATGGGATACCATTACTCATACCTCACCGATCAAGAATAAGTTCAGTATAGCTGACTAGATCTGGCAATCCGTATATTTATTCATGTTATAATCGTATTTAAGGGTATTTAATATTTATTTAACTTTTGACAAGTTAATAATTTGTTTTATGCATAGACTTTGAAATGTTCAACTATATGTGTCTTGCTCGTGCATGTGATTGTTTCTCTTTTTTGACAAACCTGCTCTTGTCTTTGACAGGTTATAAATCAGAAATCCAAAATGACCTATGAAGAAATAGCAAATGACCTTTGTAATGTAAGTCTCTTTTCCTTTCTTCTCCCAATCCTCTTGATTGTTTCGAGTTATGGTTTCTTCATTCTCTTACATTGTTTGTTTTCACCAGGGGCTGAGCGTTCAACAACTTTATAGAGTATGCACGCTCTATAGGGATGACAAATACAACACTAAAAGTGTTTCACAAGATGTAAGTCATATCGTCAAATTGTAAGACATTTCTCTCTACCTAGTCGCCTGTTCTTGCTTTGTCCGTATGGTATAACACGACACCTTCGTTCGCACAGGTCCTTTCCCGCATGAAACAAATCATGACGGACGATTCCGGAGATGGTAGCAACTCCTTCCTTTTGGAGGATGATCTGAGGTAATATTAACAAAAAACGAGAAAGGAAGAGTATCGTATTAGCTCCTCCGATACTGAATGTTAATGGTTTGCTGCCGTCCTAATCGATTAATCCCCTTCTGAATGTAGCATACCATTCACAATGGAAGACATTAACAGTTCCCAACGAGTAAAAGAGTACGCATCAGTACAAGCCGCCGAAGAACTTATGGAGGATCCAGACTTCCAATTTTTACGGGAATAAGGTATGAGTTCTACCACTGCTATCTCTCTTCCATGCACTGCATTATTTACGGAATAAAGGTACCAGCCTTGTAACATTTTAGGGACAGTACCGCACTGTAAATCCTGCAGAGCATTGACTACAAATGTTATAGTTCTTTTTCAAAAAACAATAGTCCTATCAATTTTGTTGTTTTGTTGTATTGAATGATCCCTTAACTGTGAAATTTAACAAAAGAAATTTTTGACTAACTTTGACTATTAATGAATAATGAGAACAGTATATTATATACACGTGACAGTTAAACGTAAATGATTTTGTTGATATTGTATTATATTTTTCTTATATATCACATCAACAAATAATTAACAAGCCTTTGGAAAATTTTGAAAAAAAAATATTTAAGTCATCCAATTGAGAAATTTATCCAATTAGACCTTAATTTCAAGAGAAAAAAAATCCAGATGTTATAAATATTTTTAAGTATGACTTTTTTAGTCTTCAACTTTATCAGTCTAATCGCTTTGAACTTTTATTTAAATATGATAAAACAGTAACAATGCCTTTAAACTGATCGGTAACTATTTTAGCATTTCTTGTCATATTATTAAAAAATCAAAAAATGAAATAACTAATTTGTTCTTACTAAAAGCTGACAAAATGATCAAACTGGTATATCAGTACTTCAAAAAGGATAAAATTACATTATTGTTCCGTTAAGTTCATGTCAATTTAATAAAAAATAAAAATAAAAATTTAAGGGCTAAAATGATCAAACTGAAAGTTGAAAGACAAATGTTCATTCTATTTTTTTAGGGAAAAAAAGTGTTTGAATCTTTTTGTTTCTATGTATTTACCGGTTCAACCTTTTTTTATCCATTTGAATTTTTTACGATTTTATGATATGTACCAACCCGAACAAATAACCAATCCAATCAACAAATCTGTTGATTTACTAGTATTTATATTTTTTCTGTAGCATATATTGCATAACCATATTGTGTACATCGCAAATACAAGGAAATGCTCGTTTCAAAACTTCCTTCGTACCATTCGTCTCTTAGCGTTCCATTTCAGCTTTGAGCGGCTGCCCCATCAGACTTTGATCCGAAAATGAGTCTCGATTCTCTCCAATAATCGAGCAATAGGCTGTCTTTTGCCTATCAATGATAACAAGATCTCGATAAACTCGTTTTCTCACCCGAAGAGGGCATTACACACCTTAGTCCAATTGAACCCACAACTTATAAGAGTCTACAACAGCATCGGTATAAAATGAACCACCACTCAGTTTGGCCATAAACTCATTTTCCTTTCTTCTCAAGACATCGGGACTCAATATGAAAGATGCTTGTTGGTTTTCCGTCTCGATGGTCCGCCGGGAAAGAGTTTCATAATCCATCCTAACACCCGTTCCACCACCTATGAAAAAATTAAAAATATCAGTAGAGTTAATTGTCCTTCCAAACTCCTTGACATCTCTTTTTATCAGCAAAGCATTTCATTGTTTGATTTTCAGCATTGGTTGGATTAACAATGGTAGAGGCAGGCTATGGAGTTCACACCAGAATGAATGTGATATAATTAGCTAGTAATCATGTCGTGATACGAGAGAAAGAGAGAGAAGTGGTACCTCATCACCCTCATCGGCATATGGAGTATTATCGTGTATTATTTGAGACTCATGTTGTCTAGCCAGGATATGCTCACCTGCCATACTTCAAGCTGTCAAATGTTGAAGATTTGTATTATTGATTATCCATAATATTTATAATTAGAGTATATATAGGATTATAATTATGATATATGTTACAGTATGTCACAAAATTACAATTGACTTAGTGGTAAACTCATGCTCCTTACACCAAGTTTACTCGGGTTCGATGTAATAATCAAATATATATAGATAAAGTCTTCTAATAAGGTGGCGACAAATAATCAAATTATTTTATTAAATAAAATTAAGACCAAATTGATAAAATATATAAATAATAGAGATTAAATGTATAATTATATAAAATTTTACTAATTGTTATATCACTCAATCCGTTAAGTTCTAATGGCAGGCGGTGACATTGAATCTATTTTAATAATTGAGTAGTCTAATTACTTTAAAAAAAATATAGTAGTCAAATCAAAATTAAGCTTAAAATATAATGGTCATTTATGTAGTTTCTCCTAAAAAAAAACTCAACAACCAGTAAAAATTCAACATCTCCTAGACTTCCAACTTCCAAGCAACGTCTCAGCAACCCAAAATGAAGTTTTAAAATCCCCAAATTTTCTTCGAAAGTATCCTTTGGAAAAATCTCTCAAGGAAAAAAAGAAGAAAAAAAACCATGTGGCGAAACTCCGCCACTTTAAGCTTCTCTTCGAGGCTTCTCTCTTCTTCTCCTTCCTCCTCCAATTTCAATTCATTCCATTACGCATCTGCTTTCTCTATTTTCACTCCAAACGCCGTCGTAGACCACGCACTTTCTCCTTCTCATCAACGCCTCTACTCCTCATCGGCGGCGCCCTCGCCGCCCCCCTCATCGGACTCCGTTATAAAGCTGGGTTTTTTCGCTAACAAATCTGATGCCTTTCGGTCCTTGAGTTTCAAATCTAGTGATGCGATCCAGCTGGCTCGTCAATACGGCCGGTGTTACTGGGAGCTCTCCAAGGCTCGTCTCAGGTCAAATATTAATTAAGATTTTTAGACAAATTTTGAAGATTTGATTTTTTTAAAAAAAAAATTGACTTTTTTGGGTTGTTCGATTTACTAGTATGCTGGTGGTGGCGACTTCGGGGACTGGATATGTGTTAGGGAGTGGAAACGCCGTTGATTTGGCGGGTCTTTGTTGTACCTGTGTTGGAACCATGATGGTTGCTGCTTCGGCGAATTCGTTGAATCAGGTTGTCTTGTAAGTCTTTGATTGCTTTCATTGAATGCTTTGTTTTGCACAATTTTAGAATTTGAGAAGTCTGAATTAAATTTTTAATTGATCTGATTGAATTATCAAATTAATATGTACTCGGGATTAGTGAGACTTGCAAGGATGCTAACTGATAGGTTATTTTTCAAAACAAAGTCACATTTAATAATGTTCCCCTCTTCCTTTTCTTGAAGAGTTTGGTTCTTGTAAAATGATAAATCTATTCTCTTTCTTAGATTTTTGGGAGTACATTTTTGTAAAGAAATGTGAAAAAATGGAGAAAAGCATTATAATTCTTGAGGTTTGCCTTTCATGTAACTCTTGCATTACGAATGGTGCACCTTTTAGGTGCCAAAGGCTTGCACTTTCATAAAGGCCCTTATGTTATGTTTTGACCTTTTTTCATTCCTTTTAATTAACCTTGGTAAAAACTAGGACCAGGACAGCTTGTATGTAGGGATGTACAGACACAAATAATTTTGCAAAAAGTAGCACCCAACACCATTGGTACTACAAGGATTCTAATTGCCTAGTGCCTTTGAGGACTTTGCATATTGGAATTTTTATGGATTAAACTATCAAGGCTCTGTCATATTTGTCACTTTTTAAAAAAATAAAAGATAATCTAAGAGTATACCTTAAAATTTTAGGTTATTTAGGAATGTTCTGTGGGATTGAAATCAAGGGAAATGTGTTGTCTTTCACTATAATCAAGGTAGACAGAGATTATAGCTCGTTGGTTATGATTTAAATCCATTGACATAGCTTTCTTGATAGAAGCCATAGATAAGTATCCTGACAAAAGGGGATGGGAAAGAAGCTAAATAAATTCTTTGAAATTCTAGGAATTGAATTCATGACTTGCAAATTGTAATTTCCTTTTACCTTCTTTCTTGAACACTATGATTTTATTACATTTGAGTTGGTTAATCTTGCAAGGATGTGACTGTGCATGGTGGTTGTATTTTCAGTTACTTTCATGAATTAACTAGATTGACTGACATTTCAGTTAACCAATGGTATTCTGTTTGTCTCTAGGTTTTTGAGATAAATAATGATGCCAAAATGAAGCGAACAAGGCTAAGACCTCTACCTTCAGGACGCATTACAATGCCACATGCAGTCACTTGGGCATCTTCTGTTGGACTTGTTGGCACTGCTCTGTTGGCATGCAAGGTGGCCAGATCAATACACTCACTTTTCTCTATTTCTTTTATTGCAAAATATGATTTTTTTTTAGCTTCACCCAGTGCTTAAAATGTTGTCAGCTGAGTGACTAATGTTACTGCTGCCACAAGGTTATTGCAGGCTAATATGTTGGCAGCTGTCCTTGCAGCTTCCAATCTTGTTTTATATGCATTTATGTATACTCCATTGAAGCAGATTCACCCTGTTAATACATGGGTTGGAGCTATTGTTGGTGCTATTCCTCCTCTTCTAGGGTAAATTTGTCCTTAAATTCTTTTAATTATTCTGATGACTAAGAAATTTAAATCTTTTAATTATTCTGATGACTAGCTAAGAAATCTTACTATTCAAGTGTTTCTCATTTTTGTTAAATTTTTGTAGTTAGACAAAATGTTTGGAACTTAAATTTATCATATTGAACTCCAGCAATAAGCTGTGTATGTTATGTGTTCTTTATGATAAAATACTTGCCTAGTAAATTGATATCAATAACATATTTTGGCTACTTAGGATGAAACTCCAGCCATACGATGTCTATATTTTTTAAAATCTTTTTCTCATCCTCTTATTCCTCATCCTCTTCCTTTTCATCATCTTCTTGAAATGGAGAAAAGAATAGATGATCCCCACATAATGTTAACAGTTGTGGATTCTCTCTTGTAGATCTAATACATAAACGCACCACATGTTGGAAGGTTTATAGAGGACCCAATAAAAGTTTGATTTGAGTTGCTTTGAAACTATAGAGGTCATTTATTTATTTTCTGTTCCGACTTTTTAGATGGGCTGCAGCTTCTGGTCAGATTTCTCTCAATGGATTAATTCTTCCAGCAGCTCTCTACTTTTTGCAAATACCCCATTTTATGGCCCTAGCATACTTGTGTCGTGATGACTATGCTGCAGGAGGGTAAGCAATTTTTGTACTTTTTCCCTTCAACACTGCAACTGTCTATTTTTTTATGTACAGGAAATTGGTCATTTATGTTTCTTCCTTTTTTTTTGAAATTTGGGTTTGGCTTTGAGAAATGATCTTTTATATCTCGCTGCTGTAGACCAATGCTGTTGATATAATTCAGAGAATGGCAACATTACTTTTTTTCTGAAATTATAATATGTTTAGTTCAGATTTTCAGAAGAGTCATTAGGGATGATTCTTCATGGATAAGATGTGAGATATGTATGTGCCTTTTCACTTCATTTTCTATGTTTCCTTATATTTTCAGGTACAAGATGTTTTCACTTGCGGATGCTTCAGGTCGGAGAACAGCTGCTGTTGCTCTCAGGAGTTACCTTAATTCCAAACGTGAAACTTATCATATTATCACCTTTTATCGTTGTCCTCGTTTATATTTATTACATTTTAACACTTCATGTTTTAGTACGATATTCACAATTGTAAAACATTGGATATGAACCAAAAATCTATTTCATAAGTAAATCTTCTTAAAATTTTATGTATGAACCATCTTAATTATTACTATAATGTGTGTTGAGAACCGGATGGACTATTATATCTTACTTTCCACTTGTATTTCATAATATATCAACCAGTGAAATTCTTTGTGCAGGGGGTGTCGCTTCTGGGTGGTTTTGTCTTGAATCATCACTTATCACCCTAGCAATAAGTGCTGCAGCATTTTCATTTTATTGTGACCGGACTACTCAAAAAGCAAGAAGGATGTTTCATGCCAGCCTTTTGTATCTTCCTGTATTTATGTCTGGCCTCCTATTTCATCGTCTCTCCGACGATCAGCAGAGCATCGTGGAAAATCCCGACAGAATAGTGGAGCTTTCATCATTCCCAGAAGATGTAACTGAAAGTGGAATAGATGATCGAAAGAAAAAATTGAGGTACGTCACTTCCGGTCCACAAGGATGCCCGCCTGTTGCATATGCATCCATTGCTCCATTTCCCTTTCTTCCTGTCCCTACCTATATTGATCAATGACGTATCAAATTGACATCGAGTTTTGTATACCAAATCAAAGTTCTGGGAATGGCACACTGCAAAACCTCTTCCGTTTTCCATTAATATGTTTTCTCTGAAGTCTTCATTTTAACACAGGTTTTGGTTCTCGATCATCTTTATTCTGAAATTGATGTAATCGGGATTGAGCTGTTTATGCACCACGAGTGACATTCATCTTGCAGGCAGCCGTTGGAATAAATCTGTAATGCATGGATCCATTGCAACATTTTAGCTTATCTTAATAAACTTTTGATTTGGTTTTGAATTTGTTATCTTGCACGCTAGCCATTCCTGTTTTGATCTTCATTTTTACCCAAACTGGTCAACAAAGCAATGCATTATGGTGGTAAATATTAAAAGGGGACTTGACAACTTTTCTGAAATTATGGAATGTGACATAGAAAAACTGTCATATAGACAAAAATCTAAATTCAGAAAAGGTTTACGGTCAAATTAAGATAAGAATTAAAAGGTTATTTTATCTAAATACTATAGGTTATCAAATTTAAATTGATATGGAGAGAGATTCTAATTCATAATATTTAAAAGTAAGCAATATAGACATAATTAAAGTATTTTAGAAACAATCAACAACCTGGTTTGGAATGATTAGGTATTAGATTTCTTAAATAAAATCCGATTCGAATTAATCAACCAATGGGTGGTTGGTTTTTATTAAATGAATTACATTGACATGACAAAAATATCAAAAAATTGACTCAGACGCTTGTGAAAAATCAACTTGAATCCAAACATGTTTGAAACCAAACTTGACCTGCACTGTTTACAACCTAGAGTAAAATCTAAGCCATCGGATCATAGTTAGGATAATGTTAAGACAAAGCTTTCATCAAATGCAGACCTGAAAGCCGTTTAAGTTCAACCTAGTCCTAGTCTTAGTCCTAGAGAGGGCAAAATATAGCTCAGTTTTAATCAATCAAGAAGGGAAGCAATGAATATAGTTGGTGGTACAAAAATGGTAACACCAAACTAGAAATAGAATTAAATAATTACTATACACAATCTTTAACAACATACAAATGATTTTCTAATAGATGGATATAACTGAGATGAATTTCCAGCTTTTTCCTTCATTTTCTTTTCCCCCTCTTGATCTGCTTTTGACGCTCCCCCGGATGCAAAGGAAGCAGCAGTCTGGGGATACAAAAAGGAATGGCAGGTATTGGGATTCAAATCCCAAACTTAGTGGAAAACACTTCTTAAGAGTGATCACATGAATGAACTGTGGTAAAACCCTGATTTTACCCCCCCCCCAATCTCATTTGAGAAACTGTTTGTTAATTCCGATGCCTAAGTTCGAACCAAACAAAAAAGAAGCAGCAGCTCATATCCGAACAAAATTCTCTATCTATTCAAAAAGCAGCTTAACGACAGCTAAAATATCTGAATATTGAAGTTACACCAAATGAAGATGGTCTTGAATCATGGCATCTATAATAGCTGCAACCTACCATACATGCAAGAATCAAATTACGACAGAGGCACCAATATTCTTTGTATGGGATACACAACCATTGCATTGTTGAAGGCAAATTGAGCTCCCAAAGTAGATGCAACTCTGGAAAGATGAGGGGGCAGAGGGTACACAAATTTAAGTCTAGAATACAATGTGAAAGCATGGACAAAAGAGAACAGCAAAATATATTAAATCAACTTACTTATTACCACTAAGAAGTCCAAACACTGATGTTGCAATATATGATCGAGATACTCCTGAAAAAGCTTTTCTGTAATGAGGTAAGACCATTTGCCCTGTAAGGTTTTTCCCACAATGATTAGCTTACTGGCATTCCTTTGAAACCCAAGCACAAACAAAGAACTAAAACATAAAAAACATACTAACATCGATGAGAATAGGAAGAAAATATTAACTGTCATTTTCAGTTGCCAGATAAAAAAGGATTATGGAAAAGAGAAATTAAAAGATTTAGCTTAATGCATCATGTGAAAATTAGTTTTTCTACAATCCATAAAAGCCGTGAGAATCCTAGATGAAGAAATAACCACTTTTCATGCATCAGGTCCGTTATTCTTCTTAGCAAATGGTGTATGCAAAGAATTTATTAAGAATTGTCGATTAAGATCTAGACTATCCAGAAAAAATCAAGAGTTTCAGAGAACAACTGATCCAGGCCTCACCTATGCTCAAATAATTGCTGTGGAGAATTGAAATCAAAATGCTAGATGCCATTCTATCTATATCCTCTTTTTGTGGAGACTCATCAACCGGCAAACTGTTTCTATCAATATAAGCACTCCAGGGAGAATGATTGCTATTATTGTGACAGGCTATGATTTCAAACCATATCCCCAATGGAAATCTTCTAGGTTTTATCAACCGAAGGGCAATTTTAATATGAGGAGTAGCATGGATAACAGATATGACGACTTCAATGAACATACAGCTAAGGCTGATGGCTGTGTTCATAATGCTGAAGAAAATATAGAAAACAGATGTGGTCGGCAATAGAAGCAAGAGAGGTGTAAACAGAAGAGATCCAACACCATGTTGCTTCACAGTATAGTCAAAGCTATCTAATCTTTGACGAAGAGGATTCCACTTCCGTCCCCTGCCAATAATACAGCAGCTCTTAGAACAGATTGAAACAACTAAATAAATTTATTGATAATTTACTTTTAATAAAAAAATGATTACTTTGCATGCCTTTCAAATTCTATCAGCTAAAGCTGTTGGGCATAACAAATGCATGACAAAATAATGGCATTCATATTATCTGGGTATATAACAAATAAAAAACACCAGTCTTTAAGAGCATTAGATCCCTTCTCCAAGCAGCCAGTGAAACAGAAATCTAGACAAAATGATACAAGGAAACACATTGATTGAGATGGAATGTCATGAGCTAGTGAGATGTATGGAATGTTCTCCCATAACATTAAAAAAAAAAAGAAATCATCTAGCGAGCACTTTTTCCCCTATCTGAAATAGGATCCATGAATACATCTCATTCATATTTCAGCAGTACCAGATGTGGAGATCACTTTTTGTTGGACCTGGAATGATCTACAAATATGTTCTTATCTACTTTATGAGTTTTTGTTGCACCACTGAACAAAAATGGGCTTTGGAAGCTCCCAAAATCATTTAGTGTTAGATTTAATACTTCTATGGAAACAATCAAATTGACATCCTAACTAATTTCCACTGCATGGTAGTAATAACCCGATATGACACAGATGTTTCTGCTATATTTGTAATATAACAACACAGCCAAAATGATTTTAGTTTATAACAACAAATAACCAGATAAGAGGAGCCAATCAAATCCAAAATAAGGAATGCTGAAGTGGTACCTGAAAATACGCCACAAAGCTGCTAGCGCATGTAACTGCTGTGAATAGAGGATTGAGATTAACCAATGAAGTGTTGACACATGCAATGTTACTATCACAATCATGTCTATGAACAAAGCAGCAGGTATTGTCACCCCAAAAAGAAAAGCTAATATAGCAAGTCCTTTGACGAAATAAATGAAGAGAGAACCCACAAAAATCCAAAGAGTAGACCAAATTTGAATCGTATTCAGAGAAATCATGCCAAGTACTTCAGCCAATTCTATGTTCAACTTGAAACCAGCTGGGACACCCATCAACCACACAGAACCTGACCTCAACAACTCATTTGTTAAATCACTGGCAAAATTTGAAACCCATGAACAGACAGATTCTGTGTGAAATAAGAGTGCCAAACCAATCAAATCTCCCAAAAGGATATCAACAACCAAACTTGACCACAAGGAATGCTTATGTAACGCAACTTTTTCTGCACATTCCACACTTGTTTGAGACCTAATAAAAAAACATTATATTATATATCAGGATAATGAGGGGAGGCATAACAGGCATTGTTGTAAAACTTAATATAGAAAATCATGCCTCAGCTCAACATGGACTGAGAACTTCAAATATCATTAATTCACTATATTCTACAGAATTGCCACCTGAGGTCATTGTCCTTCAGAAAGATCGGCCAATATAAGATCTGACAACAACGAATTAAGAAATTTATCCAGGTATTGCTAAATGCCTTTGTTGATGCAGAGTATATCCATGATTGTGATTCAAAATTCAAAAAGCTATGGAAAAATTGAAGAAAAATATAAAAAATAGTAGACAATGATGCCAATGACATGGCCAATATATGCCACACGATGGTACAAAACCTGCAAAGCCACAAAATTGTACATGAGAAAATGCAGAGAGATACATGGCAAAAGCATGTGGTAAATCAAGTTAGAATGAGATTACATCGAAATAATGGGAATATTTGCAGAGGATTGCTTGAAGCTATCATGTCTCTCAAAAATATTCTGAGCTGCAGCAGCACTGTTGATCGCCAAAACAACTGTATCCTGCTTTCAAAAAAAAAGTTGAAATTAAAATATGCAAATATATAGAAGCTGTTCTAACTCCACCAAAAGGTTCTCGTGAACTATTTTTACCATGTCATTTAAAGGCTGCTTTTGTCGAAGCTCATCAACCCACTCAGGCTTCTTAAGAGAAGCTTTCCCGTGCTCGGAAGAATTCCAATATCGTAATGAGAAATGGTGAGCACCATATATTGGAGTCTCATATAATATAACCTAAACTTGTTCAGAAAAAGGGCCATGGATTAATCACCATTGACAAATACAACTCAAATGATAAACCAAACAATAGAAGCAATCTGAATTTCATACATGGACATCACACTGAGACACTATTTCCCTCTTCCAATGAAGATGATGCAATTTAGGAACCCAATGAATTCCCTTGGCTTGAAGACAAAGAGAATCATATGCCAGCTCGATCCAGTAACTACTTTTTATAGATGTCTGTCTACACTGGCCTAATTTCCCATCAAATTTAAGGCATCCACAGCTCCGTTGTCCAGAGCATTCACTAACTCCATCTACACCGTGAGCACAGGAGTTTCTCAGATCATCCTCTTCTACTCCATTTTGACCATATCCCGAGACAAGCTCTATATTGACCCAACAAAAAAATTTTGATTTATCTTGAAGAGATACATGCATATTTCCATTGACAGAATGGAGGATCTCCTGTTTACAAGAAAAAGAAAATCCGACAATTTCAAATAAACTTTTGAATTAAAACCATGTCCAAATGCCAAAACAAGATCAGCAAGATAACTGTTCAGAACACGTGAATCAATTTTGTTTCTTTAATTTCAAAGTACCCTATATCCCAATTATAGTTCATAAACTTCTTAAAAATAATAATAGTAATGGAAAAATAAGTGCATTGCCTAAAGCATTAGAAACTCAGCAAGAAATAACTTCAAAAACACAACAACTAATTCCATATCTTCAATTTCTAAGCACCATGTTTCCCTAAGCAATTATAATTCATAAAATCTTTACGAAAATGAAACCAGAATCAGTGGTTTGCCTGAAGCATTAGAAACTCAGCAAGAATAACGTCAAAAAATAAACAACTAATTCCATTTCTTCAATTTCTAAGTGCCCAGTTTCCTAAGCAATTATAATTCATAAAATCTTTACAAAATGAAACCAGAATTAGTGCTTTACCTGAAACATTACAAAATCAGCAAGAAAAAAACTTCAAAAACACAATAATTAATTTCATTTCTTCAATTTCTAAGTGCCCTTTTCCCTAAGCAATTATAATGCATAAAATCTTTCACAAAAATGAAAGTATTAGTGCTTTACGCCTTTACCTGAAGCATTACAAAGTCAGCAAGAAACAAACTTCAAAAACACAACTAATTCCATTTCTTCAGTTTCTAATTGCCCCTTTTCCCTAAGCAATTATAATGCATAAGATCTTCAAAAACACAGCAAGAAATAAGTTCAAAAACACACCAAAACAGTGCTTTATCTGAAGCGTTACAAACTCAGCAAGAAATAACTTCAAAAATACACCAACTAATTCTATTTCATCAATTTTCTAAGTGCTCTTTTCCCCTAAGCAATTATAGTTCAAACAATCTTCACGAAATGGAATCAGCAATTATTGCATTACCTGGAGACCAGATTGCAGATTCGAAGAAGACCCGCGATTAGAAGCGAAAGCGACGACAATGTCAAGAGAGTCCGAAGAACAAGTCACAAACCAACCGAACAGGAATTTACAGCAAGATGGTTGGGTTGAAGACAGCTGCTTTGGCCACCAAATCCGACACTTTCTTTTCATTTTTCAATCGTTTTTTTTTTCACCTCATTGTTTTTCAACTAAAATTTCCCTCAAATTGCAATATTTTTACTCTAAACTCTTGGGAGAATTTTTATGACCAGTTTAAAGATTAAACTGTTAATTCCGTCCATTTTCAGTTCGTTTCCTTCATTGTTTTCCCTGCTTGAAACCCTATTTTTTTCTTTTTTTTGAAAAGAAATTCAATACTCCAAAAAGAAAATAGTTTATGATTATGGAGAATACTTTATATTTCAACAATATTAAAAAAACATAATGAATTATATATTAATTGATTTAGAAAAAAATTATATAAGTCATTTTAAATATTTTTTAATTTTATAGATTGTTAATAGAAAAAAATTAATATAAAAATATTTAATTTTAGGACAAAAATTGAACGTAATATGATATTTAATTTAATTATATCAATTTAATTGAAAAAAAAAATATAGCATTGTATAGGTTAATAATTTTCTTCAATTTTGGAAGTTAAATTATTCTATTATACAAAAGTAGAATCATCGTCTATTAATATCAAAAAACATATCAATATGACATTTTACATTTGATTATTGTTAGGTATCTAAAAATGGTTTTTTAACCATTTTTAAAAAAAAATTAAAAGTTTTAATTTGATCCTCCTCTTTTTTTTTTGAAAAGTATGATAATTAAAACTTTCAAAAATGTTAATTATATAACATTAGTATATGTTTATTTATATTATATTTAAAAGTGATTGAATTTAATGTTATCGGTTAAAAAGGACACCAACTCAATTGGTAATTACTATATTACTCTTATTTATGTTATAATATATATTATTTAAATGTTTTTTTTCCTTGTGATTGATTGTTAATGTATTTTAAAAACTTTTTTATTTTAAAAAAAATTGAAGGTTCAGGCAATCTTCTTAAAAATTAAAAAGTATAATATTTAAAACTTTAAAATTTTTTTTTTTTTATATTTTCTATAAGAATATATTTAAAACTAATTGATTTTTGTCATCGATTAAAAGGACACCGTTTCAATTGGTAATTACTATATTTTTTTTATTTTTGTTTTACAATATATATTCATTTAAATGATTTTGTCTTTTCATAATTTTATACATCTTTAGATAAAAACAAATTAAAATTCATTACCTAAAATTTTTAATTACAACTTTTATTTAGTGGTCATGCAGTTTATTAAATTTAAACGATTGATGGTTGTTTGCAAATCTTGGGGTCATCCCCATATTAAATTAGAGAGACATTCCCATAATGAGTATATACAAAATTCTATCTAAATTAGTTGACATCGCTTAATAAACCTGGTTAAGAAAATTAAACACGTGAGTAATACACTTAAAGGTTTTAACATAGAAAGCGATGAAAAGAATTAAAAAAGTCTACTTAAAATTTGCCCACATGGTTTGCTTATCTTCATTTTAGATTTTTTTTTTTTTTTTTGGGTTATAAATTTTTAAAGTTAATTAATTAATTATTTTCAAATATAAATTGGGTATATTATAAAAAATATTTTTTTCATTATAATAATAATAAAATAATAATAAAATTTAAATACATGGCTTATTTAAAAAATGGTAATTATTTGTTAAATTTATTATTTTATACATTTTTAAATAAAAAACAAAATAAAATTCATTTTTAAGATTAAATAAACCATAGTTTTATGAATTAATTACATTTCTAGATTAGGATAAAGCGTTATGTTTTTTAATCAATGTTAGTGGTTCAATTATTTGTCATAATAAATATATATATATGTGATTATTAAAAAAGGTTTAAATGAAGAATTAATCAAAAATCTTATAAAATTTTTTGACAAATTTATCTGTAATAATATAAAATTTTAAGAAAATTAACTATTTTTGAGAGTAATTATCTTAAATTATTATTATTTTTTTTTTATTAATTTTTTCATGGTAAAAAAATTTTAAGAAAAATTAATTCTTAAATTATAAACATGTATATAAAGTTAAAAATTAGAAAATGAATAAAATTATTTCTTTTTTACATTTTTTTTTTTTATTTTGTCATAAACATTTTTTATATTATTTTTTAATTATTTTTAAACATCTAAATTCATTTTTTATTTTTTTTCATAAAAATTATTTTTTTCATTATCAGCGCATAATTTTTTTTCCTCTAAATTTAAATACAATTTCATCTATAATTATTTGTTTAATAAATTTTGACAAGTACACTTTTATATAAAATATAATTTTCACTTATAAACTTGGGTGAGATAAATATAGTATTTTATGCAATAATATACATTTCTAAATTAGAGAGAAATCTAACGTGAAATAATGTAATTTTAAATTATTTGACTAATGTGTCATATATATGTGATTATATAAAAAGGTTTGTCTAAAAAATTAATTTTTAGCACTTAAATTATTTTTTGGTCAAAACAACTACCTACATTATTTTTTTTTCATCCACTCCAAGTCTAGCCATTATACCAGTAAAAATATATTTGACTAATGAGACGTTGACATATCACAAAATTTTAGATACTTGTTTCGACAAAAAAAAATTAAGTACATTAAGCCGATATATATACATATATTAGGTATTTTTAACCAAAATAACTTAGGTACTTAAAATGACCAATACAAATAATTTAGATACTTATTTTAACAAAAAATAATTTAAAAACTAAAAAATATAATTTAAAGACTAATTTTTTCATTTAATTCTATATAAAAAGATTGTTTTATTTTTTCAAAGAGTATTATATTATAAATTTTTTAAAATTAGAAAGCTTCAATTGTTACAAAACTTTTAATTATTACAAAATGATATTTAAACTATCAATTTTATTACAAAATGGTCACTGATCCCTAAGTGCCATTAAGCGGAATGATGCGGTAGTTTGAATAAAATTGTTTAATAGTACAATCAGTCCTTCATATTCATAAAAATATGACTAAATTAATAAAATTTATAAATAATGAGCCTATTTTTTTTGTTTTTTTTTTCAAATTATGACCAAATTAATCAAATGTATAAATATAAATGACTAATTGTGCTTTTAAAAAATTTTACCCAAACTATCACGTCACATCACTTACCGTCTATTAGGGCTCAATAACCATTTTATAACCTTTACCACAACAATGCTGTCCATAGATCAAATTATTTCGTGGATTTAATTTCACTTGATTGTTTACGGCTCCATTGTGTGTGCACAGATGAAAGTTTTGTATAAATGTATAGCCATGCTATTAAGTATTTTGATTTAAATCGATAGTTTAGTGACCCTTTTATAGGAATTGAAAGTTTAATGATTAAAATAAAGATTAATAATAGTTTAGTGATCATTTATAAACTTTATCCAATAAAGCAAACGAATGAACGATAAAACCCTAAACCCTAAAAAGGGTTAAGAAACTAGAGGAAAGTGCTGGGTAAAATAGCTGCCACTGCTTCTAGACCCTTCTTCTCTCCCATCTCTGCTCTGGGTTTCTCCTTTAAAACACAAACCCTGATTCCCACCCCTTGTCTTTTGTCATCGCAGAGCTCTCACTGTTAACATTTCTCTTTTTTTTTTCCTCCCAATCTAAACATGTACCGTTTTGCTTCAAGCCTCGCTTCCAAAGCTCGGTACTATTTTCATAACAATTACACCATTTATCATTTTTTTTTTTTTTTGTTTGTGTTCATTTGAAATGAGCTAACTGTTCCCCCTTCTTTTTTTCAATCTTTGGTTTCAGGATTACTAGGAACACTACACATCAGGTAGTTTATTTACCAGAAGTTACAATCTTTTTATTGTTGTTGCTAGTTTTTAAGGTCGATTTGATCTTTTTTATTGATTTTTACTTTTTGGGTGTGTGTTAGATTGGTAGTAGATTGAGTTGGAATAGGAACTATGCTGCAAAAGATGTTAAATTTGGGGTTGAAGCTCGAGCTTTGATGCTTAAAGGTGTTGAAGAGCTTGCTGATGCTGTTAGAGTAACCATGGGTCCTAAGGTAAATCCAATGTTCACCATTTTCGTTTCTTATGTATTAGTTCAATGTTTTGAGATTAATTGTTGATTGGAACGGTTTATTGCGATGAAACTTTTGTTGAATGTCATTGTTTATTTATTTTGTTGATAGGGGCGTAATGTGGTTATCGAACAAAGCTATGGTGCCCCCAAAGTGACTAAAGATGGTGTAACTGTTGCAAAGAGCATTGAATTTAAAGACAAAGTCAAGAATGTCGGTGCGAGTCTTGTGAAACAAGTTGCAAATGCCACCAATGATACGGCGGGTGATGGTAAGAAAACAAGGGACTTTTCTAATCTGTTTAATTCATTTGAAATCATTGACTCTGTTTTAGATACTTTGTGGTTATTGATCTTTAAATCTTTAGATGCATCCCTTTTACCTGTATTAAATTATTTAACCTGGACATTCGTATTTGAATACATGTGTGTAGTTTTTATGTAGAGAGCTGAGTCATGAAAATCTTTGACATGTTTGCAGGGACTACATGTGCAACGGTGCTAACACGAGCAATTTTTACCGAAGGATGCAAGTCTGTTGCTGCAGGAATGAATGCGATGGACCTAAGGCGTGGCATAACAATGGCGGTTGATGCTGTTGTAACAAACTTGAAAAGCCGGGCGCGAATGATTAGCACATCAGAAGAGATAGCTCAGGTTACTATTGATTTTTTTTATCAAAAGCTTATTGCAGTCAGAATAACACAGTACTTTAGAATCAAAACCAAAGTGTTGGTAAACATTAATCTATTAAGGTTTCAACTTAAATTTTTTGTAATAGGTTGGAACGATATCCTCTAATGGAGAGAGGGAAATTGGTGAGTTAATTGCAAAGGCCATGGAGAAGGTTGGCAAAGAAGGGGTGATAACAATTGAGGTATCAGTACTGTCATATCATGCTTGCCATAAATTCAATCTCTTGTGTTGTCTTATACAAGATGCAATATCTTACTGTGTGTTAAACACCTTTGCAGGATGGGAAAACATTATTGAACGAGTTGGAAGTTGTTGAGGGCATGAAGCTGGACAGGGGTTACATATCCCCATATTTCATCACTAATACAAAGAACCAAAAATGTGTAAGTAACACTTGAGTCCGTTGACTGACCTGGAAGATCTCAGACTCTTTGAGGTTTACCATGCTATTATGCTGATTCTATTAATTGTGTTATGGCAGGAATTAGACGATCCTCTTATCCTAATTCATGAGAAGAAAATATCTAGCTTGAATGCTGTTGTGAAAGTACTAGAGTTAGCTTTAAAGGTAAGCAAGTTATGAACAGATCATGCTTTATGACCATTCTATCTGACTTAGTTTTGACTTTTGATAATCATCATTTGTCAAGATTGTTTTTCTCACTAAGACTGTATCGAAACTTCTGAAATTAGTTTCTATATTTCATTTGTAATATTGATATCTTCTATGCTATATTTGTTCAGAGACAAAGGCCCTTGCTGATTATAGCTGAAGATGTAGAGAGTGAAGCACTTGCTACACTCATTCTTAACAAGCTTCGTGCTGGAATCAAGGTTTGATGATTAGAGTCCAATATGGATCTTTTTTTCACCTTGACTCATGTTAGTCACCGCATTTTCAGGAATGCTTGCTAATCATATATGGGTGCAGGTCTGTGCCATCAAAGCCCCGGGTTTTGGAGAAAACAGGAAGGCTAGTCTACATGACCTTGCTGTCCTCACTGGAGGAGAGGTAGGCAACTTCGTCTTTCTGCTATATGAATTGTCTTGTTTGTATCATACAGTTCCTCTGACGTGGATTTTAATGACTTGATGATGATATATGCTTCGTTTCTACTGTAGGTTATAACCGAAGAACTTGGCATGAACCTTGAAAAGGTGGATCTAGAAATGCTTGGCACTTGCAAAAAGGTATGATATCTATAGTTTGGACATGAAAGTATTTGCCCAATGTGATATTCCATCATTTTCCTATATATCCTACGAAGTTCAGCAGTTCGGTAAAACACACTATTGAATCCCTTTTTATGTGTATGAGTAATGGACACGATTTTGATGCATGATTCTTTTCCTTTGGCTGTTAAAGGTTACTGTCTCAAAGGATGACACTGTTGTTCTTGATGGGAATGGTGACAAGAAATCCATTGAAGAAAGATGCGAACAGGTATTGTTCTTTTTGAACGATTGTTTAGCCATATTTGATTCTTGAACTCTACTTGATTTTGTTGATAACACGTGTGAAATAATGTCTTTCATGATAACAGATTAGGTCAGCAATTGAATTGAGCACCTCTGATTATGATAAGGAGAAGTTGCAAGAGAGATTGGCAAAGCTTTCTGGTGGTGTAGCTGTGTTGAAGGTACTGATCCTTAAAGTTATCGGCATTTTTAACTTGTCAACTAATAAATGCAATGACCGTTCTTTTCCAATTTGCTGCTGCTTAAATGGAGCTAACAAAGCTTGGAATTTGTTGGACGTTACAGATTGGAGGAGCTAGTGAAGCTGAAGTTGGCGAGAAGAAGGATAGAGTTACAGATGCATTAAATGCTACAAAGGCAGCTGTAGAAGAGGGTATTGTGCCAGGTAAATAACTCAAGTCTTAATGGTTTTTCATGAAGTTTCAGTTAAATTTTGAATATCCTGGAGTCGTTACTAAAGGAATTTACCATAGGTGGTGGCGTTGCTCTTTTGTATGCATCAAAGGAGTTGGACAAGCTACCTACAGCCAACTTTGACCAGAAGATTGGTGTTCAAATTATCCAGAATGCTCTAAAGGTTTGTAAACTTTTCTCCTTGTCGGATAGATCAAATTCTGAAAATCCTATTCTAATTACACTGTTGAAAAGTTTGGACCTTTCTCCCACCATAAAGCTTCAAAATGTCTGGTTATTTTGATGTACGAAGTTTCATTCTCCCTTGTGAATGAATTTTCTGTTGCAGACACCTGTGCACACAATTGCTTCAAATGCTGGAGTCGAGGGAGCTGTTATTGTCGGTAAGCTGTTGGAGCAGGATAACCCTGATCTCGGGTATGATGCAGCCAAAGGTATGTGAATCTCTTAGAGCTACTTTCATCGTATATATTTACTGTTCCATGAAACTAACATAGCTTATACACTTATCTTTGCTCAATTCTCAGGTGAATATGTCGATATGGTGAAGGCGGGTATTATTGATCCATTGAAAGTAATAAGAACTGCTTTGGTCGATGCTGCAAGGTAAGCCATTAATCTGTTTTCTTGGATCGCTTTATTGGTTGGGATTCCTGAAAGTCACAATCTGAGTATGTTTCCTTTCCGATGCAGTGTGTCATCATTGATGACAACCACCGAAGCCATTGTAGTTGAACTTCCCAAGGACGAGAAGGATGTTCCGGCAATGCCTGGTGGCATGGATTATTGAGGTTATTCCTAATAATTCACCGATTGTAAGTGCTTTAATCTAATTTTTCATTTCCTCCATACCAACATCTGATAAAGAAAAACAAATCCGAGTTTCGGGCAATTAAGTTGGAAGGATTCCATTTGTAATCATAAGGAGAGCGCTATGTTGTTGGTAGTTTTAGTGATAAAGGGTCAAGGAAACTGTCTGATTGTTTGTTTGCTAGGAAGAATTGGTTTGTATTGAACCATCTTTTTTCTGGAAATAAAAAGAAACAAGGAGTCATATTCCTTGCATGAACTTTATTTAACACTTTAAACTTGAATTTCATTTTATATTTTGGTCTAAACCCGCCCGATTTGATCTTGAAAGTTATAATGGAAAAGACCCTTAAAAAGAAGACCAACCTAAGAGAATCGAATCCGAGGGAGGGGGAAGGAGGAAGACAGTTGAATAAACCTTCGTTCGATTAATATTGTTACGGTTATAATATCCAAAATGTCATGTATTAGAATGTATTTAAATACGTAATAATCCTTCGGTTTATGTTATTAAATTAGTGGAAAGAACATAAATTAGTGGAAAGCTAAGGTAGCCAAATTTGAGACCCAAAGGCCAAACATAAAACTTTTTTCATGAACTTCTCATGAATGAATTGCTTAACATCTTATGAAATAGAAATAGGGGTGAGCAAAACTCTACTCGATTTTTTTTTTAATTTCGAGTTTAGAGTTATTCGAGTTAACTTGAGTAACTTGAAAATTTTTTGAGCTTGAGTTGAGTTAAAATTTGTCCAACTCGAAACATCGAAAAACTAAATATTATAGTTTTGAAATTTTGTCACTGATTTCATTTTTCTTCAATTGCTCTTTTATTTTAAGTTTATTTTTTACTAAATTTGAACCACGTGTTCTTAAACTAACGTAGAATATCTATTTAGCTTCGATTCATATTTTTAACGATAAATTTTATCATTTTGTAATTTAGCCCCTCAATTTTGTATGATTCTCTCATTTCTTCAATCCCTCTTTCGTTTTAAGTTCATTTTTGACCAAATTTAAACCACATGCTCCTAAACCACTTTAGAATACATATTTAGCTTCAGTTTATATTTTTAAAATAAATTTGATATTTTTTTAATTTAGCCCCTCAACTTTGAATGATTTCCTATTTCTTCAATTCATTTTTCGTTTTAAGTCTATTTTTGACCAACATTAAAATACATGAGTCACTAACACTATGTAATATGTATGCAACTTCAATTCATATTTTTAACAAAATATATATATATATTTTGTAATTTAGTTCTTTAACTTTACATTTTATTCAATTTGATCATTCAACTGAAATTATTTATAAAGTTTTTTTTGCATCAAATTATTGACTCATTTATACTCCCATAATATTTTATCCCAAAATTTCATTATTGAAAATAACCTTTTAAATATATTTTAGAAGTTTAGGTGCTATTTTTTATTAAATAACATTACAAATCTTATTTATACATGTGAAAAATAATTTGAAGAAATATATATTCATATATTATATGGTTAGAGAAAGTCGTTTAAATTGGAATCAAATCGTATTATAACATGATAAAAATTACAATTAAATTTGTATAGGAACTCTAAAACTCGACTCGAATCGAAAAAGTTTCAAATTAAGTTTGAATTGTAAAATATGATACGTCAACTCGAATAATTTAAATTTTTTTGACTCGACTAGATCAAACGCTCACCCTTACCATGAAAGACAACTTGCAATCCCATGAATCTCGAAATTTTGTAATATCTTTTCACATTTGAAATGCAATCATTTTGTATTTTTTATGTTATAGGAAAATTGAACTAATTTAAAGATAATTTTAGTTAAATAATTATAGTTAAAAATAACTTGTAAACCGACAGTTGAATCTGTGAGACCATCAGTTTCAATTGTGCTTACGTTGGTTCAACTCTAATCCAGTATGTTAAATCAAGACGATTTAATATTAAGAACATTATTTGTTATTGAATAATAATAATAATAATAATAATAATGTGTTAAATTGTATAGTCTTAAATAATATTTTACTAAAATAATAAATATTATTAATCATATTAATTACTTTCTAAAATATAATATTATGTTATATTGAGTTATTAATAGAAATTATATTTACTCATAAGAAACTAATTTTCGAAAATTGTCTTACACTTCTAAGGAGGAGAAGATAATTTGCAGGATAATGATCTTATTTTCCGTTGTCTTATAAGTCATTTCCCGTTAATCAATTTATTTTCCATTAAACAGACACTAGAAAATGTGGAAAAAAAAATCGTAAGTCATATTTTGTAAAACAAACACATGAAAATGTCAACCAACACAACAGTAGTGGACCAATCGTAAGCCGCCATAAAGAGGTAAAATGTAAAAATAACTAACAATATATATAAATTATGATTTTCATTGTATAAAATTTAATTACTTTTATATATTTTTGGACCGTTGGATGATGATTATGAATGGTAATGGATCTTAGACCCGACCCGAATCCGTAGATTTAGATCCGTTTTATAGGGTTTGGATACTAAAATTTTGGACCCGACGGATCCGGGCCGAATCTGGATCCTCTGATTAAAGTACGAATCTGGGTCCGGATCTGACACTAAAATCCGGACCTGGACCCGTTTACCCGTTTATAGAAAAATCCAAATTTGGTTTTAAAATATTATTTCCCTTCCTTTGCTTTAATTTTATATTTCACATTATTCTGTAATGTAATTTTTATTTATTTATGACAGACACTTTTGAAGGAACACATGCTTGTTCCACTATTAATAAAGATTGTGATGATGATGCGGAAGTGGCGAAAATTATTAACATAATAAAGAAGAAAGTTATTATATTACATAACATTAATATTAATATTTAAATTTCACAAATATTATTTTCATTAAACAAATTTTCTCTTTGGTTGGTTATTTCTTGTTTGTTTTAAGATGTTGATGATTTAAGTAGTGATGAAGACTAGCACTCTAAGGAGGTAGAAGTGCGGTATTCGGCTTGCGACAATGGAATGTTTCATGATCTACATTTTTTAATATTTGTGTTATTCAAAAGACATTTGTGTAATTGTGTTGGAGTTTTTTTTAGACTTTAGTTTATCGTTTTTTATTATGTTACTAGTTGTATTGAAATTAATTTTTCTTCCATTGGAGATGTGATGTGAAATTAGTCAATGACAATTTTATTACGTTAAAAAATAGGTTGAATGGTCATTTTTTTAACAGACTCGCTTTGGACCCGTTTTGGACCTGGATCTGTGAGATCCGTTGGATTTGGATCTGGGTCCCAATTTTCTAGACCCGCGGATCCAGGGCGGGTCTAGATCCAGGATGTGAAAATGGGTCTGGATCTGGGTCCAGCTGGATCCAGTCCAGATCCGGCCCGTTGTCATCCCTAATGATGATAATAAATGGGTAAGATTATTTTAGTATCTTTTTTTCAAGTGATAATCTTCACACTTTTTACTGTTAATCTCATTCATTCATTTACTTTCATCCAATGATCCAAAAAAGTATAAACCTTTCAATTTTTACATAGTATAACATGATCCTATCTCATATTGTGTATCAAAGTGTATAATACATACATACATACATACATACATACATACATATTTTGATACACAAGCTTGTGTAAATTTTCGTATATACAAACTTTCTAATCTAGGGTTTAGGGTCTAGTGGTTTATAATTTAGCTGTTGGAATTTAGAGTTATGGTTTAGATTATAGGATCTAGGGTGTTAGGGATTTAGATTTTAAATTTTATAATTTTTTTTCGGTTGCTCTCCCATTTCCTCACGGCTTTACCCCTGGACTGACCTGCATCGCACACCTGACTCTAGTGGATGAGTCTCCCAGCAAAAAATTTCTGCGTACACAAGGCCTCAAACTTGAGAACTGCTTAAGCAATATCAAGTTGCTTATCACTTGGACCAAAATATAATATATTTATATATATGTGTGTGTGTGGTGTAAAAATTAGATCCAATAACTTTTTACCTAATCAGATAGAGTTAAATTTTTATTTTTAAAATTGAATTCAGGTTAGGTATATTAAAAAGAAAGATAATAGTCAGGTTTAGGATAATCCGTCCGGCCCCGAGATAATTACTAGAATGTCATTAATATATAATATGATTTAGGGGACGTTTGGTTCGCGGAAAATATTATACCTTGGGGAATGATTTTTTTTCGGAATTACATAACCACGTTTGGTTAGAGGGCATACCTTCTAAAGGGTAATATTGTATTCCCAATAGTAGCATTTTTTTCATTAAATGGTGGGAATGTGATTCCCTTGGATTTCTTAGGTATATGTTAATTCTCACCCTTTTAGACCATATTGCCCCTATATTAATGAATTTTGTACACATGGATCCTTTATTGAATTTAAGTAGATGATTAAATATGTGTGGTGTAAATTAATTAAATATTTTTATTCAATATTAATTTAACATTTAAATGGTATTACACATATTTAAATATTTTTTAAATTTAATGTATTTTTATTAATATTATATTTATAGTGTTTATAGGTTATATGTTGAGATTGCACATTGCTTTAAAACTAATAAGTTAAGCGTTGATGTTTTTAATTTTATTATATGATTTATAAGATGATTATCATCTTATAAAATATTTTAGTAGGTTAAACTTATGATATAAATTTTTATCTGTATTATACAACTTTTAGATTTGTTTTATTAATTACTTTAATTTATTTGACAATCTGTCACTAGTAATAAAAAATTAAAAATTTAAACATATTAAAAGTTTAGTATTTAAAAATTCACAAAAAATATTTTAATAGAGGATAAAGATGGTATGTAAATATAAATGATATTTTTTAAAAAATAGATAATATAATAATTATATTAATAATATGATAAATATATAGTTTTTGCAAATTTTAGATAGTGTAACAAAAATAATTCTATTACTTTTTATGCATATGTTTTAATTTAATATTAAAAGTTTAACATGTTAAAAATAAGATATAACACATAACTAATTTAGTAAACTTTACTTCCCGATAATCTTATATATCTCAAACCAAACACAATAATCTTACATTCCTACCAAATAAATCAAATAAGGTAATGTAACATTCTCAATAATATATCAGATAATGTTACATTCCAAAAATCTTATTCTTAAAAATAATCTTATATTCTGTAAACCAAACGCACACTTAGGATTTTATTCTCTTCTATTGCTGCCTCTCTAAGTTTGACTCCTCAGTCCCACCAATCCATAGCTCTAGCCGTTGGCATATGCTCTTCTCCTTTCTTCTTTTAATTTTCCTTTCCATTTCATGTTATTTAGGTTAAACTATGTGGATCTCTCTTCTTCTTGCTTTTACCTTATTTATTCATGCCGAAGCTGACTTAATATAGGAATTTTGTTCAAGCATAATTCCCCATTTATTTGTAGTTCATTAGTTAATTAAGAATAAATTTTGCGCAATAATTAACTCATTTATATTTCATGTCGAGTCCATTTCATATTATTAAATATTATAGTGTATTAGGTCAGGATTGGATTCGAGAATAAAATTAAATTTAAAATTAGACTGAATCAGATTCAGATTTAAAGAAAAAAGTACTAGATCGAGTTTGGTGAGACTAAAACTCCGTACGATTCCAACTTTGACAACCCCTAATTTAACTCTTGTTTTGGAGGACGTTTTGAGCTGTAATAATAATAATAATAATACACTGGCAGTGAAAATTAAAAGTCTTTATAAGTACTTTAGTTTAGGGTTTAGGTATTGACTTTAAGGTTATGGAATTTAAGGATAATGGCTAAAATTTAGTGCTTATGGTTAGAATTTAGAGTTTAAATGTTAGGATTTATATTTTAGAGTAATATGATGAGAGATTTAGGTTTTAACTTACAAACCCTACACCCTAAACTAAATCTATAATCTCTAAAACTAGCGCACTTGTGAAAACGTTTAGTTTCCGCCGCCAGTGTATGAAATAATTATTTATAATATTAATAATAATTTTTAAGAACAAAATGATAATTGTAACCATTTACGGTAAGTTCGAAAAATAAAATGACTAGTGTAACTTAATTTTCTTTTGGACAATATGATTTTAATTAAATTATAATTTTATCTCTTGAAAAATGTTTTCTTTTGAATTATTTGTATTTATGGCCTTTTTACTTATCGTAAAATGTTTTCTTAGTGTTAAAGTTTGAGTTTTATCATATGTAAATTTACGTTTGTTATGAAACCTTGCTATATTTTTTATTAGAAAAGTAAGTATGATTATATTAGAGTGAATCATACATACTAAAACATGGTCATAGTCCTCGTTAAAAACCTCCATAAACTTAAATGGAGAAAATGAGTACCCAATGATCGTGTGACAAAGAAGGACCAAACACCAACACAAGAACCATGCCCTATGCAAAAAGCAACCACATCGCATGACACCCGAAGCCAAATGCAAGCACCCAACCAGTCATGAGCATAAAGCCAATGCATTCGACCAGTGCACCCCAATCCCATGCAAAATCAAACAGTAAGACCAAGCAAGCATCGACAAGTATCACCAACCCCCAGCACCAAGCATGAGGCCACATCGCCTCAATCACTCAAAAGTATCAGAGAACATGGAAGGGGGATCAACACCCTATTTAGCCAAGATGTCCGCGAAACCGTTAGCTATCCAAAACACATGTGGAAAAAACGCAACATAAATCCGCACTAAGCCGAATCTATCACCACAAAAATGCTCAAAAACCTCCACGGCCAACGTTCTTTATGCAACACCCAACCAATTGTCACACTAAAATTCGACTCTACAATCAAGCTTTCCACCATATGCCACCGCGATCGCACTATCAACCCCTGAAGCCCCTCCAATTTACTTTCGAAGCTCCATCTCCATCATGTTTTCAATTACGTCTTCTACATTACCGTCTTCTTCTTAGTTACGCTACCTAAGCCGTTGATAACCCCTGATAAAATCTCATTATGTACTATCACACGCGTCTCTCATGCTTTTCAATAAACCGTGCAATATCCTTTATCAAATTCTCCTCATTACACATATTCGCTCATCGTTCCTTTCTATTTCCCCTTGTCTAATAAAAGCGCTATGTTTTTAACAATCGCTTCTTCGTTACTGATTGTTTAAACTCCTAGGAATTTCCCTAAGTCTATTGTTTCTCTCGCCTCCTTCAATAGAGCTTGTTGTCGTACAGCACACTCAGATTCAGTGAACGAACCTCAATTCGCCCCACATGCTTGCGCTGCCAATGATCTGCCCCGCCCTCTCACTTTTTTACACGAACGAGCATTCTCACTTGACAATACCGCATCCAACACGTTTCTTGCTCCTTGCTGAACAACTTGTGCCTTAACCTAAGAAGTATCAGGTAATGGCTCTACTGGAATTGTAAGCCTAGCCTCTATATGCCCAATTTCTCCCGGTTCTACTCTCATGGACTCGAAATTTATGGGACAGTCTATCAAATCCAATTCCTTTAACCCCGATCTTGCCTCACACTGCTCATCAAGCTCTACTCGCAATATCATACCCACATTTTTATCTGACATCCAATCATTTGAACTCGACTGAACTTCTAAAGTTCTGTCCTTTGATCACTGCTCCTCAAACCACAATTCATTTATCTTCCAGACCGGTGCAACCTCCTTAACCATCCCTTCCCGATTAAGCCCATCATCTTTGGCAGTCGAACCACATTGCTTCATATATTGTACATCCTCCTTCACCAACATATCTGTCTGATCACCCTCAAACCCATCTCTATTGGACTCATCATCCTCGCTCTCACTCTCTGACCCATATGTACGTTCACAATAGGAACATATTTGCATATATGTCAACGATTCAAACTCAACAACACGAATCTGATACGATATCCCTTGCACTTATAACTCTAAGACCTCGTCGATATGTTCGAATTGATCTATTTCCACCAACACATGTCCTCTTTCAAACGATTTAGGCTCCAGGAGAAAATCCTCACACTTTATCAACGTCCCCCACATCGATGCTATATTAACAAAGGTATCCTGCGACCATACATACATTGGGACCCCACATAGAAATAACCATACCCTCCGACTCCCTCTATCCAAATCTGGCTTCCAAATTTCGACCTTAGAAAACCATTTGCTTAATACCCCATTACTAAGAATCTCACGTCGAGTATCACTACTTGAGAACATCAGTAACATTCTCGACCCTACAATACGCATTATTGAGAATCCGATAATCTTCGCCTCTTTTAAAGCTCATGTGATCGATGCAATCTCCATTGATACTCTACACCACGCAATTGCACAATGTTTGAGGATTATAATTTTACCATCATCCTCTACTCCTTTAACAATTCACTTATAACCCTCCCCTTTGTGAGCATCCACTCTAATGCTCAATTCATCACTGCTCGTCTTTCTATTCCTCACTTTTCGCCTCCAAAAGTACTCCCGTGACGCTCTACGAGCGAAAGATACCCTCAATCTAGACCCATAAATCCAACTACCATCTAATATCTCAATCGCCCTCCTAGCCTCAACCTCCGACTCCATACGCACAAAGCCAAATCTTGCTCCATCAATCGCCTTTTTTATGAAACAAAAACATCTAAAACCCGCCCATGGCGATCAAACACCTGCCATACTTCCTTCCAATACATGGAGAGATCCTTGCTAAATAGTTTGATTTTTTTTATACTTGTACAAAACTTTGTAAAGCTTTTTGCTTGAGTTGCAATACAAGATACACTTTCACCTAAATTTAGGTTTGTGTAAATTTTCATGTCATTGATTTGTGCAGACACTTGTTCTTATTATTATGGTCAGGTCGGAGCGGATATAGATCCAGTTTCAATCCAATTGTGCTTTAATGATTACTTTTTATTGTGTATAGATTCGGTTTCTATCTAACTGTATCTTATCGAATTAATTCTGATTATAGTTCTCGGATGCATTAATTATGATTGTAAAAAACTATATTAGAACTCATCATTTTTGCCCCACTCCTTCCATTTGCTCTGAGGCGGTTACAAGGAGTTTCTAAGTTCTTCTTCGTTAGATTTCTTCTTCTCCGACGGCGGCCTTTGGCCGTTTTGCTGGTCCTGTATATAAATAAAAAATTTATCTTTGTTGATGAATTTTTCTTTTTTTTTACTTTGCCAATTTCATCTCATATCTATTTTTTTGCAGTTTTTTTGTCTGCTTTTATGGCAGTTGTTTCGTATACTTTTATGGCAGTGTTAGTCTGTCTTTGTGACAGTTTTATTCTATCTTTGTGACAGTATTATCTGCTTTTATCAGTTTAACGTCCGTATGACGAGTATCACTCGAGCGTTGTTAGCAGCGAAGATCGGTGGTCAGTAAAGTTTTGATTCCCTTTTGTGGTGTTGTCGTTTTGCTAAGATCCAGCAGCGAAAGAACTTGCTTTCTTCTCAGAGCACTCTGATCAAAGTAGTAGTATTGCTGGATTTTTATCAGAAGATTATTAGATATTTTGAAAGTGATAGGCTTTGTACTTTATTGACTTTCACACCTTTAGGGCTTTATTGTTCTATTTGATGCATAGAAATTCAATGTTTGTGGTGTGATTTTGATGTAACCTTATCACTTTGAATACAATCCAGTTTTCAAAAAAATATATTTATTATGATTATCATTGTAAATGTACTCGTATATGTATCAAATTTAAGATAATAATTATGGGAAAGAAAATTTAGAATTATAGATTATAAAATTGCAGTTTAAGATTTAAGATTCATATTTTAGATTTAAGTTTTTAAAATTATAAAAAAATATTTTTTTCAAATTTATTTTATAAATAAACTCACACATCGCATTACTAATTTTACAATTCTAACCCTAAAAATTATATATGGTAATTTATTTGGGTCAAAATTAAATATGGTAATTAAATCTGAAAAGGAAAATTAAAATCCAGCCGTTGGAGGGAGTGGACTGGGCTATATATACATATAGTGGTGTAGTGTAAAATATATTACTTAATTATCTTTTTTTATTTTCCATTTCTTCAGAAAATCATCTATAAAGTTTATGGTTATTATTCCTTCCTTCTTTCTTGAATTATTATTATTATTTTGTATATATTTACTCCACTAAATAATCAAATTTACATGCCTTTTTATTTTTCTGCTCCATTTATTCTACATAAAAATTCATTTAAAAATCATATTTTTTGTATTATTTTGAAATTTATATATTGTTACTTTCTGAATAATTTTTTCTCCCGACATTGATTTCCATTATTCCATTAAATATTGGATTTTTTTTGTCAGGTAGATAGGGGAAATGTTTATTGAAATGAGGTTTTATACGGAAATTAAAAATATTAATCCAACGTCAGATGAAATGTGAGAATCAACAAATTTTTTGAGATGTTAGGTCTTTTAAGTAAGGTTATATAGATGTTTGAATTACGGTCTATGACGGAATTTAGTGAAAGAGTGTGAGAAAACATTAAATTTTAAACAATTTAGAGGCTTAAATCAATTTTTTTTTAGTAATTTTGAAGTGATGAATTTATATTTTTCATAAAATTTGAGGTATAAGTAAACTTTTTATCAGTTTTGAGAGTCTTACTAAGAACTTTTAATAATTATGAGAGGGAATTTAATTAATAATACTCAAAAAAAATTAAGCTTAATATGAATTTTTTAGAAAATTTGAGGGTTAAATTAATATTTTAAGGGTCAACTGTAATGGTCAACATTACAAGAGCGCTAAATTGATCGCAATTTAAATTTTGAAGGCCTGATTGGTTGTAATTTAAATTATGAGGGCTCAATTGAGTTAATTTTTTTATAAAAACTTAATTAATTTTTTAATTTTTCCTTGAGGTCTAATTTGACCTTTAAGCCTTTCTTTTATTAATTAACGCTTTCTTTACATAATATGTAATTAATGATATTCTTGTCAACTTATTATGGCAGGGGAACCTGACTATTAAAGCCATTAGCAATGACCACTCCATTGGCAGCCAGAAGCCGAATAGGAGGAAGGTCATCTTCGTTATGGGAGCGACTGCCACCGGAAAATCCAAGCTTTCCGTCGACCTCGCCACTCATTTCAGTGGCGAAATCATCAACTCCGACAAGATTCAAGTGTACAAAGGACTGGAAATCGTAACAAACAAAGTAACAGATGAGGAAGCTAAAGGCATCCCCCATCACTTACTCGGAATCCTCGACGACCCCGACCAAGACTTCTCCGCCGTCGACTTCCGTCGCCGAGCAACGGAAGTCATCGACGCCATTTTGAACAAAGGAAAACTCCCGATCATCGCTGGTGGATCCAATTCTTACATAGAAAAGCTAGTGGAGGATGAGAACGGCGATTTCCGCCGCCGTTTCGATTGCTGCTTCATCTGGGTCGACGTTTCGTCGCGCATTTTGCACAAACGGGCGAGGGAACGAGTGGATCAGATGGTGTCCGCGGGACTCGTGGAGGAGGCTAGGGGAATGTTCGTCCCCGGCGGCGGTGATTATCATTATGGCCGGGGAATAAGACGAGCTATCGGGGTTCCAGAAATGACGGCTTACTTCACGGTGGAAAACGATGGGAGAGTCGATGAAACGACGAAAGGGGAAATCCTGGCTAGTTGTATCGATGAAATCAAAGCCAACACCTTAAAGTTGATCGGTTCTCAGCTGGGGAAGATCCGGCGGCTGCAGAAAGAGCTTGGATGGAAGCTGAAAAGGGTTGACGCCACCGACGTGCATGAAAAATGTGGCCGCGACGCCGAGGTTGCATGGGAGCTACTGGTGCTCAAGAAAAGTTTGGAAATAGTGACAGACTTCTTAAAGTAGACGTTTTTACATATGATTTTTAAAAAACAATCTGATGTTATACCTTTGGAACAATAAACCACATGATGATATTATCTTAAAAGTTAAGTAAGAATATGTTATTTTCAATGAAGTTTAGATTATGTATTTGATATATTATCAATAGTAGTTAATAAATTAAAGGGTAAATTGCTAAGATATTGTGTGTCATTTTTTTTATTTTGTGATGTAAGATATTTTATTTTTATTTTACGATTTATGATTTTGTCTATCGAAAAAGTAAAAGTCAACTTGCTTTTATGGGCCTTGAAATATTTTTTTCAACAATAATATTACTACAATTTACCCATAAATAAAGGGTTGGCAATGAAATAAAAAATAAATATTGATCTCTTTTTTCATTTCTAGGTTTTTTCTTATTTGTTTACAAGTGTGACATCCCTAATTGACTTTGTAGTTATTATTATATTTTGTAATAATTTTTGTCCTGTTGTGTTTTTCTTTTCTTTTTTTTTTCATTTCTTTAGTGTTTTTCTTTTTGCTTATGTGAGTTTTGGTACAAATATTTTTTTTATGAAGATGATAGATGTTTTTTTTGTTATTGTAGCATTTTTTAGGGTTAAATTTGATTTCGACACCGTCTTTTCGGTTGTAATTTATTTGATTTTTTTGTTCATCTACTCTTATTTTAATTATCGAATTGGTTTTTTTATATTGACATTATACTCATAACCATCCTAAATAGATCAGAATTGAATTGTGATAAAATTAATTGACAATGTGTCATCATCGTTATATTCAATTTTATATTAATGTTGATTAGGGGTGGGCGAAACTCGACTCAAAAAAATTAAATTATTTGACTCGACGTGAAAAAGTCCGACTCATTTTGACTTCTCGTGAAAAAATTTCAAATAAAGTTTGAATTATAAAATGGAAATTCGAAAAAACTCAAAAAATTTATTAATTAGTTGATCAGTTTTCAAGTTTGAGTTGAGTCTGTCAATTCTGTCTGATATGTTATGCATAATATTGTATATCACATGTGAAAATATGAATAAATATATATGTATATCTTATATGGATATAGAAAGCTGTTAAAATCGGAATCAATATGTACTATAACATTTTAAATAATTACAATTAAATTTGTACAAAAACTCAAAACCTCGACTCGAATTTTATAAACTCGACTCGATTTGAAAAAAAAATCAAATAAAGTTCGTAAAATATGACTTGTAAACTCGAATAACTCGAATTTTTTTTACTTGACTCGACTCGATCTAATATCCAACCTTAATGTTGATGATGTTTATCCTTTACATTGACAGTGATGTTTGTTTGCATCTTTTATTTTGTCGAGTTGTTTAGTTGATTTTATTTTTTAAAACTTTTTTTCTTGTATATTTTATTTTCATTATTTAGTTGTTAGTTTGTGCTTTTTAATTGGTTGTAAGAGAAATAACCTGTTATTGTGATCATGGACGGAGCTATTAAGGGGTGGAGAGGGGCAATTGCTCTCCACCCCCGAAACATTTTATTTTTTCACTTTGATCCTCCTATATAAATTACTTTAAATTTTGGTTTATGTTTGAATTTGTCTCTCTCACTTTTAAATATTTATGTTTTGCCCTCCTAACCTCAACCTGGCTCCGTCCCTGATTATGATAGTTTACTTTAGTTTTTATAAATATTTTATGATTGTAAATTTATTATATTTTCTTTTGATTTATTCAAATAAACTAGTCGATCTTATTAGCTAAAAAATTAAATAGTTTTATTATTTATGTTTATTCAAGTCATCGATTCCAAGAAAAGAGAGAGATTACGTGGAATCTAATATTAATCAAAATTAAAACGACATGTCTTGTCAACATCTACAAAATTAAAATAATTACCTAAATATGTATGAACAGATATTACCTTATAATCATATTTAAACTATTCAAAATAATTATAAAAATATAGAAGTGCACGTGTTAAAATCACCAACGAAAATAACTCAATGAGTGATCTCAGTATGGAAAAAATATTGTTCAACCTTAGTAACTCTAGTTTGAGCAATTTTATTCAGATGATATGTGTTTTATTAAAGAGTTAAAAAATATAAACATATATCATCTTGTAATTACTTTAAGATAATGTTTAAAAAAATCATTGACGAGAAGTTGGCAGCCACGGTATATAGTAAGTGAATTTATATTATGCAATTCATAATTTTGAATTTTAAATGTTAAGATTCAAATATTAAATATTCCAAATGTTTTCTTTTGAAAGTAATTAAATTAAGTCCGAGTTAATTTAATTCTCTATCGTTTGCATACATGATACATCATCAACATATTCTATTTATCAGCATACTAAATACCTTAAAGTAGGGGTGGACATAAATCGAAAAAAATCGAATTATTCAACTCGACTCAAGGCGAAAAAATCAACTCGTTTTGACTCGACTCGTAATTTTATAAACTCGACTCGAAAAAAAGTCCAAATAAAGTTTGAGTTATGAAATGGAAATTCAAATAACTCGAAATTTTTAGTAATTAGTTGATCAATTTTCATATTCAAGTCGAGTCTGTCAATTCTGCATGATATATTATGTATATCACATATGAAAATATAAAGAAATATATATGTATATCGTATATGCATATAGAATATGCATGTGCACCGCTACCTATATGCATATAGAAATATATATGAAGATATATATATATATATATGTACAATTAAATTTGTACATAAACTCGAAAATTGAACTCGACTCGATTTGAATTTTTTTAAATAAAGTTTGAATCATAAAATATGACTTACAAACTCAAATAACTCAAAAAAAAATTTACTCGATTCGGTTCGATTGAACGCCAGGCCTACTTTAAAGAGTACTATTCGAATTTGTTTTATAACTATTATAGTTAATAAAATTATTAGAATTTGTAGTATTTGAATTAGAAAAAAAAAACACAAATATCTGATTTATTCTAAATTAATTAACTATATATGGAGACTAATATTTATTTATCCTTTATTTTATACGGTGTAGAAGTTAATCGTAATTACACTAATTCTCGTCCCTCCCTTTATGAATCAAAGATTATAATTGGAGACTTCTAATTTAACCAATTCATCAGAACTCACAAAAGTATAATGATTGTTCAAACAAACAATATTAACGTCCAATCTATGATAGACTGTAAGTATGGTGTTTATATGGTTAAAAATATTAACTAATTTTTTTAATCGTTAACCGAATTAATTTTTTTAAAAAAATAACCGAACAAAGTTTGACTATTTCGATAGATTTTCAAATTAATTAAACAAAGTTTTTAAGTTTTCTTTAGTTAGATTAATTTGCGTTAAAAGTTGACTGGAGATCGAAATCTTGATGAGTTTTGTGGCGGTGAGGTTAAAAAATAGTTGGGTCATACCATCTTAATGTGTATGAGATTAAAATAATATGTGTAATATATATAAATATTTAATATTTTTGCTTACTTCTGTTAATTATCCGATTTCAAACCATATTAGCCGATAATTGAATTTTGAAAAATTCTCTAACTATTAACGGATCGATTAATCTAACTAAATTTTAATTTAATTTTTAACCGAACAATAAAAAACCCAACTCTGAACACTATATATAATGGATGCATGTATGAAAATGGATAAGCCCACCAAAATGGAGGCTGGGCTTTGGATGAGAAGGATAAGGCCAATTGAGATGAGTCGTGACATTTTTTTTGGTTGAAAGTAGAATTAAACCAAATTCTTGCCCTAACTAATATGTATATCTAAGGAGTATTATTATTGTATTTTTTTTACCAGAAGACCATAAATTTAAATATACTTGAGCACGTAAGAGTTTTTTGGGTAATAAATATTAAAGTCAATTATGTTATTAAATGATTTGAAAGCTAAGCTAACGAAATTCGAAATCGAGAGGGAACGTATTGAAAACCAAACTTTTTTAATATACCGATATGATTACATGGTAGTGTACACTTTTTCTTAACCCTTTAACAACGTACACACACCTTACATACTCTGGTGCTTGAACTCGGATTTCTTAAAATAAACATTATTTTTTTTTCACTAGAGCCGCTCGCTGTATTTTATTTCAAACCAAACTAAAAACAAGGTTTATCTTGTTTCATAGACTTCTCATGAATTAATGAAGACAAGTTGCAATGCCAAAGTATTTACAGGGTGGGAAATGGTTGGGCTTTAATGATTTGCAAGCCTCTTTACAGATTACCTCAATTTGTCGTATCCATGGTAATGATCACAATTTTGTTAGAATTCTAATATTTATAATATTTTTTATATTTAAAATGCAATCATTTTTTTTATTTTTCATGTTATAGGAAAATTAAACTAATTAAAGATAGATTTAGTTAAATGATTATAGTTTTTCTTAACTTATAAACCGAAAGTTGAATCAAACATAATATATTTTATTGTTATTCGAATGAAAATTGATTCATAAAATACGATTGGGATCGATTTTTCTAAGCTCTAATTAATATAATGTTTTCCTTTGCTTCCAACTTGGAGAAATAAGGAGGATGGACAATGAAAAAGGAAGTCGCCTTTTGGGTTTTAGAAAGTGTGGGGGTATTCTAACAAAGCAAACGGAATACATGCATGCATCCCCACCCACAAACAAAAAAGGCATTGGGAGACTACAAATACAATAACTTCTATACATAGCAAATGCCTTTTTAAAAAAAAAGAGTAATATATATATATATATAAGAAGAACAAAATTTTCTTAACACATTAGCTGACTAATCCAAATCGGGTACTACAGAGGCCTGTTATGGGGCAATTCTCCCAACTGAATTTGTTTCATTCACAAAGTCAGGATTTAAACCTCTAATATTACTTAAGCGATCTAGTACCTAATTTCACTAGACTAATTAGCTGTTGGTCGGAGTTTCTTTTCCCTGTTTGTTATTACTATGAACAAAGTAACTTCTGATCCCTAAGTTTTACATTTTTTTGTAATTTGGTTTCCAAAATGTTTTTATTCACATTAGTCATTGAACTTGTATTTTTGATAATCTTGATAGTGTGTCACTCTGAATGTGTACCACGCAACACAATCTTAGAGTACCATGTTACCAAAAGACAAAATAGGAAATTCTATCATATTTAGGGATAAAATTAAAATAATGTTAAATTCGAGGACTAAAAGTTTATTTATACCTTATTATTTATTATACATCAAACTATATACAACTTGGATACAAACATTTACAATTTTCTAATTAATTATAAATGATTTTATGATTTTGAGATCATATATATATATTTTTTTGCATACGATTGGCAAGTTATCTTTGGGTCTTAGCCAATTCTCTAAATAGATCGATTTTTCATATTCACTCTTTGAAAATTAATTAAAACTTTTCTATAAAAAATGATATATTAAATGGCAACATATTACTTGTGAATTGTGGTGGAAGTGTTTCCACCAGCAATTTGATGGCTATGGGTGTGAACCAAGCTACTTTTTCCCTTTATGGCTATGGGTGTGAGGGGAACCAAGCTACATTTTCCCTTTATTTCATTTATTTACTTTTTAACAATTTACTTGATTAAAGGCCTATTCGGCACCGCTGTTAAACCCTAGATTTGGGTTGAGAAGCAGCAGTTGAGGAGAAGCTGGAATTTTCAGCTTCTTCAAAAGCTGCGTTCAAAAACAAAAATGGTGAAAAAATTGAATGATGAGGACCAAAATTGGTGGAAAAGTTGGGTGTTCGGCGGCGCTTCTCCAACAGCTAGGTGGAGAAACAACGCCGAACAGAGGCTAAATTTGGACATTTTTGTATATGATATAAAATAAATAAAATACGATACGGTATGAAAAAGTAAAGTAGATGACATGAATATACAAACATATTAAAATTTACATAATATTTTTGGTAAAATACATGTTTATTTTATGGTCCATGTTCGGGATTCGTGGCTCTCTCTCATAACAATGTCGTTTTCAAGGTTCGAACTCAAATTCTCTCATTGAAAGAACAATGTAAAAATACTGTGAATATAATACGAGTTTACAAATTTTCAAATTCTTTTTAGCACACGACATGATATCAACATTTTTAAATTGAATCTTCATTTTATATAAATGCAAAAAAGAGAAATGATGTTGCTACAATAGTTTTCTTATATAAATTTCGATATATTCATTTATTCATGTCATTTTTATTATTTTTCGAAACATATATATAAGTGGAATAAGGAAACATGTGAGATAGAGGGGGTCGACAATGACCCTCACGATGACAAATTGACAACTAGTTAGAACTATGAATAATTTGTTGTATGTATACCGGTATATTTGTGTATTAATGTCATATTCATATTGTTCTTAATGTTATATTTCAATTATTTTTTATGTTTTATTTATATTGTGTTTTAATTCCTCTCGTATTTTAAATAATTTATCATAATTATTCATTTAATTAAAGAAACAAATATTAATAGAATTGTTATATATAAAATTTTAATCTATTTTTTCAGAATGTATCGTCATAACCTGGTAAATGTTAGTTCAAACATGTTCATAAGATTTTTCTCACCTAAATTCATCAACTCTTTCAATAATTTGTGATTAGTTTTCAAAGTGTTGACTTAAACATAACTCTAACATGCAGCAGTATTTTTTTTATATTTTTTATGTTCGTTTTATAGTTGATATTCGAAGATTAAGATTATTCCTCTCAATAATATCGTCTCTAACATAAAATATTATTGTCTAATTTTTTTATTATAAATAAGACTATAAAGATCCTCTTGAGATTATTATATTATATTTTTAAAAATGTTTTAAAAATATTTAAATTAATTTTACAAACTTTTGAACCCAAAGAATGGTTTTAATGGTATAAAGTGATTTATTTCACTTGAATGACCTGAGTTCGAGTTGTTTGAAAGGATAAAAAAAATATTTGAGTTGATCTAATATCTTTGTCGTATTGATCAGAAATATTATCTATTACACTTAAGCATGCTTGACCTCACATCTTCACATATATTACACCGATAAATATATTAAACGAATTAAACTTAATCAACAATTTACTCCACTTCGATCCTCTGGTCAAATTATTATTTCACAAAATTAATATATTTGCTCGCATATGTGACAATTTGTGCGAATTTTTTTATATTATAATATTGTATTTAATAAAAGGGTAAATTACATAAATGGTCCCCCGACTATGCTCTAATTCTTTTTGTATCTCCCGACTATCAGAAGTTATAATCTGGTCTCCACATTTAAAAAATAACAAATTGGTCTGACGCTGTTAAAAATTTAACGAATGATGATGTGGCAGTTAATATAAACTGATATAATTACATAATTAGCCCTCAAATTCTACACTTGTTTTAATATGGCTCTAATTTTAAAAAATTAATCCATATAATTTTAATAATCTATCAATTTAGTCCATCTTCTTTTCTATTTTTCCTTTCCTTTAATTCTTCAATTCATTTTCACCTAAGATATTTTTTTCCCTATACACTCACGGCACATGGCTTTTCCATTTCCTTTCAGCCACAAAACACGCACTGCCTGGGAATCAAATCTCCCCAAAATTGAAATCTCAACACCCACATCGAAATACACGCACTCATGGAACCCATTCCAAATCCTTCTTTATTATTATTATTGCCTACCAGCTGACAGACACCGAACTTGGCAACAATTGCCACAAAATCGGTAGGGCTGGAATCAGAAGGGAACCGCGGCAATACCATTGCTATGTTCGAGCCCTGCTTCGGCTACTCCATTTTTATTTCTTTACGTGCAATTCATCGAACATAATCGGTGCACTCTAGCATGGGGCTCTTAAATAGATTTTGGGGTGAAAATGAATTGAAGAATTAAAGGAGAGGAGAAATAGAAAAGAAGATTGACTAAATTGATAGATTATTAAAATTATGTGGGTTAATTTTTTAGAATTAGGGTCAAATTAAAATAAGTGTAGAACTTGAGGGCTAATTATATAATTATATCAATTTTTATTAACTGTCATGTCATCTGTCGTTAAATATTTAACGGCATCGGATCAATTTGTTTTTTTTTTAAGTCAGAGGACCAGTTTATAACTTTTGATAGTTAGAGGATGCAAAAAAGAATTGGAGCATAGTCGGAGGACCATTTATGTAGTTTACCCTTAATAAAATAATCGTCACGGGTTTGGATTTTGCATATTAAGATTTCAAAATGACGAGTGATGACAAAATTGGAAAAAAAATAAAATATTTGGAGCAACTAATAAAACTTACATATATACAATATAAATAATAAAGCGATTCCCTCAATTGCAGGGAATGACTTTCTTCCTGGAAAAGCCAAGTGTTTTAATTTAGGCTTAAGGGTACAAAAAATCCTTGAATTTTAAAAAAAATCAATAAATCAAAAATTACATCAATTAAATCATTTGACTAATTTTAACCATTAAATCTTGATAGTTTTTAGATTTGTTGGTGTAGTACGTCGTGTCACAGTGTTTTCACTTGATATTTTCAAAAACTTTTTATTTTATTTAAAAAATTCTTTAAAAGTTTTAAAAATCTAACAAACTTATAAAATTTATACAAAAAAAACATTTTTTTAAAAAAATCTGTAAATACAATATGATAGAACTGTAGTGTATCATGTGTCAATAATAGTTAAATAAAAAATGCTTAGATTTAATGGTCAAAATTGGTCAAATGGCTTAATTGATTAAATTTCTTGGTTCAAATGCTTGATTTAATTTACTGGTTCAAAGGCTTAATTGGGTGCAAAAAATGCAAGGGCTTAATTCATTTTTTTCAAAAGTTCAAGGGCTTCTTACACGTTTAAGCCTTTAATTTAATTTTAAAATTTTAAAAACTTTGCGTATTTGTGGCTATTTTTCTCGTAATGTACTTAGATTTTACTTAATTAATTAAACTTAGAGAACCAGCAATCAGTTGGTCAAACGAGATGAGGTGCTAAGTCTTTTAAGTAATGTAAAAAAATTGAATTGTAATATTATGAATGAAACAAAAAATTTACTCCAATATTGGACCTCTTTAAAAATTTATCTAAATTAGTCGGTCATAGTCCAATCCCAATAGTTAAACCAATTTTTTTTTATTCGTTTACATTGTCTCCATCCATCCCTTATCTTTACATTACCGCAAATTTTCAATAAAAAATCTTAATTTGGTTTCATTGTAATATCATTTCATTCTTAAACTTTGATAAATCTGTACATATTTTACAGATAAATTGTTTAAATTTAAATTTTCCAGAAAAAGTGACATTTTGTTTTTTTATTGGGACCATTATTTGTGTTCGAATATTTTATCGTAATCATTTGTTAAATTTATTTGTTTAAAAACTAGATAAATATACCTACCATGAATTAATATAAAATAATAGAGATAATTACACAGGATGTCCCCAAACTACGACCTTATTTTAATTTGACCCCTAAAATAAAATATTCTATATCAATCCTCAAATCATGGCCCATTATAAATTGATCCATAAACTTTAAAAATGTTATGTATTACTCCTCGAACTATCAGTATCATTCTATTTTGATTCTTTTGTTAATGCGACGTTACCTTTACTAGTTAAAAAATTAATCAATTTTAAAGTTTTTTGGGAATTGAACGTGTAACCTTCTAAATTTTTTTTGAGAACCTTTAGAAGAATGAGGTCATGGATCCAATTCTCAAGACTAATATATATATATAATGTCACCAGCTCAATTCCCTATAGTTTTAAAAACCGATAGAGTTAATATCGCGTTAACAGAATGATTAAAATAAAATGGTATTAATAGTTTGAGGAATGATATAGAATAATTTAAAGTTTAGAGATCAATATAGAATAAAAATCATATGATGTGAATTACTATAAAATATTTTAAAGTTTATGGATGAATTTAGAATGAGGTCATAATTGGGGACATCTTGTGCAATTATTTCTAAACAATATTTTTAAACATTAATCCATTATTTAAATTGACAGGATATTCTTTTGGGAAGCTTAATATAATGATTGTCAAGTTGAATTCTGATACATTACCCGAAGGCCAATGCCAACTAGAATTAGAGATTCGCCTATTAAAGAAAATCTAGCGTGTTGACTATTGGTCAAAGCTCCTTGGATCCAATCCAAGAATTAAATAAGTTTTTTTTAATAAAAAAACCAAAGGAGAAAAAAAGGACTTAAATATTAAAATAATATTATTTTATTATTTGTTTAAGGATTGAATTATCAATTCGATTGATTAATCTTGAGAGGGTATTTGAAAAATAAAATAATATAGAATTATAATTTACAAATACAAATACAAGTATGATCGTAGTTGTAAGTATAAAGAATACACGACCTATTAACTCTCATCAAACGTAAATTATAATATCAATAATTAGTTGGTATAGTGATATGACGTTGTAAATAAAGTAAATCGGGTTGGGAGGGTCGGCTCCATAATAAACGACATGTATTTTTTATATTTGATAAAGTTCGGATACGAAATCTCATAATTCTTAAATTGTCAATTTTACAATTGAATGAAAGATCAATTTTAAAAAGAGTTTTGCTATACGTAACCTGAGGGTTATGTTTAAAAATTGTTAAATTTCTATAATTAATGTTTATTTTTTCAATAGAATCTACTAAGATGCTTAATTGTAAATATAATTAATACTCAGCAAAGAAATTTATTCCATTAATTATTCTAAAAACAAACATCAAATTTATGACATTTGAATATTGCCTAAACCTTACAGCTTAGACAATAAGCCCTAATCACTAAAACTAAACACTAAATATAGCTATCAGGGTCGTGTATAGCAAAATCGTTAATTATATCTACAATTAAGCATCTTAGTAAATTCCATTGAGAAAATAAATCAATTATTAATTATAAGAATCTAGTAGTTTTTAAACATAGCCCTCAGTAGTAGGGTTGTAAACGAACCAAACATTCATCGAACTATTCGTAAACCGTTCGGCGGGTAGTTCGTTTATGTTCGGTTAATTATTAAACGAACGAACATGAATAAGATTTTTTGTTCGTTTAATTAAATGAACGAACACGGTCAAAGGGCTCGTATGTTCATTTATGTTTGTGAATGTTCGGTAATTCTTTCATTTATGTTTATCCGTTTATGTCTGTTTAAATATATTCACATATATCCATTTATATTTATTATTTTTCATAACAAAAGTATTATATTTAAAAAAAATAAATTTATTCACATATGTTCGTTCGTTTATGTTTGTTTAAAATTTTTCACATGTGTCCTTTCATGTTTGTTCCTTTGTGTTTGTTTACGTTCGTTTATCATTTAAACGAACGAACACGAACAAACTAATTCCTTAACAAACGAACACGAATAAAAATTATGTTTGTTTAGTTGTTCGTGTTTGTTCATTTGTTCGGTTAAAATTAAACGAAGGGACATAAACATACTCTCGTACGGTTCGTTTATAGGCCTACTTAGTAGCCCTCCGGGCTGAGTATAGCAAAACTCATTTTAAAATTGTTATTTTAAAGATTATACGTTCTCATCAAATAAATTAACAGTTTAGTTTTAACATATAATTTTGATATAATGCTTATACTATCTAGATTTTACCTTACTTATAAATCGGATGATAGTGAACACTTAAGCATGTGTGTTTTCATATTCTTATATATATTTTATTGATAACATGCCAATCGAATCAAACTCAATCGATAATTATTATAATTTTAGAAATGATTGTTTTTCTTTAATTCTTAGTGAATCTAAAGTTTCTTATGACAACAAACATTTTTTTAATAGTTTAGAAAACATGTAAACTAGCATAAAAATGAAAAGCTGAATCTGCCCAGCAAATCTTGAAATATTTGCAATTGAAAATTAGGGTTCTCCTTCTCATAAGCATAATATGCAAATAAGGTCAAAATTTACCTACTCAAGATAAGATTGTTAGAGAAATTGTGAAGTGGAGATGAGCCAACCCTTTTTAAAGCCAAAATCCATAATAAAAGAATCACAAGTTTTATATTTTAATTCTTTTTTAAAACATTTTTTAGTGATAAATTCTTTTAATTTCGAAAATAAAATATCGCCGGCTAATCAATTTTTAATTCATTGAAAAATATTTTTGTAATGATAACTGAGGATAAGATGAAGAATCATGTACACAGTGTAAAACTAAATAGTTTTTTAACTGTATCAACAGACTATTTCAATAATTAATGTTATAAAAATATTTTTATCTTTTCATATATTTATATATTATTAAATAAAAAACTAAAAATTATTACATAAGGATCAAATACTCAACCATAGATTTATACACAAATACGTTATCATCCTTTAATATATTTAATAAATATACTTTTACATGAAATATTTTCACTCATAATTTAGGTGTGATATGGTCTAATAATATATTAACATGTTTTATACACATACTTTTTTTTCCAATTTAGATTTAAAAGATTTTTAATGAGATCTGTTATAATTAGTTTTATGTATGATTTTTTATCAATATAATAAATATTGATCAAAAAATAATATATTAACATGCGATTGATTTATTTAATTGTAATTTGTAAGTCTAAGAAATTTAATAAATTATTTTATATGATTTGACATGAAAAATTAAATAGTCAACATGTTCAAGTAATCGAAGTCTGGGCCTAACAAATTCACATTTTCCAGATTGCATGATTAGTTTTATGATCCTCAAAAAATATGAAAAATAAAATAAAGCAGCTGGGTGCTGTCATCCTATTTTGTGGGTCCATTTTTCTTCGTCTTTCCCACATACTTTTTGGTCTTTCATCTTCTCTATTATTATTATCTAAAAAAATTATAAAGGATTTTATTTATGAATATTGTAATGATTTTTTATGAATATTGTAATGATGTTTTTAGTAGAGATTAAAAATATATAGAATTTATAAGTAAATTATAGGTAAATGATCTTTTAGATTTCTCATTGATTTTTTTGTTGTCCTCCCAGTTTTTAGGGCTTTTTATTAATTAATTTGAACCGATCCGCGTCGCACACTTAACTTTGGTGGATGAATCTCCACGTAGGGATTTTCTGCATACACAACGTCTTGAATTTGAGATCTTGCTTAAGCGATACGAAGCTGCTTACCACTTGGACCAACTACGTTAGTAGATTTCTCTCGATTTTAAATTGGGATAAATTGATCTTTCTCGAAAAGCCAATTGACCTCTCATTTTTTAATATGAGTAATTAAGAATAATTAACCAATACTCTAATGTTTTTTCATAAATTTTACAAGTTTAAGACATTTTGTTAGAGCTATAAATGAATCGAACTTTAACAAATAAGATATATTTATTTTCATTTATTTATTTTTGAAGGTTTCATGTTGGATTCATGCTCATTTAAAATTTTAATATTGTGTAATCGTGTTTATGTTTACTTGTTTATTTTTTAAAGTGTTCGTGTTCGTTTAACGTTCACGATTATATTCATTTATATGTTCATGAACATGTTCGTTTAGCGTTTGCTAATATGTTCGATTACATGTTCATCAAAATAGTAAAATTACACCACTAGTACTTAAACTCCTCAGGCTTCACAGTTTGAACTCCAAATCCACCACCTGTTCAATTTAGTCTATACCTTCACAAATATTTAAAATGTAAGAAAATAAAAGGAAAAAATGGGAATGATGTAAACGAGCTTGTTCGTGAACATAAACGATCCGACCACACCTATGTTCGTATTCTTTCGTTATTAAATGAACATAAAATATTTATTTATACTCATTTATTTAACTTTATAAATAAACATAAACAGACAATTCACGAACAGTTCATCAAACGCGCAATTCATTTAAATTCCTACATTCTACCCATATAAGTGGTCGAGATCATTATTACTTATTTATACCAACAAATTCAACACCCAATTCGTATATTGAGTAAATGTCGATAACTAAATTTATTAAATATTTCATAATCTTTTAGAACCAATGTCATGTTTATATAAGGTATAAATATTAAATGATGAATTTGTTATTATATCAATAAAAATTATGTAAATTTTACAGAAAACGTTAAAGTCATAATTAATCGTCCTTAATTGTTCTCTTTCAAAACTGCCATAGAATAAATTACCCTTCCTTTTAGAAAGGCACTAATTCGTCAATTTTAAAACTGAAAGAGACCTAAAATATGAGTAAAACTTTGATACACGAGTTGTGTAAAATTAATTTTACACAAGTACGTGTATTTACACTATAAGTTAAAAATAAACTTAAACCATAAAAAATTAAACCCTAAACCTTAAACCTTAAATTCTAAACACTAACCTTAAATTCTAAGCCCTACGACCCAAACCCCTAAACTCTAAACCCTAAACTAAACCCCTAAAACTAAAAAGTCTGTGTAAACTAAAATTAATTTCACACAAGTCGGTGTATTTACACTATAAATCAAAGTTAATCTTAAACCCTAAAAAACTAAACCCTATACCTTAAACCCTAAATTCTAAACATTAACCTTAAATTCTAAGCCATACAACCCAAACGCCTAAATCCTAAACTAAACCCCTTACCCCTAAAACTAAAAGGTATGTGATTGTGTATTGAAGTTTTTCTCCCTAAAATATATATCTTTTTGCCTAGCTATTATATAAAAATAAAAATATATTTTTTTGTTAATTTTTATATTTACTAGAATAAACTTAAATAACAAATTTTAGCCAATGAATTATGATATTTTTATTAAGTAGAGAGTATTTATATTCCATAAATAAATGTTGAGATTCATACGTATACAAAAAAACCATATGAATATTATTTATCACTCGATCAATTAATAAATCTTGAGTTATAATCTTTTTATAAGGGAAATGGATATTTAATGATCAAATTCTTGGTTAGCCGACAATGAATTATGATTATCAATAAAGCATTTAATCGGTTAGCTTATTAAATAAAAGTAAAGCTAATTTAAGTTTTTTAATGAGCTCACATTAGCGCTTTGACAAGTATTAGATTTATTTTTTAGTTCTTGATTTATCGGTTATGACGTTAGTTTTAGTGTTGGTCGTTATCGTTAGTAGCCTTTTTATTTTTCTATATCTAGTTCTTGTTTATTGTATATTTTAGTAATTTTTTAGTTTTTATCTGCTTTGTAGCACTTTTTCCTATGTCGTGTGGCACGTTTTTCCTTTGCCTTATGGCACGCTTCTGCCTTATAGCACGTTATCGTCTACCGTTGTGGTAGATATGCGTTTATGGATACATTTTTCACGACGTTCGGCTCTGACTTATGGATTATCGGCAATCTTCAGTAGTTTGATCTCTTTTTGTGGTTCGTTTGCCGATGCAGTCATATATGTTTTACGAAGCTGCCTTCAAGATTGTTAGTTTTGCTCACCAATCCTACTTCATGCCCGAAGCGTGTAGGTGGATAGAGACAAAAAGTCTTGCTCTCTGTTTCTATTTTTTCGGTATTTCATCTTTATCACTGTTTTGCAGTCCCCTACAGGTGTTTTGATGGTCTGATATTTTATTTTTTCTCATTTTAGATTTATTGTGTTTTGTTTTTCTGCTACAATTTCATTTTTAATTTTTTTATTTTAATTTAAATAAAATTCAACCGGCATATTGTTAAAAAATATATTAGATTTAGGGCTCAAATCTTATCGGTAAACTAGGGACGTATGCAGGGGCAAATAGTGGTATTGACCTTCTATAATAATAAATTTATTATTTAGTCCTTTTGTAACTATAAATTTTAAAATTAATATAATGGTGAAAATAACTTCGAAAACACTAATTTGATGATTTAATTCATCCACAAATTATGAATTTTAGTAGCATTCTAATTCAACTACATTTTAATATTTTAATTCAATTTTAAATTAGAATAAATTCACACATATCTACAAATTATGATACTCAAACACGAATCACCCAAAATAAATAACATTATTCTTCACCATTGAGACTCAATATGTTCATAAATTATGAAACTTTAAATTAATACAACAATTAAATTATATTTTAGCCTACTAATTTTTTTTTAATATAATTACCTCTCAAAAAAATATTGCCTTAGTTTCTCTGCCGGTAGTCCCATTTGGCCTATCAAAAACAAGTTTTTAACCTACAATCAATCAGTTGGTTTAGTGAGATGAGATACTAAATTCCTTAAATAATGTCAGATATACAAGTCCTGGCGTTATGAATGAAGAAACTTAGGTTGAGAGCAGGGGCGAACCAGGAATTTATTTAAGGGGTTTCATTTTCTTAATGATATTTAAAAGAAGTTAATTATTATAAAGATGTGTCATTTCATTTATAAGGGGTGTCATTTTATTTACAAAGATGTATCAATTATATATATATATATATATATATTATTTTGTCATATACAAGTTATATAAAAAAATACGATTTTCAAAAAATTTTGGGGTGTACGATATGTATCTCCGCCCATGGTTGAGAGGATTGTCCATATATATAATAAGCCTCTGCAGTATATGATCAGAATTACACAGCTAATAAGTTGGATATTAGTGATTAAACAAAAAAAAACAAATTTTTAATGCGCTTATATTTTAAATTAAATTGTTTTTAATTAGTGATTTTATTAATTTCTTATAAATATATTTTTACTTAAAAATTTTTTATTCTTTTTAAATATGATTGTGATAACATTTGTTATTTTACTTTTATAAAATTAAGATTCCATAAGTAAATTTTAATTTAATCTGAGTTTTTTAAACACGAATTTAAACTGTATAACATAAAAGATTGTAAAACTCCTTTCTTTTTTAAAATAATATTTCTATTAAAAAATTTATTTACATTTATAATTATAATTAAAAATAAATGTTACATGTTAAAAAAATTAAAAGAAAAGTGAGGAACCGGGACGTAAGTTTATTTGGCTGGAGGCTGCAATTTTTTTAATGATTTAAAGATGATTATAAAATAATATTTGTTTATATATATTTTAAACTTTTTGATAATGCACATAATCTTATAGACAAGCGATTTGAACACGTATCTCATATAATAAATATCATCCGCTTTTTTACTGTGACACTTATTAGGTTATGCAATTCTTTAATTTTTTGTATTATTTACACTGATTTAATATATTAACGGAATTTTAAAACCAGTTAAGAGTTGTCACGTTATATTTCAAAATTTAATTAAAAATAAAATTCCACACACCTTAAAATTTTCCTGCTTTAATGATTTTTATTCAATTTATTAATCGATAAGTTTGATTCTAGTATTGTAGTGTAGGTTATACGAGACAAACCTCTCAACCTAACTTATTTCATTCACAACATAAAAATTTAATTCTTAGACGTAATTTAAGAGACATAACATTTATCATGGGAGACTAACGAGTAAGTTTAACAACCTTAATTTTTAAAGGGTTATAAATACAATTGCAAATATAAAAGTAATTATATATTCAATAACTATAATCGTCATAGTTTCGAATTCTAATATTCTGAATGATTCAAATTGGGTTGCAAGAATCACTCCTATAATGGACTTTTACAATATTTGACCCAGATTAATCGACCAATAAATCAAATATTAATGGTTATAAAAAAACATAAGATTATAACAATATACAAATATACATTCAATAACTATAGTCAAAATCAAATATTACAAATACACATTCAAATTTGACCCGAACCTAACCCAAAGATTTAAAGGTTCTACAAATCTGACCCGACATGTGGAGAATTTTTATTTCACCCGAACCTAGCTCGAATTTTAGAATTAAAACTCACCCCGACTCCACCATAAATAATATTTTTTTTTCATTTTTATTAAAAATAAAGGAGATAATAGAAAAACCATATAAAGCGAAGTATTTATAATAATTGTCCTTATTCTCTTCTTTTTTATTCAATTAAATTAAGAATTTAATTTTAAAAAATAAAAGGGTGAATCATTATAGTACTTGAGTAAAACTTTGATACACAAGCTGTGTAAAATTAATTTTACACAAGCATGTGTCTTTATACTATAAAAACCAAAATCCTAAATTCTTAACCCTAAGCCTAAACAACTAAACCCTAAACCTTAAACTATATACACTAAATTCTAAACACTAACCTTAAATTTTAAATTCTACAACCTAAACCTCTAAACCCTAAACTAAAACCCTAACTCCTAAAACTATAAGACACGTGTAAACTAAAATTTACACTGTCTGTATATTAAAGTTTTTTCTATAGTAATTACCCCTGTATATATATAAAATTATATAAATATTTCAAATTGAATATTTTCACCACAAGTTCAAACCTGACCCCACCCAATTATTTTTAAATAAAACCCCAACTATATAAAGTCGGGCCGGAAATCCCTACTTGGCTACTCATTCTTGCATTAGTACATATGCAATGACGTGAACAAAATAGTAAAGTTGTCGTGAATAATGATAACCACGCGAACTAAATAAAAATAAACAAAACTGCAAAATAAAAAAGAAAAAAGAAAAAATAGGATATTTTAATTTAGACAAGAAGTAATACTCTTTTTTTTCTTCTTTGAGATAGACAGGAAGTAATACTAATCCATGGTTAACTAATTAAAATTAGGAGTTTGATATAATGTCTGGAATACTGCTTACCAATTTGATCAAAGAAAATTATTTATTTATTTTTATCAAAAAGAAAATTACTTCTTGGACTAGGAAAAATTGTCATTTTTATTGCAGTGCCTGCCTACCTTGGAGACCATAGCTTCCCCTGCCAAATCCTATAAACCCCCAAATTTTCTCGAGAATTTTTTCTTCCTTTCCTTTAAAAAGTTGATAATAAAGTTGTCTGGTTTTTTGGTGCTTTGCCAGAAAATCCTATAAACACCCATTTTTTTAGCTTCCCATGTCCAAAGTTCCCACCTTTTGTCTTTGCTAATCCCATTTTCTGCTTCAATGATTTGGTAAATCCCAAACCTTTGATTTATTTCTTCTCTTTTTTGGTAGCTAATTGCTGGAAAATTTGGATGCCATAGAAGTTTAAGCAAAGGGATTGTTTGCTTTTTTTCTTCTACACGCATAGAATTAGTTCTGAAGCTGTTAACATTTTTCTTCTTCCCTTTCTTGAAAGCTTTAGTGGGTCTCACCAGTAGTTTTTAATTAATATTCTTTGGTTCTGAATTGTGGGTTCTTTGTTTGTTGCCATTGGGTGGGTATTATACCTTGAAGTTGATATTCCTGAGAAAAAAAGTGGGAAAAACCAATCCCAAAATGTTAGTACTTTTTCTTTTTACAGTTAGCTGTTTTTGATGGATTTTTTTTATATTAGAATATAATGTTTTGCTGGTGTTGTGTGATGGAAAATCTTTTCATTAAGATTGATTGTTGTCCAGTGAAAAACCCAGATTTGTAATAAAAGTGTTTTGCTCTTCTTTCAAAGTTTGCTTGGTGCTTTTGTATATTCTGTGGGGATTAATTTAATTTCTTTTAAAATTCTGAAATTTGTGCATTTTGGTCCTGTATATTATACTCTCTTAAACAATTATGCTTTTGAATGATAAAGGAAGTTTTTGATAAAAAAAATGATAAAGAAAGTTAATAGTTGAATATAAAAACTTTATATGCCAAAATTGCAATGTTACAGTGCTGTGTTTAATCTTGCTTGTTTGCTCTATTACTCTAACAGTTTGCCTGTCTGGTGTTTTGTGTGATCTTATGATAGGTTTCATGTCTGGAACTTATGCTTGAAGATTTCAACTCGGTCGGATTTAGAAGAAAATACGAGGTAAATGAAGGATTATCAATTGTTTACATTATCTTGTTTCATGTGTGTATTTCTCCTTGGTTAATTGCTTATTAAGAGGGATATACGAAGTGGTTTGATTCGAAGGTTCTCATAATTTGTTAAAGCAAGTTGTATAAGTTGTATTTGTTTGATTCCGAAATTGAGACGTCTTCACTTTGTGGTCTTCAGGGAGTTGCGGTTATATGGTGGAGTTTTATTTGATGACGAAGTGACTTTGGGATTGACTAAAGTGGTATGTTCTATATCCCCTTTTCTAGTTTTGTTTCATCTGTAAATTTCAATTCTTCTGTTTCGGTTCTTTCAGTGGAATGCATAGAAATGAATGCACCAGTTTTAAAGTTGTTTAATTTCTCTTTCGAATGCACTGTCTATCCAGGGCTCTTTGATTATTCGAGTACTTATTTGGCTTGTTACTTTATAGTGTGTTATTTCTTGCATTCTTATGAGCTCAGAAGTGGGAACGGCTTTGTTGATAACCATAATTTCTTCTAAATGCAGTCGAAGTTAAAAAAAAAACTCTACATTGCAATTGTTACAAAAATTTATATTGTTTTTTTGTACTGCAGGATGCTGATTATTGCAATTACTAAAATGTCGAGGAATTTTGAATCAAGGAGACATTTGGGGGAAGGGTTTTGGAGGTTTTTACTGGTTTCGGCTCTACTGATAACTATAGCCGATGGGCTAAATTCCGAGGGCCAATTGCTGCTAGAGCTTAAGAATAGTCTTCAGGATGAAAACAACCATCTTGGGAACTGGAAGTCCACTGATGAGACACCGTGCAGATGGATAGGTGTCAATTGTTATTCAGATTACAAGCCGGTGGTCTCGTCTCTTGATTTGAGTTCAATGAATCTCTCAGGAATCCTGAGTCCTAGTATTGGTGGTCTGACACACTTGACATTCCTCAATCTGTCTTATAACGAGTTCAGTGGGAATATACCAAAGGAGATTGGAAATTGTTCACTTCTGGTCTTTCTTTATTTGAATAATAACCATTTCAGTGGTCCAATTCCGGGTGAATTGGGTAAGCTCTCTTATTTGAGAAGTTTGAATGTATGCAATAACAAAATCTCCGGTTCCCTTCCGGAAGAGCTTGGGAATTTATCCTCACTCGATGAGTTTGTGGCATACACCAACAACATGACTGGGCCATTGCCCCACTCTATTGGGAATCTCCGGAAGTTGAGGACATTTCGAGCTGGGCAGAATGCAATTTCTGGTAACATTCCGGCTGAAATCAGTGGATGTCAAAGCTTAGAAATGCTTGGTCTTGCTCAGAATCGTATTGGAGGAGAACTGCCTAAGGAAATCGGAATGCTTGGAAGCTTGACTGATTTGATTTTATGGGAGAATCAGTTATCCGGGTTTATTCCGATGGAGCTTGGAAACTGTACCAGCCTCGAGACACTTGCATTGTATGCAAATCGGCTTGTGGGGCCAATACCCGCAGAGATTGGGAACCTCAAGTTTCTGAAGAAGTTGTATCTCTACCGGAATCAATTAAATGGAAGCATTCCAATGGAGATAGGGAATCTCTCTCTCGCCACGGAAATTGATTTCTCGGAGAATTCTTTGACGGGCGAAATCCCAACTGAGTTCGGCAACATAAAGGGTCTACACTTATTGTACCTATTCGAGAACCAGTTTACTGGTGTCATACCAAATGAGCTTAGTAGCTTGAAGAACTTGACCAAGCTTGACCTTTCGATCAATCGTCTCAAAGGTCCCATTCCTTATGGTTTCCAATATTTGACTAAAGTGGTTCAGTTACAGCTATTTGACAATTTTCTGACTGGTGCCATTCCTCAGCAGCTCGGAGTTTATAGCCCACTTTGGGTGGTCGATTTTTCTAACAACCGTTTGACGGGCAAAATACCTCCTAATATTTGTTGGCATGGTAACCTTTTTTTGTTAAACCTTGGAGCTAATAAGCTGTCTGGGAATATCTCAACCGGGATCGAAACCTGTGAGACCTTAGTGCAACTTCGTTTGGTAGGGAACATGCTGACAGGGAGCTTTCCTTCACGGTTATGCAAACTGGTGAATCTTTCTGCTATTGAATTGGACCAGAACAACTTTTCCGGACCAGTTCCTTCGGAGATTGGAAGTTGCCGAAAGCTTCAAAGGCTTCATATTGCCGAGAATCACTTTAGTTTCGAGCTGCCTAAGGAGATAGGCAATCTGTCTCAACTAGTGACTTTTAATGTCTCGTCTAATTTGCTTTCTGGGCGGATTCCACATGAGATAGTTAACTGCAAGAAGCTTCAACGGCTTGATCTCAGCCGCAACAGCTTTGTAGGTACTTTACCAAATGAGCTTGGAACCCTTACACAGCTCGAGATTCTGAGACTTTCGGAAAATAAGTTCTCGAGAAATATACCTGCAGCTTTGGGGAACCTGTCTCGTTTGATCAACCTTCAAATGGGTGACAACTTATTTTCCGGCGAGATACCCCATCAGTTGGGTACTCTTTCAGGCTTGCAGATTGCCATGAACCTTAGCAATAATCAGCTTACCGGAAATATACCACGAGAGCTTGGGCTTCTCAATAGGTTGGAATTTCTCCTACTCAATAATAACAACTTGACTGGTGAAATTCCCAGAACATTTGAGAACCTACAAAGTTTAATGGCATGCAACTTGTCGTACAACAACTTAACTGGACCTTTACCTGCCATCCCGTTGTTTCAGAACATGCCTATGAGTAGCTTTATCGAAAATAAAGGGCTTTGTGGTAGGCCTCTCCGTAATTGCATGGAAAATTCATCTTCTATGCTACCTGCAAAGAAGGGTACAGGAGGAAGAATCATAACGATAGTTGCAGGTGTTGTCGGCGGGGTATCTTTAATTCTCATTGTAATTCTCATATATCAAATGAGATGTCCACGTGAAAGTGTTGCATCCGTGAAAGAAGAGATACCACCACCGCCTTTGGATATTTACTTTCATCCAAAAGAAGGGTTTACATTTCAAGATCTAATTGAAGCTACGAATAATTTTCATGAGAGTTTTATTGTTGGAAGGGGAGCTTGTGGAACAGTTTATAAAGCCGTTATGCATTCTGGACAAATGGTTGCAGTTAAGAAGCTGGCATCAAATGCAGAGGGAAGCAATATTGAGAACAGTTTCCGCGCTGAGATTTTAACACTAGGAAGATTAGGCATCGGAATATTGTGAAGCTTTATGGTTTTTGCTATCACCGAGGTTTCAATGTGCTTCTTTACGAGTACATGGAAAACGGTAGTTTGGGAGAAGCACTTCATGGGGCCTCGTGTAGCTTAGAATGGTCAACTCGGTTTATGATTGCCCTAGGAGCTGCTGAAGGTCTTGCTTATTTACATCATGACTGCAAACCGAGGATCATTCACCGTGATATCAAGTCCAATAATATCTTACTTGATGAAAATTTCGAAGCCCATGTCGGTGATTTCGGTTTAGCAAAAGTGATTGACATGCCCCAATCTAAGTCAATGTCGGCAGTTGCTGGATCATATGGTTACATTGCCCCTGGTAAGTTGTCCTTGGCTTTCCAGTTTCACAAAAGGTACTATTACTATATTGATCAAGATCATACGTGACGACGACGCCGCTAATGGTGAAATTGAAAATTTTTTCTTCCTCGTTCTCGTACATTTTTTTTTTTTGTTTGTTTTATGCAGCTTTTGAGTTCGAATATAATGTATTTGTGATAGATAACATATTTGTTTTTACTGATAGTGAATACCAAACCTAAGATGTAATTAGCATGAGCACGTGATGTTCTAATCTGTTTCAGATCATTGACAATATTTCTGTTCTTTATGACAGAATATGCATACACTATGAAGGTGACGGAAAAATGTGACATCTATAGCTATGGGGTTGTTTTACTGGAGTTGTTAACTGGGAAGACTCCTGTACAGCCGTTGGATCATGGAGGCGATCTTGTCACGCAAGTGAGACATTATGTTCGCAAGCACTCATTGACTACTGGGATACTTGATGATCGCTTAAATCTTGACGATAGAAGTATTGTCGATCACATGATTACTGTCTTGAAAATCGCTATATTATGCACCAGCATGTCTCCTTTTGATCAGCCGTCCATGCGTGAAGTCGCGAAAATGCTGATAGAATCAAAAAGGCAAGAAGACAACTTCTACGTGTCTCCCACCGACGACGGTCTTCCCCTGAAACACAATGCCTCGTGAAAGTATGTCACTCGCTACACGCCATTTTCTTTAACCAATATGATTCTTTTGCTGTTGATTTTTCCATATTATTTACGCAGAAGGATATAACAGCGTATACATTTTCCGATAAAGAAACTGTTAATAGGTAATGGAAGTAACCGATGACACAATCGGATTCTATAGAATACTATATAGTATAGTAGCACCAGTGTACAGACATAGATCAGATTCTTTCGAAATATTGCTGCTGTGCTTAGGTCACTAGTCGGAGCATCGTTTGCTCGCTCCATTGTTGAAATCAAACTGTTTTTAGTTTCCGTATGCTTTTCGACCTATTTCGTGCCCGAAATGCTCCTTTTAATCTGCCAATTCATCTGTGGATGCTGCAAAGTCTCACCGGAAAGTATGGAAATCATTTTCGTGAAATTGATAGACCACTACAGAACTAAATTATTTATTACATAACATATAAGAAATTATAACACAACAATTCATCATATTACAATAAACCACACATATATGTATATTCTGAACAACAGAAAGGATAAAAGAAACTAAATACATAGATATGCAAGCAAGCAAACCACGTCCCCAAGCTAGATTTTCAGTCTGTTTCCCACACAGATTTTCGAACCCAGCTAGAATTATCCCAACTGAGGAAGATCCCATCGTCCTTAAGCAACCAGTATACCGCTTTGTGACTCCAGTCTCGGCGTGGCTGAAATGCATGCCACGACGCCATTTGCCGCCCATTGTCGCCATACAATAATACACAGCCCTTTCTCGAACGCTGCATTGATATTCGTCCCCTTGACCCACTTGGTGCATCCCGTAATCAGTGTAGCTCGACTTGCAATGGATTTGTATCGGCCCCAAACCCTTCGGCATCGAATTCGTTACGTGAATCGCCGATAGTTGCTTGTATTGTCTTCCGAGAACAGATGAAGATAGGCTGATGATTATCAGAACCGAAGCGAGAAACACGACAAGACAGCTCCTGGCACCCATGTTTTTTGTAATGTTTGTTTTGTTTTTTCAGTGACTTGGATTTGATCAATTCTCTCCCTTTTTATAAGTGAAAGGAATTGAAAGTACATGCACAGTGATGGAGGGAGAGATTAATGGAGAATTGGACAGCATTTTTTGATTGTACTGGAAAATATATAAAGAAATCCAAGTCAAAAAAGCAGATGATCAATGACTCAGCAAACCTGAAAACGAATTATTAAATTCTTCTTAATAAATATGATCGTAATTATTGTTAATTATCAACCGGTTTAATAAGATGTGATATTAAATCTTTAAGTACGGTCAAAGATTCAAATTTTAATATTATAAATGAAATAAATCGACTTAAAAATTCATTCTTATAATGAATTTTTATAGTACTTGTTTTAAATTAATTGATTAATAAATTAAATATAAATTATTATACTAAAAAATTTAATCGTAATGGTTGATGTTCTACGGATTGCAAGGACTATTTATACATTAAATTGCAATAATCGGGTGGTCAATAACTTAGCAAAGCTGAAAACTTTATTACTATTTTTAAAATACATTTGCACTCCGACCCTTCTAGTTTCTTGTCTGTTTCTGAATATTTATAACTATATAATTATGGTTATGTTAAAGTTTTTAGTTTGATCGAGATCCACTAATTAGCCTAGTGGCTAAAGATGCTCATATTGTCCCATCTTGTATAGGTTTAAATTTCGGTATGAGAATATAATACATCTCTAATTAATTAAAAAAAAGTTTTTAGCCTGATTCGACATAATTCGACCATGCAATGAGGATCATTTAGAAACTCAGTCAATTATATTTAAATAATAATAAATCTACATGTTAAATGAACACTTAGGATTGCTTAAAAAGATCATGTCATCACTTTAAAAATAACAACAACCGCACAGTGTTATCAATTTGAACCTAATAATAATGTTATAAAAGTATAGGACCAAATTTATTAAATTTATTCTCATCATATTCTAGTCGTGCCCACTTTATTCTGATTTTAGTCCACATAAATTTTGATTTTTGGTCTGGCCATGCTTTATAATGATTGGTGCGTATTATTTTTTTGAAAGAAAAAAAAATACTTTATTAAAAACCCTTTTTAATCTAATAAAAAAAAGAGTGCCCGAATTTATTGATATAACAAAATACGCGTGAAAGGGCTACACCTCGAATTTCAGTACGATAGAAGAATCAGAACAATAATTAGAACTATTTTCATATATACTGTCTCGCTTATATAAATTATTAGCTTTCCCTTTAAACACAATCATGAAAGATTATTCTCTTAATAATTTTTTTAATATTCATCTTAAGAGATTTCGGTTTGAATAATTTTATCTGTAAAGTGTATATACGTTATCAAAGGTTAATAAAAAAGTATAAACAAATATTATCTTATAATAATTTTAAGACTTAATTTTTTTATAATATCTAATTTAAATTAATCAATTAATAAACCGGATACTATCAAATGATCGATCAAACCATCACCTACAATCACTGCAGATTACAAGTACTCGTGAAAGGAAAGCTTGCAATTACAAATTCTGACCAAAATTTAAATTAAGACTTTAATTTGTTAGACATGATCACCGATTTTTCAGGACCCTGCACGTGTAATTTCTTTAAGTTTATATGTTTAATTAAATGAAATTTGGCCACGTACATGGTTACTTCACGGGTGTATTAATGGAATTGTGGAGTTCTTTCGACTCTTTCAGTAAAAAAAAGTTTAGTGGTATTTGTTAAGTATTCGATCGGATTTTTAATAATTAATATTATCATATATTAGTGTCAATAATATTTGTCATAAAAAATACATGGATGGACGTATGGTTTTATATTATGGATACGGACATATAAAATTTTTAAGGTTTAAATAAAAAAAATAAATGCCTAAAGTATACTTTTTTTGAACTTTAGGTGCCTAAAGTATTTTTTTATAAAAATAGGTGCCTAAAGTTTCAAAAGTTATAATTTTAAGTGCTCGGCGGTTAAAAAAGTAAAAAAATAACATTAATCAATACAAAATTGACACGTGTCATTTTTAATTTCTTTAAATTATTTTTTTAATGATTTAAAATTTTACTAAAAAATCTTGAAATTCTAAAATTTTCTAAAATAGTCCCCAAATCCCTAAATCTTAATTCCTCATCGTTGCTGCCGCTGGCCCCACCATTTCAGTCGCCGGACCTAGCCGATCATTTTTCCTCACTCGTCGTCGTCAGAAACCGACGAACGGTGTGCCAACCAAACATTAAACGTTGAACGTGAAATAACCGTTCGATTGGCACATCGTTCGCCGGTTTCTGACGGCAACAAGTTGGGAGAAATGATCGACTGGGTCCGGCAACATAACAGATATGGTCGGCGACGACGGCGGCAGCTGTGAGGATTTGGGGATTTTAGAGATTTAGGGACCGATTTGAATATTTTGTACATTTTGAGATTTCTTAAAAAAAATAAATTTTAAAGGTTTTTTTCAAAAATAATTAAAAAATCAATGGATAACAGTTTTTTTTAACAGACGGGCACCTAAAATTATAAGTTTTGAAACTTTAGGCACCTACTTTTACAAAAAAAAATACTTTAAGCACCTAAAGTTCAAAATGATATACTTTGAGCACTTATTATTCATTTAAGCTAATTTTAAAAGAGATAAACTTATAAATTAGAAGATGAAAATAAATTTTTAATAAAAATATATTTTTTAAAATTATATATAAATTTCAAATATGTAGGGAGAACGGTTTTCCAACTCTTTAATCCATCCCTCAAAATATGTAAGTTGATAAAGTAAGCACATCATTGATCGGTTCATCAGACATGTTTTAAAGTGGTTCCTGGTTTTTTTTAGATGGGTATTGATATTGCACCTACAATGATACAAGTTAAAAATTTAACGAGTGATTTTAATGAAAAATATGTTTTTTTTAGAAAATTCGAGTTTAAGCATATGTGTGTATGGTGTATAGGTGTCGTCAAAAAATTAATTAAAAATATAAGTATATATTATCATGTAATCATACTAATATATTAAAAAAATAATAGTACATGTTAAAGTTTTCTTATTTACCAATAATTAATAATTGATGATTTACATTGTAAAGAAGGTAGAATACATAAATATCAAATGGGTAAATTACATATTTAATCACTCAATTTTTAATGAACTTTTATTTTGGTCTCTCAATTTTAAATGTTTATTTTTTTAGTTACTCGGATGTTATTTTCACCACCCGTTATTAACATGATAAAGTTTTGGCCAATTCAAGTGGATAATCTTATTCACTCTTACATAATTGTTGAAAAACAACTTAATTTGCCCTTATTAAATTAATTAATTTCATGAAGGGATGAATTTCTATTAGTATGAATTTTTATCTATAATAATGATAATTATGATATACTTAAACTGAATAAAAATTTTAGTTTTATACTGATTTAGAGCGAGTACATTTGGTCGGTTGCCCAAGCTGTTCATCTTTGTTTCCTCGTATTTCTTCCCCACTCCCCTCCGGTAATTTTTTTGTATTTTTTTATTTTCTACCGTTAATCTCAATTATTATATTATATTAAGATCTACTTGCCTTATAATTCTACATGAATCTAAAATAATTAGATTAACTGAATTAAATAATTGAGATTACAACTTTTAAATTAAAAAATATTCAAATTTTCAATAAATCTTCTAATTTATTTCATGTAATTATTGCATATACCGGCGGAGAAAAAAGTTTTCGCGGACATCTTTATTCTAAGGTTTATGGATTTAGTTTAGGGTTTAGAGTTTAAGAATTTAGTTTTAGATATTTAGAATTTAGAGTTTGTGGTTATAATTAAGGGTTTAGGGTTAGAATTTAGTGTTTATAAAACAAAACTTAAATCATATTACCTTAAACCATAAACATTAATCTCTAAACACTAAATTATAACCCTAAACATTACATTCTAACAAAATTTCTAAATTCTAAACCCTTAAAATAAATCCTTAAACACTAAAATTAAAACACATGTTAAAACTTTATGACTGCAATGTATAGAATATAAATCCATTTCTTATTACCTAAGACTAAAAAGTGTTAAAGTCAACTGCTTTTATTTTATTGGCTTAAAGGAATTATAAATCTTTAAATTTTTGGAAAAGAAATAATTAAATCTTTTTTTTTTTGCACTCAATTAAGCTCTTATACTCCAAAATTTTATCAATTCACTCATTTGACTAACGTTAACTATTAAATCTAATAATTTTTTGGACCAGTTCATGCAACATGTTATGTTACAGTGTTATCACTTGACATTTTTATAATTTTTTTATTTTATTTAAAAAATTCTTTAAAAATTCTAAAAAATTATAAAAATTATAAAAAAATAATTTTTAAAAAAATTCTAAATGTTACGTGACTCACTTATCTCAAGAAAAAATAGTCAAAATTAATTGTTAAAATTGATCAAGAGTTTAATTGATTAAATTTATTAGTTCAAAAGCTTAATTTGGTGTAAAAAAATTGAGAGACTTAATTTTTTTTCAAAAGTTCATCATTAAGCCTATTTTATTTAGTTTTTTTAAAAAACTTTGATACACGTGCCTTTTAATTTTAGGGGTTAGGGTTTTAATTTAAGGTGTAACGTTTAGGGTTTAGGTTGTAGGGTTTAGAATTTAAGGTTAGTAGGGTTTGAGTTCTTATAGTGTAAATACATAGGCTTGTATAAAATTAATTTTACGCCGCATTTGTATCAAAGTTTTACTTTTTTTTACTTAGATTCTTCCCCAAAAATTAGACAAAACCCAGCTTCAACAGGCTTGGAGTTGTTCATTTGATTCCAGGGCAAAAAAAAAAAAAGGGCGGGTAAATGGCGTCGTCGTCAAGAGCAGTGATATTGTCACGCCCGGTAACGTTCGTAACTGGGAATGCCAAGAAGCTGGAGGAAGTGAAGACCATCTTGGGTCAATCCATCCCTTTTCAGTCCCTCAAGCTTGACCGTAATCTCTTCTTCTACACTAAAATTTTTATTTCGTTTCTTTGATTTTGATTCTGATTTTGATTTCCCCCCTTACTTTTTACATTGTAAATTTTTCAGTTCCTGAACTGCAAGGTGAACCGGAAGAAATTTCCAAAGAAAAGGCTCGTTTGGCAGCTCGCCAGGTTTATATACTCATAGATCTTTGTATTTTGTAAATTACCCTTTTATATTTTTAGTTTAGTTTAGTTTAAAAAAATTCAATCTTTACATTTCTTATTGGATGTGAAGGTGAATGGACCAGTCCTGGTGGAAGATACATGCCTTTGTTTCAATGCTCTAAAGGGTCTTCCAGGTATTAAATTTATTCATCTTTTATATGTTTTCCTCATTGTTTTTTTTTTTGGTTTTTTGATGATTTTTTTAAACTACTTGCAGGGCCGTACATGTAAGTTCTATTTCATTCATGTAGCTAAATTCAAAAGCTGTAAGCTTTCTTCTCATTTCAGTTTGAATAACATTAAAATGTACCCAAAAAAAAACGTTTATTTGTGCTTCTGGTATTTTGGGTATTTGGTGAACTGAACCTATTGAGTTTATGATTATTTATTGAGCATGGAATCTTATTAGGCTTACTTGATAAAGCAAATGGCTAACCATTTTGAACATATTCTTTGCATGTTCTACCATAATATTTCATAATATTAACCAATTCCTTTTGATTATTGTTTTTTGAGGGTTTTGCTTCGATTTGGATTCTCAAATACCTTTATGCATTGTCGATATGTGTTATATACTTGTGGAAAATGATTGTTTCGACGGTGGAGGCTCATTAATTAGTATAATCCCTTGATAGAGCAGGGAACGGCAACTGGTCTCAAATGTAATAAACCTTTTATATTTTAGGAGCTTTTTTTTCGTTTTGGATTCTAACAAATTTCTCCTCTTGGTTTTCTCTTCACTTTCTTAAAATTTCTAGGTTATGCTTAATCTTTGATTTTTCAATGTGATGTTGAGGTTCTTGTGTATGCTTTCTTAATTGTCATTGTCTATTGTGTTCTGCAGCAAGTGGTTTTTGCAGAAGATTGGCCACGAAGGTTCTGTTCTTACAGCACCTTCTTTTTCATTTCATTTCCTTATTTTGAACATCGGTGACAATTTTAAGATGCTTTGGATACTCTTCTCTGACCTGTTTACTTCACTTTCATTATATTTTTCCTAGGTTTGAATAACTTGTTGATGGCTTACGAGGATAAGTCTGCTTATGCTTTATGTGCCTTTTCTTTTTCCCTTGGTCCTGATGTTGAACCTGTTACGTTTCTGGGGAAAACTCCGGTACGTTTCCAATATTATTTTTCTATTTTCTTCCCGTAACTCTCTTACCTTTTGACTTTAGTTTTGACAATGAAATGGTCTAAATATGACAGTAATGAAGCACAAAGAATTCGAGTAATTGAATTGTTAGTCACTCCTCTTTCCACTAAAATTAAGATTGCAACATAGCCTGAATTAAATGTCTTGTGTATGAAAAGAGCATCTATCTTGAGAAAGTTGTGTTTCTGGCATGCTGTATGTTTATCTTTGCGCTCTTTATACACACAAAGATTTCTGAAACAAATGTGAGGGTGTCTAGGACTATCAACTTGTTCCTGGCAGTATATTTAGATTACGTCCGAGACTTGTGGTTGAAGACGACATGGACCGATCTTTACTTTGTTTACTTTTTACTTGGACATCCTTTATTGAATCATTCAGTGGATATGTGATTGTTATGACAATATTTCATTTATAGTTCGAATACTAACTTGAATCAAAACACCAAAGTTTCTGAGATATTTTGTTTTACTTTTTGGCTGATCTATTAGGGGAAAATAGTTCCGGCTAGGGGACCCAATGACTTTGGATGGGATCCTATCTTCCAGCCGGATGGCTATGACCAAACGTAAGTCCTTTTTTTCTCTCGCATTTATGCATCCTCTCACGACTAATTATGATCCGGTCATTGAATAAAGCTGGAACATATCTTTTGATGATTTATTTATGTCTTGATTACTGTAGTTATGCGGAGATGCCAAAGGAAGAGAAGAACAAGATTTCTCACCGGTCTAGGGCTCTTGATATGGTGAAATCCCACTTTGCCGAAGCCGGATACAATTTTACACCATCTAAAGAGTGAGCTATATCTTTCTTCATTGTTACCATTGCATGGTAGATTCCTTGACTGTTGGCGGTTCTTGCATAATCCGAGTTAAGTTTCGGGTTTCTTTAAAAAGATCCCTTTGATCGTGTAGATCGGTCGACTTTCTTTTGCTTCCTTGCTCTCCAGGACTATTTCCCCGGTCTAATGTTGGGGGCAATATTTTCGTTGGCTACTAACTTTTTAAGCAAGTTACATATACTAGGAAGCACATATCATTGAACATTTAGCTTTAAAGCAATCTGCAAAAGATATCAATGCACTGGAAAAACTTATCTTTTTCTGTTGTTCGAATCTGAATGTCGACCGAAATATAACATTTTTTTTAACATGAATAAATTTGAGTTGTTCAAAATCTAAATATAATTCTCAAACTCTATAACTTGGGATGTTTTTCATCTTAAATTTTCGTTTTTGCTTTGGAATTACTCCATGGTTAAATGGACTGTTAATCCGAATATGGTCCTCAAACAAAAAACATAGCCTCAGGTCGTCGGATCCAGCTTGAACATTGTCAGATTCAGCAACACCACAGTTGTTAGATGTGGCCATGAAGGCGATGCCGGTTTAATTCGATTTAGTTTTGATAAAAAAAAGTATTATGATCATATTTTGGGTTTAAAAACCGGACCAAAACAGACCAAACCGGCATGAAATGAATTTCACCTGGGTACTTATCGAGCTAGTCGATTGTCAGTTGAGTAGTGTTTGACTCGTGCTCGTTAAAAAATTTCGTTGCTCGACTTGTTCGTTAAGCTCGATAAAATTTTGTTCGACTCATGCTTGTTAAAAATCTTGTTGCTCGACTCGTTGCTCGGCAAGCTCGTCAAAATTTTACCTTGTTTTTTAAAATATAGGTAAAATCCAGTGATTCTATTAGAGCTTAATATAATTATACAAATTTCGAAAATATGAGGACTGAGGAGATAAATAAATAAATAAACATGTCATGACTGAGTTAGAGATGAAGTCGATATTCGTGTGAGACTCATTTTAGTTTCTCAACATTCTTTGATGAACAAAAAAAAAAAAAAGACCTTAAGAATTTTGGGTTTAACTTTCAATCATATTTTTTTATATGGGAATTGAAGAGTTTTCTCTTTTTTTACTTTTATATATAAAGTAATAGTAAAAGGAAAATGAAATATTTTAATAAAAAAGTATAAAGTAATAGTAAAAGGAAAAGGAAATACTTTAATAAAAAAAGTATAAAGTAATAGTAAAAGGAAAAGGAAATACTTTAATAAAAAAAGTAATGGCTAATTATTATAATTTAATTTTTTATTAATACAAATTAGTTTTTTTGAGAAACACCTCACATTTTAGAAATTTAAAATCAAATATTTTACGAGTAAATTATCTAGTAAGTCACTAAATTTTTTAGAGTTTTCAATTGTCATTTAAACTTTTTGTAACATAATTTTGTTTAAGGTAGCCACAAAAAAAATAATTAAAAATGATAAAAAAAAGAACGAGTTACTCGCGAACTTATCGAGTCGAGTTGGACCTTGCTCGACTCACTAAGATCTTGAGTCAAACATTGATCGAGTTTTAACCGAGTTGAACTCGAGCTGTTTGCGAGCGGCTCAACTCAATTAGCATCCTAATTTCATCAATTCTCAAGTATTATATGATGTTTCTTTTCTCAATGACTGGCAGCTAGTTTGGCCTTACCCTGTGTTTGTGTGTAGATTAGATTAATATTGAATTTGGAAGAAGATGGGAGATTCATGCTGAGATAATCCTTAGCTGGCCATGACCATGATCCCTTCCTTGACAAATGAATGGCCTGGTGGTATTGTTGGAGTGGGATTTCAAAGGCCATTCCAATTCTAATCGTACAAGCCATCAATTTAATACATACACCGAAGAAGACAGCGAGAACTAACCAATGCATTCAAATGCAACTAAAATCTAAAAGATCAAAGCATCGATTGCTTGGAATTAATTACGGGAGAGGCTAATGAGTTGGTGAAGCATGTGCGAGGACAGAAAGGGAAAGGCAATGGTCCCATCCCCATCCATTCTCTAACATGAAGCAAAGCCCATGCCACATGCTACAGTCCCCCCATCTTCCACGTGACCCTGTCTCTTGGGTTTTGTTTTTAGATTTTAAAAAGCGAGATTAATGATGAGACTCCAAATACATACTCGACCAATCGAACAGTTATTAATTCCATACAATGGGGAGTTACATGTATTGATATTTGTTTTGAGGGGTGGTTGCTTCCTTCTTAAAGCCAGGGAGGGGGGTAGGCCTTGCCTTTAATCGTTTGACAAACAGTAATCACCAAATAAAAGCTAAGAAGAAGCAGAGTCATGATAGTATTTATTGGCCTTTTAGGGTCATGTCGGTGCCCCCACATTTAAAAGGGTGAAACGATATTAATGGCATCCCTTCGCACTGCCTGCCAAGTCAAATCAACAAGGGCAGAAAAGTGAAAAGGAAACATCAGATGCTGCTATTTGACTATTATAATCCATCATTCATCATTCTGTAACAAAGGTCTTTTCAATATAACTCGCCACTTTTACATTCACACTTTTGCTTAGTAAAGCTAGACACAATTGAGGGTAGAAAAAAATATCATAAAATCATTCAATCCTATTGTAAAACCCAAATGACCAAAAGAGTACGTGGAGAGATCAAAGCATGGGTGAAACTGACTGACCATGACCCAGAAAAGAAGGACAACGCTTCCGCACCTGCTCCTTAAGCCACAGCTTTTGCTCCTGCTGTTTACTTGAGTTGAGTTGAAGCAGGACGAGGTTGAGAAAATAAAACAATTTGACAGAGATAGAGAGAGACAACATAATGACAATGTGTAAAATGTGTACACTTTGTCAAAATATATGTGATGAAGCAGGCTGTTGATAGGTGAAAAAAGTAGAAACAAAAAAATCAACAATGGATGGAGATATTTTGGCAGGTAGTGCTTTAATTTCTTTTTTTAAAGAACCATGGGAAATGGCTGATTTTCAGCCAATTTAATTGAGTAGGGGAATATGTATGTATGGATGGATGGGTGGGATTGTACTAGCATTGCCTGCCTCGGCGGCAAGGAAGAGCACCGGCATTGGAAGTCATGGCCCCAACCATGGAGGAGGACTTGGCTCCCAAGCTTGAGGCTCTGGCGTAGCTGGCTGAGGCTCCAGCCCCAGATGGTGTGAAGTAAGCACCATTCAGCAACAAGTCTCCTTCTGACCTCCAGTTCCAGCTCTTCCACTGGTTTGCAGGCGTCTCCACTCTCTTGGTAACCTCCTTTGCAAATGGATTTGTTGGAGCTGCATACCTGTTGCCCTGGCTGTTGATGGTGGGGTTTGCACTTCCACCAATCGCATACATTTCCCAGTGTGTGTAGTCATTGTTCACCACATGGAAATACCCATGCCTGCACCTGTCATTTATCCCCCCATAATATTACTTCCATTGATAAAAACAAAACACCTTTAATGTGAAAGAAAGGTTTAGTTGATTGATGGATGGATTTTACCTTGGCATTCTCTGGATAAGTCCCTCTCCGAAATGGTTGTAAGCGATGGTCACTTGCATCTGCTTGTCCCTTGTGTACGAGTCACTGTGGCCTAGCAACATCACCTACATTCATTTAATCACGGATTCAAAACAATTAGCTTTACCATTAATCACGATGCTATGGACAAAAAAGGGAAAAATAGATATGCAGGGCAGATATTTTACTTCATTGTGGTGGGTCATGTGGTTGTTGGAGACGGTAATGGCAGTTGAGCCCATGACAGCATCAACAAGACCATCAGCACAATTAGACAGAGAGTTATGGTCAACCCAGATGTGGCTCGAACCGAAAATGGAGATCGCGTCACCGTCGGCCATCGTCCTCCACCCAAAGTGAGACGGTGAGCTTCTCACCATGGCATTGCCAGTAGGCTTACAGTCATGAATGTGAAGACCGTGGATAATCACATTGGTAACAAACTGGATCGTGATACATGCCCCATTGGCAATGTGGACATTGGCCCCACGACCATCAATGGTCTTAAAACTGTTCATAATCAGCTCCTGCTTCAACTGAATCACCATGTTCCTCTTGAACACAATCCAGAGAGGCTCGTCCTGGATCACGGCATGACGCAGGGTACCGGGTTTGGGGTTAACAGGGTCATCGTCGTTAGGGTCGGTGACGACATAGAAACGCCCATCACGCCCACCAATTGCATTCCTCCCAAAACCAATGCCACAGTCAGCAAGTCTCTTCCGGTTCTTCTGCCAATCTGCATCGCAACGCCAGCAATCATCAATGGGGTTGCCAGTTCCACACGTGAAGAACCCCAACTTCCTCCTTTCAGTCACATTGTGAATATTCCTGCCGATCATATCAAATGTGCATGCATACGCTTTGTCATTATTATCAAATGTTACTATTAACAAAAACATGCAATAAACTCACTAGCTGTCATAGTAAAAATATTAATTATGATTTTATGGTTTTTGTTAAGGGTAGGAAATTATTGTCGGTGGGGTACATAAACAGATAAAGGGTGCAGAGTATAGTTTTTGTCAATCATCGAGGACAGTAAGGTCATTTCCGATCAACGGCTATAAATACGTTTTTACCTTGTCCTTTTGCAACAAACGGGTTTGCAGCCCCAAAAAATACCCTAAAAGGAAAGGAAACTACAAAGAAAATCTGCAATTTTTATTGGCCAGGGACCCAGAAAAATCCCTTATCCAATATTTGTTTTCCTCCAAAATTACATATCCCAAGCATTTGGACTTTTACTTTTACAATATAATCATAAAGAAATTAGTAATGCTTAATTTGGGTTTGTTTAATCATGTTGGAATTCGCATGAATAGACAAATGAACGTGCATCCACAGTAAGAAAATGATAGGGGTTAAATGAACAACAGCAAAAATTTGGGCAGTGTCGTTTCAATTGCGAGCTACTTTGCTACCTACCAAAAATCTAAAGCCCAAACACCGTCCATATTGTTCACATTTAATAAAAATTGGATTGAAAAAATATTAATCGAATAATTTTTAATTTAAAATCTTTTTTCAGTGTAACAAATAATAATTCACAAAGATAAATAAAAAGATTTTTTTTAAATGACAGACTCACACTATGCTCTAAGATTACACCATTTTCACCCAAAAAAAAAATGACAGACTCACATGTCAATGATGGATTCGACCTCGGCAGCTACTGCCTCTGGGTCGGGAACCGCATGCTCGTTCAGTGGCTCAACCTCTTCTGAGCTGAAAATGACCCAATAAAAGTTCATCATTAAATTGAAGCTAAATAAAATAATGTTTTTTGAACCAAAATAAAATAATGTTTTATTATTAATATTCACAAATGAATTGCCGACACGCGTCGATCTCTAAACGCGAGTACGTTAAAAAGCAGCAAGTACACTGCTCAAGGGTGGAATTGTTCGCCAAAACTCCCTAAACCGTTAAAAGAATGGTGGAACAAGGAAATGACCAAAATGCACTTTCGTATTCCGTTTTTTATTTTTCTTGTGATAGGAGGGTAATTCTTGTAATCTGACCGAAGAAAGGAGGGAATGTAGCGACGGAATAAACGGTTAGGATCCAAGGATCTGGATCTCAACAGCTGGGGAATTAATTTTATCCAACAGTTCAAACGGAAACGAAAGGACAAAACTAACGGCTGAGATGAGATGATCATTTTTATTAACAGAGCGAAAGCTAGTGATTGAGCTATGCAGCGCTTTACCTAGCTGCTGCTGCTGCCATTGTTGAGTTCTTTGAGCTCTGCACTTTCTCCGTTTCCACATTGCTGTAAAAAGTGATAAATATATATTAAAAAATTAAATAGAGAAAATGTAAAACAAATAGAAAAAAGAGGCAAGTCAATTTCAGTTTATACATTGGAAAGTTACAGTGAGATCTCACTTTATATGTGTTAATGAAGGTTTTGAAGTGTATATATATACAATGGATTCCTTAAAATCAAAGCTCCAGTTTCCTTTTACCGAATGAGATTCGTTTCCAAAAATAAACTTCAAGATCTAAGCCAATGAAAACTTTACTTGAATTGGATTATTACTCGGTTGCAGTAAACAAAAAGGAAAAAAGAAAGATTTTGGCAAGAGAAAAATCCGGTATTAAATAGAGAGGCCTCTTTTTCGTTCTTTTACTGGAATGGAAGAAGTAAAGGAAAAATAGCAGAGAAAGAAAGCTTCAGAATTGAAGTTCGAAGAGAGAGAGAGAGAGAGAAACCTGGAGGTGTCGCCGGTCCGTACAGCGGCCATTGCTCCGACAAGAAGCAAAAACAGAAGAGCTAAAGAGGCGAAAGCCCACTTGTGAGTAACCGCCATTGCGACTTTCTCTGCTTCTTCGGTAGTCAAAAATTTTCTCACTATCCAAACAGACAATCCGGGCAAGAAAAGAAAACAAACAGGAAAAAGCTGAGAAAAGAGGCGAAGAAGAAGAAGAAGAAGAAGAAGAAGGGCGAGTCAGAGTACAAGCTCCAAGGAAACGGTTTTTTATAGAGCAACGAGCAAAAGGTAAAAAGAAGAAACGATGTCGTTGCGTAGACCAAAATACAAAAACGAGTGCGTTAGGTTTTGCATTAACCAGTATACCTAAACCTATTACCTAACCGCCACTAACTGCTTCCCTCTCTCTCTTTCTTAAGTCACGTGCCATTTAACCACGGTTAAAAAAGTTCAGATGTTTCTAATTTAATTAGGGTTGAGTAAAGAAAAGCTCGAAATCGAATTTAATGTAATGTTTAGACAATTGATGGTTTATGAGCAATTGAGTATAAAGATTGCGATTGTTTAAATGAAAATTATTGTTTTTATTTAGTTTATAATTAATTTGTATCTTTTTAATATAGAAATTAATATTTTAGATTTTGAAAGTTGAAAATAATTCAATAGCACTATATTAAAATTATTAATTATTTTTAAAAAAGTTTTTATCAAATAATGTAAAAATTATAAAATAAACTCATTTTGTTATGAAATAAAATATCAAAATTATTATAAAAATCTAGAATCGAACCAAATTGTCATGCACGATTCGGAAAAATTAAAAAAACATGATTCAACTGAATTGATCTTGCCCTTGTCTGTTCTCAAGGTATTTACTATAGTGGATATACTTTATTTTATTGACCCATATAAGAAGTAGACAATAACCATAAGCAATGATGAAACTATATAAAAACTAGTAAGCCCACAGTTCCCATAAAATATTAAAAATTAGAAAAAATTTATATGGTTAATTTTCTCTTTAATCTTAAAAAATATATAATTAATTAATAATCTCTCTAATTTTAAAATTATATAAATAACCATCAATAAATATTATTAAATTCCGACACTGACAGTAAAATTTAAAAGTGTTTTATGCCTAAACTCATTTTACCCTAATTTAACTATGGTTGAAAAAAAAATGCAACATCAGATACTACGGGTCTGTACGGCGTCAGAGAGGAGCACAATTTCACAGTTCCCTGCTGATTTCCCGGTTTTGAAATAATAGTTTTTTATTACTATAAAATAAATTAAAAAAATAATTTATTATTTTTAAATATAGAAAATCGAAAATTAATTGGGATATTTGGGGATTGAATTACGTGTGCGCCAATCACGGCCTTTGAAAAACAAGATTGAACTAAAAGGCGGTACGAAATTGGAAGTTATTAATTTATTTTTATTTTTATTTTCTCACATCACATGGTGTTGTTAGATACAATAATGAGTTCGTTGTTTGGCATGTTTATTTTTAAGGAATATTTATGACCTCGTTTGGTTAGCGTTGAAATAGTAACCCAAAAACTAACAATATTTAATAGAGTTAATTACACCACGTTCATGGCTGGTCCTCAAACTCTTAAAGATTTCAATTTCATCCTCACACTATGATTGTCATTCTAAATTGATCCACAAACTTTTAAACATTATAATTTTAATTCCAAATTATCAGTATATGCTAATAATATGACGCGACAAATGATAATTTGATGATAGAATTGAAGATTTAAAAGTTTAGGGATCAATTCAGAACGATAATCATAGTTTAAGATGAAATTGAAATATGTAAAAGTTTATAGAGCAATTTAGACGGGAGTCATAGTTCGGGGATGAAACTATAACAGTCTAAAGTTTAATGACCAATTTAGAATAAGAATCATAGTTTGCGACGTATAGTACAATTAAGTATTGGTAGACCCGAACAAATGACAAAAGATTTATATTGAAATTAAGTATTTACCGACACCGAATCATGAATTTAGCGTGGGGCAACCTCTTACCTTTGGGAGAGAATATTTAAATCTCATTAATGAATAGTTTCGTCATTAGTGTACTTTGGATGGTGGTCATAAGAATTTAATGCTGTTATGGTGTTTTAGTAAATTATGTAGAGGGAAATTTCCGCTTACAAGACTCCAATTTGTTGTTCAGGTCACTCATGTGATTCCTCGGTAAGTAATTTTTCATCACCTTCCTCTTCCTTCGTTTTTCATTTCGAATTTGTTCTTTTTATAACCCAAATTATATAATTACTTTATTCTTCTTTTTTAGAAAGTTAAATAATAATAATAATAATTCATGACGGATCAAATAATTACTATAACTAATCTATTTTGTATTATAAAAAGCTTTTTTTGTTTGTGTTCATTTTTAAAGAATTCATTTGAATCGAATAAATTCGAGCTTGTTTTTATTGTGTATATAGTAGCCAAGCAAAACTTTATCGATGATAAATACAATCGTATAGCTATGATGAAACCGACCATTACAACGTATAAATGGATGAATCGTCAATAAGGATATCTATAAAAAAATATTCACACATAGTAAGACGTAAAACAGAAATATATTTAAACTGAGAGTTAACATATAATATTTACGCACGACAAAATTCGAATATAAAAATTTAATAATTTAAAACCACAATCAGGGTATTGAGTCATAGCAGAAATTCAGGTGAAGAAATCATACTACCCCTATAATATTGTTAAAATAAACCAAATAATTAGTACTTAATTACCATTAATTTAATTCATTATTTGATTTTTCTTTAATTTTGGTCAAAACTGATTCAAACAGCTAGTGGAGCCGACTGGACTAACTGGTTTCGATTGTGCACAAAATTTATGACAGGTTAGTTATTTAATTCGTTATAATAATGCGAATGAGTACATAATATTAATGATCTAAAATGAAAATTAATTAAGGGAAAAATAAAAACTTACCAACTTTCACATTCCGTGAACTTTACCATTTTTTAAAAAATATTTTAATAGATAAGCTTGTTAATTTTAAGGTTCAGGGATCTAATTTAGGATTAGATTGTAGGGTTTAATATTTATAATTTAAGGTTAAGTTTTAGAGTTTAAGTTTATGGTTTTAGAATTAGGGATTTAATTTTTAGATTTTATAGTTTAAATAATAAACGTTGTGTGATTTTTTTACACAACTTGTATAGCAAAATATAACTCTTTTGTTTAAAAAGCAATTTTTATGCGCATGTTGTGTACTTTTTTTACATAATCCTAAATATTTATTTTTTAAAAATTAAAATTTAATTTTCTAATCCTAAAGCTTAAAACATAAACTTTAAATTTTACAGCTAAACTCTTAAACCCTAAATTAAATTCTTAATCCCTAAAACAAAAAATGATGCCATGTGTATTGCTGCCTCAAAAAAAGACATCATGTGTATTGATAATTTTTCCTATTTCTCAATAGAAAAACATGTAATATTTTTATTAATTAAATATAATAAACTTGATACGATAAATCAATTTTGGACAAACCTTAATGATAATTACTAATTTAATTAAATAATAGTATATTCAACAATCCTACAAATCGAGTCAAATGGGTAATCAAATCTCGTGAAAGATTTTATAAAAAAGATGCAAATATTGGTTTCGTGAGATTGAATTCTGGACTTACCCGCCACAATTCAAGCCATTTTTGTTGGTTTTGATTGTTGAGGTTTCAACACTTTGAATATTCGAGTTCGGGTCATTTTTTAAAGTCATTTCAAGCTTATTTGTTCACATTTGTCACTTGGATCATTTGGATCCGACTTTTTAAAATGTTTTATAATATGTTTACTAAATTTTAAAATCAAATTAGATTATTTTTACACAAATTATTTGATCAAGTTGAAATTTGTTTACTATTTAATAAAAATATTTGAAAATAAATAACAAATGATATTAAAAATGCCTATAAAAGGACAATAAACCTATGTAAATTTAGATATCTACTAACTTACCTAGTGACTAAAGATACTTATATTATTTCATCTTGTATATATTTGAATTCCGACATAAGACTGTAATACTTTTTTATTTAATAAAAAACATATGTAATTTTGATTATATATTCAATTCAAATAATCTCGAATTTGAATCATTTTGGATTCGAACTCTTTCAGTCACTTTTGGTCATGGATTGGGTTGGCGATTGCTTGGTCTCCAAGCTTGTTTCTTATTGGTTGTTGATCTATAGAGTGGTCCCGCATTATACCAACTAGAGTTGTAATGCTTAAGTGTTAACGCATTTATTTCTAGAATAAACTATATTGGTAATCACTGATTTTTTATGGTATTTTTATTTTAGTCACTAAAACAAAGAAAATTCATTATAATCACTAAAATTTTAATCCGCTTTCATCGGTCATTGCCGTTAAAAAATGCTATTGTGGTTATAATTATGGAACAATGTAATTCTCCTTTAGTATCAATAATAATGCTTGGGGTACTCTTTTCCCCTTCCGCTGATTGGGTTCGAACTCTTTATTCAAAATCGATTATGAGGGAGTTCTTAATGAGGCTCAATTTTATGTCAAAAAAATGCTGATGTGACACGCTAAAGTCTTCTTTCTCAAAAAGAACCATAGTTTTTCAAATTTACAGAGATCATCAAGGTCAAAATTCTAATAAATAAAGCCATCGCCGATCAATCCTAATGGTGGGATTAATTTACGACCGTTCCGTTCATCAAAATTTTAGCCTTGGCTGAAGTTGTAAATTTGGAAAGTTAGGGTTCTTTTTGGAGAAGAAGACTTTAACATGTCATGTTAATATTTCTTAATGGGAGCTAACGACAATGACCATAGTGAAAATGAATTAAAAATTTAGTGACTATAACAAAAAAATTTCAATTTTGATGACCAAAGTAAAAATACTCTAAAAATTCAGTGACTGGGTATAGTTTACTCTTATCCTTATTCACATTATGTTATAGGATATACATTTTTCTAATCAAATCAAATTTGGTAGAGTTTTAATTTTATGAGGTGAATTTTGCTGTAGTTACAAATAATATATATTAGAATTAATTATTATAAAACACAACTTATAGGTGAGACATAAAATAAAATTTTAACTTTTATCAACTCTGTTAAAATCTCTTTACATGTAATGAACTTAATAAATGATGTGATATTAATTTAAAATATAATATATTTTTTGACAAATTTTAATCTTAATTTTAATCTTATTTAGAAGAAAGGGGAAAAGAAAACTCTAGGGGAAGGAAGGGGGTGCTTCTATCGGATCTAGAACCCATAACTTAAGGGGATGTGAGAGAACAAAGATGAGCAGCTTAGCCAACCAGCCAAATATACTTACTCTATAATATGATACTTTTAAATGATATGGTATGTTTATCTGATTAATTAGCTGGTCTAATTTCACACTTAATAATTAAGGGTAAAATGCCGATTGTATAGCTTGATTGACATTGTTGTTGGTATAATATACAAGAGAGCGTGAGACGAATTATATTTAAACGCATAATATTTTTCGTTTTATAGGTAGGGAAGGATGTGGATAGTATATATATTATATTCTTAATAGGTAAATTGGAATTTACACACTAATATTAATATTATTATGTTAAAATTTCGAGCCAAGTTGTTTTTGATTAAGGGGGCACGATTATGTTCTACAACAAATTGGCACCCATCATGGTAGCTTCCATGCTTTGTGAACCCCCACCCTTCTTCTATTTGCACTTTTATCTTTTTTTGCCGTAAAAGGTGAAAACACTTCATCAATCATCATTATTAAATTGCAATAATTTGGACCGTTGATTGTGTAGACCAAGACAACCAATCTCTCATGTGGTTAGTTATTTTTTGTTTTGATTTTTTTGAGTTGAAAGTTAAAATTATTATTATTATTAAAGTTTGTGACAAAATCATGATAAAGTGCACGGTCTACATATTAAATTGTCTAACAAAACTATGCCCAAAAGAGCTCAAAATAATTGGTAAATGTTAACGAAAACCGATTGGTATAATGGATGAAACACTATATTTTTTTTGTAAGATCAGAGAATCCAATTCTAACATTGTAAATTAGACTGGAAGGGTTGCTCTCATAATGAATCTCTGTCGTACCTAATATGAATTAATCAACCAATAAATTAGTTATACCAAAAAAGTATGTAGAATTTATAGTGTAAGGTTTGTTAACCAAATATCTACCCTACCATTGCCTTTATTCTTCTTTATTTCTTTCTAATTTATTTATTTATTTAATAATTTAACCTTTTCACTTTAAGTCTTTAACCAAGGCCGTCTCGGAGATTTTCGGGGCCCTGAGCGAAAACTAAAATTAGACAATTATAAAAAGAAAGCACATCTCATTACGAATAAAAATTCTCTACTCATATTTAGGCCCCAATAGTAAAAAATTAGGTTCAGAGTCTAGGGTTACAGTTTAAGGTTGTGATTTAGGATTGGGGTTTAAGGTATTGAATGCATAATTTAGGATTTAGTATTTAAAAGTTAGGGTTAAGGCTTAGAATTTAAATTTTTAATATTGGGCATAGAAATGGGCATTGAAAAGGGACAAATAATTTTTATTCATCTCATTACTTTGAACAATTAATTTAATATTTCAAACACATTATTTCCATTGTTAGGTTAATTAATTAATTTATTTAGAAAAAAAATTAATTTTTGCCACTAAATTAATATATTTATTTAATAAATTAAAAAATTAAAAAATATGATAATAAAATTTTAGAAGCCTTAAACTAATTGGGGGCTCTAGACTGATTGGGTGGTCTGAGCGGTCGGTCAGGGTGCTCCTCTTTTTAGCCGGCCCTGTCTTTAACCAAAGTGAACGAGGAGGGCGGGAATTTAACTGGCCTCCCACAAATTGCTGCACCATGAAATGATTGAATGTTTTTTTCGTAACAATTTTGAGTCGGTCAAATTTATTGACAAAATAAATAAATAAAAATATATAATTATTAAAAATAATGAATACCTATCACATTAACATATGTATAATGTCACGCCCGTAGAATCTCGTAGTCTCGAACGTGCGGCCTTAGACGCTCTCGAACGTTGCAACGCCTAATTTAGCCTGACGATCAAAGCTTAACAAGCTAAGATCCTTGCGGAAAACAAAGAACAACTAAAAGGAAATGGCTAAGGAAAGCTAGGCAAGGAGAATTGAGTGAATGCTCTGAATATTCCTCAAAACTGAAGTGTGTAAAATGAGGTGGGGGTAAGCCTCTATTTATACTTGAAGCCCCATACATCCAACGGTTAAGATAAGAGTACATCAATGGTCCAGATTAAAGCAGCACAATCAAATCCCTTGATCCTAGCTAATTGGGTAAAACTTGGCTAAGATAAAGGGCTACAACAGATATGGTAAATTTAGAAGGATAAGGCTTGTTGAATTGATATACTTGCCATATCTGATTGCTCTTCAACCCCAAGTGATGGGCCATCTCGGTTTGGTGCTGGCAAGCCCAAAATAGTATGCAGGGCCTCCTCTGCACCTTGGTGTGCATTGGGCTCGGACCCCAGGGTCTGGCTGTGACATTCTCCCCAACTGGTTCTGGCGACGCCCTCGTCGCTCGGCTGAGATGGTACTGACTCATTTGATCCTTGAACTGCCATAGGGCCTCGGCTGGTTCCCAACTCCATTCACTGTCGGGAAGTCCCTTCCATTGAACAAGATACTCGTGCCTTGGCCGATGACCTGGTCGTCGAATGACCCTCTCCGCTTGGATGTCTTCAACTTCATTCTCATAGGAGACCTTTATCCCGACTAGCGCTCGATGTGACTTGCCTCGATCTGGATTCAACTCATCTTGGTGGTATGGCTTGAGTAGACTGACATGGAACACTGGATGAGCTCGGATGTTCGATGGCAACTCCAATCAATAGGTCATGGTGCCTATCCGCTTCACAACTTTGAACAACCCCTCGTATCTTCGCACAAGCCCTTTGTGCACGGTTGGGTTACGCAAGATCCCGATGAGCTTTGCAAGGACTAAGTCACCAACTTGGAAATTCACGTCCCTACGTTTCTTGTCCGCTCACTTCTTGGTCCATTTTCCCGCCTTGTGTAGACAAGCTCGAGCTAAGTCAGGATGCTCTTGACACTCCTTGGCAAACTTGTGTGCTGCTGGATTAGGCCCCTCGTACTTGGTAGCAACTGCGATGGGAGTGAGCGGTTGCTGCCCGGTCACGATCTCAAACGGACTCTGGTTGGCTCCGTTGTAGGTTGTAGGAAAATTGGGCCACATCTAACAGCTTTGGCCAGTCGCGCTGCGTGACACTCACATAGTGTCTCAAATAGATCTCCAATAATGCATTCACTCGTTCGGTTTGCCCGCCCGTCTGTGGATGAACACTTGTGGAGAAGTTCAGGCTTGATCCCATAAGCTTGAACAACTCCGTCCAGAATCTGCCCGTGAACCGCGTGTCCCGATCACTATTGATCGTCTTCGGTACTCCCCAATACTTGACCACGTGTTTGAGGAAAAGACGAGCCGCCTCCTAGGCTGGGCACACATTCGATACTGGAATAAACGTCCCATACTTGGAAAACCTGTCAACCACAACCATTATACTAGACAGGCCGTCAATGTTGGGCAAACCGATAATAAAATCCATGGAAACACTTTCCCATGGTCGCTCGGGAATGGGAAATGGCTGCAACAGTCCCGCGGGTCTCTTCATCTCGATCTTGTCCTGTTGGCACACAAGACAAATCCTCACATAGGCTTCAACATCTTCGCCCATGCGTTGCCAATAGTAGTGTTCCACAATGAGTGCTAAAGTCCGGCTTATGCCCGGATGTCCTGCCCACTTGGAATCATGACACTCCTTCATGACTTCCTTGCGCAACTCCCCGAACTGAGGCACATAGAGGCGATGTCCTCTAGCATACAACAAGTCCCCATCGATCCAGAATCTTCTGGTTATCCCTTCCTTGGCATAATCAATAAACATTCTGGTCGTTGGGTCATGTGACAATCTCTCTTTAATGCGCTCTAACAAATGTCCCTTTGGCAAGCTCACAACCTCGATGTTGTACCTCCTGCTTAAGGCATCAGCAACGGAATTAACCTTCCCCGGCTTGTACTCCATGGCAAAATCAAATTCTGCAAGAAATTCTTGCCAACGAGCCTGCTTGGGAGACAACTTTTTCTGGGTTAGAAAATAACTATTGGCACTTTATCAGTATATACCACAAACCTCGACCCAAGTATGTGGTGTCGCCAAGTGCGCAAACAGTGCACCACTGCGGTCATCTCCTTCTCATGGACCGTGTACCTCCTCTTGGTCTCATTAAGCTTCCGGCTTTCATATGCAACTGGATGTCTTTCTTGCATAAGGACCCCACCAATGGCAACGTCGGATGCATCTGTGTAAACTTCAAAAGGTTTGGTGTGATCCGGCAACACCAACACTGGCTCACTCGCCATGGCTTGATTCAAGTCCTCAAAAGCTTTCTGACAGTCGGCACTCCAATCCCACGCCTTGTCCTTCTTCAGCAACTCGGTCAAAGGTGTGGCGATTTTTGAGTAGCTTTTGACGAACCTCCGATAGTAATTGGCTAGCCCCAGGAAGGATCTTAACCCTGTCACCTTCGTTGGCGGCTCCCAATCAACAATGGCTTGAATCTTGGCCCCGTCCATCCGGATCTTGCCACCACCAACAATGTGGCCTAGGAATGGGACCTCCTCTTGAGCAAATGAGCACTTCTCCTCTTTGACGTAGAGCTCATTATGCCACAGAACCTCGAACACCTGCCTCAAGTGTTCAACATGCTCCCCAAGTGTCTTGCTATAGACCACAATATCGTCAAGGTAAACAACAACGAACTGATCAAGAAAAGGTTGTAGTACCTTGTTCATGAGAGTGCAGAAGGTAGCGAGAGCATTCATGAGGCCAAAAGGCATCACCATGAATTCATACGAACCGTAGCGAGTCACGCATGCTGTCTTCGGTTCATCACATTCTGCGATTCTAACTTGCCAATATCTGGACCGCAAATCCAACTTGGTGAACAACCTTGCACCACCAAGTTGATCGAACAAGTCTGCTATCAGTGGGATCGGGTACTTGTTCTTCACTGTGAGCTTATTCAAAGCCCGATAGTCGATGCACATTCGAAGCGTTCCATCATGCTTCTTCTGAAAGAGCACCGGTGCACCTTAGGGTGCCTTTGACGGTCGGATATACCCGGCATCGAGGAGTTCCTTCAATTGTCTGCGTATCTCCTCTAACTCGGGTGGAGCCATTCGGTAAAGAACTCAGGCTGGCGGCTCCGCATTCGGTACAAGATCAATCTTGTGATCCACCTCCCGCTTTGGTGGGAGATGCTTGGGCAACTCGGCAGGCACCACATCCTTGAAATCTGCCAAAACTTGCATCACCTCGGTTGGGATCTCTTCGGACTGATTTAGCCCATCATGGACCAACGTAGCCAAGTAGGTGGGTTCCTCCTTGCGCACCCCCTTGCTGAACTGGATGGCTGACAACATCTTGGCCCCAACTCCTGTCTCTCGATTCACCGGAACCATGCATGGATGTGCCGGGTTAAGTATGCATAAACAATCGGCAAAGAGAACAGGGAAAACATTAATTCGGTCAAGGAAAATAAGCCCAATCACAAAATCGAAGTTATCAAGAGGGATTACCTTGATAGCTTCCTTACCGGTCCAATGGCCAATTTCTAACTTGACTCCTTTTGCTACTCCCGCAATCGGAGTCTCCTTGGAATTCACGGTTTTGATGAACCCACTTTCCTTCTCCACATGAAGGCCATGTCTCTTGGCAACTTGTTCGGACACGAACAATTCTGAGGCACCGGTGTCCACAAGTGCGCTCAACCTTTGGCCCGCCACAATGATGTCCACGAACATTAGACCCTTTTTCTTGGAACCCTTTTTAATCTCCATGGAACTGATGATGGAATTAAGCTTGAGGGCTTCCTTCTATTCGCCACTCTTCTCTTGAATGGCAGCAGCCTTTGCGAGCAGGGGGCAATTCCTCTTGTAGTGATTACCTCTACAATTGTAACAAATGATGTCCCAAGGCTTGCTGACTTTATTGCCTTTATTGGTTGGCTTTTCGGACCCGTCCTTGGCATGCATGTCCTTGTCTTTCTTCCCGTTGCCTTTGTACTTCGGCTTTTCTTTGGAATTGTCCGACTTCTTATGTTCAAACTCTGCAAGGGAGTCGGCAGTGGTCATTGCCTTGGAAAGATCTTGGACCCCCATTCGGTGCAGCTCCATCTTTGCCCAACGTTGTAGCCCATTCTTGAAGGCAAAGAGGGCATCGGTCTCGCCCATGTCCTGGATTTGGAGCCTAAGTTCTGTGAACTTCTTGACATACTCTCGGATAGAGCCGTCATGTTGTAGCTGGTGTAGCTTCTCTCGAGCCTTGTTTTGAGCATTCCTTGGGTAGAAGTGCTCCTTGAACTCGAACAGGAACTCCTTCCACGTCATTACGGGAAGAGTCTCATCCTCCGCTTGGGAGCATCTGTGTCGCCACCATAAGAGAGCGACATCAGTCAAATAAACAGAAGCTGTGTTTACCTTTGTGACTTCATCATCGATGCCTATGAGTCGAAAATACTACTCTAACCCCAAATGAAGTTGTCCACTTCTTGGGTTGCCCTCGCCCCTTTGAACTCCTTCGGCTTTGGAACATCGATCCTGGGCTTAGCTGCAGGTGCTTCGCCCACCATGCCGGTCAATACGGCATTCTTGTAGAGAGTTAGCTCGGTGTGAGCTTCTTCATCTCTCCCACATGTTCCTCCTTCATGGTCTCCATTGCACCTTGAAGGGAACGTACTTGTTGATCCATTTTCTCATACATCGCGTTGAGAACTTCTTGGACCTCCTCGGTGATTTCATCCTTGAGTGAATCCACCTTCTCGAGGCGTGGCTCCGCCTCCTCCTGGGTCTCTTGGACATTACCCATGGCTTCCTCCAGACGAACGACCCTCTTCTCCAAAGAGGAGATGATGTCCCTGGAACTTTCACGCTTCTTCCCGGCAGCTGCAGCACGAGTCTCTCGGTCAGTTGCTGGAACCTCGCAGGAGCTTTGTGGTGCCATTTCTCTCGGTCAAACTCGCTCTGATACCACTTGTCACGCCCGTAGAATCTCGTAGTCTCGAACGTGCGGCCTTAGACGCTCTCGAACGTTGCAACGCCTAAGTCAGCCCGACAATCAAAGCATAACAAGCTAAGATCCTTGAGGAAAACAAAGAACAACTGAAAGGAAATGGCTAAGGAAAGCTAGGCAAGGAGAATTGAGTGAATGCTCAGTATATTCCTCAAAACTGAAGTGTGTAAAATGAGGTGAGGGTAAGCCTCTATTTATACTTGAAGCCCCCTACATCCAACGGTTAAGATAATAGTACATCAATGGTCCAGATTAAAGCAGCACAATCAAATCCCTTGATCCTAGCTAATTGGGTAAAACTTGCCTAAGATAAAGGGCTACAACAGATATTGTAAGTTTAGAAGGATAAGGCTTGTTGACTTGATATACTTGCCATATCTGATTGCTCTTCAACCCCAAGTGATGGGCCATCTCGATTTGGTGCTGGCAAGCCCAAAATAGTACGCAGGGCCTCCTCTGCAGCTTGGTGTGCATTGGGCTCGGACCCTAGGGTCTGGGCTGTGACAATATGCAAATAATAAATATAAAGGAGTGCTAAATACTTAATATTGTTTCAATTGATTTTATAGTCCATTTATACCTATGGTTAGAATTTAATCAATTGTAATGTTATTCTTTGTGTCGTATTCAATTTTATACGTATCGTATTTTTGGAGTTACAATTATAACTATAAACAATAATCTATGACCAGGGATGAACCCTTATGAGAGTCAGTGGGGTCTCACATCTAAAATTTTACAAATAACCTTCAGTCTTTTGAAAATTTTAAAAAATTCAATTTCGCCCATTCATTTTATAAAATTGTTATTATTATATTTTATTTTTTTAACATTTTAATTAAATTCCTTATTAAGTCTTAGATTTTTTGAACTTTTTATTTAAACCCCTAAATTTTCAAGAAAATTTTAAATTAAACCCTTCAAATTTTTTTGAGAATTTTAATTTAGGCATTTAAAATTTTAAATTTTTTTAAATAGATCCTTTCAGCCTGTGTTACCAAAATCCACCACAGTCCATGACAACAACTGAACGAACTGATAATTAAAATATATTCGTACTTAAAAAGGAATAACTCTAAACAAAGATCCGCACATAATGAAATTTAAACTAAAATAAACCTGAATTGAAAAATCTATACATAGTATTTACACATGGTAGATCTCAATCAAGGGAAAGAGTTTATCCACCATGTGTAAATACCAACGGCCAACACACATGGTGGATCATTCTTCAAAAATGATATTTGCTCTTAAGTTCAAACATCATCTACATGGCGTTATCGTGATTAGAGAGATAATTTTGTCTAACTTTAAAATTAACATGGACTTGATAAATATTTAGTCTAAAAAATTGAAAGTACAAGTCTTAGTTTAACAAGTATTCAAATTTATAAAAACTAAAATTATCGTTAGACAAAAAATTGAAGACACGAGCCCCACCCATTTTCTCAGTAGTTCTATTCATGAACATCTATAATTCCTTTTTCATTTTATCGAATTAGAGTATATGAAAAAGAAAAATAGAACCAACAATCAGTTAGTCTAGTCTGATGAGACACTAGATCCTTTAAGTAAGGTTAGGGCAGTGGTGGAACTTGGAGTAAAAGTTTGATGGGCCAACTTAAAATTTTTAAAAATTTGAAGGCTTAAAAGATTTTTTTTAAATGAGGGTTTGACTAAATTTTTTAATGATTTTGAGAGATTTAACATTTTTTAAAATTTAGAGAGAGAATTTAATTAAAATATTCAAAATTTTGAAGCTTAATATGAATTTTTAAAAATCTTGAGGGGGCCAAATTAAAATTTTCGAAAATTTTAAGGGAAAATTTTGAATTCCTCAAAATTGGAGGGGTGGCCCCCACTAGTCCCTTAAAGGATACTCCCCTGGGATAGGAGTTCGGATCATGACATTGTGAATGGAATAAATTAGGTTGGGAGGGTCGCCCCCATAACGAACCTCTGCAATATTCGATTCAGATTAATCAACTAATAGGTTCGATACCGATAATAAAAAAATAGAGGAAGTGCCTACTTTAGCAATCTTAGCCAAGATTGATGGGGTAACACAAGCCAATGAATCCAAAAGATTATATTCTCACAACTGTCTAGGGAAAGAGTTTATCCTCCAATCTCAATTGATTAAACCTTTTAGGGTTCCATGCACCTTATCATCTACAACTATATAAAAAGTATGTCCATACACAAAAACAAATCAAATGGATTGAACACCAAACCAAAGAAATTCATTTAAGATACACATGTATGAATTCAAATAGGTATATATGCTTGATAAACTATGAACATGGAAGCCCCTAATGTTCCCATCCATATGCATTTGCCCACATGACCCATCAATTTAGTCTACATATACATAACTTTCCCATACAACAAATTGCTCCAAGGTGACACTATTGGATTCTTCTTTATTGGTTGATTCATGTAGATTAGGATATCATTTCATTTTATCCTCTAATTCAGAGCACATAAAGTTCATTTTGGGTTGCAATTTGGATAGTGACTTAGACCAAGACAGTGTGGCTCCATGTGCTTGGTGGAACCATGGTGTACCCACTCCTTATCACATCATCACTCACTTGACAAGTTCCATATTAATTTTATACATAATTTCAACATGGTGAGGTATCGTTTACTCTTTCGAGAGATTTTTAAAGTGTAGTCTATCACACATTGTAAATTCTTATGATGATAAAAATTACTGTCAAATGTCAATGTAGCATTATTTTTCATTTTTGTTTACAAAATCATTGTAAATTCTGTTGGTGTGTATGTTTTCAGATGGACCGCGAATTGATATTGCTTTATGAAATTAATCTAAGAAAAGGGATTCTTGGAATATTTTATTGGATAGTTTCCAAAATTATGTGATACTCAAACAGTATTTTCTTCATAGTTTGAGAAGAAGAAAAATATCATACTCAACATTTGTGAAGTCTTATGTTGCCGATAATAATAATAATAATAATAATAATAATAATAATAATAATAATAATAATAATAATAATAATAATAATAAATAACAATAATAAACTTACGTTGTGGGATGTAACAACTTTTTTGATGTGGCTAAGGGTAACTATATAATTTGCATATGCAACTTTGATTCTTCACATTTAAGTTCTATTTTGGGTAAAAATAGGTATGGATTTTATTTAATATTATTAGAATTAAATATGATTATGTGTGGACTTCATCCAAAGTTATTTTGATTTAAATTAAGTAGAAAATTATGAATTAATAACACTTGTGATCGAGGTCCTACATCCTAATGAGATCATCCTTAACGTCGGCACATCATTTTAAACGCTAGTAAGCATCAAAAAATGTCGGGAGAGATCAATCCCACAACAGTAGCATTAGAACAAACATGTCGAACGAATTGTATAATTTTTCTTATTCGATGAACGTTCTTTCGATTATAGTTCTATCGAATCGTAGTTTTGATCAAAAAGGCTACACTAATTAATTTTAGGCTTAAGTGTGTAAGAAGCTCTTAATTTTTTTTTAAAAAAATATTTAATCTTTTATTATTTTTATACTCAATTAAGCCCTTGAACTGAGAAATTGAATCAATTAAGTTTTGACCGTTAAATATTGACAATTTTTTCTTTAGATATTACCTTATCATGTTGCATTTACATATTAAATAATATTTTAATGAATTTTATAAATTTTTTAAAATTTTTAGAACTTTTAAAGAAGTTTTAAAAAAGGTAGTTTTTTTTTAAAATGTCAAGTTGAGACTTGAGACACCGTGACATGACGCACTGCAACAACAAATCTAAAAGAACTGTCAAGCTTTAATGGTTAAAATTAGTATAAGAGCTTAATTATTCAATTCCTTAGCTCAAGGACTTAATTGGGAATAAAAAATGTTCAGAGACTTAATTAATTTTTTTTCAAAAGTTCAAGGACCCTTAAGGCTTAATTTTACACTAATAAGTAGGGGTGAGCAAAACTCGACTAAAAAAAGCCGAATTTTTCGACTCGACTCAAGGTAAAAAAACTCGACTCGTCTCAAAATTTCATAAACTCGACTAGAAAAAATTTCAAATAAAGTTTGAGTTGTAAAATGGAAATTCGATTAACTCAAAATTTTTAGTAATTAGTGGATTTATTTTTAAGTTCTAGTCGAGTCTCTCAATTTTTCCTGATATATATATATATATATATGTGCCGATATAAAAATATGTCACATATGAAGAATATATATATATGTATATATATGCAATCTTATATAATTAGAGGAAGTTGTTTAAATTGGAATCAAACCATAGTATAATATGATAAATTATTACAATTAAATTTGTATAGAAACTCGAAAACTCGACTCGACTTTAACAAAAAAAATTCAAATAAAGTTTAAGTTATAAAAATATGACGCGTCAACTCGAATAACTCAAAATTTTTTTATTCGACTCGACTCGATCAAACACTCACCTACTAATAAGCAGTAAGGGGTGAGAATTAGGTACATGTGAAACCTCTAGAGTAAGACGAAATGAAGGATTGGTAAACGAATACAATCAACCAACCCCATGCAAAATGGGGTGCATTGACAACTTACTTCACATGGATTGATATGAAGTTAGAAAGCAGTTAAACTAATCACCTAATTGATTGAAAGAGCATTTTAGTATGTATTTTTCTCTGACTTGAGAAGAGCAAGTTTATGCCCACAATAGCTTTCATTACTTAAGAAATCATTGTAGTAAATGCTTGCTTAACATTAGGATTGTACGTGTCAATAACTTATTGACCGTGTTAGTTCAGGTTCGAGTTTCACTAATAGATTTTCAGTCTAGTTTTATTTTTATTTAAGTCTCATTATATCTAAGTCATATATATATATATATATATATAATTTTATAACAATTAATATCTAATTTATTTGTTGTTTAATCTGGATTAGTATTGTAGAGGCTTATTGTGAGACAACTCTCATGGTCTTATTGGCTCCATTTAAAACGTCAAAGTTCGAACATTTGACCTTATTTAAAAGATCTAAAAACTCATCCATTAAATCGACTGATTGTTAGTATATTTTTCAAATATTTCTTATTATTGTGTCAAAAAATATTTTTTTATTATCAATATGTTTGTTTATGTTTTATAATCACATTTCGATTGAAATTATAAAAATGTATTAATCATTTTACTCTACCGAACTGTTTGTTGGCAATAAGGGAAGCATTTATTCTATCGCTGGCTGCCACATGGATTACTACCCATAATTTTATTATTGAAAGTGATTCCTTCGGATAATTCAACACTAAATGTCATGTATTGCAATGTACTATTATTTATATGTATTACGATATACTATTAACTGTTTTAATTAATTTTAAAATTCTAAGGACTGAAAGTGTATTATCCTCTTTTTAAAATAAAATCTTAAAAAAATATTTTTTATTATCAATATGTTTGTTTATGTTTTATAATCATATTTCGATTGAAATTATACTAATGTATTAATTGTTTTTTCAGTTTTTCTTTTATTTTTTAATTTTAAAAATAATTAAACTTTTATTACTATAATAATTCTTACATTCACTTTAATTTAAGGGTAAAATTCATAAATGATCACTAAAATTTGATCAATTATTCAATTTGGTAACCAAACTTCCAACTCCCTTAATTATACCCAATGTTATCTTGTCACTCTCAATCCCGACCATACCCACTCCATCATTTAAAAATTGAAATGAATCAATTTATTACTAATTTAAAATTTAGAGTTGGATTACTAGATGTTAATAGATGCTATATAAATTAATTAAATTATTTTCATAAAAAAACTCAAGTATCAATTTTAAAAAATATATTTAATTTCCTCTTTTTATTATGTATAATTGAATACATTGATGATAACATTGAAGCAATTGAAAGTTTGGTTACCAAATTAAATAATTGATCAAAGTTTAGTGATCATTTGTGAACTTCACCCTTAAATTAAAGTAATTGTAGGAATTATTATAGTAATAAAAGTTTAATTATTTTTTGAATTAAAAAATAAAAGAAAATCTAAAATATAATATAAAAAATATTTTTAAGATTTTGTTTTAAAATGTAATAATAACACTTTCGGTCCTTAAGATTTTAAAAGTAATTAAATTAAAACAGTTAGTAGTATATTGTAGTACATATAAATAGTGGTATATTGCGGTACATGATATTTACCGTAGAATTATCCGATTCCTTATTAGCGGTGAATTGGGTAGAAAATTGATAATACATGTATTGACAATGTATTTTTATTCACAAATAATATATATATAAAAATAAATATTTTATTTATTTATTTTTAATGATTAAATTTATTACAATAACACTTGTCATAATCCTACTCTTGTGAAAAAAAATTACTGACACTGCTACAATTATCCCATTATATACATAAATTTAATGATAAAATGGACAGAGTTTTACATAAATTTTAATTGGTTTTTGACCCCAACTATATTATCTTATGAATATTTTTATTTTATACTTATATTTTAAATATATGTTTAATTTAAATATTTTAAAAATCGGAACAACTAAGAAAGTTTTAAGCTATATTTTATGTCCGACTTAATATCTATTTTATTTTCTATACTATAGTAAAATTTTCACTTTGATCATTTTATTATTATTTTTGGCTGATTTTCCCCCTACCTTCATTTCATCTACAACGTTAGTTCCTTGCATTTTTTTTATTAAAAAACTAACATGAACCAACCACACGTTATCACGTGTGATAAATTAAAATATTAAAAAACTAGAAAATATCATAAAAATATAAAATTTCTATAAATATCAAAAAATTCTAAAATATCTAAAATTTTCATAATTAAATTTCAAATTAAATTTTTAAAAATTAATTATGTTTTCTAAGGAAACTTAAAAGTCTCAGATTTTAAAAAATATTTTATGATTTCTTTATTTTTTAGGAAAACTTTTAACAATTTTGAATGATTTGATTACTTTTCATCTTTATTTTGTTCTTCGGTTGTTGCTTGCGGAGTGATTGGTGGAGGCACAGCCCTTATTTTTATTATTTATTATTTTTAGAAAACTTTGTTTGTAGTTTACGCATTCGATATTACTATAGAAACAAATATTCAATGTTGGATAAAGGGATAACGGCATGTGCACATTGCATGCCTAAAGTAGCTGTACGCCCAGGTTGGAGCAACAAGGTATCTTGTTTTTCTAGAACAAAGTTCATGTCATGTCTTAACCTCAACTCTTTTTTTTTTAATTTTTTTTCTTTCATTAACGACTATGACTAAGGAGGTAAAGGGAGGATAATGTCAATCGTTCGTGTGATTTACGAGCACACATTAAGGAATTAAGATACTACTCATTTAGTGTTTTTATGAACAAAGAATTTGAAATAATTTAAATGCTTAAATGAAAAATAAGTGTCTAAATTATACTATTTTTGAACTTTAGGTGCTTAAAGTATTTAAAAAAAAAAATGCCTAAAGTTTTAAGCGTTATAATGATACGTGCCCAGAAATTAACTACAGTTAAAAAAATTCATTAACTAATACAATTTTGACACGTGACATATTTTAATTTATAATTTTTTAATTCATTTTTAATAATTTAATTATTTTTAAAAAAAATCTTGAAATTTTAAAAACTTCTAAAATGGTCCTCAAATCCCTAAATCCTAGACCCCCAAATCTTCACCATTGCCTCCGCTAACCGTTGTCGCCGACCCTACCTGTTCGGTCGTCGGATTCAGACGACCATTTCTCCTAACTCGTCGTTGTCGAAAACTGGCGAACAGTGTGCTAGCCGAACATTGAACGTTAAATGTAAAATAGCCGTTCGATTGGCACACTGTTCACCGGTTTCCGACGACGACGAGTTGGAAAAAATAGTCGACAAGGTCCGACGACTGAATGGGTGGGGTCGGCGACGGCGGCATCAGCGATGAAGATTTAGGGATTTGTAATTTTAAGAAAAATAAATTTATTAATATGAGCATACTAGTACGATTTAATTTTTTTAATACTTATTATTGAGGCCCCCGAAACTTATTCAGCTATATATATATTTATCACTGGATTCTTTTTTTATCCACCCGTAGAAACTAAGAACTACACTTATAATTTTTTGGGGCGTAGGCCCTAGGCAGGATGGGGGCCCTGGGCGGGCGCCCCTATTGCCCTGGCCCAAGGACGCCCCTGAACTCAAGTATTAACCTTCTTTCGCCTAAGTTGTACACATGCAAAAAAAACCTTCATATGCACCTCATGGCTCATAGTTCGACTTCAAGTGTTGGACATATTCCAATTAGGGGTGTTCAAATTTCGGTTAACTGAATTAACCGACCGAACCGAAATTTTTCGGTTAATCGGTCGGTTAATTTTAGGTTTGGCCGGTTAACAGTTAATGGTTTTTTCAAACTTCAGTTATCGGTTAATTCGGTTCGAAATCGATTAATTAACTGAGTTAACCAAATTACCCGAAATTTTAATATTTTATATATTTATTTTTGGTCACTAAACTTTTAAAAATTATAAAATGGTCATTAAACTTTATCAAATTAGCACAAAATGATCATTAAATTTATTAAATTATTAAAAAATAATCATTAAAATTTTCAATATTTATCAATAATTTATAATGTGCAATAAATCAATGATCATTTTGTGATAATTTTATAAGTTTAATGATTGTTTTATAACTTTTGAAAGTTCCGTGGCTAACAAGAATATTTTAACATAGTTTAGTGACCATTTGTGCAATTACCCAAAATTTTATTACAATTTTCGGTTAACCGAATTAACTGAACTTTTTTCGGTTAACCGAATTAACTGAACTTTTTTCGGTTCAGTTAAAAATTTTTGAAAAAAATTCGGTTCGGTTAATAGAAAAAAAATTTCGGTTAATGAAATTTTAGAAGTTCGGTTCGGTCGGTTCACCGAACCGACCGTTTAAACACCCCTAATTCCAATTGAGTTAGAGAATCCAAGGATCCTAAATCCCTTATCATCACGAATAATGCCTCCACATGTAGTAAGACCATTCAATACATCTCGTGCCCCATTCGTTATCATTCAGGTTTTTTAACATGAGAGATTGTCTTCTATACATGTATAAGATATGACTGGGAATGAAATCAAGGTTAGACAATAATATGGAGTTAATAAGTATTTAATCTAAAATTTAGGAGTGACACGACTTAATTTAACAAGTATTCAATGTAACAGTAATAGGTGCGAAAATTACCATTGAATAAAAAAAATTCATATCGGGTACTATGGAAGTTCATTATGAGAGTGACTCTTCTAACCTAATTTGTCCCATTTACGTCAGGATTCAAATCCCCGACTTCACTCAAAAGATCTAACTTCTAACCCCGCTAGGCCCATTGATAGTTGATTATGATATAAATAGTTTGTTTAAGTAATAGTTTTGACATTTACATATTTTTTTATAAATGGTTGACATTTAATTAAGGGTAAATATCATCATTGGTCGCTAAACTATTCTTGTTTCATGTTCTGGTCACCTAACTATTATTTGTGCAAACCAATGTTACGTTATTTTCTATTTTGTTCTCTAATATTACTTTTTTTTTCTTGTTTTAGTCATCAATCTCTTGCTTCTTTCCTGTTTTGGTCACTAAATTATTACCGTTTTCCTTTTTTTTGTTGAGTTTTTTTAACGGCAGATGACCAAAATAAGAAAAACGTAACATTAGTGACTATTTTACCAAAATAATAGTTTAATGACCAAAACAGGAAAAAGAGAATAGTTTAGTGACCAATGGTGATGTTTACCCTTAATTGCAAAGCAATATCCAGCAATTAACAACGATGATTGCTAAATATCATTTGAGTATACTTTTGCGCTTTTCTTTAATTTAAAGGTTAGTATGCTATCTTAAAGTGCTCCATATATGATTTAGAAAATAAGTTTATTTAATATATTTTAAAAAGTAGCCTTCTTGGATTTGCTTTTTTCACAATTGACCCTGCCAATATTTGGTTTTAACTTTTAACCAAAACAAAGCCTCAAATATCCCCTTTTTACTTTAGTTCAAATATGTTAGGGTCTTTGTACTATTTCAAAATTTAAAACTTCGTCTTATGTTTTAATTTTATGACATCGAGTCCATGTATTATTTTTTTATTTGAAAATCTTGGTATCTTCCTTAACATTGGTTCAATTTACCGTTAATTGTTGACTTGTCATCTATAAAAAAGGTAAAATAACTTTGTAGTCCTCTACGTTTACATTTTTTATCAACTCGACTCTTAATCTTTAAAAATAAATAAAAATGATCAGTAATTGAACATTAAAGTTTGCAATCATCTATGTTTATAATTTTTAAAGGATCAAATTGAAAAAAATTACAAACACAGAGGTTCGGAAAAGTTATTATATCTTTTTGTACAGTTGTCAGGTCAACAATTAACATTGAAATTGAACATAAGTTAGTGGAAGAACCGGGATTTTCAAATAAAAAATAGTATAAGAATCCAGAGGCATAAATTTAAAACATGGAGGTTAAATTTTATATTTTGAAACTGTACACACTTTTATATTGTAGGAAAACAAAAATTACTTGTTATATGGCATTTACATTGGGTAACTATGTATCCTTAATTTATGTTATGGATAAACATAAAGACAATATAAAAACTATATAATATATTGATAAAAAAGCTATATAATATAGTTTTATAAAAAAAACTATATAATATAGTATTCATATGAATTTCCAATTTAATAACTAGTACCAAACATGTGTTGGAAGTAGTTTTTAATTACTGTTGGACAAACAACCTTGTTCATCTTTTGTTTCTTTGCTTAGAACCTTCTTTGAAATTGCAAGTGACACTGTACAAAAATTCACAGTTATGTTTGAAAGAGTTAAAATAAATAAATAAAATTACCCTTGTACTCGTACATGGGTAAAACTACTATACAAGTAGTGTATGTTGAAGTTTGTACTTTTAAAATGAGAAAAAAGTTTTTTTGTCGGTATCTGTTATATTTGTTTTACGGTCCATATTTAAGGTTTGAGATTATCAAGGACAGAGGCACAATGTTGGTGTGAGGGGTCATAGCCTCAACTTTGATGATTTAATTTAACTGTATTTTAAGCTATTTATAGATTTTAAACCTTTGAAATTGAATTACGCCTCCCTAAATTTCTTTGGTTTAATTATTTTTTAGGAATATGTCATTTTAAAATTAATGAAATTAAACATTGACCTTCATTTTCTGGTTCAATTACTTTTTAAGAAGTTTCAAATTAAAAGTAGTAAAATTAAGCATTGACTTCTTTAATATTATAGTTTAATTACTTTTTAGACCCTTAATCGTTTTAAAGTTTTTTTTTTTTGAAACAGGAGTGAATTCATTTTATTCATATAAAAATACTGAAGCATTGACATAAGTCTTGTTAAAAAATCTCCCTAAAGCCCAAAAAGAGGAAAAAGAGTGCACCATGCCAATACCGAGTCAGAAACAAATTAACCACGCCCATAAACACACGACACAACAAGTTTGATTACATTCCAGACCCATGTGGAAAAACCAATTGGACTCTAATTTACCACCAGAGTAAAGCCTACAGGTGCATACCCTTCCAAGAATTGATCAACCCACCAAGCAAGCATCAAACATCGTAAAACCACAGCCAAGACTAGCATTTCGGAAATCCCTATAGACTTTGAGAAAGTAATGAGGCAATGCGAACTAGCATTTGGAGACAGCCCCCGATACCCGCCTTTCCAAAGCTACCATTGACCGCTCCATCAATATTAAATTTAAGAACGCCATCAGGTGGAGGAGACCAAATATGTTGGATCGGATTTGATTTACTGCATCCAACAAAACTAAAATTTTCTGGAGCAAGGATAAGGTCATTAATCGAGACTGCATTGTCGGGCCATTTAGCAGTACACCAAAAACTTAACCGATGAATGCATAAATCAAACAAGCATCCCCATTCAGCTTAATACCCTTAAACAAAACCTCATTCCTATATAACCAGCAAGACCATATAATGCAGAAGAAACTAAGGTTCCATACCTTGTTATGTAATCGAGCAGGGGTGTTAGAGGACCAAGATATGATTAATGCGCGCACAGAATCAGGGAAGACCAAGCTGAGCCCCCACAGGTGACACCATTTCTGCCAAATAGTCCACATAAATTGACATTGGCACAGCAAATGATTAACTGACTCCGGGGCAGAATTACAAAGCGGGCAAAGGGCTGCTGCTTGATCTAAGCAACCTCGTTTGAGTAGTTCAACTTTAGTAGGCAGTCGACCAAGAATAGCCTTCCATACAAAGGCTTCCACTTTTGGAGGAGATAGGCCCGACCATACCAAACTCCAAACATCGTCTTTAGCTCTATGTGATAATCTACCCACTTCACAGAAAGACTTCACATTGAATATACCATTCGAGCTTGCCATCCATCTTATGCTATCCTCAATATTAGGATTTGATCTAGCAGTATTGATTGCCTCTAGGAAACTATTCCATTGCTCTAATTCCCAATCAAATGGATTTCTACGTAAAGAGATTTTCCACTGCCACCTACCCTCGAATGGAATACCGAACTCGGCAATGACTCGTACTTTGCGCGAAGAAAGGGCATAAATTCTTGGGAAAGCATGCTTTAAAGGGTATTGGCCAGTCCAAACATCACTCCAGAATTGAACTCTTTTCCCATCACCAATAGAGATACAAATGTTTGACATGAAAACATCCTCACAGGAAGATAGAGTAGAAATAATGTTCCTCCAAATCCAAGATTTATTGGATAATTTCAGGTTCGTAGGTAGGATCGATCGAGAATTGGCTTCATATCTCGATTCAATAATTCTTCTCCATAAGCTGTTAGGATCTGAACCATACCGCCAGATCCATTTGAGAAGTAGAGCTCGGTTCTTTGTTTTGAAATCCATGAGACCAAGGCCGCCGTGTGATTTAGGGAGGCAAATGGATTCCCACTTTACCCAATGTATAGTTCTTCGATCCAAGGAACCCCACAGGAATTTGATATATAAGCCGGGACAACATCGAACTAATCTTTCCTGGCATCGGAAAAATTGAGATAAAGTAGATGGGTAAATTAGACAAAACCGACTTTACCAAAGTGATACGGCCTCCGAATGATAGTGACTTTGATTTCCACCCGGATAGTTTGGATTTAACCTTCTCCACAATTGGTAACCAAATGTGGATATCGTTCTTGCAATGGCCTAAAGGAAGACCCAAATAGGTAGAAGGCAAAGTCTCACTTTTGCAGGAGAGTAAAGATGCCCACTGCGCAACTACATTATTCTTCAAATTGATACCAAGGAGCTTGGATTTTTTGAGATTCAGATTCAGCCCAGAAGCGAGTTCAAAGCCCCTCAGAATGCGTACAATGTTACGAATTCCAGTTTCACTGAAGATAATTAAATCATCGGCAAATTGGAGGTGAGAAATAACCTCTGAATTATTACCAATTCTAATACCCGAGAAGAAGCCCAATTTGGCAGCATTATGTAGTACCGAGCTAAGAGCTTCAGCAATGATGTTGAAGAGGAGTGGAGATAAAGGACAACCCTGTCGGAGGCCACGACTAATAGCGAAAGATTTCGTCGGTGAACCATTAACCAGGACTGAAACTGAAACTGAAGCTGTGGAAATACAACATTTAATCCACGAGCACCATAACTTACCGAAACCCATTTTGGCCATGATGAACATTAGAAAGCCCCAATCCACCGAGTCATAGGCTTTACGAAAATCTGCTTTAAAAATAATCCCTTCGACACCTCGTCTTTTAGTATAGTCTATAATTTCATTAGAGATATTTGTTTTCCTGGACAAAAGGCAAACTGATACTCTCCAACAATTTCCTCTGTTACAGAGATAAGTCGCAATGCCAAAACCTTAGCCAGCAATTTGTATATACAACCCACCAGACTAATTGGGCGATAGTCTTCCATAGAGGATGGGGCCACAGTCTTGGGTATCAATACAATAAAGGAATGGTTAAACGAAAGATCATATACCTCTCCATTGTAGAACTGGCAGAAAAAGGTCAGAATTTCTTCCTTGAGGTTCGGCCAGAAGCGTTTGAGGAAACCCATATTGAAGCCATCCGTCCATAGAATATAGAGCATGCTGGATCTCGTCAATTGAGAAGGGCTTCTCAAGATTTTCGCAGACTCCACTTTTAGAGTTTTGAGATTGCAATTGAAACTGCTAATGGGGATAGTAGATGATTTATTGTAAATTTCCTTAAAGTGGCTTTGCACAGCGTTTTTAACCATGGATGGATCTCGAAGAAGCACCCCATTTACACTGATACTTTCAATGTAGTTCCTTCTTCTTCTAGATGATGCAACAACACTTCAGCTAGTTTATAGTTCAATAAGAGTTGTCCCTTTCAAAAATGTTGTTTTCAGAATTAAACTTTTCTCATTATGAGTGCAAAGTGCTTTACGACTAGATTTAACTCATGTTGGAGAGAAAAAAAAAATTCTTTGTAGGCTGGAGAAACAAACAAACCGTTGCATTTAAGCCGGCCTAATTTTACGAACAAAAATTTTCTGTCTCTTTTTTTTGTATTTATTTGTACCTAACACTAAAAAATTAAATCATAAACTCTAACCTAATTTTTTAATTTCTAAATCATAAACTCTAAAAAATAAACCCTACATCCTATACCATATAACATAATCCTAAAACTTAACCCTAAACCCTTAAACTTATTTTTTTTAATATGGAACATAAATAGAGATACCGAAAAGGGACAGAGAATTCTTGTTATAATTTTATATCCTATTAATCGATTAAATGCAATTGTTCTATCTGTAAGCTGGAGTAACAATAAATCACATAAAGATAACATGTCAGTCAAAATTACCATATCATATCTTAAAGTAATGTCACATTATTTAATTAAGTGGAACATACCCTCCCAATTCAATGGTTGTCCAAACATAATCAATCCCTTTCTCAATTTATGTGGTTTAGCTGAAATCTTGTCCTTAAAGCAATCTAATTGCCTAAATTGGCATATGGCTTTTGCCCATCAAAGAACATGGGTTTATCAACAAAACGTTTGCTTAAAATGCTTAAACTCTTATCAAGAATATATGGCACCAAGTAAAGGGACAATATCGTACAACAAATGAACTGGATTTGGGGAAGAAAAAGGCTGACCAAAGTTATCAGTTTAATTCTACACAGATAGATAATCACATGCTTAAGGAGCCCTTTATTCAAATTTTTTTTTTAAAATATAATTACCCATATTCGACTTATTGAACAATTAATTCTGATGAAATATTATAAAAGTCTTTTTTACGTAAATAATCCTCTCAATCTAATCTACTGGATTCATAATGTCAGGATTCAAACTTTAATAAATTTATAAATTTATTCGAATGGTTTTTGACATTTATAAATGTGGAACAGTTGGTGTAAGAGAATCATGCATGCGACACATTTGCTGAAATTTTCAGCAACCCAATATTTTGGATAAGTTTTTCTAAATACAATATGTGAGAAAAGAAATAAAAAAACCAGTTAATTAATCATACGAATTCACATCAATGATTCTTCAAGGCTGTTTCTTCTCCATGCACGCATGCAAGCATGTAATCAATAACAGCCAAAAAGAATCATGTTCTTCTCTGCATGTGCATGTGCATGTGCATGTGCATGTATTATGTATATAATATATATGCATATTTGTAGATAAATTGCTTGAACTTAGATCACCTATATGAAACATGAAACCCTTCGCCACAAGATTCACTCATTAATTTCATAATATATATGGTTTTTATATATGAAAGAAATGAAGTCCCGTTGATATATAAATTTGTACACCAACAATATATAAAACATACACTTATAGTTTTTCCCTTTTATACTGGATATTAGTTGTTAATATAAGGTCCACAAGATATTGTACCTTTACATGGAAAGCATAAATATCGTATAACTGCCGGTATTCAACCCATTAATCGATTAATTTGAATACTATAGAGGTTTATTATAGGAACGACCCTTATAACTCAGCTTGCTCCATTCACAATGTCAGATTCAAATCCCTGCTCTTACTTAAGAGACATAACACTTTATTTCGCTACATTATATATTTGATTTATTTTATATATGGATAGATAACAATAATAAGACAGTTGGTATAGGTCCACAAAGGATCCGCTCACATGGCTGCATGTGCACTCAAAAAGGTTGATAAAAACAAAGCAAAGTTCCCATTGCCAGCAATTGTTGGCCAATGTTAACATTGTATACACTTCATTTTCCTTCTCAGCCACTGATTTCATTTTTCTCAACCAAGAAACTATTGCATGTAGTTGGCTCCCAATGATATTTGTCGGATTTCCCTTTTATAATTTAAAACGAAAATTTTTAATTTGATTTTTGAAACTGAAGTTTCATATATACAAGTATTTGTAATATATAAAATAATAATATTATGTATGTTACTATTAGTTTCCATTATATATATCAACCAAATTTGTAGTGTAATAATATAGGATTTGTATAATTTAAGTTGCCTTGGAGATACAAAGTTGACTGTTTGGATAATGATTTTTTGATTTACAAAATTTCAAGATATTTTGAATTAAGCATGTATATGCATTGATAATGTATAATGGCTTAAAGGGTCACTTTTGCACATGTAGTAGTCCCAATTTATCAATTTCGCTCTTATAGTATTTTCGCATCAATTTAGCCCTTGAAGTAGTCGAATTGTATCACCGTTTGCTCATTGACTGACGGAAGCCAACGTTGACCGTTATGGTGCTGACATGGCAATTTACGATGCTGACGTTGCAGTCCATGTGTGAAGATGATGTGGCAGAGGGGCAAAATTAATTTTTCAAGCGAGTTCGAGGGCAAAATTGATTTTTAGGCAAAAAATATGAGTAAAATACTAAAATAATATAAAAATTAATAAAAAATAAAAATATTTTATTAATATATGACTAAAAATAAAATAAAATAAATTAATTAAAAATATATAAAAATAAGTAAAAAATTTAAAATTAAAATATCATAAGTTAATAAATTATTCAATAATTAAAATTTAAAATATTTATAAAGTATTAAAAATATAAAAACCTTCTTCAAAAAAATTTGGACGATTTTGGTTTTCTCTCTTCAAAGAATGTAAAGAAGAAAGGATCCTAAAATAGGGTTAATGTGATTCTTTCAACCGAACAAAAATCCTCTACCCTTTTTGGTGCCCCTATCTCTCAATACTAAAAAATTAAACTCTACACTCTAAGTCTAATTTCTAAATCACAAACCTTAAACCCTAAAATTTAATTCCTTTACTTGATTAAATTTATACACGTACATTTATGATTCATAATCACTTTATATTGATAAAATTTTTAATTAGGGTTTAGGATTTACGATTTACAAAGAGTTTGAGATTTTTAAGGTTTGAAATTTAGAAATTAGGATTAGAGTGTAGAATTTATTTTTAAGTTTTGATTTTTTGAATAATTTATAATTTAATAGCTTTTGATATTTTAATTTTACAATTTTTTACTTATTTTTAGATTTTTTTATTTTTTTTATTTTTCCCATATATTAATAAAAAAATTAAATGTTTATTAATTTTTACATTATTTTAGTATTTTAATATTTTTTTAAATTTGTATTTTTTTACTTAAAAATCAATTTTGCCCTCGCACTCAACTAGAAAATCAATTTTGCCCTCAAACTAGGTTAGAAAATCAATTTTGCTCCTCTTCCACGTCATCTTCACATATGGACTGCCACGTCATCACATGTGGACCGCCACATCAGCACCGTTGACCTCCACGTCAGCACTGTAACGGTCAACGTTGGATTTCGTCAGTCAAGAGACAAACGGTTATGTAATTTGACTACTTCAGGGGCTAAATTAATGCGAAAATACCATAGGGGCGAAATCGATAAATTGAGACTACTATAGGGGCAAAAGTGACCCTTAAGCCATGTATAATTATGTACACAGTTGGTGAATCAGACGATAACACGTCATAATAGATTTTTAAAACCAAAATCTTTTAAATTCATTATTGATGATGTGTCATGATTCACTGATTATGGATGTATATTGTTCGAGTTTAATTAGGTTCGTTAATTTTTTAATAACCCACCGATTTTCGGTTCGATTAACCTCGATTTTTGGTTTTTTCCTATTAACTTTAGATTATGAGATTTTATATTTTATTTTGATAAAAAATAACTTTATTTTTTAAACATTATTCAACAAAGTTTTTAGTATTTTCCATAAACATTTCTTTAAAAAAAATGATTTTTCAAGCAAATAAAAAATAACTAATAATTCATATATAATATTTAAAAGTTACTTCATTTTTGTAAGTATAAAATACTTATTTTTACATTATAGAATATTTAAGATTAATTATAAAATAAAAAATTTAAATCCAATTCGTTTAACCATTATTTTTAAACTTGTTAACCATAAATCGTTTAAACACTTCACTTCGGATCGACTTTTTGATTTGACATGCTCAACCCTATCATTGATCGTGCATAGAATTATGCACCATCAATGCATCAAATATTCACCCATATATATTTTTTTGAACATTCAATGTACAATACCTATACAACTCAGATCCCACCCCATCTATAGATCAAAAGATATAAATACATTTAGACATCTTCGATCTTATATTTTCTTGTATATCATACCAACAATAATATCAATCAAACTGTACTAAAAAAACGTGAGTAACAAATATGCCCTTAGAATTTGAGTGTGACGCCCTAAAAATGAGCCTACAGTTTGAGCTTTGAGCCCATGGTTCAATTGTGCACGTGGACTAAGGAAAATTAAGAAACCAATTCTTAAAGGTTTGGGCTCAAGGATTCTAATTGCAGGCTGGCTGGTATAATAGTTGTCACATTATATTTTGGTTTAAAGGTATTTTATCCCTCAAATTTTTTAAAAGTTTTAAATTTCATAATTTTTATTAATTTTTATAATTTTTAAATTTTTTGTTTAAGGATCAAATAAGCTCTCAAACTTCCTAAAAATTACTAAGTTCCTATACCATGTCAATAATCAATCACGCGTAGACTAATACCAATACCTTTTATTATCACGTCAATACAATAACAATCAACGAGGATTTTTTAAAAATATTTATGTTCGTTTGCTTATTTTTGGGGACAAAAAATGGTTCGCCCCCGAAACGATATGATCCATACATGAACTTGGGAACTTTCCCGGTCTGCACATCGACTTTCGCTATGTCAAAACACTTGGGGCCATGGATCGGCTATGACCAAGTAGACTAACCGTGTAACACCCGATTTTGAGTCTAGATGAAATTATAAACTCATGAAATCTTGTGCCTATATTGAGTAAAAATCAAAATTTGAAGGCTTGGTGGTGGAGTTTCAGTAAGTTAGGACTAAGCTGAAATCGAGTGAAACTTATATGTTTGCTTTGTAAACCTAAGAGTTTAAATGTATGTAATTTGTAGTTTCCCCAAAACCCTATGTATATAAATGGTATATTTTTCAGCAAACCTAAAAGCTAATACTATTTTTGAAGGCATTTTGATCTTTGCGCGGCGCCCGTAACCCCCACTTTCCCTCTCTCATTCAGTTTATCTTCTGATTCTTCCCCGTTTTGCTCCACTATTTGCGCTGGGTTTTACTGTTTGCATATTTAGATACCTTTTCTGTCTTGTTTTTTGTTCAGATTTAAAGCTGTTCTTGTATGGACATTAGTGAGATAGTTGCTGAAGGTAATAGTTATGGTAGAGTTTTTAGTTGCCAGATAAACTACTAACATGATCCAGGGATGCATGAGGATGGACGATTCTTTGTACTTTACCGTCCGCAACCATGCTAACTACATTCCCAAATTTTTGTTCACCGCTTTCGCATGAATGATGGAAGGAGAGCATTGGAAACCGGTAAGAAGTTAGGATTCACGGTGATCGGAGATGGAAAAGAAGTAATTGAGGAGATGATTCAATTGGAAATAGCTAGACGGAAAAACATGCAGGGGTAAATCATTCGTGGGATGTGGCCTACCAGTAGCTCGGTTTTGTGCTGAGTATTTGTTTATAGGTTTTTGAGGTTTGGCAGATTAATGTTTGTCTTGCGTTTTGTTTGCTTTGTTCTGGTCAAATGCTACGATGTGATGTGTTGTATTATTTATCCCTGGTTGTATGTATTTTTTCCTCCACATGAGGCATACAGTCTTGTTTTATTATTATGGAGTATTAATAAAATTAACTTGCCAAACAAAAAAAATTCTTGCTGGTCTTTTGGAGTTATAATAGTATAATTGGCTGAAAATATTTAGAAGCTGAGTTTTCTTTTTTCTTGGTAGTCAGGGATGAATTGAGGGGGATGGGGAGAGTGGAAACTTCTTAAATTTTTTTGTGCAGCCGCCTCCTAAAATTTTATAATTTCGCCTTTTAACATAAACTCCTATGTCCCTTCCTGTTGTAGTTGGGGTGATATTCTTAGGTTACTTTAAAACCGTTTGGGTCCTGATGATTAATGCTAGAGGGCTTTAGAAAGCAATAAATCTGATCATGCTGGAGCTAGTATTGGGGAGGAAAATATTTTGAGAGTTGCAGCATTTGATGAAGAAAATGGAAGATGAAGGAAGACCTGGACTTAATCCAGAGTTTAGCCTCCACGATGTCGATGAAGAGCGCGAATGTATTCGAATCGGACATTGTGAAATGTTAGCCCTTTCTCTAGGGCTTATCAGTACACAAGAAAGAGAAACTGTTCATGACACAGAATCTCCGAGTATGCAGAACCTGCCATGACTTTGCAAAGGCCATATCCAAGATAGTAGACAGAGAAATCATCACAAAGGATCCTGATTGTTTCCACCATTTCAAGCATGGGGATCTTTGGTGATTTCTTTTCCCACCTTAGATATATCTCATATAGACTTATATCACAAATAAGTAACATCAAAATAGGTACATAACAAAATAAAACATACTTTAGGCACTTACTTTGACGAAAAAATATTTTAAGTACCTAAATGAAAAGGCTGGTATACTTTAAATACATATTTGTGATAAAATTCTTTCATATATCCAAATCTTGAGATATCCGTAGAGCTTGAATGTTGATACCCATATTGCAAAGCATTGAATTTGAATGTTCAAACATTAGTCATTTGAAGTTCTACTTTTACTCAGCCATCGGGAGAAAGGATTTTCATAAGCTGTTGGAAGAGGAGCCGGAGAAATTCAATACGTTTTCTGTTGAGAAAGAAAAAGAGTACACTTGATAATATGGACTAAATGTGTTATTATAGAAATTTGCATAAACAATTTCATTAACATTTAATCGTCGGTGGATCGATTGAAACTAAACTGAAAGTTTAGTGATCTAATTAACAAAAATTTAAGTTCAATAGTCAAAATTGAATCAAGTCAATAGTTGAGTGACTTTGTAAGTATTTCACCCTTAAAAGTATAAAAATGTGGATTTATGAAATTCAAAATTAAATTAAGATTTTCAAAACCACGACTACTTATGTATCTAATAAATTCATAGGGTAAAACTTTGAAACACATGCTGTGTGAAATTAATTTTACATAAGCTAGTGTATTTACCCTATAAAAACCCAAATCCTAAATTTTTAACCCTAATCCTAAAAAACTAACCCTAAACCTTAAACCCTATACACTAAATTCTAAACACTAACCTTAAATTCTAAACTCTACAACCTAAACCCCTAAACCTTAAACCCTAAACTAAAACCCTACCCCCTAAAACTAAAAAGCACGTGTAAACTAAAGTTTACACAGCCTGTATCAAAGTTTTTTCCAAATCCATATATATGAGAAATTATCATCAATATTGTATTTCTAAGCATTTTATTACCCATTTAACTACCGCATCTCATCCATTCATCTATATTTTTATTAAGTATTAACTATATTTAATATTTGATTGATATTAATTTAATATTTTACTCTACGAGAGGAATCCCCTAATGCTTCTGGTATGTACATTAACCATTCCGTGGTTTTATCAAAATTTTATTCTGTGATGTGAGCTGTCAATTTGCCTGCTAAAGTGAAAGTTACTATGTGAAGAATTGTTAATAATTATATGCCAACTCTTGCAAATCTACAATCTAGAAGATTGAATGTCAATAACTGTTGTCCCTTGTGCAACTCTGCTAATGGTATTGAGCATATTATGAGAGACTGTGGGTTTATAAAGCAGCTTCTTGATGCTCAGGGGGTGCAATATTTAATCCCCGCTGATGATGTTGATTGGAAAGAATGGTTGGCACTAACTTTCTCAGCTCTCAATATAAGGCATAGATATGTGTTGATGGTAACTTACTGGGCAGTCTGGTATGCTCGTAACAAGATGATACATGAAGGAGTTGTGCCTGTAGTGGTTAATATACTCTCTTTTACTGTGGCTTTTCTAAGGGAGAATGAGATGCTCAGCTCAGATGTCTTCCCGAGACCTATAATGCACCATAAAAAATGGAAGGTGACAATCGAGAATGTGGTAAAAGTAAACTTCGATGCGGCGTATAATCTTCAATCTAGGAAGTCAACCTCTGGTGTTATTTGTGGGGATAGTAATGACCTTATTATTGCAGCCTGCTCCTCACCCCATTTGTATGTGGCAGATGCATTTATGGCTGAGGCTCTATCGTGTTTACAGGCTGTCTCGTTTGCATGAGATCTTGGCTTTACTAGGGTGGTGGTAGAAGGGGACTCTCTTACAGTTATTAAAAAGTGTTGCTCGGATACAGTTGATGTTTCTTTGATCAGTCCGGTGATTTCTGACATTAAAGAAATATGGAAAGCTTTCGAGAGTATCATCTTCAGCTTTGTGAGAAGGGAGGCAAATATTGTTGCTCATGTTATGGCTCAGGAGGGGAAAGCTTATAGCTGCTCAATGTATTGGATAGAAGAAGCTCCCCCCAATACGACACTGGCTGCAGAGAAGGATCGAGGACGGATTGTTCGTAGTTAGTGAACCCCCCTGATAGTTTCTTGGTGATGTTTGCCTGGTTAATTTGCTTCGGTTGATCCTGCCTGACGTTGTGTGGGTCTTCAAGTCTTGTTTGCTCGGATTTACTTAGATTTGCATGATTAGATGCACTCCAAATCTTTCAGTTTTTGAGATAGCTGGTTTTGGTTGTTTTTAGTTGATAGGAATGATTTGTATATTTGGTTTTATGGTCTAGTTCTGTTAGACAATATGTGTGTAACTTGTTGATCATTCCTTAATACAAAAACCAGTTGATTAAAAAAAACAATATTTTACATTTTTTATGTAGAATTTTTTTATGTAAAATTGAGAGGTTGATTCGACGGTTCATTTGGGGTTATATGATGGAGGGTAGTGGAATGAATCTTGTAAAAGGGACGGACTTGTGTCTTGCGAGAAGCCGTGGTGGACTTGGTTTTAAACGTATTCATATTCAGAATGATGCGTTTTTGATGAAATCACATTTCAATTAATTGCCAAGCCAGGACAACTTTGGACGGAATTACTACGAGCTAAATATAAGTTTGATCGGTTCCCTAAGTCCCATGCATCTCGTACAGGATCTCGCTTATGGAAGAGTGTTTGTCGGTTATGGGGCAAGGTGGAAGAAAAACTTGTATGGCAGATAGGGGATGGTTCAGGTGTGGATTTTTGGAATGACCCTTGGTTAGGGGATATTGGTCCTCTGTCCGTCCGGTGTCGACTGCCTTAAGGTCGGTGGCTTCAATGGTGGGGGATGATGGCAATTGGCGTTGGGATGAGTTGGAACTAGTGTTACCAGTTCCTATTCTTCTTTATGTTGTGGCAACTAAGGCTCCTAATGTCCCCGGTTTGGCCCATTGCTCAGGTTGGAAGCCAAATACGAATAGGAAGTTCACGGTCAGTTCAGCGTACGATGTCTGCATGGTAATGTTACTTCGCCTGATGATCCTTTTTGGGTGCCAATTGCGAAGTATGTGCGTTTACCGAAAATTAGAATGTTTTTATGGTTGGTTGGTCATGGGAAGTTGATGTCCAATGCAGAGCGTGTTGGACGTCATTTATCGGACGATAGTAGCTACAAGATGTGTGGTGAGGCAATGGAAGATGTCGACCACATATTACGTCTCTGCCCACTGGTAATCCTTATCTGGATAGATCTCATTAAACCAGATAGAGTCGCTGATTTCTTCGGTTTGCCAACTAAGGATTGGATTTATGCTAACTTGACGACCGTGGGGGTTTCGCTAAGGACAGTAGGAATTGGGACATTTTGTTTGGTGCCCTTGTGCGGAATATCTGGCTTCAACGAAATCTTTTCATTTTTGATCCATCATTCTGCTGTCGTGAGTCGATTGTGTCTCGGAGTAAACGATTGGCGGATGAATTTTGTGTGAGGGAGTCTGTGAACCGACCGGGTGTTCCTAGTGTAGGTATGGTTGATCGTACTGCAATTACTTGGGTCCGTCCGTCTCATGGGTGGTGTAAGTTGAATGTGGATGGAGCCCGCTTTGTCGTTTCGGATATTGCGATGTGTGGAGGGATAATCTGTGATGAGGGAGGGCGATGGTTAATCGGGTTTACCAAATAAATTGGTAAATGCTCTGTGCTGGATTCTGAATTGTGAGGTTTATACGGACTGTTATGTGCATGGTCGATTGGTGTCCGTCAACTTATTTTGGAGTCGGATTGTTTGGATGGGGTTCGGTTGATCGAACATGGTGGGTATGATCATTATGTGTCCCCCTTAGTATGTCATATCCGGGACTTGTTATGTCGCCCTTGGAAAATTCAGGTTGTACACGTGATGCGTGAGGGTAACAAGCTCGCTGTTGGTTTGGCTAAGATTGCACGGAAGAAAATTTTTTTGTCATTGATTCTTTGAACCATCGGCGGAGGTGATCTATCTTCTTCAAGGGGACGGTGATAGTGATCCAAATGTTAGCATCTCCTCCTCAGGAGGTATTTTGGGTTATTTTGACCATAATTAGGATTTCTATTCATGTTAGTAGGTTTAGGCCCGGATGTGCTTGGCCATTTACGTTAGGGGTGTGATTTTATTTCTTATGTAATTGTTATTATTGTGGGGTGTATTCTTTTCTTTCGACTAAATTTAAGGGGTTTAATGAGTCACCTGATGATATTTTTTTATAAAAAAATTAACAAAAAGCCAAGTTCAAGATTAAAACAAAGTTTTAAACTGAATAATGTTTATGTAATACAATTTAATATTTTATTACATAAAGAAACAAAATATTTATAATTGACAAACAAATGTGGTAAGAATATATCTCTCAATTCCCAAAAAGCATATTGGTTTAGATTCATGATTAATTTTATGTTCAAATTTGTGTTTTTTTGTTTATTGATTCAGTTTGTTCTTTATCAGATACGTAATGGTTGGATTTTGTTGTTTACTTGCAAATGAAAAGAGACAGGGAGTTGAGTTTTTTCGGACAAAACTAATAATATCAATAAAATGTTACTTGGAGCTTATGTGGCAGCTGAAAAATTAATAAAAATGACATGTCATCATAGAGTTAGATAAATAACGGTGGAGTGATCAAAAAAATTAAATCTTCAAAGTTGAGTGAGTAAATTGAAAATTTTTAAAGTTCAGTGATCAAAATAGGAGTGAAAAGAAAGTTAAGTGATGAAATTTATAATTTACCCTATAATTTTTTCTTAACCCGAATCTCACTTAAAAATAAATGATATAATTGATCTTATTTGATATATAACAATTTTCATTTTTTTCATTTATTAAAAAAACTTAATTAGTTTAAAACAAAAGGGGGAAATTAATTGACTTCAATACAATAATTATACACAATCAGTTGAACATCCATACAAATGTAATAGACTAATAGCGTGCCACATACTTCAACCAGACATTTTATCTTTTCACAAGCAGATACTCGTTGATACAATAAAAATCAAAATTTTAATATAGTGATAATTTGTAATCATGTCACAACATGTTTCTTTTTATCTTGAACCCGACCCGCTATTATAATTTCATACTTTGTAATCGATATGGATTTTAATATATTTTTACCTACCCTAATCTCATCTGAAGATAATGCTCTGGTTTTATGTATCGTAATTTTATTTTTTCTCATATTTAAAAATTTTAGTTATTTTTCTCATTTTGTTTTAAATTAATTGGTGTCTGAATTAAGTATATTAGTTATACACAATCAACTGATCGCCCATGTGAATATAATAGAACGTCACATACTTTAGCTAGACATTCTATCTTTTTACAGACAGATGTTCACCGATAAGATGAAAAGTCCAAATTTTAACCTAGAGGTAATTTTGTAATCTCATTATGACAGGTTTCTTTTTGTCCTGACCCCGATTCAGTATTATAATTTCATACTTCGTAACTGACGTGGACTTTACTCTAATATTTTTTTGATAAATTTTAAATTCAATCCTAATCCTACCTAGAGGGGAGTGGAAGAGGGACTCTAGGGGAACGAATAAGAGTGCTCCTATTAGATCTAAAACTCATAACTTAAAAGAATATGAGAAAACAAAGATAAGCAGCTTGGCCAACCGGCCAAATATACTTGCTCTACTCTAATATATTTTTATCTACCCCAATCTCACCTGAAAATAATGATTTGATTCAAATGCATCATAATTTTTATTTTTTTCATATATTTAAAATTTTCTGTTATTTTTCCTCCTTTGTTTTAAAATAATTAGTGTATGAATTAAGTATATTAATTATACACAATTAACAGATCACCTATGTTAATGTAATATAGCGTCACATACTTAGACATTATATCGTTTTACACACAAATATTTACTGATACAATAAAAAGTCAAACATTTAATTTATAATGTATTGATTTTATAATTAATTCCTCTATTAAACTATGCTAAATGAAAATTAACTGTATACCCTCTCTAATTCTCTTTTTAATCTTTACATACACTTAGAGATTTTTATTAAAAACTGCACTCGTTATAACGCTAAGAATTTAAGAAAAAACGAGGACAAACTCATTCTTTTTTTGAGCAAAAAATTCATTAAGCGACAATTAATCAATAAATTAGGAATAAAAATTTTCTGTCTTTTTTGTGCCATATTTATACTCTCACACTAAAATATCATGTTTAAGGTTAAAGTTTAGGGTTAGAGTTTAGGAAATTAGGGTATGGTATATTTTTAAGGTTTATGGTTTATGATTTAAAATTTTAAGGTTAGGGCTTAAATTTTGATTTTTTAGTGTTGGAGCATAAAAATAGACATAGAAAATGGACATTATTTTTTCCTTGAAGTAGTATCCCGAATTGATCAGACGTCAAAGCAATTGAAAATTTAAAAGAAAAAAATTAAATTTTTATAATTTAATTTTGCCATTTAAATTTGTTATACAATATTTTTAGAAAATAACGTAATTAGTTAAAATCCAACTTAATTACTAATTAGAATTTCTTCAACCATTACAATTACAATAAAATCTAACTTAATTACACATTAGAATTTGAGTTAATATGTAATACAATTTATAAAATTATCTAGTACTGCAAATTTGATTGGATTCTTTTCTCTTTTTTTTCTGTATATAATTTGTTTGGATTTGTTGATTTGTAGGGAGTAATAGTTTTACTAACGTTCTTGCATTGTTGGGGGATTTAGAGTTGAAATCGAGTGTTCTAACGTTGAATTATTGAAATTGTTTTTTTTTTAATTTGGATTCTAATATTGGGTTTGAATAGCATATTTTAACTCCCGAGTGGCAATGGCGGTTATTGATGTTTCTAAGTATGCACATAGTCCGGTGCACAAAGCTGTTGCCCGGAAGAGTTATGCGAATCTCAAGAGGATACTTGCAGGGACGAAGCCAGAATTTAACGTTGAAAGTCAAACTTAAATATTTTAAAATTGAGGGGTAAATGTGTAAATAATTTAATTTTTTTTAAAAAAATTCTACATTATAAAAATTAAAAAAAATTAAGTCGAGGGGCATGGGCCCCTCCCGGGACCTATGTCCCTCTGTCCCTGGATACTCACTCTCTTTCACGTCTCCGGAATCCGTCCGATATTCGAATGGAGGCAGACTCATTGGCCGAGGAAGAGAAGGCCAATGCGATCTCTTCCGTGATTGATCGACGCGATGCTCCTAACAGGGACACTCCTCTTCACTTGGCTGTTAATCTCGGGGACAAAACTGCGGCCGAAATGCTCATGGTTGCCGGCGCTGATTGGAGGCTGCAAAATAAACATGGAGTGCGCTCCACGAAGCTATTTGTAATAGGGAATAAGCTATTGCTAGGATCATCGTTCAGCACAACACGCCATTGGAGTTGGCGAAATGGTTTAGGAGGTTGCCTCGCTTGGAGGGAACTATGAGAAGAATGAGAGACTTTTACATGGAAATCACGTTCCATTTCGAGAGTTCCGTGGACCGTGGTACCTTTTGTTTCCAGAATTGCTCCTTCGTGTACGTATATTTGGAAGAGGGGTGCGAATTTGAGAGCCGATGAATTCGATGGATTCCAAATTCGGCATTCAGATCAGAGTGTTCTGTTCCTTGGTGATGGATCCGAGGATGGGAATGTTCCTCCTGGATCACTCTGTATGATCTCACATAAGGATAGAGAGGTGATACATGCTTTCGACCATGCTGATTCTCAAGTAACAGACGAAGAGGTTCGACAAGAATTGGCTGCAATGTCTCGAAGGAATATATACCGGCACGAGATAGATGTGACGCGGGCAGTTCTTTTGCCACAATTGACATGGAGGCGACAGGAGAAAACTGAAATGGTGGGTTCCTGGAAGACTAAGGTCTATAATATGCACAATGTTGTTTTTAGCATCAAATCTAGGAGGATAAAAGATTCGAGAACATCGAGTTCTACGAGGTCGGAGATTGGTAATCGGTGAAAGGATAGTGGCAAGGAGAACGATTACAAGAAAGGGTTGAGGCCTATTCTTTGGCTTTCGCCAAAGTTCCCACTGACAACTGAAGAGCTGCTGCCATCGCTAGACATTCTTGTGTAAAAAGTCAAGGCAATTCGTCGGTTAAGAGAAGTTATCACCGCAACGCTTCCGGATGGAAACTTCCCTGTCAAGGTATGTTATTCTGATTAAAATTATGTGATTCTTGTTTGAATATGTGCCGGTCATATTCGTCTCATCGATTATACTAAGAAATGTTCTTGATGCACTTAGGTTGCATTCCCAGTGTTTCCAACAATCAGAGTATCGGCTTCTTTCAGCAAGATCAAAGAACAACTGCCGGTGGACGAGTTCGTCACACCCCCTACGAAACCCGGTGTAAGGTGAGAAAGCCCCACAGTGACACATCCAACAGGTTCATCTTGATTTCAGAATTCAGTGGATAAAGTTGTCGTGCCAACGCTCGAGCTCATCCGGTCACAGCTACAACGAGGTTGAAAATCTTCAAGATCTATTTGCAATACCCCAAGATTATGCTTGGATCACAGCTGAAGCAAAGAAGAAGATGCTAGAGAAGAGAAGATGATAACTCAATAGGAAATAGTAGAGTTCCATTAATCCATAAAAATTTGTGTTTCTATTAATTAATCCAAAAAAAGTTAGGGAAAGAAATTGATGTGTGATTCCTACATTTACATACAGCATTTGGTTGGCTTTTTGGTGGCTTTTGGATTCCTTTATTGCACAAGAAACTTTAGTTACTTACTAAAACTATAATCCGTAATTACTTTAGACCTATTGTTATCTCTATTGTTTAAAACAAAACACATTACAAACAATTGGTTGGTCTAGTTGGATGAGACACCAGATCACTTAAGCAAGGTCAGAGTTCGAATCTTGATGTTGTGAACGAAACAAATTGAGTTAAGAGGATCACCCTATAATGCGCCTATGCAGTACTCGATCTGAATTAGTCAGCCAATAGATTGGATACCGGTAGTTAAAAAAACGACATTACACATTAAGAAAATGTGTTCACTACAGCAGAAAGGGTATCTAGCGGCATTTCCTGTAATTTTTCTTTTTTATAGAAATGCCACAAGACTTGGCATGCAGTGACATTTGTAAAAGAAAAACACCATTGATCTGGTGAGATTATTTTGGATCTCTGTTTCCTGTCCGCTAAAGATTCTGTTTATGGTAGTTAGAATAACTGTCTTATTCTGGGTTTGATTGGTTTTGGCCAAAATCACAATTCACTGCTCTTCCTTCTAGTGAAAAAAAGTTATGAATTTTCCTTCTTTTTCTGGGAGCATTGTTTGGTTGCTGAGAAAAGAGCAGGAAGGAAGAAAGAAGCAGGTGAGAATTTTCTGGATCTACATTTCTTGTCCCCCAAGGATTCTTTTTGTGGTAGGTATAATAACTGTCTGATACTGCAAATTGGGTTTGATTTGTTGTTTTGTAGGGAGGAATAGTTTGCTTCTGTGTTCGAATTGTTGGGGGATTTTGAGTTGAAATGAGTGTGTTCTAATGTGGAATGATTGAAATAAATTTGTTATTATTCCTGCGTTGGCAATGGCGAGTATTGATGTTTCTAAGTACGCACATAGTTCCATATACAAAGCTGTTGTAACGAAGGATTATGCCAGTCTCAAGACGATACTCGCGGCGCTCCCGTGTCTTGGGAACCCGGATTCGATTCAAACGGAGGAAGACTCGTTGGCCGAGGAACAGAAGGCCGATGCGATCTCTGCTGTGGTTGATTGGCGTGATGTTCCCAACAGGGATACTCCTCTTCACATGGCTGTCAAACTCGCCGACGAAACTGCAACTGAAATGCTTATGTTTGCCGGTGCTGATTGGAGCTTGCGGAATGAGCATGGATGGAGTCCACTCCAAGAAGCGATTTGCAATAGGCAGGAAGCTATTGCTGCAATTATAGTCCGGCATTACCCGAGGTTGGCGTGGGGCGAAATGGTGTCGAAGGTTGCCTCGCTTGTTGGGAACGATGCGGAGGATGAGAGACTTTTACATGGAGGGCGAAATGGTGTCGAAGGTTGCCTCGCTTGTTGGGAACGATGCGGAGGATGAGAGACTTTTACATGGAGATCACGTTCCATTTCGAGAGTTCCGTGATACCTTTCATTTCCCGAATCGCCCCTTCGGACACGTATAAAATTTGGAAAAGGAGTGCGAATTTGCGAGCCGATATGACTTTGGCCGGATTCGACGGACTCAGTATTCAACGTTCGGATCAGAGTATCATTTTCCTCGGTGATGGTTCCGAGGACGGAAAGCTTCCTCCCGGATCGCTTTGTATGATCAAACATAAGGATAGAGAGGTAATAAACGCTTTCGAATTCGACGGTTCCGGTACTCAATCAACCGAGGAAGAGATTCGACAAGAAGTGGTAGCAATGTCTCGAACTAACATAATGCGGCCGAGGATTAATGTGTCGCAGGCGATTCTTTTGCCGCAAATGACATGGAGACGACATGTGAGAACCGAGACAGTGGGTGCCTGGAAGGCTCAGGTGTACGATATGAACAATGTTGTGTTTTTCATCAAATCCAGGAGAGTGCCAGGGGCCATGACAGAGGAAGAGTTCTTAGCAGCTTCCAATGAGAATGAAACAGAGGGCGAAGAGCTCGATGATATCTTGACGGATGACGAAAAGAAACAACTCGAAGTTGCTCTTAAGTCGGATCCGTCAGAGGTATACAACGAGAATGGCGATGGCCATACCGCCCATCGCCAGACTGAGGACACCAATGGTTATAAAAATACAGAGACTAAGCAGGAAAAGAAAGGATGGTTTGGTGGATGGAAGAAACGGGAGCCGAAGCAAGAGAAAGCGAGTGACACTGTTGGAGACTCTCCATCCGGGAGTCAGATAAAAGCCGGTAAACAATCTTCGGATACAGCGGCAAAGGAAGACAATCACCGGAGGACAACAGATTCGAAAGCATCGACTTCTATGAGTTCGGAGAGTGGTGATCAGCGTAAGGATAATGGCCGGGGCAATGAGTTTAGGAAAGGGTTGAGGCCTGTGCTTTGGCTTTCTTCCAACTTCCCACTGCAAATCGATGAACTCCTGCCATTGCTAGACATTCTTGCCAATAAAGTCAAGGCCATTCGTCGGTTAAGAGAACTGCTCACTACAAAGCTTCCACCCGGTACCTTCCCTGTCAAGGAATGTTCTTTAATTATCCTCCTCTAATTGTCTAAAAAAATATAAAAGCTGCAGTAATTATTCACTAATGGTCGAATATGTGCTGGTCATATGTGTTGATATGGTTATTCCAGCTCCGTCAATTAATAGTGTTCAAACGGTTAATTTAATAATCGATCGAATTAAAATATTTAAAATCAAATTAATTGATTTTTTCTTTAACCGTTAATCGAATTAAATTTTTTAAAAAGTTATTAACTGAATAAAACAAAATTCAGTTAATTCGGCCGATTTTCGAATCAACCAAACAAAGTTTGAGTTTGTTCTTTAGTTAGATTAATTTGGTTAGACCTTTAATCTTAACACGTCTCGTGGTGATAGGATTAAAAATTAGTTGAGTCTTGACATCTTAACGAGTATGAACTTAAAATACATATGTAATGTATATAATATAATTACATATTTAATGTTTTTTTCTTCAGTTAATTCGATTAGTTCAATTAACTAACTGATTTCGGGCCGATAACCGAACTTTAAAAGATTTAAATTTTAACCAAATAATGGACACATTTACGGCCAACAAATAGAATTCATGATTGTAGTTCATGTTTATACTAAGAAATGCACATGGTTGCACTTAGGTTGCTTTCCCAGTGGTTCCAACACTGAGAGTATTGATTTCTTTCACCAAGTTCGAAGAACTACAGCCGGTCGTCGACGAGTTCTCGACACCCCCTTCGAGCCCCTGTTCAGGGCGAGAAAGCTCCTCGGAGACGCGTCCGACAGGCTCGTCTTGGTTTCAGTGGATAAAGGTGCCTTATCCTCGCCAGGGCTCATCCGATCCTAATGTCAACAAGATCGAAAATCTTCAGGATCCATTTGCAATACCCCAAGAGTATACTTGGGTTACAGCTCAAGAAATGAAGAAGAGGATCCAAGAGAAGAACAAAGCAGCAGCGGCGGCGGCAGCAGCAAAGAAGGCAAGAGTCAGAACCCCAAGGTCCCAGATACAAAACAAAGCAACAAGAAATAGGTTATCTCATTCATCCTAGAGGGCGTTTTTATTTTTGAAAATCCAACACGGTTCTGTTTTAATTTATAAGAATTATTTACTAATTTATCATTTTATAAGAATTTATAATGCATATTTTACTTTTTATCAATATTCATATATATATATTATAATTTCCTTATTTATAAGATTCCATGACACATTTGATTTAGTTTTATTGATGGACGTACCGGTTTTGTTCGTATATTGGTAGATGCCTGTATGAGTATATGTATCATTTAGATATTATTGATGTTTTCAGATTTTTTTGCATATAAACTATTTTTTAAAAAAATTAATAGAACATATTATATATACACATGCAAATATACTTTAATTATACATATGAAAAAAATTTGAAAGGAAGATTCATAGTTCGTTATAATGTTGAACAATACAAGAGAATAAGTTTGTGCAGCTGAACTATTTGTGAGTCTCTTAAACGGTTTACTAAAACTAAAACCCTAAACCGCATGACAAAATTTTTTTGTATAGTTAAAAACCCCTACTCAAACTAAATTTCATACTTTAAACCAAAGTATAATGAAAGAAATATTGTATAGACTCTATGCCTGGTCCACTTCTTCCGCATCCACCACATCTTTATTTTTCTCTAAATTTTACTCATTCACCAAATAAATGATACCGTAAACTTTTTAAACCGAAACAAGATAAAAGTTAAAATTCATATCACAAACGTCTAAAGATGAGGTTGAAATTTGCTTAACCAAGTGGAATCTAGCCAAAGCAAGGTTCTTTAAAAATCACCTTCATGTTTAACTGTTCAAAGTTGTAATTAGGAAGAAAAGCATGGGATTTGTTTATGCTGTGGTGTGGGTAATTTAGGCATCCAAGTGTGTATGAAAGACGTTAAATAGTTTAAATATACAAAAAATAAAGTGAAAAAAAAAACAATTCAATCAAAATATAAAAGCACCTTAGCCATGATATGCTTTTCTATTTTCTGCTTTTGGTGCTGCAGAGGCGTGTGCATTTATGCCATGATTCTGCTAATGAGCAAAGATTTCGATTAGCTTTCGTCTTTACGGGGTCCTACTTGCTTAAAGATCTGCAAACTTCATCATAATGATTAAGAGTGTGTAAAACTCGACTAGAAAAAATCAAATTATTCAAATTGATGTAAAAATACTTGACTCTACTCGAAAATATTCAAATAAAGTCTTAATTATAAAATGAAAATTCGAGCAACTCGAAATTTTTAGTAATTAGTGGATCAATTTTTAAATTCGAGTTGAGTCCCTCAATTTTGCTTGATATATATCTCACATATAAAAAAACATGAATGTGTATTGTATATGATTATATAAAACTGTTTAAATTAGAACTAATTAGTACCATAACATTATAAATGTTTGAAACGAAATTTGAACAGAAACTCTAACGACTCGACTTTAATAAACTCGACTCAAAAAAATTTCAAATAAAGTTTGAGCTATAAATTATGATTGTTCAACTCGACTAGCTCGAAATTTTTTACTCGAGTCGACGATCGAATGCCCACCCCAAATATTGTCGGCCTAACCATTTCCAACTTTGTTCAAACTTGGAATTTTCTAGGAAATTTTCAGTTTTGTCGACAGAAAGAGTAGGAGATGGTGATTCTGAACAATTCTCAAATATTAACTCGAAATTTAATTTTATGGATTCATATATATATACTCTAAAATAACATTATGAGCATCATATATTATTATATTTTGACTCAAATTTAAATTAGTAATTAAGTTGGATTTTATTGTAATTCTAATGGTTGAAGATTACTTGGTAATTAGGATTTACTTTAATGAGTAAATATCTATTTTAGGTATGAGATCTTATTGAATAAGGTTTTTTGGTGACCAAATATTGGGGTCTATAAATATAGACTAGGTGTAACCCTTTGAATTATGAGAGAACGAGAGTTAGAGAGAATTATTCTCTAGAGAGACGTAACCACTTTTAGGTTCTCTACAATTATTGTGCCTACGTTGTAGAGATGGGTATTGTAGGGATGTTGGGAATAGTGTTTTGGTTTCAACGGGTCATGGGATTTATACACCGGGTCATGGGATTACATGGGTTATCATGTATTTGTACTCTTCGGGTTCTCTATGTTATTAGTAGATTGTTCGTTTCTCTCGTCTGTGGAGGTAGGCTATGCTGAACCACGTTAAATCTTGTCTCCTGTGCATGTCTTGGTCTATGTCATTATCACTTTGGCTATTTTGCCGCATACCAAATTCCTAACAAATGGTATTAGAACTATGGTTCGAGCTGCGCGATTGTGGAGAAATTTTTGCTGCAGATTTTGCGGTGCGATGTTGGAGACATGTCAGAGGATTATTGCTGCAACGAACTTTCTGTTGCAGGATGAGTAATTCTCAAAATTCAACGGTGCTTCAACGGATACTACGTAAGAATTGGAGTTGTTGAAGACTTGGCGGTGGTATTTCAACGGATATTTGGCTTACGTAAAAATTAAAGCTGTTGAAGACTTGAAGACCAATGCTCGAATAGAATTTGTGTCAAGGGGGAGATTTGTTATATTTTGACTCAAATTCTAATTGGTAATTAAGTTGGATTTTATTGTAATTCTAGTGGTTAAAGATTACTTGGTAATTATGATTTACTTTAATGAGTAAATATCTATTTTAGGTAGGAGATCTTATTAAATAAGGTTTTTTGGTGACAAGTATTTGGGTCTATAAATACAACTAGGTGTATCCCTTTGAATTATGAGAGAACAAGAGAATGAGAGTTAGAGAGAATTATTCTCTGGAGAGATATAACCACTTTTAGGTTATCTACAACTATTGTGCTTATGTTGCAGAGATGGGTAATGTAGAGATGTTGGGAAGAGTGTTTTGGTTCCACCTGATCATGAGATTTGTACACCGGGTTTTGGGATTACATGGGTTATCATATATTTGTACTCTTCGGGTTCTCTACGTTATTAGTAGATTATTCGTTTCTCTCGTCCGTGGAGGTAGACTATGCTGAACTACGTTAAATCTTGTCTCTTGTGCATGTCTTAGTCTACGTCGTTACTGTTTAGTTATTTTGCCGCAAACCAAATTCTTAACATATATGAATTCTATCTCATTCGTATCCATATTGAATAACTTTTAATACAAATATTTTATAAATGAGAAAACAACATGCACCTAAAAAAGAAGAAACATACTCAGCTGTTGTGCAATAATTATGACCTTAGTTTTTTTGCTTTTGTTTTTCCTTTGAGGGGCCCTTCCTCTTCACCCTCCTGCCTTAGATTTAAAGACATTGATTGAACAATGAACAAACTTGTTCTTGTGGGCACTAATTAAGCATCAAGAAATCATGTCTTTCATGCATTCCCTTAACCAACATTAACAAATCAGTTTTCAACATTGTTAACTCTGATGGAGGCATATATATATACATATATATATATATATATATTATATGAACCAATAGAATAAAATTTAGAGTTGATTTTCAAGACGCGGAGAAATCGGAGTTCTATTCATCTTCCATTTCCAAACTCTACAACTCCGGCTAAACAATGAATAGCCAAACATGGTTTTTTTGTAATTAGTATAGTACAAATCCATGCATGTAAGCCATAGATATACAATTTTCTCATCAAAGATTATCATAAATTAGTTGCAAATATCATCTTGAAGGACTTTACCTATAAGGGATTCTTTTTGATAACTTTCATGTCCATTTTACGGTTTATGTTTGATTTTTTTTACTGTTATTTCCAAAGTTCAAATCTGTATTTTCATCCTGTCGAATCCGAATTTATGTTGCTTCATTGAATGACACAAACGCAAGACCTCCCAACTCCCTCCAGCTCTCCATCATCTAACACACTTTTTACAATTGAAAACAAAATCAGAAATATATCATATTTGATTCTAGGGCTGTAAATGAGACGAGACAGATCGCGAGCTACTCGAGCTCGACTTGGTCAAAACTCGGTCAAAGCTCGACTCGATTGGACTCAACTCGAGCTTGAACTCGACTCGAGTTTTTAATGAGTAGAGCCGAGCTACTTGATACCCGACTCGAAAAGCTCGCGAGCTACTCGAAAATATAATATACTCAATTTTTTAGTTTTTTATAATTTAAAATCTAAATTCAAACTTAAAACCCTATAATATAAACCCTAAACATAAGTCTTAAATCCTAAAATCTAAATCATAAACTCAACAACTTAAACCTTTAAACCCTAAACTAAAACCATAAATCCTAAAATTAACAAGCTTGAGTTTTCACAACTTGTGTATCAAAGTTTTTTCTTGATAGGGCTTTAAATGAGACGTGACAGATGGCGAGCTACTCGAGTCTGACACGGTTAAAGATCGGTCAATACTTGACTCGATTAAGTTCGAATCAAGCTCGAACTCGACTCGAGTTCTTAACAAGCTGAGTCAAGCTCAGATTTTTCAGGCTCGTTAAAAATTACTCGAGCTCAAATTCGACTCAAAATCTTAACGAGTCAAGCTCAGCACTACTCGAGCTCGACTCGGCTCGTTTACACCTCTATTTGATTCAATTATAAGCTTTACAAGCTTTTATGTGTGTATTTATGTATTTACCTTGGCTCAAACTCCCGGACATGAGCAATGTCTTTTCCATGAGAATCTAGCCAACTCACTTTCCTCATTTCGGTCTTTATTAACTCGGTATTTCGATCATCCTCTGCTACTGGTTTCTTCAGATTACTCTTGCGAGTCGGGTTTCAATCGACGTGAGAGCCATTAGTCCCACTGTTGCTGATGTCGCCGTTGCCGATCTTGCCGATGATCAACTGTAATTCATCGTTGTTAGTACCAACTTCTTCCATGACTCCATCTTTAATGTTCTTTCCCACGGTACCGGTCCTCCTCTTGATGTTGTTGCTACTAGCCTACTACTGCTGCTGCTTCTGTTGTTAATATTCTCTTCACCTTCGCAACTCGAATTCCTGGACGGTACATAGCAAGAGCAGACTAAAGCAGTGCACCGGTTCTGCGCCCACGCCGTCAGGAGTGCTGCCCTAATCCGATCAACCTTAAATATATATTTGCTTCCTAACTACTTGTTGATCGTACCATGAGACTGTGAAAACCCTAACCCTAATCTTAATTCGAGACCTTGGAATCCCTGCTTTGTCTATTGTGTCTCTTTGATCTGCCAATACCTAATAAAAATGGAGAAGAAACAGCTTCATCTATATAGAAAGCATATGGTGTATTAGTGTAACTTTGCTTTACATAGAAGATAGTGGAATAGGAATTAAAATATTAAGGAGTATAATAGTTAAATAAAGATGTAGCCTAGCCCAAGTTTGGAACAAAAATCAGTTCATTTTCGGTGACTCTTTTTATGTCCCAACAATAAAAATTTAAATTTTAAATTTTAAAGTTTAAAAAATATATTTTACTCCTAATTTTCTAAACCCTAATCTTAAACTCTAAACTTATTTTTTTAGCGTAGAACATAAATATAAACACTAAAAAGGGATTCTCGCTTTTGTATGGTATTGTTATTGTTATAATATTATTAAGATTGTGATGCAAGTACATTTGCTCATCTAATTTTTTATTTAGAGGAATTTATATGTAATTCAGAAAATGTATATATATATATATATAATAGTTTATATATAGGCATACGTTGTATTATTTATAAAATTGTTTTATTTTATTTTGTGTACTTTTATGTACAAACCCATTAGTTATTATTTTTTATAACCATTGATGTTTTGTATATTAATTGACTAATTTGAATCAGATACATAGAAACTCAATATGAAAATGATTTGGCCTTTAAGTTTATACATGTTTTTTCCGCTTTGGTAGTTAATTTTTTTTGTCTCATATTGATACTTAAATTCTTATTATATGGCCAACAATCAGTTGGTTTAATGAGACGAGATATTAGATCTTTTAAGAAATGTAAGATGTTTGAATTCTGATGTTGTGAATGGATCAAATTAGATTGAAAAGATCGTCTCATAACGAGTCTACACAATCAACCAATAAGTTGGGTACTAGTGGTTATACAAAGAAAATTTTATTATATACCCATCTTATTTCACCTTCCAATTCCAAATCATCAACATCCAATAACAACATAACATGTGTCATGTTTTTGTTGATCTTTTTTCTTCGAAGAATAAATTCTGACAAAGATGATAATTAAATATCAAAGTGAGACAAAAAAAAATTAAATACTAAAGCGAAAAAAACAAGTATATTTCAGAAGTCGAATCGTGTTTTAAATCGATATTAATTATAAGAGTTATATAATGTTTCTCCCCACTCAAAGTTGGTGTGTTTGGCTTTAGGCATATGCACTCATTAGTGAGGGGGAAATGGGCACCTTTGGACTATTGGTGTGGGGCAAACATGTATTCATTGTTTTGTCGTAGTTTTAAGTTTTAGATAGATGGGCATCTAATCATTCAATTTGTTCTTGCTTTATTCATGGCATGAGAGCCTGCAATCAAATAAGTAGTTAAGAAATGAAATCATTATTATAAATAAATAAATAAAAAGGTAAATTACGCAAATCACCACTAAATGTTACTCGTAAATATATTTTGGTCACTAAAATTTCAAAACATTCAATTTACTCACTGAAGTTTAGACATTTAACGTTTTTGCTTACTCACCCGCTAAACTTTTGAGGCGTTATGATGTGGATGCCATCCGCCGTTCATTGTCATCAGACTCCATCATCGACAGTTGTAGATGGTGGTCGTTCAGTCATAAATTTCACCAGTCATTTTCGTTTCAACTCTTGAGTCTAAATCTGACCTCCATTTTTCCAAAAAGTGTCATGGAATTTACAAATCGAGCAAAAATCTTTTGATTTCTTGTTCGTCGATCTCTTTCTTCCGCCTTCGAATGGAGCCCGTTTCTCAGTATATTACTTCTCTCGTGTCGATGAAATTTTCCACTGTTTGAATCTTGGAGAAGTTCCTTCATTCGCTGATAAATGGACGTCGTCAAAAAATTAACTGAAGAGTGACAAAAAAACATTTATTGTCTAAACTTCAGCGAGTAAATTGAATGTTTTGAAACTTTAGTGGCCTAAATAAATTTAAAAGTAAAGTTCAGTGATAATTTACATAATTTACCCTAAATAAAATAATAACTTTTAATAAATCATTTTATCTTTTTAATAATTATAGGTATCTGATCTTTGGGTCTTTTCGGATAGTGTTACGAGTATTTTTGTCTTGTGAAATGGAATGGTTGATTTTTTATTTAACGAAATAGGAATGTTTGAACAGTATTTTCTGTAAGTCATCTTGTCTTCACATCAACCTTTAAAAGTTGTCAAAAAATTTCGATGACTGCATGTCAAATTTTTTCAGACGTCTAAATTTGTTTGCATGCATGAGGGAAAAAGTCGTCTTTCTTTTTCCGACGACTTCAAATAATTTATGAAAAAAAATCTAAAAATCTTGATTTTTTGACGACTTGTACAATCATCCCGTGAAATAAAAAATCACCCACTCCACTTCACAAAATAAAAATTTCACAATATTATCCGAGCAATTTTTTTCTGATTCATTGACCAATTAATTCAGATCGAATTTTATAAAGGTTCATTCACAATGTCAGGATTTAATGTATAACCTTGTTTAAAAGACTTAGACTCGTAACTTTTTATCTCACTAGTCCAACTTATTGTTGAAATATTATTTTGTTGATTGTATTTAACTGTAATTGTCTTCAATTTAAAAGTCTAAAGACTACAAAGAGTTAAAATATTTTATAGAAGCCGATAGCTCTGTTGTCATAATGGTTAAGTAACATTTTAACACTCACTTATTCAGATTTTGAACATGTCTCACCTCCAACTATAGAAAGAAAAAGCATTGTATAAAAAATAAATTATATACAGTAAAACCTTTATAAATTAATACTCGATAAATAAATAATTTTTTTGGTCTTTACTTGGGTTGAAGGTCTAAATTAATAATTTCGATAAATTAATAAGATAATAATTTTTCGGAAGACCTTTATATAAATTTATGGTTCCTTCAATATTATAAATTAATAATTTTATAAAATTACAAATATAACTAAGACAACTTAGTAAAATATGATTATATTGTTGTTTGTTTTTTCTTAAAATTTAAATCTAATTGTATTTTATCTCTAACTTTCCTTACTACATCTAAAAGTTCCGGTGTTACATTCTCATACTGCAACAAAAGTTTCAGTTTTTTAGGGGTATGTATTATATTTAATTAGTCACATTGTACATGAACATCGTTCAATTAGTCAATACAATGTATATGTTTTATTCATGAAAATAATATATGTTCGTTGAATCGAAAAAAATCCCTTTAAATTATTAATTTATCGATTAATTAATATATCTTTAAATTAATAAAATTACATGATCCTAACATTATTAATTTATAGAGGTTTTATTGTATGTCCATCATTAATAAATGATTTTGTTTTGAATAGTCTAAATGTGATTACAAGATAGTATCTATTGATACATTAATAAAAAAAAATTATAATGACAACTGAATTATATTAAAAAACATGGAAGATATTACAAATACAACGCATCTAGAAGGGAGAATAATGAGGACTAGTCTACCAAAATTTCATACAAAAACCTAAAGGTGCAAAGAAAAGTAAATACTTCCATAGAGATTAGCATACCAACAAAATTCAGAAGCCTTCCTGAATCTACTTGTCTCTAATACAAACGAGACGTTTTACGGGGTGAAAAAAGAGTGGTAAGCGAACAAAATTATTAGGCAGGTCGCTCCGCTACCCAGGTTTGATTACATCGACAAAACAATCATCAACCGAGTAGGAATCTATCTTTCTATGACCACCGACAGAATTATAATAAAAAATTAGCGCCGTAAAGATTTCTATACGAGCACCAAACGAGCGCTAAGATATGCAATCTTTATTACATTAATAAATGGTTTTAAAATTATTAAAAATAAAATAATTATATTTTTCAACTAATGATATCTTATTGTTATTAAGTTTGATATTTTTCGTACATCAACTATAAAAAGTTTGTGTTAGTTGCGAAATTTTAAAATTTAACGATTAATTAATATTTTCAAAAAAGTCAAGGGTTTCTTATTAAAATTGTAGGCGAAATTTGTAAATTCTACTCTATATTGCTATCTTTTTCATTATTAATATCAAACATAATTTTTCTTCAATTTGGATTTCTCATTTTTCAATGGTAGATGCAATCTTTATTATATTAAAGTATAAACGGTGTTTTTTTTTCATTCCCAATTTTTCAAGATTTTACCTTAACTAATCCGGACCGACTCACGTCGTTAAGGGTAAGGGAGATAATAATAATAATAATAATAAAGTGATCATTTTATAAGATTTCAATAAATTTAGACAATTTCAAAAATTTTAAAAATTTACTAACCAAAACGATTAAATAATCAGCCCTAAACCTGGCCCAGGCAAACCGGAACTCTCGGCCCTTACTTTGACAGCAACGAATTGTTATTTGGGAGAGGGAGATTTGAGTTTAAGCAGCGAGTTGTGAGGGAGACTGAGTCGACACGAGTGAAGCGATTCATTGTTTCAATCTTTTGAAGCTAAACCTAATCGATCAGGTTTGGTCTTGAACCTTCATTTTGGACTCTGCGTTCAATTGCGTTTATTTTTTGTTTGATTGCTTAGAAAATGAATGGACGAGAAAGGAAAATGAATGACTAATTCTAGTGTTGTTTCTTAAAGAAAAGGATTTCAACAAGTTTGCAGCTGCATTCCAACAATGAACAGGTGGGAATTCCTTTCTAATATCTTTTCTTTTGGTAAATTAACATCTTTTTGCGGTGCTTACTTAGCTTTTAATGGACTATCGGCTTTGATAATAGGATTCTTGCAACAAAAGCTCGCTCAAATGTTTATAGATTGAGAATACCCTGGAGGCCATTTTCTAATGATGCTGCCTCAGTAATATCTAGCCCAAATGCTGGAAACCCTGAAAAAGTAAATTTTTTTTAACTATATTGCTTGCTAAAGTTTCTGGTTTATTTCACATTTTAATGGTATTTTTAATTCAAATGTATCTGATTGATTTTTTCTATAGTTTTATGTCTTCTAATTTTTGTTATAATTAGTTATATAAATTGGTGTAAAATATTGGATTAAGTTACTTTATCTTTTTAAACATTTTAGGGGAGTGAAGCTCAACAATATGACATTGCAATTGTTGGAGGTGGCATGGTTGGCCTGGCTCTCGCTTGTTCCTTAGGTATCCGAATCGTTTATATGAAATCATTCTCTTCGTATTTTATGAAATTTATTTTTGGCTGTACATAACTACATATGTTTCAGCAATTTGGCAAAGGTGTAAACATTCATCAATAGGCACTACTTTCGTGATAGCATGCACATGGATGCTGATGACACTTATAAATATGTATAATTAGAACTTATTGTAATCTTATAGAGCATGTTCTTGTTGATGATGATACAATTTGGTGATGTTGAAATGTTGTGTTTTTATACTATGTTAATTTGCAGCTAGTAAACCATTAACAAAACACTTGAATGTGGCCATCCTCGACAGCAATCCAGCTTTGGGGAGAAATCACTTCATTAAGAAAGATGACCTCCCTGATCCCAGGGTCAGTACAATTACGCCTGCAACTATATCTTTCTTGAAAGGTAACAAACATATTGTATTAGACAACTTTAGTCCTTATGCTTTTGTCACCATTTAGGAAGCTCAAGAAATGGTTATGTGATAGCATCTTAAAAATGTTGAAAAATGTAATTTTAAATAGAATTTTCCATTAATATTTGGTTGTGTTTTAGAAACAGCTATAAGATTATGACGTTAGGCACGATTTGTTAAATTTGATTATCGTAGGAGTATTACTATCATTTTTAGAACCTCCATCAAGGTAAGCATACAAGAAAGGAAAATGTTGACCTAATTGATATTTTCCCTTGATTAGCTATGTACTGTGCTTGTTTGTCGCATATGTTCTGCTCTTGGTGATAGTGATAGCATATATTGCAGATATTGGTGCTTGGCGATTTGTTGAGCAGCATCGACATGCCTACTTTGATAAGATGCAGGTGCTGGCCGTTATATTTGCTCTTTTGCAGATGTCTTTTTCTCATGCCCTTTTCATTGCTCTTATTCATTGTCTCAGTTGAAATAAGAACCAGGTCTTATTTCCTTGGACATCGTTGATTTAAATGGCACCTAGAATGTATTCAATAAAAGAATGCTAACAGATTCTATATAACCTTTTATAGGTTTGGGATTATACTGGCCTAAGTTACGCAAAATACAATGCCAGGGATGCAGACAAAGAAGTACTCGGGTATGCGCCTGCGTTAAGCTAAAGAGGCAGCTATATTATCTTTACGTGCTAATACATATGTGCTGGTTTTGGATACAACATTAGGTGCGTTGTGGAAAATAAGGTGCTACTTAGTTCTCTGCTGTCACATGTGCAGGTATCGATTTGTCATGAAACCTTTACCTGAATTTCTCTCGCTTGAAATATTTTTGTTGTCGTTCATCCTTGGAATAGCATTTGTCCCTCATTTTCTCTTTCAAGTTAAAAATAAATTGTCCACATATTTTTTCAATTTTGATGGCACATTCCACTAAATATTTTCAGGATACGGATCTGTTGAAGAAAATATACCCATCAAGATTGACTTCAATGTCTATACTACCAAATTCTTCGTCCTCGGAAGTGGGCAGCACATTACCGGTGACAGCATTGTTCACTCATGGGCGTTTAGCGAAGTTAGAACTAGAGGATGGCAATAGCCTATATGCAAAGTTGGTGGTAATTGAACTTGCACCTGAATGAGTTGGATTTGCTCATTCTGAATGTAATGTTATAATAGTTACTTTTCTAATGTCTTACGGATATTTTGTGTGACATTCTTCGTTAGTAATTTTTTTTTTTTTTGGTGTTACGTTACTATGAGATTCATCTCAGGTAGGAGCAGATGGAGGCAAATCCCAAGTGAGAGAGTTAGCAGGAATCAGAACTACTGGATGGAATTACTCACAGAATGCCATCATATGTACCGTCGAACATGCTGAAGAAAACCATTGTGCATGGCAGAGGTTTCTACCTTCCGGTCCACTTGCTCTTCTGCCAATAGGTGATAAGTTTAGCAATATAGTTTGGACTATGACCCCGGAAGAGTCATCAGACTTCAAATCAATGACCGAAGATGACTTTCTGAAAGCTGTAAATCACGCTCTGGATTATGGTTATGGTCCTCATCCTACATCAAGCATATTAGGTGGTTCAGACTTATTTTCTTGGTTCAAGGGAGGTATCTCTATCTCAGCTAATGATTGCTTCGAAGTTCCGCCAAAAGTAGTCAAGTTGGCCTCTGAAAGAATGGCATTCCCGTTATCCTTGAGGCACGCTAACGACTATGCATCAAAGCGTGTTGCTCTAGTCGGCGATGCAGCTCACACTGTACATCCTTTGGCTGGCCAAGGAGTTAATTTGGGTTTTGGAGATGCATCTAGTCTTTCAAGTGTCATTTCTGAGGGCATTGCTGTAGGCACAGACATCGGGGAGGTATGTATAAAAACAGTCGCCATAAGATGTGATGAATCTAGTTATGTATGTCTCTTTCAAGAAAAGAATAGGAAACACGATGTCGATCCTTAAAATGTGGTGTTCTTAACACTTTCAGGTATCACTACTGAAGAAATACGAGGCAGACCGAAAACCAGCAAACGTTGTGATGATGGCAGTCCTGGATGGTTTTCAAAAGGCATACTCTGTTGATTTTGGTCCTCTAAACATTTTACGAGCCGCTGCGTTTCACGGGGCTCACCATATTTCACCGCTTAAAAAGAGCATCATCTCGTATGCATCGGGGGAACTGAGATTGCCACTATTTGCCTGAAGATGACCTTTGATCGAAGAATCGATGATAAACTAGGTTTAGAGTGTTCTGCATCATCATATTGTAGAGTGAGTAAATTGTATTCTGCAAAGCTTTGACGAATAAATTGTGAAACTTTTCACATGTCGATCCAGGGGTGTAAACCTGACAAATGTTCTCATAATTTTGTAAGATACTTGAGCTTCGTTGGATAGTCATTGCCGAGTTGCGTTTAAGTTTAAGCAGCTTGATTCATAAACTGGATTGGAAGGATCATTTCATAACGATTCTCTGTATCGAGGATTAGTATTTAAAAAACTTTCGAGCAGTTTGATATTTGTTTCGGATTTAGTTGTAGGATGAGTATATCACGTGTGTCGAACACTGCTGAACACTACTAACGCTGAATACTGAACACTATTAAATTAATTAATAAAAATTAAAAATCTCAAGTACTGAACATATAATTAATAATTATTTAAAATAAAAATAAATTTTGAATTAAATTATTTTTCATATTTTTACTATACAATTAACAATTAATTTTTTAACATTTAGTTTCAAATAATTAGATCACACTCAATTCCTAGATTAACAAACCCTAAATTCTTTTCTCCACCTTGACATTATAGCCGTCGCCGTTACCCAATTGTCGCCGCCACCGCCACCCTTTAGTGACGATGTTCGACATAAAGCTCTGATCGGTTGCCAGTTTAGGGTGCTTTAATCGAGTCTGCTTTGCCCGTTTAGCCGCCACTGTCATGCATTCATAACCAGTTACCGCGCCGTGCCTTTGTCCCTTCTGCAGTCTGACTGCCGTTCCTCGCCGTTTGTGCAACAAGGTAAAGTTTCTGTCTTTTATTTTTGATTTCGAGTTGCCGTCGTCATCGGCCAGTCGCCTCCTAATCTGATGTAATCTTCTGATAAGACTGGTTGGCTGTGATTTTTTCTTTTCCTCTCTTGCTTTTTTTTTCATCAAACACCACAGGTGACCAAAGCTTCTGATTGTAATCTTCTTGCCTTTGCTTTCCAGCTATATTTCTGGGGTTTCTTTTCTTGTCTTTGTCAATTTGGATATTTGATCAATTTTCTATCTTCGCTTCGTTTTTTAGGCTTGGATTGTGTGATTATTTCTTCGGTTCTTAATTTGATTGGTCTTAGATCAGATTATTTGATTCTAGATTGTTCATTTTATGGTTTTGGAAATTGGATTATAATGTTCTTTAGCTCTCCCAATTTTGATCTTACAGCTTTGTCTCTCAGCTGCTTCCTTTCTGTAGATTTATGACCTTGCTACAAAGTCTTTGTAAATGTATAAGGGTTTTGAAGCTTTTATGAAGTATTATCTTCTGGAAAACAAAAAGGAATGTTTGATCATCACAAGTTTATTTTCTCAATGTGTTCATTGTTAGTAAGGCCAATTGATAGGTTCAACATTCTCTCATTGGCCTGTTACAAATACCATATTTTGATAATTTTTAATTACAACCTACTCCTTATTGAGAATTATATAGGCTCTACACAGAGTTAGGAGTAATAAAGTCTAAATTTGTTAACCATAAACGTTCTCGATTTTGAAACCGGGACCAGATCATATATTTTGCTTCCATCAGGTTTTGTAAGTTCTTGGTAGAGTTTTTTTGGTTTACTTCTCTTGTGCTTCATGCAGGTACTTAGATAACTATATCAGTTTTATCGGAATAAGACTTTGTCAATATCATCTGAATTGTTGATCGATGGGTTCCGAAGGGCCAGCAACAGTAACCATCCATGTGACTGGTTTTAAGAAATTTCATGGAGTGTCAGAGATTATGAGGGGAGTTTGCCAACATAGTTGATCGATGGGATACATCTAACCATCCTTATTAGGTCTGCGTTGTACAATAGGATTTGTTAAACTTGTAATTTTCTTAGTGCACATTTTGTGTACTCGAGAGAGATGTCCAATTGTTGTTTGTTTTTAAATCAAGGAATGTTGGTTTGCCTTTCTTCTTGTGCTCAGTGACATGTCAGGGTGGTATTACAGTTAGGTGCTTATTTCTGAAAAGTTTTTCGTTTCTTACAGGAGATACACAAAATTCTATGGCACTTCTGAAAGAGCAGCATTGCACTTGGCTCATGATGCACTGACAAGTATGCAATTGGTTTAAATATGGCACTTCTTTGTTTTACAAGTCATTGACAGTATAAAATCATGCTTTCCGATATGGCTTTTTTTCTCAGAATTATTGCGTTTTAAGATATTTCTATTAACTTGATACATCTAAGACCGATAACATTCTGGTTATTCATAGATTACAAGCGGTGGGAAGAAGAGATTGAAAAATGGCAAAGTCCTATCCTCAATGATGAAAGACTGCCAGAATGGTAACATCCAATGCACCTTTTACTTTTCTAATTAACCTTACCTTGCCTTCTGTTTTACATGCACCTTTATTTATGATTTCTTGGTTTGGCATCCAAAAAGAATGAATTGGCACATCCTCTTTATGTATTTCAGGCACAAATTTACACTGTTTAATGAGCTCTACTTTCTGGTTGTTGGTGGAACTGTTTGGATAGGTACTCATGCAATGTGCCTTGCTCGTTCTACTTCTTGCTGTAGCTTAAATTTAGTAATTAGTACATGCATGCTATTGTACGATATGACATCATTTGCATATAGTATCTTGTATACCAGCTGATTGGTCTTTTTAGCTCACATTCATCTTTCATAATCACTGTGCAGATCCTTCCTTGCCATCCACAAATGTGAAAAATGATCAAGATATACCAATAAATGGAGAAAGCGTTGATGTGAAAGTAACTGAAGCTAAAGTGGACCGCAAGCATAGTACCGTTGTTGAGCATAGTACTAACTGTGGCTGTAATGGTTCTACTGGTGACTCAGATATTCCTCAGAATAAAGGAAGCAGCAACCACTTATCACATCACTTCAAATGGCAGGATCAACTAGATTACAGTGACGACGTTGGTAGATTTCTGTACTTGGAGGGAGTTGAGTATATCATGTGGTGCACTTATCATGTACACTTTTATGCATCTTTTGCCCTTCTCAAGCTTTTTCTTAAAATTGAACTCAACATTCAACTTGACTTCGCCAAGGCTGTTTTATCCGAGGATGGAAGGAAAGTAAAGTTTCTAGCAGAGGGTAACTATGGAATTTGCAAAGTTAGAGGAGCTGTTCCTCATGATCTAGGGACTCATGATCCTTGGAACGAAATGAATGCGTATAATATACATGACACAAGCAAGTGGAAGGATCTGAATCCCAAGTTTGTGCTTCAAGTGTATAGGGATTTTGCTGCCACAGGGGATATGTCATTTGGAGTCGATGTTTGGCCCGCTGTTCGTACTGCAGTGGAATACATGGAACAATTTGATAGAGACGACGATGGGCTAATCGAAAATGATGGATTTCCATATCAAACTTATGATACTTGGACTGTCCATGGTGTAAGTGCTTACTGTGGTTGCTTATGGCTTGCAGTGCTCCAAGCTGCTGCTGCAATGGCTGAGCAGATCGGTGACAAGTTCTTCGCTGAAACATGCAAAACCAAATTCTTTACTGCAAAATCAGCATTTGAAAAGAAACTGTGGAATGGCTCTTATTTCAATTATGACAGCGGGTCAAGTAGTAATAGTAAGTCGATACAAGCAGACCAACTGGCAGGACAATGGTACACGGCATCGTCCGGCTTGGCTCCACTTTTTGATGAGCTCAAAACAAGAAGTGCTCTTCAGAAAATATATGATTTCAATGTGATGAAAGTTAAAGGAGGTCGGATGGGCGCGGTAAACGGGATGCATCCCAACGGAAAGGTGGATGAGACATGCATGCAGTCGCGTGAAATATGGAACGGCGTTACCTATGCCGTAGCGGCGAATATGATTCTTGCTGGAATGGAGAAAGAGGCATTCACAACAGCCGAAGGCATTTTCACTGCGGGCTGGTCTGAGGAGGGGTTCGGGTAAGTCTTAAAAACGAATTTTAATTTCTCTTATTAGTTCACATGATGTACAATGTTGATACTTTCCAACTCATTTTTCAGCCTTCTTTTGTTTACTCTGCTGTTTTCCCCCTTGAACCACACCTCATATTCTACCGAGAGTGTAGAGAGCATAATTACCGGATTTTAGTGATCCCGGTGAAACCGATATCCGTACTCTCAATCCGCCTTTTATTTTTAGGATTCTGTATGACTGAGAATAACCTTCTATAACTATATCAGATATGAAAGTTTTCTTAATGTTTTTCTTTCCCTCTGTGATTTTCGGCTTAATTGTGAGAATCTCTATTTAAACTCCGCTTTCTTTTTCCCAACAGTTACTGGTTCCAGACTCCAGAAGCATGGACGACCGATGGCCATTTCCGATCTCTTATATACACGAGGCCTCGTTCAATATGGGGTATGCAGTGGGCACTATCCATACCTAAAGCAATCCTTGATGCCCCTAAAATAAACATGGATAAAATCCTCATATCTCCAGCAACGTTTTCATTATCTCTAACCGGGAACAGAGTTCGAAAGATTGCTAATAAAGCAAAGTGGTTCCGAAAGTCGGTATTGCATTGTTCGCGCTGATCATCATACTATTACTTTGTTATACTGTTGACCCGTTTCTCATTCTACTAATAAAGTGCGAAGTGGTTCCGGCAAAAGCACGAAGCCGTTTTGGGACCGATCGCGGAACAACGAAACTGGGTAGCAAAAATGAGGCCCCTCAGAAGATAGTGAGTAATTATTATGGTTACTAGGTCTTTGTAGCACATGATTTTTCATATCGAGAGCATGCCATTGGTTAATTATTGAATAATCCTAGTAAAACATTGGATTTTCATAATATCTGATTCCAGATGCCTTTCTTTCGGATTGGGATGCGATTCATATATAAAGTTAAGCAAATTGATCTAATTGAGAGGTTTAATTTTGATGGCTCGAGTTTGATAATTAAATTTAGAATTATTCAAGTTTGAAATGATTATATTTGAAATGGTCTAAACTCAAATTTTATATTGTAATCACTCAAATCAAAGAACAAGAATTTTATAAGGAGGAAGAAACAGATCAGATTACGATGAGAAAAGAATGCAAATTTTTTTAGGGAGATTAGAGTTCATACATTCATTCGATAACTGATTCAGACCAAAGCTATTCCCTTTTAACCTAGAGACAACCAAAACGACAATGTTTTTATCTATACACAAAGTCTTAAAACACTGCGTTTCATTAAAACAGATTATAAGCTTAAAGATGATGTTATTAGATAGGCCATGTAGCTTAAAGATGTTCTCCAGCATATCTTTAGCTGTAATGAGCCATGGCTATAAAGTGACCATACTTTGACAGCCTATCTATCACCACCAAAATGCAATTTTTCTTCCTGGACAAGGCAATCCTTCAATGAAATCCATGCTGATTGAGGACCAAATTGTCTCAGGTATAGGTAGGGGCTGTAAAAGTCCTCTAAGGTGCTGCAAATCTCCCATATTCTTTTGACACACCAAATATTTCCTGACCAGATTCTTATCATCTTTTCTCAAACCCTTTCAATAAAAAACAGTGCTCAATCTCTGAATTGTTGCATAAGCTCGAGTGTCCCCCAATAGCACTTTCATGAAAAATTTTCATTAATTCTGTTCTAAGCTCAGAATTGTTTTCCACCACTAGCTTCTCCTTTCTTTTCAACAACCTACCATCCCAACTGTACTTGGAATATTTTGTGGATCCCTCCTCAATGGCTTGGATGATCTTTTGAAGTCTATAGTCACTTTGCCATGTTGTTGCCACTTTGTTCAACATCTCAGTGGTGAAATGACTAATTTCCATTGTGAAACAGCTTTTTCCCTCAGGCCTCTTGGATAATACATCAGTCACTGTGTTATTACTTTCCTTTCTATATTGCACCTCATAAATATACCCCCATCATCTTAATTGCCTATTTCTGCTGAAAAGGAGTGATAACTTAATTTTCTGCTAGAAATTTAAGACTTTGGTGGTCAGCCTTAATTATGAAATGTCTCCCAGTTAGATACACATCCCATTTCTTAACAGCCATCAGTGCTGCCACTATTTCCTTTTAATACACAGACAGTCCTTTGTACCTAGGACCCAACCCTTTACTGAAGAATGCTAAGGGCCTTCCCTGTTGAACCAAAACAGCTCCAACCCCTTGATCTGATGCATCAGTCTCAACTATGAACTCTAATCCAAAATCTGACAAAGCTAGCACAGGGGCCTTAGTCATTACTTCCTCATCAAGCTCTCATTCCCAAGCTCCCTTATTAAGCAAGTCAGTTAAGGGCCTCGCAATACACCTATAACCTTTCATAAATCTTCTATAATACCCTGAAAGACCAAGAAATCCCCTAAGTTCTTTCACTGACTTAGGAGCAGGTCACCCCAGAATACACTGCACCTTAGAGTTGTCCATTTAGCAATCGCATAACCAAGATAATCCACTTCTCTTACTCTAAAACAGCATTTTGACCTCTTAGCATACAACTGCTGATTTTTTCAATATAAACAGCAGTTCACTCAAATGCTTCAAATGAGAATTCTAGTCCGCTGCGTACACCAATAAGTCATCAAAAAACACTAGCACATATTTTCTTAGTTATTTTTTAATCGCTTTAATTTTAGGGTTTAGGTTTAGAGATTAGAGGTTTTAGTGTAGAAGTTTAGAATTTAGGGTTTAGGGTTAGAGTTTAGGGGTTTTAGTGGAATTTAGGGTTTAGGGTTAGATTTTAGGGTTTAGAGTAATATAGTTAGGGATTTAAGTTTTAGCTTATAAATCCTAAATTTTAACCCTAAACTCAAAATTCTATCAACATCCCATAAATTCAAAACTACTACACTTAAACCCTAAACTCTAAACCTTAATCAAAGTCCCTAAATCCTAAAACTAAGGCGTTTATTTACACAAGCGCTTGTGTAATTTAATTGATCGGTTTAATTTGAGTTAGACTCAAGTTTGTTAAGAGTTTTGTTGATTGATCGGTTTAATTTTGATGATTAAAGTCTCAGTTTAAGTGTGTTGTTTACGTTCATGTATATTCAAACAATTATTAACCACGGAGAAATGAAGAGAAAAGAAAGAAATTCATAGTTTAGAGAAATCATGAGCCGGGAGGACACTTCTGAAATATTATGATTGAAGTGAGAATACTCTATCCACGTTATGTATTATATATCGTGAGAGATTCATGTGCGTTTATGAAATTGAAGTAGTTAGGTTTATCTTTTCAACTTTTTGTATAACTAATAAGAGTTTTATTTTGATACACAGCTCGTGTAAAATATTTTTACACGAACCCTTTTATATAATCTAAAACTCAACCCTAGCACCCTAAACTCTAACTTCTAAACCCTAATTTCTAACTCTAAACCTTAAATTCTAAACCCTACAACCTAAAGCCCTAAATTTTAAAGACTAAACTAAATCCCTAACCCCTAAATTTGAAAAGCACATATAAACTTTAATTTACACCAACTTTGTATTAAACTTTTTCTCAATTAATAATATTGACAATCTCAATTCAAAAAAATAATAATATTGACAATTTGATCATTGAATTTAACAATATAATTGTATTTATTAAATATGTCCCGGATCAATATAATATATCTATTATCTCGGTCAACAATAACATTTTAATCGATATATATTTAATGGTTAAAAATTCTTTATCCAAAATCTATTGTGAGACATTGAATTTACAATAAATTTATTTTAATGTTGTAATTTTTTAATTTGTTATATATGTGTAGATCATGGTTGTCAGAATCAGATCAGACAATATAATTAATATGGATAGATTTAAAATTATGGAAATCATTATGAATATTAAAATATTGAACCACCGAAACTAAAAAACTACAATTTAACCTGTTGAATCACTTTTAAATTTTATTAATTAAAAAAAATATTTAACTATTATTAAACCAGTGATACAATCAATTTTATTGATTTGTATTTGTTTAAAATGGGCATCATATTCCATACTCTTTTAAAGTTGATTGTTGGCATGTTTATTTTTTAATGGCTTAAACAACAAAATGACCCGAATAAGTTTTCTCAAATTGACACCAATTTTTTAAGGGACAAATTTATCTATGAACATCATAAGTTCGAGCAAATTGATCATTGCATTTCTTTTGTAGGGACAAATTGGCTCTAAAATTAATAGCTATAAAATATTTAGAATCGATTTGATCCAAAGCAAAATAAAGGACAATTTAATAAGGGAATATAGCATTGGCAGTGGAAAATTTGCTTTTCACAAGTGTCTATTTTTTAGGGTTTAGATGTTAAGGTTTAGGGTATAGGGTTAGTGTTTAATGTTTATGGTTAGATTTTAATGGTTAAGAATATATTTTGTGGTTTAAAGTTTAGACTTTAGGGTTTAAAATTTAAGATGTAGGGTTTAGCACCCTAAAAGGGATACGTGACAGTTTTAGAAACTCGCTTGTAAAAAAAAACTTTCCACTGACGGTAGATCAAATAATTACTCATTTAGTAAAACTTATACAATTCAGTTAATTTGTGTTTTAAACATTTTAAAATTTTTTTGATATATAATTACAATAAAAATATTATATGCACTAGCAGTAGTAAAAAAAGTTTTCTAAAGCATATTTAATTTAGGGATTGTTGGATTAATTTATGATTTAAAGTTAAGAGTTTAAATTTTAAGTTTAGAGAATAAAGATAAAGATTTAGAGTTAAAGATTTGAATTTTAGTTTTTAAAGTAAAATCAAACATGCTTGTGCGTGCATGGAATAATTACCCATAGTTAAATTGTGAATCATTAAATATTTGTTTGAAGGGGCAAACCTCCATTTCATTCAAAGTCAGCTTGAGATGAAGCTATGAAGCCTAATCTCTTTATTTGGAATTTCAGAAAACAAATATATCTGTCGAAACAAACATCTGGAAATCGAATACAAATGGCCAAAACCTACATAAAATACAATCATGAAAAGATTGAACCTCCCTGTCTCATTTGCAGCCATATGATAACCGAAAATAGCCAAATTTATTCTTCATGCCCTACCGAAGAAAAACGAGCATTTTGTTCACCGGATTAACCTATCCAACGTCATCGAATAACCAAGGAATGAAACAGCTTCATATATAACAATATAACCCTCGATTTGCACTAATAAAAGATATTTCGTACTGGCCACTTCCGATAGTTCAACTATTCATTATACTTTCGCCTTATTCCAGCTTAGTCTAGCTTGACATTAGAGTACAAAAGTGTGTCCCTCGTCAATGGCATGTTGAGAAGGAAGTAAACCTGCAGTAGTAAAAAAAAATGAAAAAGAAAAAATGGATATTTTCAATGCCACGGTTAAAAGAAACATAATCAATGTCGTTAACAGAATCTTACGGGCCACACCGAATAAATGAATCGAACAGAGTCAGTAAAACTCCTAAATCAGTAAACAGTATGACGATGTAGATCTATATGGGCAATGATGGAATGGTCCAGAGACTTCACCACTGAAAATCTAGAGAGTATTTTTTCCGTTTCCCAAGAGGAATTATAGCCAGTAACTCATTGAACCCACTGAGTAACATGGAATCAATCAATAGATTTCACAGCAGTATAAAAACCAAATTCTACGGATCAATGCATATTCCTTAACAAAGGAAACCAAGGTCTGAGGTTTTTAATTTTTTACTCGAAATTACGAAGTTCAGTTTGTCTGTAAGATGGAATGAAGGAATGTTTTATGAATACTGGAAGAAAGAAAACATTAATTAGTACATCTGGTCAAGACGAGTTTTTCACTAGATGGAAAACCCGGGATAAAAGACCTTCCAAAGTTCGTTAAAAGGCCTATGCTTGTTTAGTTTTATGAAAATGGATTTAATATGAAGCTCCAGTATTACAAGAAATATTTAAAAACAAAAACTCTGGGAACAATGTAAAGGCTGGCATCAAACTAAATTAATATTTAAAATAGGTCTTACCCCCAAGAGAGTTGCAATGAGAAGAACAATTGCAGTTATCCAAGCAAGGGTTCTTCTAACCAAAACTTGGGCAACAAGGGTGGTGTTGGTTGAACTTTTTGTTTCTTCCAACCAACGCGGAGATTGACGTGAGGTAGTTATCACATTCATCAATGTTTTTGATTCTGGCTGAGATGCCTCATTAAAGACAATAACTCCAACAATTTGACCTGCCCAATCCTCAGTGTTTCAAACCAATTTCCAGCCAGGGATTAAGGGGAGAGGAATAAAGAAAGGGAAATGCGGCCAACAACTCAAGAGGGAAAAGCATCTACTCTAAATTTTGTGAATAATATCACCATCACAAGTGCACACAGATTTCCACATAAATTGGCATGTCTAGTTTCAACCACACACACACACACATGTATGTCTGCCTTTGCATTTGTATACAAGGAGTATATAAATGGTGGACTACAAACAAGAATAACAGTCAACCTTAATCAATTAGTAAATTGAAGCATTTTCCCTTCCACAATAGAGTGTTCGATATTTTACCAACCTTTATATGCTGTCTGCAGTGAATCAAAAATCTTGGAAAGAGTGACAAGCAGAAGCCTCATTCCTTGCTTATCAAAACTATCAGCTTCAAGCTGCTCCTGCAAAGCCTGATTTTATTTATTTATTTTTTTTTTTTTTTTTTTTTTTTTGGGGGAGGGGATATTAAGAGGATTAGCAAGTAGGTAAGTGAGGAGGAAGCAAACATGAACAAAATGCAGTACAGACATAACAGTAGCATGAAAATACATGTCTAAATAGAGACCTGAATTAACCATTTTCTATGATTGAGGCCTACAATTAGAGACAATCCAAGAGTTCTAATTGATGTTGAAAGCTATCAAGGAAAGTGAGTTGAAAAGGATAAAAGAGACCATCCACTTAAACATGATGATCTCCGAATATATTTTCAGACAAGACCTCTATGTATAAAAACAAAATACTACTATTATCCAAATGAAGTCTGTATGTTTAGTACCTTAATTCCATCAAAAGAACCCATTATTAACTCTGCTGGTCTATGCAAAGTCTCTGAGAAATCTTCACGCGTCTCAATTGCTTTCATTATATTGTGGAACAGAGCAAACAATTTTGATGCAAATTCCCTGTGCACTTTCTGCGGATAAAATCAAAAGCACTCGATGAGGTAAATAAGAATTCAAGACTGCATATGACTGCTACTACGATACAGTATCGACTCAAACAAATAAAAAAACAGACATATATTGGTTCCTGAATAAGACCTTTGACAAATGAAGGTTCACATTGTCACCATTTTCCAAGGGAATTGTCAATACACCATGCAGAGATTTAGTAGCATCAGGGACATATGATCCACCCAACCAAGATGCCTAAACACATAAAATCAAATGTCAGATGCGTAAGCCAAATAAAAAATAAACCAGAATATAAACAAATATTAACTGAATCTATGAATTAATTATAAACTAACCAAGTCATTGATCTCTTCTTCAGTGTTATCTATTAGTGGCTCGTCCAAAGAAATGACAGATACTTCCTCTTCATCTAAAAGAAAATTTTACACAGTAAACAATTACCATGAATAGATACATTCGGGAAAAAAATCCAAAAACCAATAAAAGTCCACCAGTTTTATATATTGATAAAAGGTCAGATACCTGGAAGCTCAATGTCCACTTTATGTGAACCAAAACTAACACTATTCTTCAAGGCTTTGTGGAAGAGACCATTCTTGGTGTCAACAACAAGAGGATCTGAAGACCAAATAAAATTTATTTAACCAAAGCAATGAAGAGGAGTATGGGGAGAAGGAAACAGAGTAGAAGAACTTAGACAAAAAGTAAAGGTACCGTCAACTCCAATAACTTCAAGCACAAAAACAGCACGAGGTCTATCAAATGGATTAGGAATGATAACCTCATTCAGCTGCAAAAAAAAACGCATAGAATATCTTTGAATCAAAATTAAAGAAATATGAAAACTAAAAAAATTATTACTCAAGATTGATAACCTTAGATGAACCAGAAGCTAAAAGCGTAACTGGTGGTGCAAAACCAAGCAAGACTGACACGGTCGCGCCAATTTCAGGTAACAGCATTGACTCTGACTATTAAAAGAGACATGAAAATGTATGTTTCAATATCAATAAGCCTTTATATATATATATATATATATATATATGAAGAGTATGTATGTTCCGATATCAATAAGCCTTGCATATGAAGAGTATGGAAAACATATTTCCCCTACTATACAAAGTACATCTAAGATTCACGTTAAAAGCACTTCATGTTATATAAAAATGGAAGTAAAATGACAGTAACACGAAAATTAAACAATTCAAAGCTAATAATAATAAAAAAAAAAAAAACGTTGTTATACATGGCAAAACATCTGCATATAACTAAATCACAAAAATTAAAATACTACTAAAGTGCAATATGTTATTTTCCATGTTACATATTCTATCCAGATAAACTTAACCATCCACAATCTCTCAATGCTTAAAAATCATCACCAATTTATAATTCTTGAAACCTAATTACAAATGAATGAATTGAATTATAGAAAAAAATGAATCAATCAATAAAGAAATACCTGAGAGACATCGTTGGAGGATCGAGTGCGAAGGAATTGATGAGTAGAACTATCAATGAAGAAAACAGATCCAGCAGATTCAGCCTGCAGTAACAAAAATCAGAAGAAAAAAGAAAAATCGAATCGATTAAAAGAAGTTATTACAATCAGATGTAAATTATATATGAAAATAAAACAACAGACGTAGAGAGAGAGCAAACCCTAGAAATTGAGAAGAGAAGGGATGAAATCAGGAAAAAAATGATGATCTTCATTGTGAGCGGAGAGCAACGAATGATTGGAAGAGCGAGCCCGATCTGTGTTGTGGATTTTACCGATTGTGAATTGATGTACGTATTTTAGTTAATGTTAAATTACAACGCAAGTCATTGTATCATAAGTAAGTTTACAATTGGGTCATTAAATTTCAAAAATCATAATTGAGTCACTCTATTAATAATCACGTCAATCAATTTGTCGTTATGTGTGTGACAGACATTTAACATTTTAGTTATATTTGAGTGATCTGATAGTTACAATCTATAAAATAGAGTGACTTGATTGTGACCATCGATAAATATAATAACTTGATTATTACTAAAAGGTTAAGTTCTATTATACACTTAACAATAAAATGACTTGATTGTTATGATCGATAAATAAGGTAATTCGATTGTGACATATTTGAAATACGGTGAATTAATAGTAAACTTACTCATAATACAATGAACTATGGAGTAAATTACCCTTTAAAATGATAAATTGCACTCGTGTGATGTGCCACTTAATTATTAGTAAGTTTACAATTTGATCCTCTAATTGTAGAAGTTACAATTTCATCACTCAACTAATCAAGATGTAACATTTTAGCCACTCATGACATCGTGGTCAATTTTAATAACTTGTGTTTTTTACTTTTATTTTATAACAATATTTTCTTTTGTTTCATTTTTTAAAACTTTAATGTATTTTTTATTTTTATCATATTACTTTTGAAAATTCTCTTTTTAATAGTCTAAAAGTGATTGTAAGGTAGTATATGTTCATAGATACTATTAACTCTTCGACAATGCACATACACCATATAAGCAAAGCGATTTGAACTAGTATCTTTTAGGATAAACATCATTCGCTTTTTTACAAAAACATTTATTGTGTTTTACTTTTAAAAATTCTAAAATTATCTATTTAAGAAAAGAAAATTCCAGAATTATAATTAAATTGATAAAATATATAATATTAAAGATTAATCTTTTATAACGATGAAACAAGTGATAAATATATAACTATTGAAAAGTAAATTTGTTATTATACTAATTAAAATGAGACCGTGTCATGCATGAGTGACTAAAAGAAATTATATATTTTCATGATAATAAGATTAAATCTTTAGTTTTTCAAAAAAAATAGGCTTAAATTTTTAAATTCTTAAACTTTTTTTTTGGATTGTCGATTAAACCATCATCAGACATCAGTCTCTTATTTCTTCTTTGACCCCCCATAGTTGATAACTCAATTTTACGTTGTTAAAAATCGACGAATGAGCGGTCAAACAAGCCACGAACGTTAAACGGTCTATGGATAAACGACGAACTAGGCCTTTGCAACTTGTGCAATGAAAAGGGGAGACCTCACTATTGCGGCAATGGCATGTGTTTGACGACAATAGAGGGAGAAGTTAATGATTTAGATTTTAAAAAAATAATTAAAGTTTTGAGTTTTTTTTAAGTAATGATTTTTTTTAAAACAAAATTTAAATGAACGTTAAGAAATAAGGCATGTGCCATGTAATGATTGGATGATAATTTTTTTAAAATTTAAAATATTAAATAATGAGAAATGGTGTTATAAGTTAAAAGGATATTAATTATAAAATTAAATAATATAATCACACATCTAATTATATTAATTTTCATTCATTTTTTTTACAATATTACTCCCTCCGTCCATTCAATATGTCCAGTATTGATTGTTTCTAGGTTAATTTTTTTGAATTTTGACTCATTGTTACTTTAAATTTATTATTGATAAAAATGTGAAAAAAATATGTTTTCAAAACTTTTAATCAAGTAGTTTAAAAATATATTTTTTTAAAATTTTTAATTAATTAAAATATTTAAAATAATTATTGTCAAATGTAAAAAAATTGACTTTTAAAAAATTAATACTAAACATATTGAGTGGGACAAAGAGAATAATATAATTTTCAACCTTTGACTGAATTCAATAGAGCTATTTTGGAGAAAAAAAGGAAACTCAAACAATATTTTGGGTTTTGGGGCATCTTAGGGAATATTTGAAAATCTATGGTAAAAATTACAGTGCAGGGTGAAGTCGCCATATGTAGGTGGTGATTTGGGTGAAGACGTTATCTGTAGGTGGCGACTTCCCCCTGATTTTATCTTGAATCGATAAAAGAATATTAAACTATTACAAGTTAAGGAGAAGTCGTCGCCTGCAGATGACGTCTTTACCCAAGTCACCATCTGCAGATGGCAACTTCACCCTACACTGTAATTTTTGTCGTAAATCTTAAAATATACCCCAACGCATCCCATAACCCAAAATATTATTTGAGTTTGTATTATTTGCTCAGAAACTTTCGGCATTGGGGGAGGGCTTGTTGTACCTCCATCGAATCGACCTTGTCTTCCTCAAACTCGCAAGCTACGAAGCCCAAATCAATAAGACTCATAAATTATGATAGTTGTCTAAACATATTTTTTTTTATTGAAAGGGCTGGTTTTCATTAATAACTAGAAACAGCACATCACAATAAATACAACACAAACAACAACAAAAAATAACAAAAAGAAACCAAACAAAAAAAAACCAGAAATAAACAATTAAAAAAAGAAACCAAAAGACTACTATTCCTCCTCAAAAAAAATTATCGGCATGCATCAAGAATGCAAATAAAAGGAGATAACCGCGATAAAAGCCAAGCGATCTGACGAAAACGACCACGATCAGCTGCTAGAAACCAGATCCATCAAAACCCACTGAAGATTAACAATTCGAAGCTAGTGTTGTCGCTTCGACTCTGCAAGGACCATCACCGCTGCCGTAGCTTCTTCAATCCAATAACTAGGAGAGTTCAGAGATCGCCCTTCTTGGGCTAGTAGGTGTGCGACTCCATTAGCCTCACGATGAGGGAATCGAAATTGAATCGACTCAAAACCCCTTATACACGCTTTAATTTCTTGCACTATTGGGTTTAAAATGGACCTTTCTGATCTGCAATTGTTAATCTTCTTTATAACTGTAAGAGAGTCACCTTCTACTATCACTCTTGCAAATCCCAGATCGCGTGCAAAACTGACTGCTTGGAGACACGCTTTAGCATATGCAATGAATGGGTCTGCAACACTGAGATGAGTTACCGAGCAAGCTGCCATAATAAGACCATTGTTGTCTCGTCCAATAACACCCGAGATAGAATATTTCCTATTCCTATCGGAAGCTGTATCAAAATTGAATTTAATCAGATTCTCCCCTGGTGTCTGACAGTGATTCATAGCTCTTGTACCCCCAATTTGGAAGGCTTGATACAAAGTCTTATTTTCCTTTACAATCGCTTCAACAAAAGATCTTATTGTGAATACTGAAGGCACTACTCTCTCATGGACCACCCTATTTCGAACGTACCAGATGGACCAAAAGGTAATAAGTAGAACACATCTTTTAGCCTCATTTAGACTTAACACAAAAGTAGCTAACCAATCTAGCCATTGAACATTTACAGGACAGTTGGGGACTTGCACTCCTACAACATCAAATAATTGCTTGGCAAATGGGCAGTCTCGAAATAGATGACTTACTGTTTCACCTGAAGAATGACAGAGAGAGCATATATTGTTGGGGTTCAGCTTTCGCACCTGTAAGTTCGAAATGTAGGTATATAGTTATTTGCAATTCTCCACATAAGGATCTTAATCTTAGACGGGAGATTAACACCCCAAATCTTCACATAAAAATCATGTAATACCCCTGATTGAGCCAATAGAGTAAAACTCTGGGCTTCTCTACTCTCACTTTGCTATAACCTGTATCCACTCTTGACAGAATAATCATCTGTGCCCTCCAGCCTCTAGATCAACTCATCCTTCAGTTCTATCCTTGCTAAAGGAATACAAGAAATTTGCTTGATCTGATCCTCATCAAACAGCTCCTCTAAGATTGCCAGATTTCAGGTACCTGATGGTTTGTCAATAAGACCTGACACTGTTGTGTAGTTTACATTTATTTGGTTAACTTTAACTCTTGCATCTTCAGGGCCAGGCAGCCATGAATCATTCCAGATGTTGACCTGATTCCCTAAACCAATCCATCATTCAATTCCCTTCTCAATTAAGCCTCGAGTACTCCACAAGCTTCTCCATACATAGGAAGGGTAAGATCCTAAACTTGGATCCATAAAAGTACCTGATGGATAATATCTGGCTTTTAGAACTTTAGCTAGGAAATATTCTGGATTAGAAATTAGACGCCAAGCTTGTTTAGCAAGTAAAGCCACATTAAATTATGCCAAGTCTCTGAACCCAAGCCCACCCAGTGTCTTTGCATAAGCTAAACGCTACCATGTACACCAATGGATCCCTTTTCGAGACCCACTATTTCGCCACCAAAACTTAGTCATGATTTACACCAATTGTCGACATAGAGATGAGGGTAGTAAAAAGCACTGCATAGCATATACTGGAATTGCCTATAGCACTGCTGAAATGAACACCTCTTTCCCTCCCATGGATAGGAAACGAACACCCCAATTGTCTACCTTTTTGTTGAAGCGATCAAAGAAATAGCTGAATGCCTCTTTTTTGTTTCTTCCTACCATAGTTGGCAAGCCAGATATTTTCATGGATTCGAAGATATACGAACTCCCAACTGTTGACCAATGTGATTCCTCATATCTTCATTGACATTGACATTGAAAAAGATCAGGGATTTTTCATAATTTACACGCTGGCCAGATGCGCTGGCATAAGAGTCGAGGGCAGCTTGAAGATTCACAGCCCCTAAAACAGAAGCTTCACAAAAAATGACACTGTCATTCGCAAACAATAAGTGGCCTACCTCAAATCTTGCACGTCCAATCCTTGCACCTTTTATGGTCCCATTAGAGTTGGCTGCATTAAGTAGCGTTGAGAGTTCTCTACACAAACAAGGAATAGGTAAGGGCTAAGGGGATCTCCCCGTTTTAGCCCTTGCGATGGCTGAAATTGCTCCCCTATTTCCCCATTAAGGCTCACTGTATATCTCACTATTGAAACACAAGGCATAATCCTTTGTACCCATTGCTCGGCAAAGCCTAATTTTAACATCATATTCTCTAAAAATGACCATTCAATCTTGTCATAAGCCTCACTCACATCTGCCTTGAGCGCAAATGTACCTTTTTTACCACTTCTCTTTCGTTGCAAAGAATGTAACACATCATATGCAATAATCACATTATTAGGAATATGACGGCCATGAATGAATCCCCCCTGAGCTTTATCAATACATATATCCAAGCCATCCCTGAATCGATTGGCCAAAACCTTCGCCACTATTTTGTAAATAACATTACAAAAGCTTATAGGCCTAAACTCAGTCATATTTTCTAGATTTTTTACTTTCGACATTAGAACAATAAAGGTATCACTAATATCACTCAAATTATCAGACCCATTTAGAATAGACAGGCAGAAATCTGTGACATTGTGGCCAACCACCTTCCAATATTTCTATAAAATAAAGCAGGGTAGCCATCCATACCCGATGCTTTTAATGGGTCATACTATTTACAGCAGCATGGACTTTTTCAGCCTAAAACGGTGACAAAAGAGTCTCGCTCATCGTATCAGTAATCCTTGGCCGAACTAAGTCTATAATATGGGCTGCATTGATCGGTGATGATGTCTTAAACAACTCTTTAAAATAATCACTTGCAACCCCCAAAAGTCCCGAAATCTCTGTAACCCAACCTCCTCTCTTATCATAAAGACCAGTGATCAAATTTTGCTTACGGCGCACAGAAGCAAAATTATGGGAAAAAGGCGTGTTCTTATCACCATACTTCAGCCAATTCGCCCTCGCTCTCTGCTCCCAATAGAGCTCCTCCTTGTCCGCCTCCATATTGAGCCCAAGCTTCACCTCAATTAATTTAGAGAGAACCTCGTTATCGGGATCAGTAGACATTAGTTCCGAGAGATGAGCCTGCAAATTCTGCTTCCGGTCAAAACAAGCCTTCTTATTCATTGTTCCCCAATTCTGTAAAGCCACACCAAGTTTCTTCAGACGTTGCGGCACACTTGAGTATGACCTATCCCAAACTCTTTTCACCTCTACCAACACTTGATCTTCTAAAATCCAATTCGCATTAAACCTGAATTCACGATCTCTCCGTACAGGCCGATGATGTCAGGGTCCAGATGTGTCAATTAATAGTGGGCAATGATCTAAAATAGGGTGATTTAAATGGCAAACCATATAATTCAAAAAGGTATCCTACCATCCGGGATTAGCAACAGCCTTATCTAATCTCTCTCGTATATTATTTACTGATAACCAACCATTCTCCCATGTGTACCATGGGCCATTAAAACCTAAATCAGCAACATCACAGGTCTGGAGAGCATCTCAGAACGACATGTTTTTTTCGATCTAAGTTGACCTCCTTGCTTCTCAAATAAATAAGCCATCTCATTAAAGTCTTCAGCAGCCAGCCACGACAAAGACTGGTCCTCGGCAAGTTGTTGTAAGAGATTCCAAGGATCACGGCGAAACCTTTCATCAGGCTTACCATAAAATCCCGTAAATCTCCATGAAACACTATTATTCTCCTTGATCTCCACATCGATATGCCATCGGGAATAACTCCTTAAGGTAATATCGCAGTCTGTCCTCCATCATAGCGACAAACCCCACTCGCTCTAATATCAGGGACATCAATTCCAAAAAGAAAACCACACTTTCGATGTCTTTTTTCCATTCGATTTGCATCTAATTTTATTTCCATGAAAAATAAAAGTTGGGGACTAACACCTCTCAGAGAATTCATGAGATGGTTAACCGCCCGTAGTCTCCCCAGCCCATGAAAAAGAAAACCACACGTTTCAGCATATGAGCCTCATGGCATTCGGCTGCCCTGCCTCGCAGAGTCGGTCGATATCTCTTTTATGTCACATGGTACCTCAGAATCATTTACAGCCGAAACTGTTGGCACCTCACCTTGCATTCGTTGCCTCTTGTTTCCATCCACTACAACAATTGGGTTATCCTCAGCGTCAGAACCCAGATCCATTTGCCCAGACACAAAAAGCCCAGTGTCACAATTAATGGGTCCATTCTGTTTAGAGACTGTAGCACCCACTTTTCCAACAGATCTGGACCCACTGGCATTTGCTCCCTTAAACGTGAGCAACACATTAGTAACATCCATTAACTGCCCTTGAACCTAAGTTGAGGACGTGACTTCAACAAGTGGCAAACCAGTAACCTTCTCACGTAACTATCTGCTCAGAGCCGGTTGCCCTCGTCTTGACGACACTCAAATAGTTAGGTCCCATCCAAAGACAATTTCCGATAACTTCAGAGTTAGTCTCAATGACCCAATCTTTCACAAATGAAGCAAAAAGAGTTAACTTTTCATCCTGAAACCGAACATATGCAACCTGGTCACTCCCAAAGCAATCTTTTTCTTCCTCTTCAGGGGGTGTTGAACATCTAGCTTAACTTTCAGGCGCATATACTGTTTTCTTCCAGAAAGGACCAGCTTCGAATCATACTCTTGAAATTTACCAATGAAATTACCAAATTGTCGTGCCATCGATTCTGACATTAAACCTGGCGGCAGACATGAACCTGAACTTAAAAGACTGATGTATCCAATTGTACATGCAAAAGATCCTCCTCCCGGGTGAGTTTGTGAAGCAGTAATAGATGGTTATTAAAAACCATGGGGAGCCCTCAATCATTCTTACCATATCTTCCTCATTATAAAACTTGAAACAGAACCTTTTATCTCCAATATCAGTTATAGAAATCCCACCAAGGGGATGCCACAGATCCGCCATAGTGTTACGCATAGCTAAAATATGCATCACACTCGACGTTAGAAATCTACCAACCAAGCAGAATTCATATTCCTCCTCGATCTCACCAGCCTCCGGAGGAATCGGAAGGGCTTCTTCCTCGCCATCATGAATAAAGAGATTAGCAATACCAACATCCATAATGAGAACAAGAACTAAAGCGTGCTAAACAACAGACTAAAGCGTGCTAAATAGCAGACTGATTTAGCGTGCCAAACACGTTAAATTTGTGTAATTAGACATAAATTTAATTATACATGTTGATTTTTCAAGTATGTTCAAATTATGTAACTGTGTAACTACAATTTGTACTATCAAATATGACATAAAATTAGGATATAATTATACTCTTGCAGTCAAACATATCTAGTGAATTGGAATTCATTATAATTGTTGATGAGTGTGTTTATTAGGATAATTATTAAATTTTCATGCAACTCGAATGCTTCCTAATAAAAATAGACTATATTAGTAATAATATATATATATATATTATACATTAAAAAAACATTTATATAAGCTATCATGGAATGCATACAAAAATTGTTTTTAAAAACTTTTTCCCACCTTCCACCATTAATTCATCTTGTTTTATTTCTTGTTCTCTTTTTGCTACCAGAAACTTAAAGCCAGACACGGTGGTCCGCCTGCAGGATTTTCAACTTTTCATGGATATTCAATATCCCTTCTCCCTTCCCACATAACAATTCAATGGCCGCTGCTTCTAACAAATCTCGTTCGCTGTCTGCCCTACTGTTCTTCCTCGTTCTCCTCCTCCTCTCGCCGCCGATCTTTGCTCGTCGTCCGCCGCTTTCTTGTGTCTCTTCCTGTCACGGTCAACTTTTCTCGTCTTCTTCCCATTCGTCAGCTCAACGCCCAGCCTCTAATTCGCACCCACTGCCGGCATCTTCGACGCTGGCAACCACCAGCAGTGGTAGGGATCGACAGTTCAAAGCCGCCGCTCACGAGGTGCCTAGCGGACCGAATCCTGAATCCAACAAGTAAGCTGAAAAGGAAGCATCACGTTTCACCGCCACAACAAGCTTCCACTGTTCTCATTTTCAATTGTTTTTTTTTTTTCTTCTTAATTTACTGTTTACATACACATATGCATCCAAACTTTGATATTTGATTTTTGATAAAATATTTATGTACTTATATTTAAATATAGATAAAAATAAAAGTTATATTTCGATATAATCTATATAAAAAAATTATTATATGTTTCATATTTAAATTATAAAATCTAAAACGTAAATTACTAATCATATATCTTAAATTCTAAATTCATATCATGCAAGTAAAGCTTTTAAACTCGAAACTAAACTCTTAAACTCAAAATATTTTCCACCATTCACAAATTCATATAAAACAATTGAGTTTTATACTGCAAAATGAAGAATTATGTATCAAATCTTAACTCTTAATTTTCAATGCTTCACCTCGCTTCGCTTGATTAACTTTATTGTTGTTAGTATAATAAATATTCGATTGAGTAGAGTTAAAATATTTTGAGTTAGTCGAGTTGTTCGAGTTTCTATTTAAATTTAATTGTAAATATTTATAATGTTATGGTACTAATTGGTTCTAATTTAATTGGCTTTTTGTAACCATATATAATATAAAAATATTTTTTTATATTTTTCATATGTGATATATAAATATCAGGTAGAGTTGAGGATTTGACTCGAACTTAAAAATCACTCCACTAATTACTAAAAATTTTAGTTATTCGAGTTTTTATTTTATAACTCAAAATTTATTTAAATTTTTTAGTTGAATTTAAAAATTACGATTTGAATCTAATCAAAAATTACTTTTTTTGAATAAATTTAGCTCACCCTTATTGTTAGGCCAAACCTAGTAATTTTTTATTTGTTTATTATGTACTTTTTTAATTGAATTATAAATATTAATATAAAGTCCAAGAACAATAGAGCAAAGACACGTGATAATACAGGACTGGGCCTAATGTATATTTTAACACAAATTAGACAACAGATAAAATTATGAGCATGTCAGGTTAACACATGATTTGAGGTCCAAAGCACATTTCAACGGTATCTATTGAAAGGATTATTATTCTAGACCTGTAAATGAACCAAACGAATACGAAATTGAGTATGTTTATGTTTGTTAGTTTATTTTAACCGAATAAACGAATAAATACAAACAATTAAACGAATATAATTTTTTGTTCGTGTTTGTTCATTAAGGAATGTAGCTCGTTCGTGTTTGTTAAAATGATAAACGAACGTAAACGAACACAAATGAACGAATATAGATGAACATATGTGAATATTTTTAAATATATATATAATACTTTGTTATGAAAATAATAAATATAAATGGACATATGTGAATAAGTTTAAACGAACATAAACGAACGGATTACCGAACATTCACGAATGTAAATTAACGAACGAGCTATTTGTTCTCGTTCGTGTTCGTTCATTTAATTTAACGAACATAAAATCTTGTTCATGTTTATTCATTTAATAAATGAATGAACTTCTTGCTTAACGTTCGGTTTGTTTACAGCCCTAGGTTTGACGGCGGAAGAAGTTTTTCACAAGCTTAAAACCTTATTCTCTAAATTCTAAAACTTGAATTCTACCCTAAACTTTAAATTTTAAGCCTTAAAATATGAACCATAAACTCTAAACTAAACTTTTAAACCCAGTGACGAAAAACCTCTTTCTCACTATCAATGTATTGAATATTTTCTCATATTAAAAATATATAATATAAGTTGATAAAACAAGAAGGAACTATGTACTCATTTTTATTCATATATGATCTTCAGATATCTTATAGTTACACTGAGTTGTTTTATTTATTTGCAATGTTAGATCAAGTTAACTTTTAAATAAAAATAAATTTCATAAAACTAATTTATCAATTCACAATATTTGAATTTAAAATATAATTTAAAAACATCGAATTACTTATTATTTTAACAAAAGAGTCCAAGGGTAAAGTACATAAATAGTCACTAAACTATTTTAAAAATATAAAATAGTCATTAAATTTTTAAAAGTTACGTAATGGTTATTAAACGTTAGTTTTTTTTGTTATAAAATGGTCATTGAGCCGTTAACTGTCATTAAATTGTTGATGTGGTAGTTACGGAAATTTGTATAAATATAATAGCATATTTAACCATTTATATTTACACATTTAATCAATTTAATCTTATTTAAAAAAAATAAATTTAGCCCTCATTAAATGTGCTATTATACAAATTCTCATAACGGTCACGTCACCCATTTAACAACATTTAATAGTTCAGTGATCATTTTATAATAAAAACTAAAAAATAATGACCATTATATAACTTTTAAAAGTTCAGTGAGCATTTTATATTTTTGGAATAATTTAATGACTATTTGTGTACTTTACCCTATTCCAAAATGCATTTTTCTACATTACCCAAACTTTCCCTGCACCAAATTCAAAAGAATGTCACACGCGTGGTTCACGCTCTTTGGATGGCCGTGGCTCTATATTTGGTCTTATCATTAATCTTTAATTAATATTTCGTACTAATTAGGGCTTCTGCTTTTTTTTCTTTGAACCATATCCATTTTTTCCGTCTAATTAGCCGCGGCGGCAGTTTTATTATTGTTTGTTAACTATTGGTGTTTCGTGTTTTTTATTTATTTTTTTGTATATTTTGTTGTATTTTTTATCTTTATGATATATTTTTTTGTTTTTATGACATGTTTTATAGTTTTTTTATTTGTTTTTGGTGTTTGCACGGTGATCCTCACGGCGCTTGTTTTTTATTCGTGTTTGTTGGTAGTCACGTAGATTTTGATCATAATTTGGATTGTTTTGTCAACGTAATATATAGTTGATCGTCATTTTTAGAAATAGGTGTGAAAGGTGGTTGCCAATTTTAAAGATTTCATCTAGTTCATATTTTGACAATTCTTAAGAGATCCTTTTTACAATGGATTATAAAAATTTTCTTTAGTGCAAAAAGGGAATGTCTGATCCGACTGGTGCAACGCTTATCTTTTCTTTTAGATTTACTATTTTTTATATTTTAAAACCTCTATTAGCTTTTGTTCAAATTTTATTCTTGTTTATCAATAAAGCTGTATGGTTGATATGTCACAATAAAATTATTAACCTTTAATTAGACTATAACCAAATAATTATAATATAAAATTATTTTTTATAGTTCATGTCTATTTTTACGGTTTAAATTCGAGATTTGTGGCCCTCCCTCCTAACAATGATATTTCTTAAATTTGAATTCGATTTCCTTAGAAGAGCAATATACCTTGCTATTACACCCAACTTATTGGTATATAAAATCGTTTTTCAAAGACATATAAAATCATTTTTAAATGTTAAAATATAATATAACTGAAAACTAATATAAATATAAAATATATTTTGAAAATGAAATATAAAATTTGAAGAAAAAAAACTTTTCTTAAGTGAATATCTGAAAATTGATCAATTATTAAAAAAATCAAAATGCACTTTCCACGTGGCCACTTAAAAAGGAATCCAATGGTTATTGTCCTTGACTCATATCGTGAGATGATGAGATTTTGGTTGTAATTTGTAAAATAAGACGGGCATAATTTGTAAGATTTAAAAGGCTTCTAATAAGTGTTCAAATTATATATTTTTTATATATGATTTTGTAGTTATTATTTTTTTGGACCGCTATAAAAAATTTAAAAAAATCATATTTAGGGTATTTCTGTTTTTATTTAAAATTTATTTAAAAAGAAAAGCTTTTGAAAACTCGTATTTTGAAAAATATGGAGTCGTTATCGGGCACTTTGATAAAGTAGGTCGGACACCGAAAACAAAAACCAGATATTTAAAAATATGGGCTCGGGAGTAGGTCACGTACGGTTTTAATATTAAATTGGTACCTAAGGGTTCATATCGTAATTATTAAAAAAATAAAAATTCAATTTAATTTTATTATTAATTCCTAAAATGTATGGCTCTAATATTAAATTTGCCTTAATCCATGGTACCAAAGGAGCTGACACCTGGAGACCGGGATGACACTCCCACTAAAATACCGAAATCAAAAGCCTAAAATTATATGCAACATATTAAATGCATGGACATGTCATTAATTCAAATCCATAAAAAAAACTTATAGTATGCGGTACCAAAAGAAATGACACCCGGATATCGAGATGACACTCTCAACCGTATACCATCCTAACCGAATACCGAGACCTTAAAAACTATATCTAACATACAAAATATATCTATTATAAAAATATGATAATAATTAAAAAGACAATCAAATAAACTATATATTACCATACATCTAGACTAACATTAAATTAAAATAAATACAAAGATAAGGATCAAATTTTTACCCCACTAGAAGCTCGAATAAAAAACTTCGACCGACCCCCACTGAGATCTCCGTGTCATCTCGTCATGGCCCAAAAACTAACTTGATCGAACCACAAAATGACCCCCGATCGAATGCTGGATCAAACCAGTTGGGGCCGAGGGCACCGCCCTTTACCCCTAGCAAGCCTTGCTCGGGCTGGCCATAGCTCCCACATTTGGGTGCCGGTTTTTTGCTTGCTTCAATGGCTTGCCCCCATCGGCTATTTATAGCCAATTGGTGGGGGACGTGGCTCACTACGAGCCACGCTCCATTTTCCTTTTTTTTACCTTTTTTTTCTTTTTTAAAATTATTATGTATATTAATTTTATTATTTTATTATTTTTAAAATTTTTATTGATTTTATATTAATAATATTACTATAAAATAATACTAATAATATTAAAATTCAGACAAAAATAAGTGACTAAAGCTGTCCCTCTTTGCTTGTTCTTGTGAAACGATAACAAAGCAAAGATCATTAACACTCATTTTTGTCCTACTTCTTGTCCTTGGCTTTGGAATCACAGGTTCTTCTGAAAACTTTCCGCTCTTCCTCGGCCAACTCTTCAAGCAGCTTCAATACCCAATGCTCTGATTTTTATTCATCTCAACATCAACTAGCAAATTCTCCCTATATAGAATTTTAGCTCGTCCTTTGTAAAATCTTTGGTTGCAAGTTTTCCCTATATAGAACTTTTTACCTTTATCTATCAACGTTGTGGGTTCTCTCTATATAGAACCTTTTACATCTTGGATTCTTCAAACTGAGAGTTCTCCCTATATAGAACTCTTCGTTTTAAAATCCTGAAGCACAAGTTTTCCTTATATAAACTCTTTGCTTCAAAGTCTTTTAAGCTGCGAGTTCTTTCTATATAGAACCTTTCGCTTAAAGTCATGAGTTCCCACTTCAAAATTTTAAAATTTATTGAATTAACTTTTTATAGTAATGTAAAATTATAACCACCCATCTTAGAATTCTCAATTTAATCATTGTAAACTTGTATTATTTTCTTGCCATTATTACAATTTTATAAGGACAATTATTTGATGAATTATCAATAAAAAATCATAAACAGTTGTAGAGTCATGTTGAGTGTTTTTGTTGTAAATAAAAAAAAGAACGAGACAATTGTCATCATTTTAATTTCACTTGTGTCCAAAAAAAATCTCCCACGTGAAAAAATAATTCTGCTGAAGCACTCCCTTCCCCTCTCTTTCTTAGGTCCTCTCAGCAATAACAGTTTTCTTTTTTTTTTTTCAAAAAAATTATAATTTTAATATGATAAATGTGGTATCACTTTTTTTGCTATAAATCATTCGTTACAATTACTTTAATTTTCTCTGTTTTTAAAATTTAATGAATACATTTATGTTAATTATTTTGTTCATTTTTTCATAAAACCTTTACAATATTTAAAACAAATTATAATGACAAGTTACTTTGAGGTCCTAAGTTTAAGATCTAAGGAGTGAGTTTAATCCATATTTATTTTGATACTTGGTCCATGTTTTGTCAAGACAATACAAATTAAGCATTACTTATTTTACTTTTATTAAATTTAAATAATATTATGATTTTCTTTTATAATATTAAATAACTTTGTTCACATTTAATTAGATTATATTTTTTTGGACATTGAAATTTTAATTAAATTGTAATTTTATGTATATGTTCATATTTTTTTTATCACGATAAAAACAATAATTATAGAACAAATTTATACTGAGAGTACATTCAAATTGTTGCATTCTTTAAAACAAATTGTATGAAAAGAAAACAATAATTTAAATATTAGTTAAGATTATAATTTTAATCTATGATAAAACAATTATAATTTTAATATTTTTATGCATTTATATTTATATAATAAGTAATGTTGAGGGACAATATAAGAATCAATAGTTCGTAACAGTTCACTCGATTAATATAAATAAAGAACCTCGTGTGATGGCCTACCTAACATTGAATTTCAAGGCCATAAAAGAAGAAAAGATATGTTTATTTTTATTTTATTTTTGTTATTATTTATTTCATTGTATATTTATTATTGTATTATTATAAACTACTACTATTATTTTTCGGTAGTTAATATATTTTTATTATTATAGTTATCATTATCATATAATATATTTTCCTCCATTTTATTATATTTATTATTATTATTATCATTTTCATTATCATATATATTATTTTTATTATTACATTATTATTATTATGGTCATATTTTTTAAATTAAGTTTACTGCTAGTAATTTGAAAATCGGATTTGATATCCGAAAATACACAATCCTACTAAGCATGAAAATGTGATGGATGAAACTTCGGATAAATTCTACTAGTATTATTTATTATTAAAGGTACAACAAATAGAAAAAAATTATGGTTTTTAATAAAATCATTTAGATATATAAAATAAAATATTTTTTTCGAAAAATATGATTTTTGTCAACTGTTAGGGTTGAGAAATGAGGCTTGATAAATTGGTAAAATAGCCTAGTGGTAGTTTATACAAAGGTTCGTTTTTATATAAATTCTATTAAATATTTACATAATCTTATTAATTAAATGTAGTATTTAATTCAAATGACGTATTTGACTAAACTCTTTATTTTTTAACCTATATTTGAGTAATTTTTCAACTCGTACACTTATTTTTTTTATATAAATATTAAATCTAATTCTACCTATAGGGGAAAAGGAACTCTAAGAAAGAAAAAAGAGTGTTCATAGTGGGTTTATAACACGTAACATAAAGAAATACGAGAAAACAAAAATGAACAGCTTAGCAACCATCCAAATGTACTTGTTTAACTCGTACACTTATGAATTTATACAAATGGGGGCAAAGACATGGGATGGATTATCCAAACAAGGGAAAAGAATATTCTTTTTTTTTTTACAATAAAGGAGAATAATATTCCTTTTTCCTTGTTTGCTTTTAGCTATTAAATACGTTTGGTCCTGGATTTAATAATTTTTTCGATTTAATTCCTTATTTTCTTATTAACAATAGTTATTAAATTTTACAGTTTTCTCATTTTTAATCATTTTAATAATGAGTAACTTTGAAACTATGTCACGTGGTATATTTTAGAGTGTCACGTGATTAAATGACCAAAAATCTATCCAATGACTGGTATGAGCAAATAAGGGACTGAATTAAAAAAAAAAACTATCAAGATTAAGGACTAAAAATTGGTTTATCCCATTTGTCATTTAAACAAGTAAGGATATTTGAATATTTTTGTTTTTCTTTAACCACGTCATCTATGGACTCATCCAATAAAAATTTTATATCTCATTATTTTCCAAGGTGAATCTTCACTCATTTCTTACATGTAACTAAGAAGTAGATAGTTATTTGGAAGTTATACTGAAATAGGTGAATGCTATTGGATGACCCATATATGACGTGGTGAGCCGGGTCTATCTAATAATTTCTCATAATTTAGGAAAGCCTTTAAGACATTATGGTCATGCTTGGTAAATAGTGGTTTGAGCCAAAATTAGAGATTTGAGCTAAAATTAAAAGTTTGACCGGTCAAATCCGTTAATTTGGATGTTTGATGAATAGCAGATTGAGGTGAAACCTCTAATTTTGAAAAAACTGCTAATAAGAGCTTTTTGAAATTAGAGGTTTTGACATTAGAGCTATAAAGACCTTTTTACCATTAACAATTATAAAAAATCTCAATATAACCTAAATTTAACATTTTCTATTTTAATTGTTTACCCTCACGAATTTACATTGTGGCTTTTGTAAACTAATACTTTTTTTTATCACACATTTATATTGTATTTGAATTTAATAATTACTTAAATTGTATTAAAAATAATTATATGAATAATAAATTATCATATAAATCATTCAAATATGCTTAGTAATGTTATATTAAAAAAATATTTTTTATAATCTAATTAATATTAATAGATATAAAATATTGATAACTAATAAACTATGCAAACAAGTATCGAATATAATCATGTTCTTATATGCCATTTTGCTTGTTTAAATAATCAAACATCTATCAGCTACCAGTTAATTTTACCAAATACTTTTATACGATCAGCTAATACAATCTGCAAATCTGTCTTATCCATATTTTGTATAAATAATCTCAATTATCTTTTACTTACAGTCAACTAGTTAAATACTATTAAAAAACTAGTTACATAAGATGAAACATTAAATTCGTAAGTAAAATCAGTACATAATGTTTTAAATTAAATTAAAAATTCAGGTATAAATTATTGTTATTTGGTTTAATTATCACTATTCAATTTATAATTCAATTAATTCGAATTGGGTTATGAAAATATTTATAAAGGTAAACATTTTAACCCAATTTGCTTCGTATAAGAATTAGGGGTGGGCAAAATTTGACTCGACTCGAGAAAACCGAATTATTCGACTCGACTTGAGGTAAAAAAATCGACTCGATTTGACTTGACTCGTAATTTCACAAACTAGACTCGAAAAAATTTCAAATGAAGTTTGAATTATAAAATGAAAATTCGAATAACTCAAATTTTTTAGTAATTAGTTGATCATTTTTCATATTTGAGTCGAGTCTGTTAATTATGCATGGTATATTATGTATCACATGTGAAACTATGAAAAAATATATATGTATATCGCATATGCATATAGAAAGCCGTTGAAATTAAAATTAATATGTATTATAATATTATAAATAGTTACATTTAAATTTGTACAAAAACTTGACTCGATTCTACTCAACTCGAATTTTATAAACTCAACTCGATTCAAAAAAATTTCAAATAAAGTTTGAATCGTAAAACATGACTTGCAAACTCAAATAACTCAAAAAAAATTACTCGACTCGATGGAACGTCCAACTCTAATAAGAAATTGAAATTAACCTTTTTAATATTGAAAAAAAAAATAAAGTAAGAAAAAAGCCTTTTAATATTTTAATCTTGCTTCCTTTTCGCTCCATAACAAACAACTGCTAGCCCATTGTTCTTCTCGTTTCCCTCTTTTTTCTTCCAAAACCCCAAACCCTCGAAATCAATTTTCAAACCCCAAATGGGGAAGTACATTAGGAAGGCCAAAACGGCCGGGGAAGTTGTGGTAATGGAAGTCTCGCAAGCTTCCCTCGGTGTTCGGACCCGAGCCAGAACCCTCGCGCTCCAACGCCTACAGAAATCCTCGGTTTCTCCTCTGGCTGCGGTTGCTTCGGCTCCGGATAAAGGAGACGGTTCGTATCTCCAGCTGCGGAGTCGACGCTTAGAGAAGCCGCCGGTTGCGGTGCACGACCATGATTCGAAGAGGCACAAGCAGCAGCTGACACAGCAACAGGGGAATAAGAAGGATAACTGTGAACATAATCCTAACCCTGATTCGAATTCTAGGGTTGGAGTTAGCGGCGGCTCGGATTCGGAAAAGAAAAAGGAGGGTGAAGTTGGAAGCCAAGACATTGCGCAAGAAGATAATGGGAATGATAATGTTATTAACTATAGCAATATTGGCAATAATAATAGTGAAAGCAACGATTTTGGTGGTGTTGAAGCTTCTTTTGGGGAAAATATTTTGGACATTGAAGCTAGAGAGAGGTTGGTTCAGTTCTTTTCTCCTATTTTAGTTTATTTGCTATTTACATTTGATTTGGGATTTTGGTTTTTTTATATATATAATTTTAACTGCTTATTCTTTTTAACGAAGAGAACGCGAAGTTTTGATATTAAAAATGCTTAAAAATTTTCTCCTTTTTATTTGATTTTTAGACCCCAGTAAAAGTAGAAATTTTTAGTTCAACTGAGTTCTTTTGGTTTGTAGTTTTAGGATGAAATTTAAATATTTGAACTATAATTCATGTATTTTTGTTAAACCATGCATTTTTTTTCTTTCTCTTGATGTCTTAGGCACCTAGTTTCACCACAAACATGAAAAATGCAAAAAAAGAAAAAGAAACCTTAATTCATGTTGAGATTCTACTATAATGAAAATATCTGCTAACAAATTGGATTTCTTTTCAATTCATTTTCACATGATTTCCATATTTCTTATAAATTTGCTAATGTGGGTTTTTCTAGCAAGGATTAGAAATTATCCTTGGGAATTGGGATATAATATTTTCGTGAATCATTTGCCGAGAAGAAGTGTTCTTTATTTGTTTGAAATTGTTGCAATTTTATCTCTTATCTGTTTCTGTAGTCTTTCCCTGCAGATAAATTAATTCAGTCGGCTTATATCCTTTATTGCCTCGCAGGCAAAAGTTGGCTATTAATTATTCATTGTTTTGGTTATTTCTGAATTTTGATATTTTGATTTTGATGGAAGTAGGTGGTTGTATTATGGCAGACACCTTTGTTTCTGAAATAAAACTATGCAATTACCAGCCATGTTACTGGGATTCGGGTGTGAGTGTTGGATATGGATGTGTCCAACAAATATATTATGTTCATTTTTATAGTTTTTCCTTGCATTTGAAAGATCATAACCCATATCGAAATACCCATATCCATGTGTTTGACATGGATGCCTGACACAAGTATTTCAAGAAAAATGGAGAATCCAAAAGATATAGATTACCAACCTTACCTGTCACTGATAAGTATAACTTCTGTTTTGTTAATATAATTGATTTCTTATTCTTTTTCTTTAATAATATTATGCTTTTAAAACTTGGGTTTGTCAAATTCTGTGGTGATATTTATTAGGTCTGTTAGGTTCTTTCCTTTAGGTATTTCTAGGCATCTGCTGCTAATTATTCTATTGGAAAGGAAAAAACATCTTTTTGTTTTGCAGGTGGTGGATGTCGTAACTTGTTCAAGATAAAAATTTACAAAACCATATTGTGCTTGTTCTCTTTTTCCATGGGGATTAATGTGCTAATTGAGCTTATATCTTTGGAAGACGTGGTTCTAGTTTGCTTTATATTTCCATGCTTTGAGAATAGAATACAGTGGATGTTAAATCTGATATTTGGACATTCGAATAACCAGAAAATCTGTTTTTGTTACTCTTCTTTGCTCAATATTTGTTGAGTTTGCATTGCCTTTTCTTTTTCTTTTAACTAATTTCTTGATTAAGTCAAATTATTTGATAAATTTATCCTGTTTTAGTTTTAACATAATGAACTCCATGTATTTGTAAAGTCTTTTTCTTCGGAAATTATGGTTATTGAAGCATGTTCATGTGGATACTGGATCCAAAACAAAAATGAAAACAGTGGAAAATTTTCATTTATCCCACTGGATTGTAGAGACTTTTTGCTTAAACATTGATAAAAGAGTCTTTCTTTTTATTGTACACCGAGAACCCTTATGTTTAAACATTGTCAGCTTTATTCTTCAAATGATAGGTATTGCCTGGTTCTACATGCAAAGTTGTTTCTTCTTTTGGGAGGGGGAATTGTGAAGCCGAAAAAAGGAATAGTTAATACTTTTTACTGGCTTCCTGGGATCGAGTGTTTACATCTAGATTCCCTCACTTTTCATTAACTAATAGCTATTGTTTTTGTGCAGGGGCATTAGGGAGTCAACTCCGTGCAGCTTGATAAGGGACCCAGAGAGCATAAGAACCCCGGGTTCAACTACTAGGATGACATGCTCAGCAGAGACTAACCAAAGAGTACAGAGTTCAAGGAGGCGACACATCCCAACATCAAATGAAATGGATGAGTTCTTTTCTCTTGCAGAAGTAGACCATCAAAGACAATTCATTGAGAAGTATACTATATTTCTTTCACCCTGTTTCTCACTTTTATGATCGCCTTGAACTTTTGCATAAACTCTTGAGTGTATTTGTGGTTTATGATCTGATAAAAGATGTGGGATTATTTGCAGGTACAACTTTGATCCGGTGAAAGACGAGCCACTTCCAGGACGTTATCAATGGGAGAAATTGGACCCCTAGACAGCATTAGTGTTCCATCGGAACTTATATTTCCTGCTAAATGCTCAGTTGATCTTAAATTTAGGTAGTTTTAGCTACTAGGAATTAACCTTAGTTGTAAAGATGACGGTTTTATTTCCATTTTCTATCACCATTAACTGTTAAAAGAATGTGTCTGGACTAATGGTCTGTAACATAACGGTAAAGAGTTACAAAAAAGGAAAAAAAACTGAATCAAAGTCCTTTGTCCAACAGATCATCCAAGAAGTGAAGGGAATGAAGGTGTAGGTTAGAGTTTAGGAACTTTAGGGTCAGTCAATTAGGTCAGTCGATCCAGTACAGAATTTCTTATGTATTTTCCTCCCCTTGTTTGTCTATACATGTAAAACTTTGAGACACTTTGGACGAAACAGGATCCCTTTCCTCCTATCTTTTGCCTTTCCCTTATGATCTTCACTGCTAAATTATTGCATTTTCTATGATGATTTCAACGGAGCCTGTCACTTTGACCGGAAACAATATTGTTTCGTTGTCATGACCGATTGCTTCCATTAAACTTCTCGTGTATGAAGATGGATTGTGACATTTCAGGTACCGGTGGGGCAACTGGTAACCTTCTTTCTTTTCGGCAATGTGTACCGAAAGGAACTTTGGATCATTTCATAAACTCTGCACTTGTTTCTTTGGGAGAGTTGTCAATATTTACAGGGTTGAAGAAGCTCATAAATGGAGAGACAAGGAGTACATGATTATACGGGGTACGTATTACTTGCCTTATACGCTATGCTTTATCGTAAACATCATTTTTTTTTTCTGCTTCATGGATTTTTTACACTCGAATGGATTTTAAATACAAGGGTTTGAGTAAGTTTTGAATTCGGATTAGTGGATTCCAATTCGATGGTATTGGACCTATTGGATGTTATGAACAAGAATATTTTGAATATCTGATGATATTATGATGTTGGATGGAATGTTGTTGAAATCTCTCTAATGATTAGGGAGTTAACAATTACAAATAGTAGTAAAATTACGAGCATGGTACATATGTTAATTTTTTCATGTTAATCAAATAAGAAGTGTGTCATAAGTATTATTTTATTATTACAATATACATCATATTGTCGTATAATATTCAAAATTATGACATCATATTTACAATTTTGAAAGTTTTTTTTTTTGCATGGATTTTGAGTCATCTGGTTTAATAGTCGTTGGACATTTATTTAAAACTGTCAACTGTAAACATTTAAGAAAGTACAATAAAAAAATCAGAAGGAATCGAAAAAGTAGGTTTAATGAAGCTTCTGCCGCACTATTTAATTAGAACATTTTCACACACACGTATCATATAGTATGTAAAAAGTGGTCCTTAAAGACGAAAGCTTCTTACATTAATTATGACTTAAAATGAAATAGGATAAATAATATTACTGTTCATTAAATTATTCCGGTTTTTATTTTAGTAAGAGTTGTGTTAGAATGTAACATTTGTTATTAAATTTTTAGGAGTTAGTGACCAAAGTAGAAAGAAAAGATAGTGTTAAAATATTTTTGTAAAATAATACTTGATGATTAAAATAAAAAATAATAATAATTTAATAATGAATAATATTAATTATTGTTTGATTCAAATTTTAATTGATAATTAAATTAAATATTACTGTAATAGTAGTAGTTGAAAATTACTTGGAAATTAGGGTTTAGTTTAATGTATTAAAAAGTAACTTAGATGATTTCATAAAAGTCAGAATTTTCGATTTAAACAGGGTGAACAGTTGATAGAATGGGGCATAATTTTTTTTTTCGAAATCGAATAATCAAACGACATGTCAAACAGAAAACATTAAACTGTCATCCTTCCAAATCTTGTCTTTATAGGCAGGGTTAGGGTTGGGCGTTTGATCGAGTCAAGTTAAAAAATTTTGAATTATTCGAGTTTATAATTCTTATTTTACAATTCAAACTTTATTTGAAATTTTTTAAATCGAATTGAGTTTTCAAGTTTATGTACAAATTTAAATGTAATTATTTATAATATTATAATACATATTGATTCTAATTTTAACGGTTTTCTATATGCATATACGATATACATATATATATTTTCATATTTTCACATATGTTATACATAATATATCATGCAGAATTAACAGACTCGACTCAAATATATAAAAACTGATCAACTAATTACTAAAAATTTCGAGTTATTCAAGTTATTCGAATTTTCATTTCGTAATTCAAACTTTATTTAAAAAAATTTCGAGTCGAGTTTATGAAATTACGAGTCAAGTCAAAATGAGTCGATTTTTTTCTACTTAAGTCGAGTCGAATAATTCAATTTTTTTTAAATCGAGTCGAGTTTGACCCGCCCTAGTCAGGGTTACATAAATGCAGCGTCTTAAGATTATGCAACCAAATTTAAGACTACACGACCTTTTCATGGGGAGAGAAACAATCTTCAAAGATTAGCATAAATGAAACCCAGGTTTTTTCGGGTCATCGGAACACTGTCTAGATTCTCTTTTAAGATGATTTGGTGTAGAGGTGAACACCGACGGCTAACCCCAAGATGGCAAGGGGGACTAAGAACTGAAGGAGCTTGATGATGAACTCGGATGTCTTGTCTTGATTATAGTGCGGCTGGCTCGGTGGTTTATATTTTATCTTCGTTGGGATGGTCGAGACGTCGATCTCTCCAACATAGTATTGAGCCATCATGAGCGCTATCACTATGCCCAACATCCTCAAAATCATCAGTGGCATCCTTCCCTGCGAAAATGTACCCGCATTGAAACCATGTCAACTTCTTTGCAGTATACTATATAGATCCGACTTGTCATCCGAGTAACATAGGCAGCATATCTAATTAAGAAAATAGACTTGCCGATAGCAACACTTCATCACCACCAGGGTAGTCTTCCAAAAAGTTTGTCACATCGTAAACCGTTCGAGACAGGGACTGATAGGAACTAAAACTTGTATAAACAATATAGATATTGTGCTCTCCAAAAATTTCAAGAACATGTCATGCAATCAATCACTACAGACACTAGTATGGAAGTTTTTCCGCTTCCAAATTGAATTCCTCTTTGATTGCAGCAGATAAGGGTCTTGTTGTCCTTTTAAGAACACTAAGACCAGGTTCTAGTTTTACGACATACGTGCAAATACAGCGAAGAGCTTTCGATTCTGAGTGGCGTAACAAAGCCCTCAGAGAGAATCATAATTGTATAGTCAAAACTGCCAGGGGCACGAAAAAGGTAATAGAGTTTTCTTATTCCAAATTATATCATTTCAAAACCAAACAAATATGACGAAAGCAACATTTCCCAGACAAAGAAAAGTCCTCCCCATTTTAATAAGTTAACTTCAAGAAGCACTCAATCCGGTTTATTTTTACCGAAAATTCTCCACAGCTATCCATCCTGACACAAACCTTAAGTTATATTACTCGGGACTTGGTGCAAGTGACTGATACAAGCATACTTTACTTTGTCTAAGATTTATCGAATAATTAGGGGGTATATTCCATAGTTATGTTCGGATACACACCGGGCATGAGAACTCAATAAAAAGGAAAAGTATAAGCAACATGTCATAGACCTTCAATGATCTGAGCATGCATTCATAACTTAGTCCATGATTAATCATGTGAACAATACCGTCAAGGTATGACTATACAAGACACAACTCCCAAACTCAATTATCAAGTAATTCAATATCCTAAGGAAATTTGCATCTAAATTCTAAGCTGCATTCTCTTAATAATAAAACAGAACCATCCTTTTTGATGTCCCGCTTACAGTTTAGAAAAGCTCGACCAACAATGGCGTAAGCAATTGTAGCTAAAGATATAATCATAAGACGCATAGATTCAACGTTTGATACCCTCTTCTTGGTTGGCTCCAGAGGCTATTTGAAAACAGCCCTTACAAATTACAATACCTATACCTATGGTAACAGCGAATTCAATTAGCCATCTAAATAAAATATAATAAAAAACAAAAGAGCCAGCAGCAACAACCGTATGTTCACTTTTCAATAAGTTTTCAAGTCCTAATGTTCCAATATATGAAGGGATGAGTGTCGGATATGAATTAAGAACAACAGCACAAGGCCTTGAATGGCTTAAGAACTATGTTACGCAGACGCGGGATGAGTGTCTGATACAGATTTATACCGGACTCGGACATGCTCGATTCCCCCCCCCCCCCAGTTTTTACAAACATATAGAAGATTTCATCCTATATCCAAGTCGGAATTTGTGTATGATACATGTTAGGAACATATTAAATCAATTTCTACCACAGGCTAACAGATTTAACCAGAACAGCTAAAGTTCAATTGCAATGTAAAACAACTAAAATCCCACATCGACCAGGAGCTTAAATTCCCAAAACAAAAAGAATAAAAGGAGAAAACCCACACACTAACCAGTTCAAACACATTCAAAAAACTCCTACATGGGTTCATCAGATCACTCAAAAACCACTAAATAAAACACTTGAGAAAAGTTGAAAGCACCCGACAAGTAAAAAAAACATGCAAAAGTCCATAACTTTGGCATTAAAACAAACACATAAAAGGCATCATAGTAAGAGGGGGAAAGAAAAGGACCTTGCCATTGACGATGAGCCAGCAATCTTTGGGTTTGTTGTGCTCAGAAACTCGAGCCAAAGTGAAGAGCTTTTCATCACCACCCATTTTTTGCTTTGCTTCTTTTCAGTTTAGTTTAACACCAACTCTTTCTCTCTAAAACACTGGGAAAGAGAGAGATCTGAGAGAGAAAGAATGGGCATTTCTTCAAATATTTATTAAGCAGGTAAAGTTTCTGTGGGCTACCGCTCTTTGAATTTCAGTAGAGCCTCAGTAATAATAATAATAAATGCCGAGAAGGAAGAAAGTACTTTGTTTTATGTTAGTGTTAATAGATTTTTTTTCTAATCATGTTCGAGTTGTTTGATCGAATTTTTTAATTATTTTTTAAATAATTTAATTTTTTAGGGGTTGATTTTATATTTTTTTGATGAATATAGAGAATATTATTGATTATTGTAATCAATTTATTTTAATTTTTTACACTTTTCTTTTTTATTGTGATTTTATTTTGGGTTTAAATTCTTCATTTATTCAATATAATTAGTTTTTACTAGTTAACAATTTTACTATAAATCAAAATTAAACTTAAACCTTAAAAATTAAACCTCAAACCTTAAACCTTAAACACTAAATTCTAAACACCAACCTTAAATTCTAAACTCTACAACCCAAACCCCTAAACTCTAAATAAAATTTAAAATAAAATTAAAAAGTTTTTATAAACTCATTGTTATTTAATCTATTAATTAAAGATTTTTCTCTTTTATTTTACTTTATCTTCATTTATTCAATATAATTAGTTGTTCTTATTAGTTAACAAAATTTCTACAATTTAAAATTATAACTTACGTAAAAAATAGTTTATATTTTATTTTTACATAATTATTAATATTTGATCTATCAATCCATTAATTAATGCTCTCAAAAAACTAAAAGTTTGAACATAAATTACCCTATAATCAAATTATATTTTACAAAATAATTTGTTATTTATTTATATATAAAAACCTAAATCCTAAATTCCTAACCTTAATCCTAAAAAACTAAACAATAAACCCAAACATTAAATAAACACTAAGATTAAATTCTAATTGACACAATCTAAACCCTAAATTTTTAAACTCCAAACTAAAACCCTAATTAAAATTATTAATCAAATTTAAACTTTAGTTAAGACAACATATTAGTGAATCAAGCCAAAAATTGGTACCTAAAAGAACGTATTATATTTATTTAATAAAACTTAAAATTTGATTTAATTTAATGATTAATTTCCAAAAATGATTAATAGTTTAAATTTAATCGATATTAAATACAATACCGAAACTGGATGCCACTGTTGCAGAGTGAATGATGCTGAGGGGCAATGGCGTTGGCACGAATAAAACATCTATTATTATATGTAATAATTATTAAAGACAAATAAATAAATAATGAACAAAAAGTAAAAAAAAAAGATAGAAGTAATTAAATATGTGTGATAATTCCAAAATCAGCATACGTATCCACGATATTGCAGCAGGAGATCCGTGTGAAGCTGTGTGGAAGATGCTGGCTAATAAAAAAAGGCCGGAATAGGGGGGAAAAATTATATATAATATTTATGTAAAATATAAAATTAATATAAATAATGTAAGTATGAAATAATAAAATCAAACAACTAAAATACTACATAATATATCAACATATACATAAATACATAAATAATATCTTATACATATCTTATATATATATATATATATATTACACAAATACTATATAAAGTAACTATATACATATTAAGTGTCTCGTATATTACATATATATTACATAAATATAAATATATATATATACATTATACATGGTGATACACTATACATCACATACATAATAAATACACAAGTAAAAAATACAATAAATATATGAACAATAAAATAAAATAAATAAAGGGATGAAAATATAAAAAATGGTACAAAAGGGAAATAATATAAAAAATAAAAAGCGGGTCTAAAATAATAAAAAAAAGAAAAGAGAGGGACCAAATTCGCAATTATTCCATTTAGCATGATTTACACCAATTTTAGGACCAAATTATAAAGCCTTTAAAACTTCCAGGGATTAAAAGTGAAATTTTACCATGCGGTGACCCCATTCTACAATTATTTTTATGCGGAGGGACTAAAATGGTGATTAATCCATTTTAAATCTGATTTTATTAGGACAAGGGACTGGATTGCAAAGAAAATTAAATATACAAGGACCTACAGAGTAAATAAAGGGTATTTTACCCATTTATTTTTTTCACACGGATCTTGAAACGGGTCGGGTTGCTATTCGGGTAATGGTTGAAACGACGTCGTTTTGGGCGAAATTCAAACGCCCAAAACGACGCATTTCGGTCCCTCTATATAAGTATTTTTTCATCATAGTCTCATTTCACCAGTTTAAAATATAATTATCCAAAAGGCTCTCAATGCTCCCCGACCGATCTTGGTCACCAGTTGGCTGCTGCCGTGGACTGGCGGCGGAACGCTGTCGTCTTCGGCCACCGAAAACGCCCAAATTTTCCGAAGAGGTAAGTTTTCTTATCATTGCTTAGTTTTTGTTGTTAGTTTCTTTTAAATTCCTTCGAAGTCTCGTAGATCTAGGTTAGTTCGGAGACAAAAAAAACTAAATAAAAAACAAAGTTTATACCTTTTGTTTCCTTGCTTAACCAGTTTTTTTGGAATGAGTTGATTCGAACAACTTGAATATGTTTCTTTTGTGTTGTTTTTTTCATTCGCTTTTTCGTGTTCAACATTACAGAGATGATTTCAGGTGGATTTATCCCTGAAAAAGAAATATACAAGTTGTCTCTTAAACTGATTTTACATATCTGAAAAAGGATAATAATTTCTCTGCTTTTTGCTTTTTTAAGTCTGACAATGACGTTTAGGCGGTGGAACAGGCGGCCGATCAGAGAAGGGCGGTGGGATGCAAGTGGTGACGCGCGTGCATCGCACGGCCAAGGATGGTCGGCGCGTGTATGAAGAGTCACTCAAGGGCGGCGGCGGCTGAATGTATAATAGGGTTAGGATTTATTTAGGTTATTTTGATGTAAATGGGTTTGTGTTAGAGTTGGGCTTTTGTAATTGGATATGGAGGATAATGGGTTTTTTGGATTAGGGCCTGGTAAATGTGGGTTGGTTGGGTCTGGTTATGTGGGCCCGGACAAAATGAGCTACAACAACGATAAACTTTAATATATATATACAAATATTTCTACCTTAAAACTAATTTCAAATCACAATTTTTTGTGTTTGGATTGTGTATTATTAACTTTTAAATTTTATGTGTATACTATGTGATTTTTTAAACTTCTAAATTTTAAAATAATAAATAAAAAAGTAAACCGAGTACTCGATAATTATTGGCTGAGATCGAACTGAAAAATTCAATACCCAAAAGATCGAGTACCCGAAAATGGACCCCTAAGTGTAGTTGCTGATGACAATTGTAAGCTTTGCACTACTGCTATGGAATCTCGTGATGATCTTTTCTTCGGCTGCACTTTTTCTAAAACGATCTGGGGGCATCATCTCTTTGTGTGATATAAACCGGCACGTTGAAGATTGATAATCTAAAGTAACATGGGCTACTAACTTTTTGAAGGGCAAATTCCTGCTGGTTTACATCCTTAAGCTTGCATGGAACTATGCCATCTATAATGCATGGGACGAAAGAAACAAAATACGTTTTACGAATCATATTTGATCGTCTGCTAAGATTATTAGCTTAGTAAAAGAGATTGACGGATCAAACTCACTAATGGACAAATACATGGATACAAAAACATTATTCTTCCCTTTGTATAACTTGGGGACTTTCCTAAGGCTCATTTTATAAGCGTCTTATCTTTCATTCTTTTGTAGCAGATTTTTATTGTTTTCTTGGATAATATACTTTAAATTTATCAAAAAATGATAATATTGATAATTTTAAAAGACTACGTGAACTAAAATAATAAAAATAAAATGAAAGAATAAATTTTGTTTGATAAAATTTAAATATATTACCTTGATATTTGAAAGTATTTAATATTTAAATTATTAAAAGTAAATATATTATTTATAATTAAAATTATTATCTACCCGATAAAGTGTAAAAATGAAGATAAATATATTATTATACAAGTATTTTATTGTCACACTAATAATTTTGTTAATAAATATAGCTTGATTAAAACTAAATAACAATGTTATTAAGTTAATGAATATAAATTTTAATTCAACAATAAAATCAACTAAAATAATTTAAAATAAAAAACTTTAGTAAATTTTGTTCAATAAAATTTAAATATATTATTACATTTTAGTTTTAGTGGTTAGGGGTTTAGTTTAGAGTTTAGAGTTTAGGGGTTTAGATTGTAAGGTTTAAAATTTAGGGTTTAGGGTTTAATTTTTAGGGTTTATGTTTAATTTTGATTTTAAGACTAAATAAAAAATTCAATATCAAAATAAATTTAAAACAATAATTTAATTGATTAGATCAAACAAAAAAATCAATCTCTGTTGTCATCTCCATTTCTTGAAAAAAAATTGAGGAGGATAAGTTTGAGCTATGTAAATTTACAAAAGGACTTAATCGTGAAAAAAGAAAACGTTTCGGGGCTAATGTTTGAAATTTAAAAGTTACAAAAATAAATTTCTTTTCCTTCAAGATAAGTGTATATTCTTATTTCCATCTTCGATCAGATTCAGAGGAAAACAAATTGCCCCTTTTCCCCGCCACCTAAATCTAAGCAAACGTTTCTCGTTGTGCTGCCTTCTTTTTCTGTCGTCGCTTCATCGTCGGTGTTCGTCTCCGAATCGTCGTCCGTTCTCTTTCGCCGACGAAATACTAAAGCTAAACTCTCTAATTTAACCCTTCCTTTTTCTTCTTCTATTGACGGGATAACTCCGGAAAATTAAAGAAATTTAGGGTTTTTATTTCGGGGAAGAATAAAAATGGCTGCTGCTGCGGCGACCATGGTCAGTTCGGCTGGAGGGTTACTGGCGATGCTTAACGAGAGCCATCCTCAGTTGAAATATCATGCTCTTTCTAATTTAATTAGCTTTGTTGACCAATTTTGGCCTGAGATCTCCACCAGTGTTCCTATCATGTAAGCTTGAGTTTTTTTTTTCTTTGGTACTTTTTTTTTATCTAGCTAGGGTTTAGGTGTTGGTTGTTTTGATCTGACTGTTAGGTGGGAAAATTGGATGAAACGAAGTAAAGAAAGTTATTTTGATGTTTTGATTTAGTTACTATAGAAAAGCAAAATTTTAGTTTGAAATTCAGTAAGTTAAGTTGGTAAATTTCAAATTTTGGTAAGCTTGGGTTGTTTACTTGTTCGTGGAGATTTGGCATGTTTCAACCTTTTGGTTTTCAAATTTTTATTTAGCTGGCAGACGGTGAAAATTTGGATTCAACAGCTATATTGTGGCAATTCTGGGATTGTGATAATTGATTACTTTAGTTAAACTATATGTTTTGCATAATTAAGTTTCAGATTGGGAAGAACTAAAAGCATTTATTTGTAATGTAGTTAATAGTTTGTTCACTTAGGAAATTGAGCTTTTGAGTGAATAAAAACAATGGGGCAATGGTTTTTAAAGTTTTCCACTATATTAAGTTTTATTTTCTGTTTTTCACCTTATTTGGGAAGTTGTATATACCTGTTTTGCATTGGAGAGAGATAGGGATGGGGATATTAGGTTTATCTTCACTTATCTGCTTTCAGCTTATTTAAATTTATTCTGGCAAGATTTATTACATTCATGGATACTTTGTATAGGTTACCTGACGACCTGTAAATGGGAGCGATTCCAATACAAAATAGTGTACTTAATGAGTTTTGGATGTGGATACTGATCTTATGTTTGTGTTTTTCAGAGAAAGTTTGTATGAAGATGAGGAATTTGGCCAGCATCAGAGACAACTTGCTGCTTTACTTGTCTCAAAGGTCCTCCTCTCTTGTCCATTGCAGTCTGCATTCATGTGCATATGCATGTTCATAACCAAATGCTTGTAACTAGCATAATTTCTGGAAACAGAACCAATGTGATCCTTTAGTAAATGAAAAAAATCTGCACTCCTTAATCTGCATCTTTTGCTTTTTCTGGACAAGTTTTCCTAATTGACGTTACTGATTTAGCAAATGTTAGTAACCCAACAGAAGTAGTCCACTTCTGTAAGACTAACAAAAAAAATAGGTTTAATATAATCTGTTAGAAATCATATATATCTATATATGTGTATATCTGTATGTATGTAGGTAAAAATATGTATGCAATATCTATAATTGTTATCAGATTCCATCATGTCAAAACAATGCTTCTGTTTGATTTGTGGAACATTGTTTGGTCTGCTTTTAGAATTTATAAATGAGATCTAATAGAAGTAGATGCCTTCTCTCTTATTGTTTTTTATTTTACTTTGGCCTTGTTGACTTTCACTTATTTAATGTATATTGTTATTTCCTACAGGTCTTTTATTACTTGGGTGAACTCAATGATTCGTTGTCTTATGCTCTTGGAGCTGGTCCCCTATTTGATGTTTCTGAGGATTCCGATTATGTTCATACTCTCCTTTGTAAGAACTTGTATTCATTTGCTATATTTTGTGATCATTAACAACAAGTTGATTAATTGAAAATTTTGTCTGTTGGTCATGGTTGTATTTTGCTGAAATTGATTTCTTGGCAAGCCTAAATGTCTGTTTAGTGTTTGATTATATTTATTTCACTTACTTTTATTGGATATTACAAACAGCTGATGGGTTATGTTCTTAATTTTAGCCAAGGCGATAGATGAGTATGTCAGCCTTCGGTCAAAGGCAGCAGAATCAAGTGATGAAGCAGCAAAGGTTGACCCTAGGTTGGAGGCCATTGTAGAGAGAATGCTGGATAAGTATGTAGAATTTTATTTTTTATCTGATGACATGTTTTGGGGTTTGTTTTGCTATCTTACTATTTTTTCATTTAGGTGTATTATGGATGGAAAATACCAACAAGCCATGGGTATTGCAATTGAGTGCCGGAGACTGGATAAACTTGAGGAAGCAATAACAAGGAGTGATAATGTTCATGGGACTTTAGCATATTGCATCAATGCCTCCCATTCATTTGTGTATCGTCGAGAATATAGACAAGAGGTAAGGAGTTCTTTTAGTAGTTCATAAAACATCTGTAGTTCATATAAATTGCATAGCCAGTAGTTTTTGGGACAATTATTAGAACAATTAATATTGCTTTATTAGCTGCTCTTTTCTTGGAATTTGGTGCAACCTAGCAAATTTTGCAAGATCCATAATGTTCTTGAACTTTGGTTAATGCAGGTGCTTCGGCTTCTTGTTAAAGTTTATGAAAAGCTTCCTTCTCCTGATTATTTGAGCATTTGTCAGTGTCTCATGTTCTTGTATGAACCTGAAGGTGTTGCAAATATATTAGAGAAACTTCTCTGTTCTGAAAATAAGGAGGATGCTCTTTTGGCTTTCCAAATTGCATTTGACCTTGTGGAGAATGAGCACCAAGCTTTTCTCTTAAATGTAAGAGATCGCCTTTCAGCTCCCAAATCTCTTCCTTCAGAATCAGTACCGCCAGGCTCCAGTGATCCTGCTCCTGCTCAAAATGAAAATTCTACTGCTCCAGAGGATGTTCAGATGACAGATGGAACTTCTTCTGTTCATGAGGCAGATCCTAAAGAAGTTATGTATGCCGAGAGACTGACAAAAATCAAAGGAATTTTGTCTGGAGAGACATCCATACAATTGACTCTACAATTCTTATTCAGTTATAACAAGTGAGGCATCGATTTATTTTGTGCTATTTTCCAGTGGAACTAAATTATCATGTTTCTTTGTTATATTTACATTACAAGCTATTAACTGGTTCTCATTTCTCTTGTTTTAGATCTGATCTATTGATTTTGAAGATGATAAAACAGTCTGTTGAAATGAGGAATAGTGTTTGTCACAGTGCCACAATCTATGCTAATGCAATAATGCATGCCGGAACAACTGTAGATACATTCCTGAGGGACAATCTGGTAAAGCTTTGTCTTGTGGTGTCTACTTTCATTCTTTTAGACTAATGTACATAACAGGTAAACTTAATTTTAAGACTGATCATCAGGATTGGCTGAGTAGAGCCACCAATTGGGCCAAATTCAGTGCAACAGCTGGGCTTGGTGTTATTCACAGAGGACATCTGCAGCAGGGGAGGTCTCTGATGGCTCCTTACCTGCCCCAAGGTGGGGCTGGTGGTGGGAGTCCATACTCTGAAGGTGGGGCTCTATATGCTTTAGGTCTCATTCATGCCAACCACGGTGAAGGCATTAAGCAATTCCTTCGTGATAGCCTACATGGGACTAATGTTGAGGTATATTATTCTCTTCGCCTATGATAACTTCTCTTTTTATTACCAATAGGCCCTTTAGAAAAGAGAAATTTTTAAGTGCGGACTTCCATCTACTCACAGGAATGTATGCTCATCGATTTGTTCTTCCTTAGCACTATCTTATTTGTGTGTAGTTGGGCTTCCCAATTGTCAGACAAAATAGCATTACCCTTAAATAAATTGAAATAAAATATAAGACACTTCTTATGCAGGTTATCCAACATGGTGCATGCTTAGGTCTCGGTTTGGCAGCTCTGGGAACTGCTGATGAAGAAATTTATGATGATATCAAAAGTGTGCTTTATACTGACAGTGCTGTTGCTGGTGAAGCTGCTGGCATCAGTATGGGTTTGCTTATGGTTGGAACTGCTAGTGAGAAAGCAAGCGAGATGCTTGCTTATGCACATGAGACACAGCATGAGAAAATTATCAGGTGAAGTTCGATTTTGTGTGATCTTGGTATTGAGCTGGGTTTTATTGCGGAAGTGGTCTTTACTTGTGTTGCTCTCATATGGTTTCAGGGGTTTAGCATTAGGGATAGCTCTTACAGCTTATGGAAGGGAAGAAGAAGCAGATACATTAATTGAGCAGATGACTCGGGATCAAGATCCTATACTACGTTATGGCGGTATGTATGCTCTAGCATTGGCCTATGCGGGAACTGCCAACAACAAGGCCATTCGTCAGCTGCTGCACTTTGCTGTATCAGATGTGAGTGATGATGTTAGGAGAACTGCTGTCTTAGCTCTGGGGTTTATCCTTTACTCAGAGCCAGAGCAGGTAGGTGCTGTTTCTCCTCTTCTGTGTTGGTGGGGTGTGATCTATGTTTGTCTCACCTTTTACCCCATCTTTTCCAACTCTAATGTACCTTTGGGATTTGTCATTGGGCTATGTGAATTTCTGAAGATCTCCCTGTTTTGCTTGTTCAATACTGCAGACTCCTCGAATTGTCTCCTTACTATCTGAGTCATACAACCCACATGTTAGATATGGTGCGGCACTTGCAGTGGGCATTTCATGTGCTGGCACAGGATTGAAAGAGGCCATATCATTGCTAGAACCGTTAACATCAGACGTCGTTGATTTTGTTCGTCAAGGTGCCCTAATTGCAATGGCTATGGTTATGGTCCAGATCAATGAAGCCAGTGATTCTCATGTCGGAACATTCAGGTATGCTATTATTTTATCTTGTTCTTTTTCTTCTTTTCCTCTGGATGTGTAACTATCGTATGTATATGCCCCAATAACTTCTTTTTGTCTCCTTAAACTAGGCGACAATTGGAAAAGATAATACTTGATAAACATGAAGACACAATGAGCAAGATGGGAGCAATCCTGGCCTCTGGGATCCTTGATGCTGGTGGGAGGAATGTAACAATAAGATTGCTTTCCAAGACAAAGCATGACAAAGTCACTGCAGTTGTTGGTCTTGCAGTCTTTAGCCAATTTTGGTATTGGTATCCGCTCATTTATTTTGTAAGCTTGTCTTTTTCACCCACAGCTTTCATTGGACTGAACTACGACCTGAAGGTTCCAAAATTTGAGTTCTTATCGCATGCAAAACCTTCACTTTTTGAGTATCCAAAACCAACTACTGTGCCCACCACTACATCCACTGTTAAACTTCCTACTGCTGTCCTATCAACTTCGGCAAAGGCTAAAGCTAGGGCTAAGAAAGAGGCAGAACAAAAGGCAAATGCTGAGAAGTCAACTGGAGCCGAGCCCTCATCTGCTGCTGCAAATGCCGGAAAAGGGAAATCATCTGGTGAGAAGGATGGGGAAAGCTATGCAGGTAAGATTTATGAAGTTATCTGAAATTGTGTCTATGTCTATATATAAACGATCCATTTGAACACTATTTAAATCTTTCATCTTTTTATGATTTAGATTATAGAATTTATTATTTAAAACTTTGGTGTTGCGGGGGCTTAGTGGCCTGGCCATCATTTTAATTACTTGGCTATCTAATTGTAATTTCAGAATATTAGAATTTACTGTAACTTGTAACTGGGTTCTGTTGTGGTTGGACCCAAATTTCATTACGACTCAAAAACAAGGGGATGGAATCTCTTCAAGTGCATTGTTGCTTACATGTGATAAACCGAAAATGTTCTGTATTGGACAGGTTGATAACCCTCCGGAGAAGAAATCTGAGCCTGAGCCATCATTTGAGATTTTGACCAACCCGGCAAGAGTGGTTCCTGCTCAGGAGAAGTTCATCAAGTTTTTAGAAGACAGTCGATACGTGCCCGTGAAGTCGGCACCATCCGGGTTTGTTCTTCTAAGAGACCTGTGCCCCAATGAACCGGAGGTGCTCTCTCTAACAGATTCACCCACATCCACAGCATCCCCAGCCGGTGGATCAGCAGCTGCAGCAGGTCAACAGAGTTCTTCATCAGCCATGGCCGTCGATGACGAACCTCAGCCACCTCAGGCATTCGAGTACACATCCTGATTTTTCTGGATTATGGAACTGAAACAGGGCCAACAATACTTTTATACACAAGGAGTGGTATTTCACATTTTAGCTCTCTAAACCCATAGTGAAAAACTAGAACATTTTCTCGTTTCACGTCCTCAACTCGGGGAGCTTCCGAGTAATCCCATGAGATCTTATTTAGTTCTGTTAGGGTTGTCTTGATTTCCCTTTTCAGGCACGAGTTTGCATTTTGAAGGATGCTGTTCCCATTGTCTGACTGTTCCCCTTTATCTTGTGTTTTTATTCCTTTGGAAAGATAGTTGTATACACCCATGATCGAACAATTATCATCTTTTCAGATTTAAATTTCAGCAAACATTTAGGTCTTGAGATGCAGAAAGAACTCAGATTTGATCCTTTGATTCATTCTTTTAGTACTTCCTATTAGTTTGAGTTCGATTCCAGATAAAAGTAGGTTATTGAAGCTATTTTGATAAAGTTTACATGGTAAAACACGATTATTAATGCTTGAATTTCAATTTAGTTTCTTTGTAAGGGGGTTCCATTCTTCTCAGTTGCACGTGGGTTCGAATCCCACTTGTGCCTCCTTCAATCGGGTGATAAATGTTGATTGGAGGAGGAAAATAAATATATGTGATTAAATAAAATTTTTAAAATTTTTTCATTCTAATTAATTTATATTATAGTAATTAGTATTAAATTGTTATAATATATAAGTAACAGGGATTAAGCGTATAATTATATAAATTTTTGTTAATTGTATATCACTTTTTTTTTTAATAGGTAGTTTAATTGATACCATTTAAATAATTATGTACTCATATTCATACAATTGAAAGTTTAATATTATATCACACCATTTCCATAGTTAGGTGGTCATTTGAGTAGTTTATTTATTTTTAATTATAATCGATTAATTCACATTTAAAACAAATTGGTTTTTAAAATTAGGTCTGGCCTAGAGTAATTGGGCCATGTATATTTAAAACCCAATCCCATTGCGATCGAAAAAAAGCCTAACCCTAAAAACCCTAATCAGGAATGGTATATTTTTGTTACAATAGCAGTAGCTCCAGCAGGCGGCCTAAGCTATCAAGCAAAGAAGAGAAAAACCCAAGAAGAGAAGATGGTTTCAGGGTCAGGGATCTGCGCCAAGAGGGTGGTGGTTGATGCAAGGCACCACATGCTCGGAAGGCTGGCTTCCATTTTGGCCAAGGAGTTGTTGAACGGCCAAAAGGTAGTCGTCGTTAGATGCGAAGAGATATGCATGTCCGGTGGTCTGGTCAGGCAGAAGATGAAGTACATGAGGTTCTTGCGGAAGCGTATGAACACTAAGCCTTCTCATGGTCCCATCCATTTCCGTGCTCCTTCTAAGATTCTCTGGCGTACCATTCGTGGGTAATTTCTCTTTTTTAGCTTTCTCTATCTCTTTTCTTTGATGGGGTTTTGAATTTTTGTTGTTCTTCAATGTTGTGAATGAAAGTGGATTTTTGGTTTTTTTTATTTAGAGTTTGTTTTGAAGTTTTGGATTAGTTCTATTATTCGGTTATTGGATTTAGTTCACTGTAAAGTTTTGGATGATTTTTCTGTTTCCTCGTTGTTTGGTTCTTGGGAAAATATAGGAAAGAAATAAAAAAATAAGTATATTATGAGTTTGTTTAAGATTATTATTGCTGGATTTAGTGAATAATTAAAATATAAGCTGTAAAGATCTGAGTTGCTGGAGAAGAAGGGTATTTTGCTTCATTGTTGATTTGAATTACAGTGTACTTTAATGTTCCTTATGATTATTGATATCTGTTTTGGTTTTTAGGATGATTCCCCACAAGACCAATCGTGGAGCAGCAGCTCTTGCTCGATTGAAGGTGTATGAGGGGGTTCCATCCCCTTACGATAAGACAAAGAGGATGGTTATTCCTGATGCTCTCAAGTGAGTTTTGAAATAGTTGTTGTCTCTTTTTTCCTTGGTTTGGAATTTGATTGCTTCAATGGTTTTAGTTATGTTTGATCTTTTTGTTGCTCTTTTGGTTTTTGAATTAGGGTTTTGAGGCTTCAGAAAGGACACAAGTACTGCTTGTTGGGCAAGCTCTCATCTGAGGTCGGATGGAACCACTATGACACTATCAAGGTGAAGATTGATTACCCTGTTCAAATTTTTTATTACGACTCATCTTTCAATGATTTTTGCTTAACTCTTACTTCAGAATTATATATATATATATATATGTCTGCATGCATGTAATTACATGTGTATATATTTATTTGTGACCATTGTTCTTCTGTGTTTTCCTTATGTTATAAAAAGATCTTACATGGAAGGCAAAGAAGCATATTTTTTATGTTTTGTACTCAGACTATGTTGGTTGGACTCCGGTATGAAATGTCCGACTGACGTGTATGCGACAGACAGGCCTATCTTTACTTTTTACAAGACATTTTCTTATATTTGGGAGGTCATATTCCCAAGTCCATGTCATTATTTCTAAGACCTTTTCTGTATTATATACAACCATCTATACTTTTGGCATTGATTGTATAACTTCTTTTAACTTATGGCTGCCTGATTCTTCCCTCCAGGAGCTCGAGAGGAAGAGGAAGGAAAGAGCTCAAGTGGCATATGAGAGAAGGAAGCAACTTACTAAACTTAGGGTTAAAGCTGAGAAGGTTGCCGAGGAGAAGCTTGGTGCCCAGTTGGAAGTCATTGCTCCCATCAAATACTGATTCAAAGTCAGTTGAAACGTCCGGGTTAAGTTTTATGCATATCGATATATCGTGGTGTTCAGTAGCTCGTAATTTTATTGCCCTAATCATTTCAAGTAGATGTTATGCTATGCACCTTTGTATGTTACTCGGTGTTTTTTTGCCTCTTTGCTTGAGAAACAGTTTCCTTTTTGTTATTTTATGTTTTCTGGATTTGATCTTGATTGCTAGAACTGAGAGTCTACTAGGTTACCAATTGATTAATGTATTGGCATTTTTCTATTTTGCAAATACCCTATTTCAGGTTGGTAATTAGTGGTGGCTAAAACTCCGATTTTTTTTATAAAATGATTATTGTTCTTCAATTTGAGTTAATTACATCTGTTTTGCATATCAAATTCGGACCGATTTGATATTGACTCAATTTGAAAAGCGATGGATTTGTTATTGATACTTGCTACAGGCTCGAATTGAACTTGAATGTAATCTTGAGCTGAAATGACCCGAATTTGAACAACCTGTTATGTGGTTTGGCTTCCATCTGATCTCCTTCAGCCAGAGTCAGTTTTGGATTGAACAACGTAATTTTCAGGATCTTTGTCAAAGTGATTCTTCCATTGCATTAACTTATAATTTCTCAAAATTTAAGGGACTTCAAGGGCAATTGTACCATTTTTGGGCGGAACCCGCTCCCTGCCCCAGCTACTACCCAAGTAAAATCATTATTTACTCCATATAGCATACCTGATAATGGTAAATTTTGACCCAAAAAACATTTTTAATTATCGAAGTAAAACATTAAATAAAAAAGTTAAAATTATTTAATGTTTACTCAACTCTTTTTAAGTACATCGACCAACTCTCAAATATTACCAAAAAGATAGGGACTTGCCGCGTATTTTAACCTATTTTATAATATATATGAATGACCATTGACTTTGAGTACTTAAAGTTTAAAATTGAGTTAATTGCACAAAATATTTCCATACTGCGACTTAGATTTTAAATTAGTCCTTGAAGTTCAAAATATTCTAATAAAATCATCAAACTATCATCAATGTTTTAATTAATCTCTTCAATCAATCTAGCTATTAGCTTGGAGTGTTAAATGGTAGCTCAGATATGATGTAGAGCATATTTATAACTATTGATCAAATTTTAAGTAATATGTGCATACTATATGGACAATTTGAATCTGACGTGTTTAAAAAGAAAGAAATATCTCATTAAAATTAAGTGACATAATCTATTTTTTACACATTAGATCCAAACTGTTCACGCATAAAATGTTATGTATTTTAAATACGGTACGTGTGAGATATGAGCTGATATTTAAAGCACAAATAGATTTATAGACCGACGAAAGGATCGAACGAAAATAATATTAATTGTTTGAAGACTCAATTAGAAAATTTAGGAATTAATTTAAAACCTTGTATATAGCTTGAAGATATCTGGTGCAATCAACTCTTTCTAAATTTTATATATTATGAAATTGAGACATAATTGTACACAATTATAGATCTCGTAAATAAGCTCTATAAATATATATAAAAAATTAAACAATAATAATAAATTTGAAATAATATATCGAAACCTGACAAACGAATATTAATTGTATGGACTTACAAAATTTGCTAGTATTATATTAGAAATTATCTAACAAAGTATCACATATATAGTCTTTTATAAAATAGGGTATTTGATAATTTCCGACTTAAAAAATTAAAAAGTACTTATAAGACATGAACTCGATTTTAATAAGAGAAATCGTAAGATAAAACTCAAGAATGGTGCAAATAAAATAAAATAAAGGGCAGATAGAAATTGTTGGATAAAAAAAAGTTTGATTTTTTAAATTATAATCATCACTTCATCAGTAATTGATATATTGATCGATTAATCTATATCGGATACTATAAAAGTATATTATTTTAGAGATCTATTAATTGACTGAGTGGTCAATAATATTCATGTTGTTTTATCTTATATGAGTTCGAATCGTGACATTTATCTTAAAAATATAATTACCTTTCTATTTTATAAAAAAATATTATTATAGTCTATTTGTATTTGGTTATACTAGTTGAGAAAATTAAGAACGATTAAAGATAGTGATATTATTCAATCATAAAATATTTTTTTTCTTATTCTCATTTTTGAAGGGAATGCATTGAAATGTTAATTTTTAGATACCTTCCGAATATTCGTAATAAAATATGAAAAATAATATCATGAATACAAGAGGAATTTATTTGAATTCATATAAAATAAATTATTAATAAGTTAAAATTATTTAAATAAGATTATAGCATGAAAAATAATTTTAAAACAAGCTATTGATATATCTAAATAATATAAATATATAATAATTTACATATGATTATGATGTATGAGACAGCTAGGGGTGAGAATTGGGCAGTGAATATCCGAAAATCGTAGGAATTCGAACTGACGAGATGTGGAATAATCGAAATCTTCACCTACGGGAACAAGGACGGAGAAGTTTTACATCGAAGCTCAAATGGGGTTGGGGACGAGGATTACTACATCTGAACCGTGGGAATAACCGAACCGTAACCGTATAAATAACCGTGGGGATCCCAAAAAATATACATAAGGATCCCCGATATTTTACAAGATTTTTTAAAAAATATATACTTATTTATCTATATACCTCTAATATATATTTTAATAAAAAAATCCTAACTATATTATTATCATTTAACTTTCTCTCCAACCTAGCCACACTCAAGTTTCTCAACATGTTTCTATCTTAGTTTTTAGATATAAGCTAAAACCATTGTTTAAATCTTCCCCAACACAACACCTTTTCAATCTTCATCATCTCGTAACTGCTTCCAATCAAAGTATCCAAACTTTATATTTTAAATTGAAATGGTCATTTATTTTAGTTAGTAAAATAGTAATTTTGTTTAATTTTTTGAGATGAGGATTCCTCGAAAACCATGAGGATCCGTACGAGGAGGGTATGAGGATGAAAAAAAACTCCGAATTATTTAATGGGATTCTCTAAAACTGTAACCGCAAGTGTTTGGGATAGGGTGGAAAATACAAAATCGTCCCTGCCCCACCCATTCCCACCCCTAGAGACAACAATAATATAAATCATCAAATACTCTAAATAATATATAATATTCATATACATTTTTTTCATTAAATTATTTGCTCGAATCATGAGAAATAAATGTTATTAATTTCATGTTTGTAACATCAAACTAAAATGCTAAATAAATAAAGGTAGTAAAGTTTAAGGAATCAAATTAAGATATTGTTGTCTGAAAATGCTGAAATTTCTGCATAAACTCATGGAAAACAACACATAAGGAAAGAGTTCTCCATGATTGATTAAAATTAATATAAAATGCATATTATTTTGTACTAATCATGCTCCATGATTTATAACATTATCCTTAATTACCTTTCCCCCTATTTATGGTAACATTTTCTTACTGCAACAAGGTTTTTAAACCCAAAATTTACGCTTATTTATTTATTGCAAGAGTGTTTTTTAGAATAACATGATTTTGTCCAAAATTATATTTTCTTTGATCTTTTACATTATGATTTAAGGTAATTATATCATGCACTGACGGTGAAAAAAATTCCAACAAGTGTCTTAGTTTTAGGGATTAGATAACTAGTTTAGGGTGAAAGATTTAGGGTTTTATGTTTATGAGTTTAGAATTTAAGGATTGTGGTTAGGATTTAGGGTTTAGTGTTAGAATCTAGGGTTTATAGGTTAAAATCTAAATCCCTAACTATATTACCCTAAACCTAAGCCCTAAATTCTAACCATTGACCCTAAATTCTAAACCCCTAAATATAAACATCTAAACCTTTAACCCTAAACTAAATCTCTAAACCTAAAACTAAAACACTTGTGCAAAATGCACCGACAGTGCATGAAATATTTTCTTATATTTTAATATATTCGTACAAAATACACACTCCTATTATTTAACATTTATGTTCGAATCGGATAACATAATCAAATCCAAAACAAAAGCAAAAGCAAAAAAAAAAAAATCTAAAGAAAGAATTGAAATAGAAACTAAATGATGCATATAAGTTATTACTGATATCTTTCCATAAACATATAGCTGAATTTTAAGTTTCACTCCAATGAATCATCAACAATTTTCACCTTTAAAAGCTTTACTGATTTTCACTTCAAATTATCAACATTCTTCCATTTCTTACCCACCAGTATTCTTTTTATATTCAACCCTTTTTCTATTATTACTTTTACCATTAACTTAACCTCAAAGATGTCACTGATTCACTTCTTTTGTACTCTGTTCATTGTTCTTTTAACGTGTTTTGAACAAATATTAGCAGCAGCAACAAACTGCAAAACAGTGACGGTTGATCAATCTGGTCGTGGAGATTTTTCCACTATTCAATCAGCTATAAACTTAGTTCCATCAAAAAATGGATATTGGCATTGCATCAATGTTAATCCTGGTACATACAGGTATATATATGTATTATATATATTTGTTTAATTTATATAAAGATTTATTATTATATGTATATATTTATATGAAATATTTATGTATGCAACCAACAATTAGTTGGTCTAGAGGAATGAGGCGTTAGGTCCTTAAGCAAGGTTAAGGATTCGGATTCTGACATTATAAATGAAGAAAACTGGGTTGTGAGGGTTGCCCTATTAGTGGCGGAACATTTTTAAAAAATTGATAATTAAATTTTTTATAAATTAGAGGGTTTAACTAAATTTTTTAATAATTTTGAGAGATTTAATAAGAACTTTTAAAAATTATGAGATGAGATTGAATTAAAAATATTAAAAAAAATTTAAGCTTTGAATTTTTAAAAATCTTGTAAGGGACAAATTATTATTTTTAAATATTTAGGGGCCAAAGTCTAATTTCTCAAAATTTTGGGGGCCATGGCCACCCCTAGTACCCACTGAGGTATGCCCTTGTCCCTCTATATTAGACCTCTACAAAACCATATATATATTAGTCGGTCAATAAGTCGGACAACGGAAATCAAAAAAATGTTATCTATGCAGGGAGAAGGTGAAAATCCCACATGATAAGCCATTTATAGTTCTCAAAGGCTCCGGAAAAACGAAAACCAAAGTGGTCTGGGATGAGCCATATCTACATAACGCAACTTTCATTTCTTTAGCTGATAATATTATTGTCAAATTCATGAGTTTCGTGGTAGGTAAATTGATTACTCCCCCCCCCCCCCAGATGAAAACACTTTTCCCCCTTTTTAAAGCATTGGTTTTATATATTTTACATAATTTAATCCTTTTTTTCCTTATATATATGTATGGAAACGAATAGAATATATACAACGATCCAAGTAGAAAAAACCCTAGGGTTCCTGCATTAGCTACAATGGTTAATGGCGACAAAAGTTTCTTCTACCAATGTGGATTCTCGGGTGTTCAAGATACTCTTTGGGATGCTACTGGTCGCCATTACTTCAAGGAATGCTACATCGAAGGTGCCGTCGATTTCATTTTCGGTCAAGGCCAAACTATTTACGAGGTACTTTTATCGGTTATTACATTGACATCGAATTAATAGACACGAGTCGTTACATGAAAATATTGTTGTGTAGGGTTGTACTATACGTTATCTCGGGGAGATGTTGCCGCCGCGTTTCGTAGGTTTCATCACGGCACAAGGAAGGAACAACCCGTCTGATCCGAACGGATTTGTTTTCAAGAGCTGCAACATCTATGGCAAAGGGGCAACGTACTTGGGCAGGCCATGGAGGGAGTATTCTAGGGTTTTGTTTTATAATTGCAACTTTTCAAAAGTGGTACATCCTCTTGGTTGGCAGGCTTGGAAGAGTGTTGGCAAAGAGTAAGGCTTTTGTGCTAACCTTGAATCCCTACATTCGACACCTTTCGGATTTGAATTTCAATATCTGAATTCGAATCTTAACGTTTACACCGTTTCTTTGTTTTTTTGCTAATGGTGTAGGCAAACTTTATCATTTTCCGAGTACAAAAACTATGGACCGGGGGCAGGTACATCAAAGAGGGTGAAGTGGGTAAAGAAACTTGATCCTCATACGGTGGGCATGTTAACCAGCATGTCCTACATCAACAGTGATGGGTGGCTCCAAAGCTTTCCTCTTTAGTATTTTTAGGTTTTATTTATATGTTTTGTATTATCAAAAGTATTTAGCTTCTTCACTTTATTTCATCTTATAAATTATCAAAAATATTTAGCCTAATATGCTTGATTGCATTATATGGACATAAATAAATTGTGATCCGGTTAAAATTAGTTACGATTATTCATGATCTCGTTTTAGTAGCCTATCTTGATGAAATAGTGTAATGAAATTACGTGGTGTATTATTTTTAAGGGTTAACTATAACAGAGGTCACTCAATTATGGGTAAGGTTATATTTGGGTCATTTAATTATTAAAAGTTATATTTGGGTCACTCAATTATGGGTAAGATTATATTTGGGCCACCCAATTATTAAAAGTTACACTTTGATCACTCAATTATGGGTAAGGCTACATTTGGGTCACCCTTCATACTTAAAAAAATATATCTCAATTTGTGTATTAGATTAATTAATAAGTTCAAATGAAGTACTCGTGTTAACGAGGGTATACAAGTGATTTGGAAGAAAAATTGACTAAATTATTATATATTTTTTTAAATATGAAGTGTGACTCAAATGTAGCCTTACCTATAATTAAGTGACCCAAATGTAGCTTTTAATAATTGGGTGACCTAAATGTAATCTTACCCATAATTGAGTGACTCAAGTGTAATTTTTAATAATTGAGTGACTCAAATGTAACCTCATCCATAATTAAATGACCTCGATTGTAGTTTACCCAATTATAATTATTTACTGTTACTGTTTGGTTGGTAATCGTTATCCAAAATTATCTTAATCATTTTATTTTTTTCATCTCTTGAAAATCGCAGTTAAAATTATTTTCACTTATATAAATCATTTAATAACATTTTCTTAAAATATTTTTAAAGAAAACGACAACGACCATACATCTTAATTGATTTTTATTTGGTGTGTAAAAGTATAAACGACTCGAACTTAAATTATATGCTTGAAATTCATGTAAAAACTAGATTGAGTTCTATTTTTAATGTTCAAATTTGATTTAATAAAATTAGATGTTTTGATATCTTATCATAATATATAGTTGAATTTTAAGTCAATTAATTCTTTCATTTCTTACCGTAGCTCAGGCCCCGTTCAGCATTGCTTGTTGAACGTGCGTTGGAACCTCCAACGCTAAAACAACGTCAAACAGGCCACTAAACTGGCGTTAGCCCCTCTCGTCTCACTAAATTTAGCCTTCAAACCAGCGTTTCGTCACTGTTAAAATTTTTAATTTTTGTTCTGAAACAGGCGTTAGCCCCTCTCGAACGTTTAAATTTTTTTATTGAACGGGCTCTAAGTCAAAGTTCATAAATATAAAGTTGACTTTTAAGTTAATGTATAGATAAAAACTATCAAGTCAGTGTTCAGATTTGTACAATCTGAGAGATTTTAGATTGATCTCAACATATTTGATTTGTAATTTTTAACAACTTACTACTTCTTAGGTGTGAGGATCAGTGGGCACGAAGACAGTTATGTATTCCTCACTTCGTCCCTATCACTTAGGGTACGATTTTAGGTAATTTCTATTACATACTTTGATGACTTTTTCGTTCCCATACTCATCGAATCTTCATGAGTTTTGGGGAATTTCTATCCCTAAAAAGTTAAATAAAATTTACTATTTTATTATCCAAAATATATGGCCGATTTCGATTTACAAGTCATATACTCAATACCGTTAAACATATGGGTGTAGGGGAACAAGATTTTTGCGTAACATGAACGACAGAAATAGAGATAAATAGATTATATGCTCTTAATAACAAAAACAAGTAAATTACTAGAGCGGTCACCCAAACTTAATAAGGTTTAAACAAAAGACACAAATATCTTGATGGGCTAGAATATTGATAATATGATAGATAGGTATACAAGTAAATGAGAATTAATTATATATTTTTTAAAAAAATTTGCAAATATCAGAGATCATTGCAGATATTTTTCGAGGATCTCCATAGTTATTTATACGGTTACGATTCAATTATCCCCAGAATTCGGATATAACAATCCCTTCCTTATCCCCATTTAAGCTTTGGTGATAAAACTTCTCGTCCCCATGTGTGAAGGTTTAAATTATTCATCATTCTCATCAGTTCAAATCCCCACAATTTTCAGATATTTCCCATCTAATTCCCACCCCTACTGCTTCTTTTGGGTAATAATACAGCGTTTTATACATAAAATATTCTTTCATTTCTTATGTCATTAATCCCTTTTGTCTTAAAGCTTTTTTATCCTTAACAAAACCTAGGAGTTGTCATTAATTCACACTGATTTTGCAGTCCATTCCTTGATTTTTTTGTGTGTTTTAAACAAATATCAACAGAATGCAGAATAGTGATGGTCAGTTAATAATAAAAAGATTTGCCTAATATACTTGATTGTTTCATATGGATATACATATAAGTTGTGGACTGTGGCCGGTCTATAGATTTGATTAGGTGCATTTTTCACGGGGACTGGAATTTTATTTAGAGATTCGGACAATCTTAAAAGGTAAAAGGTCGAGTCAAACATTTAAGTCGGCCGATAAAATTAACATAGAAAAAAAAAAACACTCTCTAAGATATTGAATAAGCGCAAAAACTTGAAAAGAACGGAAACAAAACTAACAAAATAGTAGTATTAAATTAAGAGTTTCTTACAAGGAAGAATCATAAAAAAATAGAGTAAAGTACACAAATGGTCACTAAACTATACCTAAAAATATAAAATGGTCACTAAATTTTCAAAAGTTACATAATAGGCATTAAATTTTAGTTTTTGTTATAAAATAGTCATTGAACAGTTAAATGTGTCATCAAGGTTTCTTTGATTACCCTGAAAAATTAAAAAAAAGGGAAATTTGACAAAATGTGGTAGAATTAAAAAAAAGAAATTTAGATTTTGGAGATTGAGAGGAAAATGGAAATTTTAAAAATGGAGTCGCCACCGGCCACTTTTGGTAGACCGACACCATAAAATAACCAGAGATTCAAAAAGTTTGGGTTCGAAAGTCGATTGTGTCTGGAAAAGGGTTAGCACCCCGATACACTCAAAAATCGGTACCAATTAGATTAACGTCTTTATTAATATCAAAATTTGCGAGTTTAAGTGCCATTAAAATTCAATTATATATGCGGGTTTATTTTAAAAGCTCCGGTGTTCGAGGGATAAACGAAAACTACCATCTACGTCTTAGACTGGTAGCCCCGTCGAAAAAGAGAACGCCGCATTGGCAATTTATATTCGAATATGTACAAAACATAAAAAACATAAATGTGAAATATAAGAAAAAAACTAATATAATTCATATATACGAAAAAATATATAATGTTATGTATATATTAATGATACTATATAATACCATATATTATTTACAAAACATTAATATATATAATATAGAAAATAAATACACGGTAATTAAAAGGAAAACAATGATTTAGAATAGGTCAAAATGTCACATTTAATTATGTACAAAAATAGGCATTTAATGATTAAAAAAGGAATAAAGCAAAACCTTGAATAGCTTAAAAAAATAAGAAAGATTTGCGGATTTTTTTAGGAAAGAATAATAATAATAATAATAATAATAATAATAATAAATTTTAAACGGTATTAAACTATATATATATAAAAACTATCCTATATATATATAAGAACATAAAAGCAATATATACGCACACCATATATATAATATATATACAAGCTACATCTATAATATAATACCCTATGTATACGTAAACTACATATAGAGTAAGTATATAATGATACATATAACATGCTAAATACCGAGGGATATTAATATATATATGTATATACATAGAAACAATCATACACGAACAAATAAAAGTAATATTACAACGAATCCATATACTAATCATATCAAATACAAAGATATACATACATATCGTACATGTAAAAATAAATAAAATAATAAAACAAATATATATCATGATAAAAACACACATATTTATATATGAGAAGATTGAAAAAACAAATATTAAACAACCACAAAAAATTAATCTAAATACATTCTAACAACATATAGAAGTATACGAACATAAAAATATATAAAAAGTAAGAACGAAAAATTAATAAAAAAAATTACTAATAAAATCATCATTTCTATTAGATCATAAAAATAGATTACACCACAAATATACATAAAAAATATATCTAAATTTAAATATGATAGTGAGTTATCTCCCTTTCTTTCTCCAAATTGTGGTGTGGTTCCTTTTTCTTTTTAGTGGATGGGAGACCAAATAAAATGATCCATGGCTCAAAATATATGGTGAGGGGAAATAGGGTGAGGTTGAGTGAAGTGTGGGAAAGCCCTTCAAAAGGGCATGGCTGCCGCATAGTGGGGCTCAATTTGCTATTTTTTTTTTAGAATTTGTTTTTTTTTTAATTTTTAAATTTGGTTCGAATATGATAAATGATTCGAATATAATTTACGGCCCAGTCAAAAATGGGTATTACAAAATGTCGCTAAGCGAACGACGTAACAATTACGAAAATTTAAATAATAGTACGTTTAATTCTTCATATTTACACATTTAATCAATTTAGTCCTGATTTAACCCTCATTATTCTTTTTTTGAAACGACATTTAACCCTCATTATTCATGTTTAAATTAATTGAATGTGTAAATATTAAGGATTAAATGTGTTGTTATACAAATTTTTGTAACTGTCATGTCACCCAGTCAACAACAATTAACGGCTCAGTGACCATTTTGTAACAAAAACTAAAGTTTAATAACCATTATATATCTTTTAAAAGTTTGGTGACTATTTTATATTTTTGAGATAGTTTAGTAACAATTTGTGTACTTTATCCAAAAAATAATAGTCCAAATTTAATTCATTCCAAAATTGAATGCCTACGTCTGTCACTATGTCTCACACTAAATCGATAGATAATATAATTTACCTACCATTCATTGTGAATGTAAGATTATAGAAATTTTTTGTGATTTGAAGTCAACCTATTTTTTGTTTTTATATATTTTTTTATTAATGAAAAGACCAATTGAAACATTAGATAAGATTCAGAGACAAATCTGTAGATAACAACGATACATTGAGACACAAAAACAACCGCACATTACATCCAAGACTCAAGCTAAAAATTATCCCCTTTCATTTTTCTCCTCCTTATAAATTCTTTTTACAATTTTTTATTAAATTTATAATTATCTATTTTTTAATAAAATCACGATGTGTTTCAGTAAAAATTTCTCATTCCTATCTAAAACAAGTTAAAACTCAAGGTTCACTAATTAGTCGAGTGGTCAAAAATAACCATGTTATTTTATCTTATATAAACTCAAATTTCGACATTAATCTTGAGAATGTAATATTTATCTACTTAATAAAAAAAAATTAAAACTCGACCGATATAACAAAAAGAAAGAAAGAAAGAGTAAACAATTTATTAATATGAAGAGTAAACTGCATGGATTGCCACATAACTATAAGGTAGGTTCTATTTTGACCACCATGATTTTAATTTTAATAATAAGATCACTTAATTATTTAAGTGATATCAATCAAGTCACTTACCGTTAAAACCTAATAGAGACGTTAACAAAAATTTGTACAATTACTCATTTAGTCACCATTACTTACACATTCTATAAATTTGATCCTAATTTTAATTTAATAAATTAATCATTCCATTAGATGGTACCACATCTAATATATCTTGGAGGGTAATTAGTGCTAAAAAAAAAATAAAAGCAAAGAACTTGGCTTGGACAAGATTCAAACCCAAGTACTATTAGGAAAGTGGTGCGCCTTTACCGATGAGCCAAGTATCATATTTAATTATAAATTATAATAATTAATGAGAAAAAGTTTGATACACAGTCCGTGTAAATTAAAGTTTACACGTGCTTTTTAAATTTAGGGGTTAGAAGTTTATTTTAGGGTTTAAAGTTTAGGGGGTTTATATTGTAAGATTTACGGTTAGAGTTTAGGGTTTAGGTTTTAGGGTTTATAATCTAGGGTGTTAGGGTTAGAGTTTTAGATATTGGATTTTATAGAAGAGTTGAGTAAAAATATTTTAAACGGTCTGTGTATCAAAATAAAATTTATAATTAATATATATCTCGGAGGATAGTAAGTGCCAGAAAAAAGGTGATTAAAAAGATTTGAAGACGATACACTTTGAATGCATAAAAACAACTATACACTCTCCATGTTTATAAGTTGCAATGGAGGGAAAACTTCAACATTTTTATAGTTTGCCCTAATCACTCTCCATGTTTTATAACGTTTTCCTTAATTACCTTTTTTTCCCTATCTATATTCTATGGTAAAATTTGCTTACTGCCACAAGGTTTTTAAATCCAAAAATCATGTTTTTTTTGGAATTCTTTATTTTTATTTATTGCAAGATCGTACCCTTTTTTTTACAAAAATAACATGATTTTGTCCAAAATTAAATATATCTGTACAAAATACGGATAACATAATAAAAATGATTTTATTTTGATACACAGCTCGTGTAAAATATTTTTACACAACTCTTCTATAAAATCTAAAATCTAAAACCCTAACACTAATACCCTAATTTCTAAACCCTAACTCTAAACCTTAAATTATAAACCTTGCAACCTAAACCCCTAAACTTTAAACTTTAAACTAAACTTCTAACCCCTATATTTAAAAAGCACGTGTAAACTTTAATTTACACGGACTGTATATCAAACTTTTTCTCATAAAAAAATCAAAAGAGAGAATGGAAATGGAAACTTAATGATATACAAAAGTTAATAATGAAATCTTTCCATAAACATGTAGTTCACTTTTAAGCTTCCGTCCGATGAATCGTCAACTGTTTTCTCCTTTAAAAACTTTTCTGATTTTCACTTCTTTCTTGTCAAACCCTTTTTCTAATGTTTATTTTTTTACAATTAACAAAACCTCAAAAATGTCACTTATTCACTGTTTTTGCACAAATATCAGCAGCAGCAACAAATTGCAAAACGGTAATGGTCGATCAATCTGGCCGTGGAGATTTTTCCACTATTCAATCAACTATAAACTCAGTTTCATAAAAAAAAATGGCATTGCATTAATTTTAATCCTGGTACGTACAGGTAAACATACATATATATTTGCTTAATTTATGTATGAGTTATTGTTTTTTTCTGTTGCTTTTCCTGTTTTTAGAGCTTCTTCGCCCAGATTAATCTGAAACGATACGCGTTGTACACCTGACTTTGGTAGGTGAGTCTTCAGCGGTAATTTTTTGCATACACAACGCTTCAAACTCGAAATCTGCTTAAGCGATATCAAATTGCTTACCACTTTGACCAACATCGTTTGTTTATTATTATTATTATTATTATTATTATTATTATTATTATTATTATTATGTATATAGGGAGAAGGTGAAAATCCCAAATGACAAGCCATTTATAATGCTCAAAGGTTCTGGACAAACCAAAACCAAGGTGGTCTGGAATGAGCCATATCTACGTGCCCGAATTTTCAGTTCTTTAGCTGATAATATTATTGTCAGTTCCATGAGTTTCGTAGTAAGCAAATTGATCACTTTTTCTTTGTTTTAAATAATATTTTTATATATTTTAAATAATTTAATCTTTATATATATATATATATGGAAATCAGGGTCGTCTTGGAGATTTTCTAACCATATTTAGGCCCCAACAATAAAAAAAATTAGGTTTAGAGTTTAGGGTTACAGTTTAAGGTTATAATTTGAGTTTGAGGTTTAAGGTATTGGTGCATAGTTTAAGATTTAGTATTTAAAAATAAGAGTTGAAGCTTAAAATTTAATTTTTTAATGTTAGACATAGGTGACATATTTTTTATTCATCTCATTACTTTGAACAATTAATTTAATATTTCAAACACATTATTTTTATTGTTAAATTAAATAATTTATTTATTTAAAAAAGAGAATTAATATTTACCATTAAATTAATGTATTTATTTAATAAATTAAAAATTTTTAAAAATAAATAATAAAATTTTAGGACCCTAGGCTAGTTGGGAGTCATGAGCGGTCGCTCAAGGTGCTCTCCCTTATAGCCGGCCCTGATTGAAATGAATAGAATACATACAACGGTCCAAATAGCAAAAATCCTAGGGCACCGGCCGTAGCTGCAATGGTTAACGGCGACAAAACTTTCTTCTTCCAATGTGGATTATCGGGTGTTCAAGATACTTTGTGTGATGCTAATGGTCGCCATTACTTCAAGAAAGGCTACATTGAAGGTGCCGTGGATTTCATATTCGGTAATGGCCAAACTATTTACGAGGTAATCTTATCGGTTGTTGTATTGACATTGAATTTAAATAACGATCGTAATGTGATGTAGACACGAGTTGTTATATAAAAATTTGTTATATTTTGACTCAAATTCTAATTGATAATTAAGTTGGGTTTTATTATAATTAGTGGTTGAAAATTACTTAGTAATTATGATTTACTTTAATGAATAAATATCTATTTTAGGTACAGATTTTATTGAATAAGGTTTCTTGGTGCCAAGTATTTGGGTCTAGATTCAACCTTTTGAATTGTGAGAGAACAAAAGAATGTATGAGAGAACAAGAGAATGAGAGAGAGGGGAAATTACTATGGAGAGATGTATCCACTTTTAGGATTTATAAAATTATTGCGTCTACGTTGTAGAGATGGGTATTGTAGGGATGTTGGGAATAGTGCTTTGGTTCCATCTGGCCATGGGATTTGTACACCGATTTTTGGAATTATGTGAGTTATGATGTATTTGTACTCTTCGAGTTCTCTACGTTATTAGTGGATTGTTCATTTTTCTTGTGTAGGCTATGCTAAACCACGTTAAATCTTGTCTCTTGTGCATATCTTGATTTATGTCGTTATCGCTTTGGTTATTTTGCCGCATACCAAATTCCTGACAAAATTATTGTTTTATAGGGTTGTTCTATACTTTATATCTCGGTGAGATGTTGCCGCCGGGGCTTGCTGGTTACATCACGGCACAAGCAAGGACCAGCCCGGCTGAATCGAATGGATTCGTTTTCAAGAACTGCAATGTCTATGGGAAAGGGAAAACGTACTTGGGCAGGCCATGAAGAGATTTCTCGAGGGTTTTGTTTTATAATTGCAAGTTTTCGAATGTTGTTAATCCTAGTGGTTGGCAGCCTTGGAGACGTGTTGGCAAAGAGTAAGTCTCAGCTTCTTTTACGAGATGTATCGAATTTAGAATTTGAGTTTTAACATTTGCAAACCATAGTTACTATTCTTAAACTACAATTACCTTTGAGTCCGAATCTTAATTAAGTTGATTTTATACAATTACCCTTGAAAGTATCATTCATTGAGTTCAATTACTGAATCCCAATTTATATATTGATTAGATTCGGGTTCTGGACAAATACATTCAATACCATTCAAATATGAATTTCGATATTTGAATTCGAATCTTGACATTTATGATTTTTATTGTAGGCAAAATTTATCATTTTCGGAGTACAAAAACTATGGACCGGGAGCAGACCCATCAAAGAGGGTGAAATGGATGAAGAAACTGGATCCTCAAACTGTGGACAAGTTAACCAGCATGTCGTTCATAGACAGTGATGGGTGGCTCCAAAGCATGCCTGTTAAATATTTTTAGGGTTTTGTTAATATCTTTTTAATGCTTATCTTCTTTGTTACTCTCATGGAACCTCTATATATGGTCATCTCTTATATTATCAAACCTACTTAGTATTTTTTTTAAAAAAATATACTAATGTGATTACGCGATATTTTAATATCTTTTAATTTTTTTGGTTTGAACGAAGGTATACACCGCATATAGCAGCGACTAATCCCTTCGCCGTGAGTGCTCTCGCTAAGAGGTAAACGACTGACTCTGTAGTACCTTTTAAATTTGATTGATTGCTTTATACGGATATATATAAGTTGTGTCGGGTTAGAATTGGTTATGGATATATAGTGTTTTATTGGATTTTTTTGTATTTATTTATTGTTTACTGTTTTATTAGGTTTATTTTTTAATTTACAAGTTAGAAAATTTCTAACTTCATTACTATATGTATTATTTTCATGTATTTAAAGTATTTTCATATATTAAAATAAGATAAATTAACATTAGATTATTAATATAGGTCTCTTGTCCATGATATGCTTTTTATACATGTAAATACCATATATGTTTGATTCTATCAACTAAGTTATTTCCTTCATTGAGATTTAGCTTAAGTAATAGTGTTTTTTTTTATAATTTATCCGTCCCACAGAATATGTCTATTATTGACTTTTTAAGTCAATTTTTTAAAACTTTAATTATTTATTACTTTAAATGTATTATTGGTAAAAATATGAAAAAATATGTTTTAAAAATCTTATATCAATTAGTTTAAAAATATATATTTTATAAAATTTAATTAATTCAAATATTTAAAATAATTACGGTTAAAATTAAAAAAATTAACTTTTTTAAAAGTCAAAACTAGACAAAATTCGTAGGACAGAGGGAGTATCAATTTCAGGGGTAAAATATAAATTTTTTTTAAATTTTAAGGGTAAAATAACAGTTATCTCATTATTTATTTAAATTTGTCATATAAATTAAAGGTAAATTTTTATTTTTTGATGGGTTTGGGGGCACAACCCCTCCCACCCAATGCATTAACCCGTCCATGATCATTTGTAGGAAAAAATATAAAAATAAAATAAGTCATAATTAATATACTATAATAATTAGATCATCAGAGTATGCATAATACGAGATATTTTTATTCTCAATTAGACTTAAATTTTATTTGAAAAATTATTAAATTATTTGAAATAATAAAAATAAAGGTAAATTGGACAAAAATTAAGAGTATGCCTCTAATCTTATATTACGATTTGCATGTACTCTTAATGAACCAAACATTGTAATTTTATACCGAATTATCAGATTACGACGGTGGTCATATAATCTTAAATAGCGTAAACCAAATCCATTTCATATCAAGTAGTTGGGTTTTACCCCCTTTCCAAAATTAATAAATGTTGTTATTGCTGAGAAAAAAATCAAGTATTTATTATAGTTGTATTCAAAATATCATATATTTTATAATTTTTTAAGTATTAAAAATTTGTGTTATATGGATATTAACATCAACATATACTTGTATACTAGTATTATTTTTCATATCATATTATATTTTGTAATACATTTTAACTACAATTTTATATTATATTTATATCATATAATCGTATGGTATTTTCGGATTTAACCATGATTTTGGGTCCACTTGTACGATAATAAATTATAGGGACAGAAATGGGTTGTACGAGATATTTGTTTCTTACAAGTTACATCTTTTCGCCAACTTGGGGCGGTTTGGTCTGTCAATCAAAAACAGGAAACAAACAAATAAGCTTCAACACCTTTATCTAAACTCATATTTAAATAATTATATTCATTCTATTCAAAAAATAATAATTATATTTATTGTCGGGTAGCCAGAGTTTTTTTACCTATTTTTTTTTTACTTTAGGTCTTGAGTTTTATACCCAGTAAGAGTATTTTTTTTCCCTATTTTTTTAGGTCTTGAGATTAATTCTCAGGAGCAATCCTCTTCTTTTGTTCAAAATTAATTATATTCATTTGAAAAAATAAATGTATCCATTTAAGTTCATTCAAATCCACGACTTTTACTAGTATACAACATAATATATCATAATTATTTGTATCGTGTCGGTTTTGATTTTAATAGGCTAACATTATACTGTTTTGGTCCTAAATTGATACTAAATTATTAAAAAAATTGGGGAAAATTTCAGTATGGTTTGATTCGTTTCGATCGATATCGGCTTGTACATGTCCCTACTAACATGTATTGGTTAATACAAATTTTGGATATTTTAAACTGATTTTTAATATTGTATTTTAACTATTTTATTTTTATAATTATTTCAAAATAAAATATAGTCATTAAAAAGAAATATATATTTAAAATTTTTAAGTGACAAAATGACACCTCTTTTAAATTTTATATTTGCATATAAATTATTTATACAATTGAGATATAGTTGTGTATATATTAAAATTAAAAATAAATTATAATTATTATATAAGCAAATAATTAAAAATACAAAACGAAACACCAAAATAAATCGATATCGATGCCAAATATTACATCTTCAAAACAATGAATAAAAAATCAAGTTAGAATTAGTTGATTATTTTAATTAGATTATTTAAATAAAATACAAGTTAATTAGTTAAATATTAAATAGGTTATTTTTTAATTAATTTTAGTAATTACTCCCTCCATCACTTGTTGACTTTTTACATAGTTTTAGGAAGAATTTTTTTTGTAAGAGATGTGATATAAAAAATTTAAATGACAATTTTATCCTAAAAGATAACTTTTTCTTTTTTTAAATAAAAATAAAAACAAAGCGTAGGAAAAAAATATGAATTTTAAAAAATGCTGATTTTTTCGAAGTAGTTAATAGAAAATGTATTTGAGTTAACGATTAGGATTTTAATATATGATTAAGATGTAGAGTTGGCAAACTGGCCGTTCGTGTCGAGTTTGGCTCGGGTTAGATTCAGTTTTGATTATATTCGGTTTTGGTTCAGTTCGGGTCGGATTTGGTCTGGCTCGATTTTAATTTGGGTCTATAGTAATTCGAGTCAGGTCAGGTCACATCGGTTCGGCTGTCTTTTGGGTCGATTAATATCGAGTCGGGTATTTTCGGGTCGTGTCAAGATCGGTTCAATCGGAGATCAATATGTTTCAGTCGGGTTTTCAGGCCAGATCAATTTTTTACACCCATATATGGGTTTATAAAGCCAGTATATTTGACTTTTTGGTGAGTTGTGCGACAGTTCACATCAAATCTTTCTTTATTTCTTTTAATATATTTTCTTTATTTTGGACTACCTTCAGTTCGGGTTGCTTTCGGTTCGGATGAAATTGGTTTGGGTCCATTCGGTTTGCTTAAAAATCAGATCGGGTCCATATCAGTTCAACTAAAAACCGGGTCAATTTTCGGTTCAATTCAATTTGTTTCGGTCAAGTTCGGATCATCATGTTCGGGTCGATACCGAATCTTAAATCGAGTAAAATCGGTTCGGGTCTCATATTAGTTTGCCACCTCTATTAAGATGCTTTAAATTTAAATTTTCTTATTTCCAAGTCATTCTTATAAAAAGCAAAATTTATTCTTGCAGCAATTTAATTCAACTTTTTTTATTAATTATCTTTTTTAAGTTCTAATTAACATTTTAAGTGTTATATATAAAACTACCATAGTATATAAATCATGTGAAATTCTTTTATCTAACTTGATATTTTTTTTAGTTTTTGTATTTGTTTGATAAATCTTAAATCTAATCTTAATTTTATCTAGAGGGAAAGGGAAGAGAGACTCAAGGGGGAAAGACGATAGTGCTATTAGTGGGTCTAGAACCCATAATCTAAGGGAATATGAGAGAACAAATATGAACAGCTTGTTCAACCGGTTAAATATACTTGCTCAGTTTAAAATTCTTGTTCTAACAAATAGCAAAATTTTGTAACGTGACATTTTACTTTTAAGACATTATATTATGCCTAAATTATTGAATTAGTTTATATTACTAATTTAATCTTTTAAGTCCTTGTAGTTTTTTAATAAAAGATTCAAGTCTTTATAATGTAGTTGTATAGATCTTGTATTGTTATTTAAATCAAGATTACAATTTTAAAACCTTGAAAAAGGACATAAACGATATCGTTTTAGTCGTCAATTTTTAAAAGTTACAAAATGAACATTAAATTTATCAAATTATTACAAAATGACATTAAATTTTATCGAAGTGTTACAAAACGATCATTGAATTAACGCATTGTTATATTGTTTTATAACATTCAGATACTATTTTTGTAACGACTCGATAAATTTAATAATTGTTAAAATATTAATGATTAAAACAATCATTTTTATAATTTAATTTTTACAACCATTGGTATTCAACTTATTAACTGACTAATTTTTATAAAATATTGTAAATACTTAATATGAGGTGTGACCATCTCAATCTAATTTTATTTAAAAATATTATAACTTAAACATTTAACTTTGATTAAATAATCTCACGATTCATCCCATTAAAATTAATTTACAGACATTTTTTTCTAAAAAAATCATATGGGCCCATGATTGTAAGTAATAAATGCAAGAGGGCCCAAAGAGTCAGAAGGTTGTAGTAATATTTGTTGTGATGTCATGTCATAGTACCACTCTTACCCTGCAATCAAACACAAAGGTTGTCCTTGTCCACAACACGACACGCAAGAAAACAAATGCAACCCCACTCTCCCTGTATGATATTGGCAAAAATCTGTTCCACTTTTCCTATCAATTCTTCATCCTCTCCCTTTCCTTTGCCTTCCGGTTCTTTCTCGGATTCGATTAGATTTTTTTAATCAATGTATTTATTGAAGCGAACCCAATTATTAATTTTTTGTGTTATATTAGTTTATATAGGGTGTAAATATTGATTATTAATTTTAAAGTTAATTCATGCTTAGAGTGAAAATTAAACCACCGATTACTAGTTAAGATAAGTTTAAACTCTTATTATCTTACTTAAGTTTCGTGATTAAAAACGAGTATGAGGGGATTTAAACCTAGGACACTGATTGGGTCTTTAGAAACTTAACTGCCATTCCTTGAACATTTTAGTTGTTTTTAATACAATATCTAAAGGAACAAATTTTGATACACATGGCGTGTAAATTTTAGTTTACACATACCTTTTAGTTTTAGGGGTTAGGATTTTAGTTTAAGGTTTAAAGTTTAGGAGTTTAGGTTGTATGGTTTAGAATTTAAGGTTAGTGTTTATAATTTAGTGTATAGGGTTTAAGGTTTATTCTTTTAGGGTTAAGTTAAAAATTTAGGATTTAAATTTTTATAGTGTAAATACACAAACTTGTGTAAAATTAGTTTTACACAGCTAACGTATCAAAGTTTTACCCATATCTAAATTATCTATATGCCCTCTAAATCCTTGAACCCAAAACTAATATATATTTAATATGTTTGAAGAAAAAAAGTATATTCAATATCTAAAAGTATCAATTATGTTAAATTTATTTAATTATACTTAAAAACTTATTAAATGATAAAAGAATATTAAGATCCATTAATTGATTGGTTGATTAAAGATGTTCATGATGTATCATTTTATAAGAGTTTGAATCTCGATATTTATCTTGACTAATCTGGGTTACTCGTATCACACATCTTGCTTTGGTGGACGAGTCTCCAAGCGAAAATTTTCTGCATACACAATATCTTAAACTCAAAACATGCTTAAGCGATATTAAATTACTTATAACTTGAACCAATCCCGTTAATATATCTCTATTTAATAAAAAATGATAAAAAATAATCTTAAGGTTTTATATTCGAGTTTTATGAAAAATAAGAAATGCAAAAGAAAAATGTTATGAATTAAAAGTATATTTATTTAGCATAATAAATACTAACAAAATGAACCCTTAAAAAGGGTAAAAACCAGAGAGTTGAAAGTGAAAGACAAAGACAAAGACACAACAAGACATCGCTGTCTTAACCTCTGCAATGCTTCTAAATTCACTCTTATAATTTCTCTGTCTGTCTGTCTGTCAGATTCCGGGGCACGGTGCCCCGACCAGATAAACGAAGAAAACCCAACTCTTATTTTCCTCCTATTCATTGTTGGCCCTGCATTTTCCATCACTTTCCTGGGAAGAAAAGGGAAGTGGTTTCAGAAGAAGAAAAAAATGTACTCAGGTATTCGGTCTTTACCGTTGGATAGAAGTGTGGAGGATTATCAAGGGTCGTTTGATGCCACCAACTTGCCCGGCGATGCTTGTTTGGTCCTAACAACGGATCCGAAGCCCCGACTCCGGTGGACGTCTGAGCTCCATGAACGTTTCGTCGATGCCGTTACTCAACTTGGCGGCCCTGACAGTGAGTTTTTTATTTTCTGGGTTATTTATATACCGACTTTATTTTCATTTGATTGGAATGTTTATCGAGGTTTTGTAAGTTTTTTAGTGAATTTTGAATGATGGGTCGATTTTCACTTTCTAAAGCCTTTAGTTCTTAAAATGTTGATCGGCTTTTCTTGATTTTTTGCTCTCTTTGTTGCTTTGGATCTTTGGTTTATGTGATATAATAGTGATGAGATTTGGTCACTGGCTTGATTGTTTTTTGGTTTCTGGGTAGGTTTCTTTGTGTCAGCCTTGATCTTGAAACTTTAGCCCTGTTTTACATATGTGTTGTTTGTATATATGTATGTATGTATGTATGTATGTATTTTGTATTGTTGGGGATGTTTGATGAATAGTTATTTTTTATAGGCTGAGCTGAAGTGATTAAAATGAGTGTTGATTTGACTTTTCTGGATGAAGAAGATATGTTTTTTACAATGTTCTTCTTATCAGCTTTGATTTGCAATCATGTTCGATTATTGATGACGCTTAACATCAGTTGAAAATCGATCTTGACATCAAGGAACTTTATCTCATTGCCGTCGGCTCTTTCTCTCGGGAAGATATCTGCCAATCCTATATATTTTGCATCATAGTTTATGATTGTATAGGAAGGGACTTTCTTCTTATGCATGAAAACATACACGCTGACTAGCTCATTCATTGAGCTCGGTGTCGTTTTCATTTTAATCTTCTAATACTGCTTTCTGGTTATACAATTCTCTGGTAATATTCAAATTTGTGTGCCCACTATATGTTTCCGGGGTATTCTCCAATGATAAAATTCAACCAAAAGGACAAAACCATGATTCGGAACCATGTTTTATTTTTAAGTAACCATTATGTTCAATAAGTTGTCATTTTGTTGGAAGACAAACTTGAGCAACTATGGTACTTTGCCCTGTTCTGAGAATAATATTCTTGGGACTAGTGTTTCCTTGTAAAAGTTATGCCAAAGGACTAAGATCAGAGCTAAATGATCAGGTTTGTGCGGAAAGTTATTTATGTTGTTTAAACATTGCTTGTAAGAATAATTGTACAAGCATCATATCATGGTGTTCTTTCCTTTATCTCTGACAGTGTAACCGTCTTTAATGAGATGCTCAAGCATACCGCAGGTTAAATGGATCTCTAGCTTATTTTTGTTCGTCTAATGTGGATTTCTAATGAGATTGCTGATCCACGTGCTGTAATTGTAATCAAGACACGAGGTCACAGAATGGAGGAAATGAGTACGAAAGTAGTTGCTTTTGTGAGTGATTTGGGACGAGTCTCAATGTAATAAAATACAATCACATAAATAACAAAGTGCGGAATTATGAGTGATTTTGTGGTGGCTGAATGGAAACCACCTAACCCATAGGCCACTAATGTCGGTCTGCTAAATGATCATTCTGGCATTCTTTTGTTCAATCGAGGCTTATCACTGCTGAGGCAAATCAGGCTTCGTATGTGTCCAAGCTTGGCTCATATGCAACCAAAATGTAGATGATTGGTGCCCTTAGCCAGGGTAATCATATGTGCTTGTCTATTTGAAAACCGGAGTGATTTTATGTGAACCAGACCTACTATTTGACAACAAAATTACAAGTCAACATTCGGGATATGTCCTAGATGCTCTTGCATTTTGTTATTCTAATGTTATAAATCTCGATGTTGCTTACTTGTTGTCTTTACATGCATTGCAGAAGCAACCCCAAAAACTATCATGAGAACAATGGGAGTAAAAGGCCTTACCCTCTATCACTTGAAATCACATCTTCAGGTTTGTAATTATTGTCGTATCTTTAATGATCGTTAGCTGAAGCTATTCCGTGCTGTCATGTCTTAACCCCTTCTCTTTCTATGTTGAATATGGATCTTTGTTTGCAACAAGATTTACTAGAATCTATGTTATTCATACTTTGGTGTGTGTTGAATAGGAGTATGTTCAAAATTTTCCAAGTGTTTTGCATGTGTTTGGAGGGTCCTTGGAGGATCATATCCTAATACCTATATGCTCAAATATGTATGGGACATGAGTTTTTCGAGAAAAACGACGAGTCAGAACAACATAGACCAGAATTACTAAGCTTAATGCGTGTTTACCGTGCATCATTCATACATGCTTGTGTTTTTGTTGGAAGGAATGGACTTTGCCACCTAACCTCCTTGAAATTCTAACAATTTGTATTTTCTACTTCTTTTACTTAATGCCTCGATTTGCAGAAATACCGACTGGGGAAACAAGCTTGCAAGGAATCAACTGATAATTCTAAGGATGGTAAGTTTCTTCGTCTCTTGAAATTACTTTTTACTTTAGAGTTCACGCCTTTGATGTACTTATGAGTTGTGATCGAGCACCAATTTATCGAATTTTGTCAATCTTTCGTTGCATTTAACCTCTTTTCAATTGTTTTCCTTTCTGCTATGTGTGTGTATTATATGCGGTTCTTGGAGGAGGTCCCGAGGATTCTCATGTTAACTGAAAGATGTTGAGATAGTAGTTATCTTGTTCGCAGTTTATTGATAACCAGATGTTTCATTGGTGTTTCAGCTTCTTGTGTAGCAGAAAGTCAGGACACTGGTTCGTCTACAACATCATCGAAAATAATAGCTCAAGAGTTGAATGAGTATGTTATTTCTTCTCTCATTTCACAATCTCGTTACTTTCTCTTGCGCTTTGGATTAATGCTGAACTTCATTCTTCCACACAGTGGTTACCAGATTACCGAAGCTCTTAGAGTGCAGATGGAAGTGCAACGAAGACTACATGAACAGTTAGAGGTTGGTATAGTGTACTTCTCGATAACATTCACTTTTTCCGATAGTTGTACGGTTAATTGTTGATATGTATATGCCAGCCAATAAAGTGAAATTTTTCAAAAGCTACCTGCTAATATTGATTACTCTTGGCTGTCTGAGATGCATTTTTTTGTGTATGGATTTTCCGAAACCTAATGGTTTTTCACTTTGCAGGTACAGCGTCGTCTTCAACTTCGGATAGAAGCACAAAGCAAATACCTACAGTCAATACTCGAGAAAGCCTGTAAAGCTCTGAATGATCAGGCTGCTGCTTCCACCAGTCTCGAAGCTGCCAGAGAAGAGCTTTCCCAACTGGCGATCAAGGTTTCCAACGATTGTCAAGGGATGGCCCCCCGCGATAACATAAAATTGTCGTCTTTACCCGAACTTGCTGCAGCTTTAGAGAACAATGCTACCACTTCCAATATGCCGTCCCGACTCGGAGACTGCTCCATCGAAAGCTGCTTGACTTCGACCGGAAGTCCTGGTTCACAGACCGGTGTTACCAAGAAGAGGCAAAGGCCCTTGTTTGGTAATGATGACACTTTGCCTTTGGATGGCAATTTTAGGCAAGAAATAGAGTGGGTGATGCCTAATATTAGTTAATTTGCAGGACATTTCCATCTTAGACATGCTACTTTTTTATCATCAATGTTGTGTATATTTCTTAAGGCACGTCATTTTGAATATGGGGTTACAAGCTTTTCCTTTTTCAACACTGGTCGGATCTGAACAATGGTCGGGCCGGAAACCGATGATATAAGTAACTTGTAAGCTTGGTTGAACTCTTATTTTCAATTAATATTGAAAATTATTAATTCAAACTCGAACTTGAGGATAAATAATTGAGTTTGATGTTGGTGGCTGATGTATGTGTTTGGTTCGATTATTATCACCATCAGAGATGGACTGGGAGAACTTAGAGGATGTATATTTTTAAATTTTTAAATAATTTAATTAAATATAAAAGTATGCACCTTTAATGGACTAAGGGTACTAAAGGATGTATATTTAAATTTTTTATATAATTTAATTAATTATAAAAGTCTATACCTTTAATATAAAATATTGCGTCTATTTCTGATTACAAAATCAATCATTAACAAAAGACCATAGATAATAACGGGCATTAGATTAAAGTTTTTTTAACATAAAGTTTTATTATTTATAATGAAACTTTAAAATTAATTGGTATTTTTTAAAATCAATTATTAATTACTAGTATTTTTTTTTTGAACAGTATAAAAGTTATTACAAGGAAGTATCTTTTATAATTACTAAAATTATATTTATATAAAATAATGATTGTATTTTTATAAAAATACTTTATGATAATAAATTTTTATTCAAAAGTTTTTTATGCTTATGTAAAATAGAATCTTTTTTGATAAAATGTAAAATAGAATCTAAAACATTTTACTTATGTGAAGTTATATTATAATTATTATTGTAGTAGTAATTTTTTAAAAGTAAAATTGTTACTGCAGTAGTAACTTTTTAAAGTAAAATAATTTTTTTAAAGTAAATGTTAAAAATGTTCAGTTTGGCATTTGGTCAGCTTTGACAGTTGTGTGCATAGGCTATTGAGAATCCATGACAGCCGTAACTCTTTTGGCTATTGGTTAGCCATTTAAATGAGCCATTACAGCACTTTTTACAGCTTTATTATGTATGAATCTGGATATGATTAAGTCTAGATTCATTTGAAAACAAATGTGAATTTTACAGTGTTTAAGCCGTTTCTTGGCTTAATTAATGAATTTAAAGGCTGAAATTAAATGAATTGAATGCCAATTTGATTACTGATTTTTCAGAACTTTTTGCCCCTGATTTTTACACTATAAATAGAGCTTTTTTAATCTCATTTTATATCATCTCAAGCAAATCACATCTTTTGCTTACAAAGCATTTTTTTTTCTCTATTTTAAAAGCATTTGCGGAGTTTTTCCAAAGCTTTCTTTCAAAGAGTAGTATCGCCTAGTACACTCATGATTTCTGGTGTGCGAGATTTAAAGGGTCGTGCTAACTTCAAGGGGCTATTTGTCAATTGTAGCGATTACATACATCGGAGTAAATTCACTTCTAAAATAGTGGTTGATACCACGACACGGTTTGATTTAATTTAATTATTTTATTATTTTTCAGTCAGTGCTAACGCCTCGTTTTGCAGCAATCTATTTTTTTCTAACAATTTAGAAGCGAATTCTATACTGCTATTCAAACATAAACGAAAATAATAATAAAAAACACGTGACTCAAGCTCAGTTACTGTGTTTTTGGTAAGATTTTGATGTTATTCGAGTATGTTCTTTTTCATGAATGCATCATTTAATTATTACTATTGTGCTAAATGTTGGTCTTAGCATTGAAAAGCATCAAGCTTTTTTCATGAAATTGAATATAATAATAAAAGGAAAAAACTTTGATACAGCCGTATAAACTTTAGTTTACACATATCTTTTAGTTTTAGGGGTTTGGGTTTTAGTTTAGGGTTTAAGGTTTAAAATTTAAGGTTATTGTTTAGAATTTAGGGTTTAGGGTTTAGAGTGTGGGGTTTAGTTTTTTATGGTTAGAAATTTTAGATTTATGTTTTTATAGTGTAAATACAAAGGCTTGTATAAAATTAATTTTATACAGTCTGGATATCAAAGTTTTACCCATAATAAAAAGGCGATGCAACCTTTTGTTAGGTTTTCTTTGAAAGAAATAACTGCCTTTCAAAACGTCTTTTTTCTCATATAAAAGATATTCTTAAATGATTTTATTAGTACTTACTCACCATACCTATTGTTACGGTAGAAATGTTTTATTATAATAAAACGATGAAGGAAGTCAAAAGGGTTATGACGTTTTAAGACATGAATTTTAATACATGTTTGTAAAATGTATTAAATTGTTTTTCATTCAAAATGTTTTAAAATGTCTACTTATAATTAGATTAAAGAAGATGTTGTATTTTTAAAATTTCAAAGAGTTTCACTCGTATGTAAACATTTCTCTTAAGTGAATATAAATCGTGTATTTGTATGAGTTACAAAACGATGTTATAAATTCAACATTAAATAAAGAAACACATGGAAAGTTCAAGTATAAATGTTGCATATAAAAGAAACGTTTAAACATGCATTAATTTTATGCATGATTGCATTCAAGTGTGAATTGTTGTCATTCTAATGAGAAACGACCGTTGAAGATTTATTTGTAAAACAAAGTAAATCTTGGCATTACATGGAGAAGAGATGCAGAGTAATTTAATATATATATATATATATATGTTAATATTTGTATCCATAATTGTTGTACTGATAATTTCTTTTGAGAAATTTATAAAGACAACAAGACGGTTGTAATTTTGGAGAAGTGCGAAGATGATGACGTTAAAATGGATAATTCTCCATATCAAATGTTCTTATCCAATGATTGTTTTGATTACCGAAAGTTACTAGAGATAAGAACTCTATTACTATCAGTTAATTATCTTAAATTTTACTGTTAGTAAATTATTTTTGACGCTAACAATGTATAATCTTCATTTGAGTTTATGTGATTATCTTGGTAGATTCCGAGATCATTTTGATTAAAAGATAATGATGAGAAGAGTGAAGATCATATGCATGGTGAGAATAAGCAAGTCTACTATGATATTATGGTTCTACCAACGAGGTTAAATTATTTAGACTTGTTGTCTATTAATTCATGTTTTTATTTACATGAATTTATATTGAGCCTTTAAGTTAGTCTTTAAAACTTTGTAGATATATTATGGACTGAGATAAACCACTAGTATAAGACTAAGACTAAGACTAAGGTAGTAGCGAGCCCAAAACGTGTATGCTTAATAAGATACTATTGTGAGTAAAAGTATCAAGCATAATTCTTTAAGAGACCTTAATTAAAGAAAGAGAAAATCCATAACTGACTTAGCAGAAAGCACAATGAAAATGCATGTCTAGGATTGGTTTGATGAAAGACCTGGTATTTAAGCATGCTTAGTGCATCATCTCTCTTTCTAATAACTTACATGGTGCATTGTTCTTTAATGTGCTCACTTTTATAAAAATACTATAACAAATAAGATATCTTTAAACTTATTGTAGAAGTTAAAAGAGTTGAGATTAATTTAATTGAGTAAAATACCAAATTTAGTCATAGTAAATAAAATATGTGATGGTCTTTTTATGGTTAATATGTTGAATAATATGAATGAGAATATGATAGACATTAGTGCTACTAAAAGTATATTGTATCAATTAATTCTCTTTGAGTTTTTTTCTTAAGTAGAGGAAAGTAAAGAGATAGTCTATCTCAGGAGTTGTGTTGAAATCTCTTGTAATAAACATGAGATAATTTTTCTGTTGTTAGGAAAAGTTAAAAACTCCTTATAAACAATTTTATAATTTTCCTAAACATTTCTTATGAAGAACTAGGAAAACTGATGAGATATAAAGAATTTCATAATCGTTTGAGATTATGCATACTAATCTTAATGATTTGTAACTTCTCAAAAACTTTGAAAATATAATCATGTGTAAACAAGATTTGAGTTTGTTAAAACATAGTTTTATGGTTAAAACTAATAGCAAACTTTACTCTAGTATGATTGAGTATTTGTTTACACATTGTCCAAGACACTTATTCATTTATTTCTATCTTAAAATGTTAGAAATACGGGGTAATGTCACGGCCCAAACATTTTGGTCCGAGACAGTTGCGCAAGGATCCGTCCAAGGGGTTCAAAGCGGATCATCGGACTTGCCAAGACCACCAGACTTGGCCCAACATTTGGAGAATGCTAGAGAGCACGATCACACTGGCTTTTCAGAAATGGCAGGAGACAAGAAGTCAAGCGAGGAATCTTGCCATATTGGGTATGATCAACTATCTGAGGAAAGAAACCTACTAATTGATGTAATTAGGTAGGATTTGATATTCTTTCCTAGATTAGAGATTCTTGTAAGGATTTGGGCTAATCCTGCCATCCATGTAAATCGATCCGGACCATTGATTGAGTGAGAAATGATGATTAAAGTCAGAAAGGAACCTAGTTGAAAGTCGGAGGATGGTTCTAGATTTGTCGAGGGGATATGTCTAAAGCTCACTGGTTGAGGAATTCATAGTGGATACCCAACTTAGTTATCTAAGTTCAATATGGTCAAACGAAATCGTAGAAAGACTCATAGTGTACATTTCTTCCTACCTATCCTTATGACGAATAATGTACATGCACATGATGAGTTTTATTGCTCTTAATAAATTCATAGCCCATGATTTGAGTGGTCTTAGTAAGAAAGACTTGATGAATTTACCGATTTTGGATGAATATCTACTCTTAATAAGTTCATAACCAGTGTTGAGTGGGTAGTCCTAACGCAAAGGACTAGATGAACTTGCCGTTAGATAGGATGAGTTTTCTTAAACTCTTAATGAATTTAATCCCAAGAGTTTGGGTGATCCTAAGTGAGAATGACTCATTCAATTCATCGACTAAAGAGGTTGAGTATTTATTCTTAATGATTTCTTATCCCAGAGTTTGGGTTGTTCATTTAAGATTAACTTGAAGAAATTCACATTGTTTTTGTGAGGTTGAGCTGTTGTAAAAGCTCTTAATTATTTCATAGCCCGATTCGGGTGGTTTATGCTGAGATAAACCTGATAAAATTATCTATGTAAGTGTACACTTATCAGAATCCTAAGGTATTAAAGGCTATATATATTTCACATATATATATATATACTTTGTTTATTTATCGAGGACTTTGGTGGATGAATGAGATTAGTCGTGTGTTATGAGTTCCCTCTTATCTTAACAAGTTCTAGGTTCGTTCAGTCGTTAAGAGAAGAATTACTCATTTTCACTATGTACTAGTTCTAGATACGTTCACTAGTGCTTAAACGGCTAATCTCGCTATTGCTCTTCTCGCGTTTTAAAATTTTAATCCTTCGCATTTGTGGGGGAATGTTAGAAATGCTCGATTTGGCATTTGGTCACCCTTGACAGCTGTGTGTATGGGTTGTTGAGAATCCATAACAGCCGTAACTCTTTTGGCTATTGGTTAGCCATTTAAATGAGCCATTACAACACTTTTACAGCTTTGTTATGTATGAATCTGGACATGATTAAGTCTAGATTCATATGAAAACAGCTGTAAATTTCACAGATGTGATTAAGCCGTTTTTTTGGCTTAATTAACGAATTTAAAGGCTGAAATTAAATGGATTAAATGCCAAATTTTTATTTATTTTTGACGCTTTTACCCATGAGTTTTACATTATAAATAGAGCTTTTCCTAGCTCGTTTTATATCATCTCAAGCAAATCACATCTTTTGCTTACAAAGCTTTTCGTATTTATTTTAAAAGCATTTGTCGAGTTTTTCCAAAGCTTTCTTTCGAGTTTTTAAGAGAAGAGTAGTATCGCCTAGTCACTCCTAATTTTAGGTGTGCAAGATTTGGAGAGCCGTGCTAACTTTAGGGGGCTATTCGTCCATTTTAGCAATTACATACATCGCGGCAAATTCGCTTTTAAGGTAGAGGTTAATACCACGACACGGTTTGGTTTGATTTAGTTATTTTATTATTTTCCAGTCAATATTATTGCCTCATTTTGCAATAGTTTATTTTTTTCTAACAATAAAATTATTTTTGTAATAGTAACTAAAAAGTTCATTCTATCATGATAATTTTTTATTAAGCTTAATAGTTCCCGAGGTCCTTGAACTTTTTAAAAGAATTAATAAGATCTTGAATTTATTTTACATCTAGTGTGACCTTTAAACTTAGAAAAAATAATATGACCTTTTGACCAACGAAAATCATCATTAAACATAACAATGCTGACATGATGGTTCATAGTGCTATGCGACACTCCACTGTGAATGATGACGTAATAGATGAATTTCATTAATTTTTAAAAAAAGTCTTAAGGATTAATTATTTTTATATAATATTTTGACGAATTATTTGTCTTTAAATAAAACAAAATATCAAAGAATTGCGTAAAAAATAAAATATTAAAATACTATTAAAAATAATAAAAAACTAAAAAACCAGAACTATAAAATGATGCATTATAAGTTACTACAAAATCAAAATATAAAATTATTTATGAAGTATTGAATAATCTCTTAAGAAAAGTGTTCGTCCAAATCTACTGTTATTATTTGAACATGTTTTGTAGTGAGATTAATCTTGTATTGGAGTAATAATCGTTTTCCAATTCAACTTTTCTATAATTTGAGAACGATGAAATAAGAGTTCGTTGAGCAACTTTAATAGAAAAGAATATGATGTTTATTTTAAGAGATTTAAATTCAAACATTTGTATGTGCAAGACGTGTGTACATTATCTAATGGTTAAAAGAAAATATAAACATATTTAACATTTAATATTCAAATGAATAAAAAAGCACTTAATATTTTAAAATACATAAATTTTATGTTGAATTTTAAAGGCTAAATTTATTACAATATATATCGGAAATTTAGCTCGGAAACGTAGCGGAACCTTTGAATAAACATTTGCTCCGAAAACGAAAACGTATATGAACATCAATCAAAAAGAACAAAAAAAAAAAAAAAGGAACTTGACAAATATCATTGCTATCTTTCTCCTTCCAATCTCTTCCTCTTCATCGACTCAATGAACCTCCATTGAGTCTTCCATTGAGTCGATCAATAACCAACTCGGGGAGGGCGAGTTTCCCAGATTGAAAATCTCTTTTTTTTTTCAATTTAAAAAAGAAAAAAAAAGAAAGAGAATCCACCCTTTTTTTTAATCGATGGCGTGCGGGGTCATAAAATCATGGACATTCATCGGCCTACTGGGTGCTTTCCTTGATCTTTTCATAGCTTATATATTGCTTTGTGGATCAGTCGTTGCTTATATGGCTTCAAAAATTCTGGGTTTCTTCGGACTGTCCTTGCCTTGTCCTTGTAATGGATTGTTTGGGTACCGATATAAGAACCTTTGTGTCCAATCCATGTTGGTTAACGACCCATCACATAGAATCTCATCGATTCAATTTTCTGCTATGAAAAAATTCCCCTTTGAATCAATCTGGAAAGGTCTTTATCGAGGAGGAGAAGAAGAAGAAGAAGATGGCAATTGTTGCTATTCGAATTTCGAGAAATGGCAAAATGGGAACGACGTTGAAACGGGAGGGGAAGCGTCTTCTAGTTCGTGGCATGGGAGGAACTTTGATTCGAATCCGAAGGGGCCTTGGAGTTATAATCAAAGGCCTAGAGTTGGTCTTAGGAGGAGTAAGAGGACTGCTAGTGATTGTGGTGGAAAGTTTTCGGTTTTGAATGATCATGTTGAGGTGGTTGATTTGAGTTCTTCCTCTGGTGTTGGTTTTACTTCTGTTAATTCTGAAGGTGATGATGATCTTCTTGTAAAACTCTGCTTCTTTTGTATGTGTTGTTTCGATGTTGATTTGTTTTTGTTGCTTTTTTGTGTGTTGATTATGTTGGAATTTTGTGTTCATGGTCTTTTGGTTGATAATGATAGAAATATGTCTAGAATTGGCACTGGTTTGCATCTTGATGATTCATTAATTACCTTAGTATTAGATTTTCGAAACCTTTCGAATATGATCTAATGGACTAGTGACGATTTAAACAAATGTGTTTCTCGAATGCAATAAGCTCATGTTGTTTGGACATAGATATGGGGATATGACTCTCCAACAATCCTCACACCGAGTTTTAGGGGTGTGTATTATTTGGTTTTAACCGAATTAACCGATCGAACTGAATTTTTTTGGGTTAATTTGGTCGGTTAATCTTAGGTAAGTTCAATTGACGGTTAATTTTTTTAGAAAATCGGTTAATTTGGTTCGAAATCGGTTAATTAACTGAATTAATCGAAATTATTATATATTAAATATTATATATATTACATATATTTATTTTTGGTCATTGAACTTTTAAAAATTATAAAATGATCATTAAATGGCTTGATATATTATAAAATGTTCATTAAACTTTTATCAAATTAGTATAAAATGAAAGGTTTAGTGACTAAAAAAGTCATTTTAGCATAATTTAGTGACCAGTTGTGTAATTTACCCAAAATTTTATAACAAATTTCGGTTAATTTGAAAACCGACTGAATTAACCGAAATAATTTCGGTTCAGTTAATGCTAATTCGGTTCGGTTAACAGTTAAAGTTCTAAAAATTTCGGTTAATTTGGTTATGGCTAATTCGGTTCGGCCACCGACCGACTTAACCGAATGCACACCCCTACCGAGTTCGAGTAACATAGGCAGCAAGTGGAGAGTTGTGGTTGTTAAATGAAGCTGCTGGCCATATTCATGACCAAGAAAGTGTTGCAACATTCATGACCATTGGTTGTTTTTCTTTTTTTTTTTTATTCTGCATGTTTAGGATTTGCTTAAGATAATTGAGAAGTATTAGGTACTCGAAACCTTTTAAATACAATCTGTTGGACTAGTGGCAATAAGCTAATATTGTTCTGACTCTTCATTTTCTTTGAAATATCCGTATCTAATGCATATTTAGACATAGCTATCGGGATATGACCCTCCAACAATCCTCACACCCAAGTTCGAGTAACATTGGCTGCACGTGTTAAGTTACTGTTGTAAATGAAGCTGCTAGCCATATTCGTGACTATAGAAGTTTTTAGTGTTGCTACTTCCGAAGTAGTAGATTGTTTTTAATGCGGCTGTGTCTTGTGTAAGAAATTCTCCACAATGCTTTGAATATATACGGGAATACACATAATATATGCATTTGCTTTTTAACTTGCATTTCCATTTCTTATGCTAACACCCCATCTAATGTGCATTTTTATGTGATTTAGATGGCAAAGAGAGCTCGAAAGAGGGATTGCTTAAGCAAGGTTCTCAGGGTTTCGAAATTGATGATGACCCTTTTGCTGTGGCTAAGAAACAATTAGCAATGTTTGAGTCTCACTATGGCGGTGACAAAAATGCGATTAGGGTTTTAGAACAAGCTCTGGACGAAGAGCATGCTGGTCGTACTGCTCTGTACTTTGAGCTCGAGAATGAGAGAATTGCTGCTTCTACGGCTGCGGATGAGGCAATGGCAATGATACTGCGGTTGCAAGAGGAGAAGGCAGCCATTGAAATGGAAGCAAAGCAATATCTGAGGATGATAGAAGAAAAATCTGCATTCGATGCTGAAGAAATGAACATTATGAAAGAGATTTTATTAAGAAGAGAAAGGGAAAAACTTTTCTTGGAGAAGGAAGTTGAAGCTTACAAGCAAATGTTTTTCGATAAAGATCAATTGGATACCGATGTGTATGACATGGCAGCTGCACAGGAGCAAATGACTTCCATTGAGGAGCCGTTGCTAATGTGGGAGCAGAGCCTTCAATCTGTTGGTGAGAAGTGTGAGATCACGTCTATCGTGTCATCAAATCAATCTCTCAATTTTGGGAAAGAGTTACCAATTCCTGGACTCAGTGAAGATGCCGGTGTTGATCGTAATGTTCTTGATGTTCATGTCATTAATGAAGATAGCGAAAACAAAAAGGACAGCAAATCAATTACCTCAAACTCACCTAAAACTTGTGATTATCCAACCAGTGGTGGATCAGAAACTGAGTCGGGGAGGAAAAGAAACAGTTCAGACCGATCTAGTGGGTTACCGCCAATTGCTCCTTCACGGATCAAATCTTCACCTTCAATTTCTCGTAGAAATTCCATGTCTGCTTTCGATTATGAAAAGTATAAAATTGACAATGAAGTCGGGTTGCTTAGAGAAAGGCTAAGGATTATACAGCACGGAAGAGAAAAGCTTAACATCCCTGCAGGGCCAAAGGAAAGGGAACAATCTCAGATGCAAATGACGGAAAATATTGAAAGTCAACTTCGAGAGATACGACAATTACCGGTTCCCACGAAGGTTTTGCGACAGGCATCTTTGCCTCCTCCCTCCTCTAAGGTGCTGTATTTCTCTCTGCATTGTCAAAATCTATGTTGCACTTTGTTTTAAATGACTATTTCTTCTTGCAGTAGGCATTTCTAGGATATTACATGTCACAAACCAGAACGATGGTCTCCGTCACCTGACCCTTTGCCTGTCCACAATGCCCTAATTGAGGGCTTATCTGGGATGTAGCTGATCTTTTAACCAATTCGCACGATCTGACTTTGAACAATAGTCGTACTTTAATGTAGATGTTGATTTCTAGAAGATATAAATCCGTGCTAGTTAGTATGGCATTTAGACATTATATGTTGCTAATCCGGGAACAACTTGATTGCTTACTCGAGCTGCATGATTTCAGGTTATGTCAAAGAAAAAAAATCAACGTGCTGCTGCTCCTTTAGGAGCGATGAAAAGCATTTAAAGGAGAGAATGGTACATATGAATTTCGGTAAATGGAATGAGCTAGATAATTCGATTCGTTGGATCCATTTGGTACCAAACTGATATCTTCCGACGGCTTCGATTGCAACTTCCGTATGATTGCACAAGTAAGCTGTCTGCAGAAACTTTTTACATTTTAAAGAAATATAAATTGAAAGTACACACATGCATACATACACATATTTATACATGTTTGTTTCATCTTATTGTTGTAGAATCTAATTTTGACTACTTTGTTTCTCTTTAGGTTCCTGAAAGAAATGAGCTTCTGTCGATCGCACTTCTCGTAGCCACAACTTGGACTTACAAATTTCTGGTTTTGTGTGCTCAAACGGCGTTCATTAAGGTTACCATATGTAGTAATATCTTCGAGCAATGAATTGTAAACGATGTCGATTATTGCACCGAATGTGATGCTATTACTACAGTGATATATTAGTTTCATGCTGTTAGAGAGTCCTCGATGGTCGTATCATTATACGTCGGCACACATATTTGACATGGTTATATCATTTTAAAAAAATCGAAACAACACTTCAAAATGTTCAAAATTATTTTTTTTCTAATGGTTGATTTATAATTTATTGCATATTGTCACGAGGCTAGAGTCTGACTAGTGGAATTGTACGACCTTAGTCGATGATCCTAAGTCAAACACTAAATTAGCCTTTAAAATACTAAGCAAAAAAACTTAGAATGGCAGAAGCTTATGGGAAAATGGCTAAGGCAAAGAAAAACAAAGAGTGTGGAGATAATAACTCTTTACTCAAGTGAAAAAATGAATTCTGAATGACTACAAATGGTGAGTGTCACGGGGCCATTACCCTCTTCCCAAAAGACATATCTGAAAGAATACGCAGCGCCACTATTTATATATCTCAAGACCTCCCATTTTCCTTTTCGATGTGGGATTATTGTCCCCGCCTCTTTCCAAGAGTGACATTTTCTCCCAGTCAACCTCGTGACGCCCTCGTAATGAGTTAACCGCACTCGTGATGGGCTAATGTCACAGTTGTCCACCTTGCCTACCCCACTCATGAGCACTCGACGTGAAATTGGGCAGTCAAAGGATAACTCCGATACCACTTGTCATGGGGTTAGATTTTGACTAGCGGAACCATGCGGCCTTAGTCGACGATCTTAAGTAGAAGACTAAATCAGCTTTCAAAACAATAAGCAAAAAACTTAGAATGACGGCTGCTTGGGGGAAAATTTCTAAGGCAAAGGAAAACAAAGAGAAAAATTGTGGAGAGAATAACTTTTTACTCAAGTAAAGAAATAAATTATGAATGATTACAAATGGCGATGGTGAGCCTCTAGTTATAGGTGAACTCTCTTACATCTAACGGTCTAGGATGAAATGATCCAACGGCTAAGGATCATTCCATGATTCACGTCCTCTAACTATGAAAACTATATCCATATCTTACAATGTTGCCTAAAGTAAAGGGGAAAAAGCACTCCCCAATCATAGACATCCTATCATGTTGGAAAAGATACTTTCTAGAAGTGTTTTGGTTAACAAGATAAGCTTGCTCCTTGATAACTCCTCTCTTGGGCGGATTGGTCATGGATAGGCCTAAGAACTTGGCCGAAAACCTTATGGGCAGCATGAAGGGTGCTTGTTTGGAATCATGGTCTTAAAAAACTCGAAGGGTGCTCGTCTGGGCCCCCAGGTGTGCATAGAGGGTGCTGACTCGGGCCCCATGATCTTGGTAGCATGGAGGGTGCTCGTCTTGGCCCCCTTAGGTGTGATGAGAGTGTTTGCTCGGGTCCCTTTCTCATGAGCAGCACATAGGATGTTTGTCTCAGCCCGATGGTGTGCGTATAAGATGCGGACTTGGACCACTCGATCTGATGTAACACGTGGTGTGCTTGTTTGAGCTTTTTAGTGTGCGTCCATCTCGATCATGGGCGGATGACCCGTTATAATATGTTCCTATGAAATTCTTCAAGCAGTAGGTAACTTAAAAGCATGGACCTCGCAATATTATCATAACAAAAATAAATAAATAAACAAACATGTTACGATTAGATACGAAAAATAATATGAACACAATATTATCAGTACAATCTTAAAAAGTAACATTTAACAAGTTCGATATTTCGTATCGCAAGTTTTTTTTTTCATTCAAATGGAAAAATCAAGGTGAAAAATGTCATGAATCAAGGACCAAAAGAGCATCCCATATCATATTCATGTCCAAGGAAGGCAATCTACTCAACTGTACACCATCAACTTCCGATAATATAACCTCCGAACTTTCCGATGTATTCCGGTCTAAATCCAAAGCTTTCTCTGTCGGCATCGTTGTTGACGGATCGAGACCAGACTTCTGCGATACAGCCCGCAACTTGGCTTTGAGAAGAGCAGCAGTATTGCCATTCAGAGAATTGGCCATCACTTGATCCTTAAGGTCCGGGAAATTCAACTGTGCATATTCTCCCCGCAATATGTAAGCCGCCGTGTCGTATGCGATGGCGGCTTCTTCGGCGGTTTCGAAAGTCCCTAACCAAACCCGAGTCCGATTCCTCGGCAGCCTAATTTCGGCCACCCATTTCCCCCAATGCCTTTGCCTTACACCGCGGAATAGTTTCCCGGGCGACGAATAGCCCTTTTGGTGCTGGCTTTGGAATCTTCGTCCGGCTCCACCGTGCTTCATGGGGTGAGTCTTGGCGATGCCGAGCCAATAGTCAGTCAAACCTTTATTGGATCGATGATTTGTGAAGCTTTGATTGATTCCAAGCCATTGTTGAGGCACCTGCAATGGTTGGTTATCGATAATCGAGTCAACGACCGGTTTTGATGGACCGAACATCGTCGGTTCCTGGGGAAACAACGTGGCCACCGTTGATGGAGAAGCTTGGTGAACATCTGAAACTGGTGAAAGAGATGAAGAATCCCATATGATTGGATTGTTGAAAATTGTTGAAGCTGTTGGGACTCCATAACTAAAAGATGGCCATTCCTTGTTCATGAAGGTTTCCATTTTAGGAAACTGATCATCCAAACTCATGATTTTGGACAAAAACCACAACAACAAATGAAAGAGATAAGTAATGATGCAAATGAATTCACTATGGTTTTTATATAAGCCTCAATCCCAATGTATAATAAAAAATTTATCTCTCTTTCTCTAATTATTATAGATTATTATCCTATAAACTAGTGGTGAAAAACAAAATTTTCACAAGTGGGTTATTTTTTAGTTTATGGTTTAGAGGTTAGAAGTTTAGGTGGTAGAGTTTAGAATTTATGGTTCATGGTTAGAATTTAGGGTTTAGGTTTTAAGTTTTGGCGTTAGTGTTTTATAGTTAGAATTTTAGATTTTAGATTTTGACTTGAAAATAGGTATGCTTGTGTAAAAAAAATTCACTAACAATGTATCAAATATTCACTCAATGATTATTGAACCAATATTTTAACTGGTCGAACTAATTCAACCTTTGTTCGATTTTTACAACATTGATTATGAAATATAATCGAATCGATAAATTAAAATATATTCAAACTAAAATCATACTAATAATATTAACAAATTTTATACATGATAAGACTCGAATAATATATATGTATTTGACCAGTGATGGGCGCAATATTTTATGTCATAGTGTTCGAACTTTTACCAAGTTATATTAAAATTTAGAATTAAAAATTACAAATTTTTATGGGGCACGAAATTAGACCATCAATAAAACATAAAAAATATTAAATTATATAAAAATTTAAAATTTTTAAGAGTTGCGACTGTCTTGGCCTCCCTCGATCCATCTATGTATCCGAAGTTGAACCAAGTTTGAAACTACTTGTATTATAAGTTATCTTTCTAGGCAAGTAAGATCTGGCTAGTTGAATTTCAATATATATATAAACGTGAGTATTCGTGCAAGCCAATAAAAATTCTTAGGGATTAGGCCATGAAAGTGACCACACCGACTTAAAAAAAAAGCCTTTATTTTCCATGCCATAATTAATTTTGACTAAATTATGGTATTTAATGATAATTTTAAAAATCGAAACTAAGTCAAATAAGTATCATGAATTTTTAAAGGGAGTAAAATATAATTTTATCATTATTTTAGTTTATAATTCTATAGTTTTTACAAAGACTAAATTCAAATATTTAATTTATGAGAGGCCAAAATATAATTTCACCATTGTTTTAATTTAAAATTTTAAATTTAAAATTTTAAAGGGACTAAACGAAATTTTACCATTTTAGGCCCTTGGATGTAACCCATGATTGTCTTTATTATCAATATTATCATAAACATGTTATAATTAATTATTCTCATTAGCAGAGCTTTATTAATAATATTATCATCAACATATTATAATTAAATAAATACTTGCTCTAAAAAATAATTTTATTAAATCATGGCTGCTTTCTGCATATAGATCCAACCCATTAATTTTTAATTATTTATTTGTTAAAAAAGGAGGAAATTCATTAATTTTATTAAATCTGTCTCTTAAGATGAGTTTGGAGCCACTTAAAAAGTAGCTTATCAAATTACATGAGTACGCAAAAAGCAAGAGCAACATCTATGTGTCATGTTGATTGCAATGTTAATGTTGTTATTATAATATCGATTTATTTATAATCGATATTTACAGGATACGTAATTTAAATATTATTTAAGGAGGATTATTAATTGGAGGTTTTCATAAATCAGATTAGATTATAATTATTATTTTTTTCGCACAGTTATAATTATATATTTAACTTCGATCAAAATCGAGTTCATGATTTTATTTATTATTATTATTATTAAATGTTTATGATCTCATATGAAATTTGATTTCTTTTATGTTTAAGCATTTGTTTAATGTAAAATAAATATTAAACATAGCTCATTGGAGAAATTGCATCAATATCACACTTATCTTTGGGAAATTTCCACCAATAATACAAGCCCAAACAATATTTTTGGTTATGGGGTGCGTTGGGGTATATTTTAGGATTTACGGCAAAAATTATAGTACAGGGTCAAGTCGAGCCATCTGCAGGTGGCGACTTCCCCTTGATTTGTAATAGTTTAATATTTTTTCTTATCGATTCAAGACAAAATCAGGGGGAAGTCGCCACTTGCAGATGGCGATTTCTCCATGTACTGTAGATTTTGCCGTAGATTTTCAAATATTCCCTAAGATGCCCTAAAACCCAAAATATTGTTTGAGCTTCCCTTTTTTCTCTAAAATAGCTCTTTATCTTTTTTATTTTCACAACTATGACTAACTTAATATTATTTTCAAAAATATAGCATTTGCGACAATGTTCTTGAAGTCGGAATGCTTGGAATCCGACTTTGAACAGTAATTTAATTTTTTTATTAAAAAATGTTGAAGATGGTAGGCTTACATTTCGACTTTACCACGTGAAATTTTTTTATTAACTTCACTATTATCGGAGAAAGATTTTTTAATAAAAAAAGCCCAAATACTGTTTAAAGTCGAATCCAACTCTTACCAACTTTAAAAATATTGTAATAATTACAATATTTTTGTAAATAAATTAAACTATGTTATACTTGTGAAAATAAAAAAAAAAAGCGCGCAAAATTTCCCTAACATTAGAACAAAAAATAACATCATCAGTCTGGTGCAACTACTCCCTCCATTTTTTACTTAAATAACTTCACTTTTTGTAAGTTATAATAATAATAATAATAATAATAATAATAATAATAATAATAATAATAATAATATCCATCATCTTCATCATCATTGTCATCTCATTTGCATCTCCATTATCTTTGTCGTGGACAAGGCTATTAAGAATATGGAAGGGCTTGTGTGTCTCAATTTTTATTAGAGCCATTTAATTTTTACGAGTTTAAATATTTATTAAATTAAGTCATGTTCTTTTAAAATTTTGATTAAATATTTATTATGTCTTTATTAATTTTGAAGTTACACGACATTGTCCCTCCTAACATATAATCTTGACTGCCTCTTATTTTTTATTTTTATTCATTTGATCTCAATCTTTTAAAATGATTCTATTTTAGCTCAAAATCAAAACATAGAAAACTTGTACTATCATTTTTTTCACATGGACACATCTTTTGAATATTGAAGAAATTATAGATAATTAAGGTAATCTATAAATAATTAACATGCCTATATTTACTCTCACTTATTTGTTGTCAATACATCATATATTTTGTAACACATTTATATTTATATTGTGTTTATATTACTCGATCTAAGTTGTTAAGAAGAATATACAATACAAAACCTTATCTTGTACAACTAATTGTACTTACCAAAAATATATATATAAGGACAAAGTCAGGTATGATCGCGGTTAGAGTCGGTCGTCAAGGACAAATGAACCTAGAGTGTGGGCAAGGGCCAGAGACGAGACCACGATTTGAGGTTGGGAGAGCTAAACATAAATGTTTGAAAGTAATTTGATCTCATAGCATTTTAGGTTCCTATCATTTTAAACTTAAATCAAATTGAACTTTTACTTCTAGTTTTTTTATTAAATATTTAATAAATCTCTGTTATTTTAAACTTATTTATTTTGTTTGTAATACCCCAAAATTTACTAAGTTTATTAAGGGTCGTTTAGTACTAAGATAATAGCTTAAAAGTTAACTTAGTGACTAAAATGACAAAAATGCGAAAGTTGGGATTTCTTTAATTATGGGCTTTGGAAAGGAAATTTCTAAGGTTTAAAGGTCTCATGTGATAGATAGTGAATTGAATAAGGTATTCTTAAAGTTTGGTTGAATACCAAGGAAAATTGGAATGAAATGGAAGTTTAAAATTTAGTGACCAAAATGTAAATTTTGGAAATTTCATGACTAAAGTATAAACTTTGGGAAAGTTTAGGGGACTAAATTTGTAATTTACCAAAAGTTAAGGGTTTTTATTTCATAAATAAACAGATCACCTAAAGGTGTGAATCGAATGTGAAGATTCTAGTTTGATCCGATGTTTCTATTATTGGAAATTACAGTTAAAGTTTAAATGGAATTTGGATACCCTGTTGGGTCAAATTATTTTGAGATTTCACCATAAGATAGATGAAGGTTATAAAAGTCTATTACAAGTGCTGAGAATATTTTTAGTTCGATTTAAGATGAATCCTACAATTTATTTCTGAGTAAAGGATTATTTATCGGTATATTGGATCGAATGGAAATTTTGGAGACTGATCCAAAAGCTATGGAAAAGTCATAAAATGCTTTTTTAAGAATATTTTATTATGGTTGGTTGAATTCTAGCTATATTTAGTTAGATTGTAATGGAATGACAATTTTGGAACAAACTAGTAAATAAAAACTAGTTGGAAGGAAAATTGGTCTTTTGGCAAGTATGGCAATTTTGAAATATTTTAAAGTTATAAAGGGCAATTTTGGAAGAAGGGAATTAAATATTAAATCTTGTCCCTTGATTGATGATAAAATTAATCTCAACTGTTGGATAAAGGGGCAATTTGGTAATTTCACTATTTGAATGAATTTTAAATTCATTTTTAAGATACATGTGGCATAAATTGGAGGAAATAAAAGTAAATGGTCAAAAAGATGAATAAAATTCATCTTGAATTTCGAATTTGAAGGGAGGAAGAAAGAAAAAAATGGAGAAAAATTTCCAAGTTCAATTCAAGCCCTGAAACTTGTTTTTCAGGTAATCTTTTCAACTACAAAGTTGTTCTTCTCTTCAAGCTTTATCTTTTGATGTCAATAATTCATGGAATCCATGCTTGATTTATGAGAATTTACATAAGAAAGAAATTAGGGTTTATGGATCAAATTGAGGCTTTTGAGATTTTATGATTCCATGATTGAATTCAAGTTGAAATCAAGCTAGTATGATGTTAAAATCATGATATTGAGTTGGGATTTAAGTTTTACATGTTTTGATTATTTTGAAGATGAAAATATTACTTTTAAACTTTACACGAATGACTAGATTTGTAAATAAAAACTAAATACATTGTAATATTTTTAAAGAAACAAAATTTTACCGAATTACAAATGTAGAGGGTTTTACGAATGTTTTGTGATACCTCTGACTCGTATTCAGTGTTAGTTGCGGGAAAATGGGTGTTACATTGTCTCTCTCAATATTTGATTCTAACTCTTTTCATGTCAATCGGTAAAAAAAATTGTTGGAGGACTCAAATATAAAACTAAAAATAATCATGACTTTCCACCAATAGAAGAAACCTAAAATAAATATTTTTTTAATAGTCTAAAGGTGATTACAAGATAGTATTTGTTTATAGATATTTTTAATCCTTTGACATCATACACTTTTTCACTTAGATTCAGGGATGGACCGAGGGGGCGGTCGGCCCCCTAAAAATTTGAAATTACTATACGATCTAGATTTTTTTTAGAATTTTTTATATATTTTTTATTAAAAATCTATTTTCGTCTCCCTAAATTTTTATAAGTTTGCCATCTAAAAATTTATAGGTTCGTCCCCTAACCTAAAATCATGAGTCAGTCGGTGCTTAGATCATTTGTTGGGTTCAAAAGAAATGAAAATTTTAAGATCAGAATTGCACTTTTTATGTCTATTTTATTTGAGCAACCAATGATTGTGAATGTCGTTTTAATCCTATAATTATTAATTACCCTTTGATTAGTTTAATGATTGGAGACAAGACAGATGTAATTAGTTTCTCGGGGCCCACAATGGAATCTATGAGGCCGAATTAGATGAATGAAAAGAACATGCCGAAAAGTGCAATCGCCACACCAATTAGACCATTCCACGTGTCATATGGTTCGTGGTTGTGAATTGTTGACCATAAATTAATTTTAGTTTTTATAAATAACGTGAAGGTTAATTATGATATTAGGTAAAAAGATTGTAACTATAACCAAATAATTTTTCTTTATTTAAAACCGAATCGTAATTGAATTCTATTAATTTTAATTACGTTTGATTTTATTCGAACATTATTTCGATTATAAATCCAATCTATATACTATTTATATTTATAATATTTATAATTTTTTATAACAAATTAACTTTAGATTAGATATCGTTGTTAATGAAAAATATTAGATTAAAAGAGTCACTCATAATACATATTTATAATATCTAATTTAAATTAATTAACTAACAAATTAAATATAGATGATTATAAAAAAAACTTTAATTTGGACTAACCATGCTAATTAGATGGGTGAAAAGAGTTTGTCGAAAAGTGCAAGCGCCACGCCAACTAGGCTCTTCCACGTGTCAAAATGTGTGTGGTTATGAGTTGTTGACCACAAATTTATTTTATTTTATAATTGTGAGATTAATATGATGTTATATATAAAAGATAGATCGTAACTGTAATCAAATTTTAAAATTAAATTGTAATTTGCTTAGGATTACTTGATCTTTAATTTAGTACTATCATAACAATCCCGACCAAAGTAAAACTCAACAAACTCGGGGTGTTTATTTTTTGGTAAAATACATGTTCATTTTATGGTTTATGTTCAAGATTCGTAATTCTCTCTTTTAACAATGCCGTCTTCAAGGTTCGAATTCGAGTTTTTTTTCATTATGAGAGCAATGTACGTTGCCATTGTACCAATCCTCGTCGTTACAAACTCATGGTGTTTTAATTGTTCATATTCATTTCCCTTTGGCATATAAAAAACCCTAGGATAAGGTTGTTAACATTGAAGCAAAAATTGGTTTTAAATATTCAATATACAATAAGCAACCTCTCAACAACTCCATTAAAGGAGAAGCGTTTTAGTCATTCAAGAGTGAGTTTCGAATACGAGTATGTATCGAATATATGAGTATATATATATATTAGTATCTTAATTGAATATCATAGAGCCAAAAATGGAGGGAAAGTGAAGGGAGGGTGTGGGCGAAGAAAGAAGGGCGCGTGGCATAAAGCTTGGGTTTGAACCGATTACTAAAAATATAATAATAACGTACATGTGAAGTGGCGTGGATGTCACGTAATCTTCAACACCTTCATCACTACCACAGCTTTAATTTCCCTTTTTGTATTTTATTAAAATACCTAGAATTTTAGCAATATATATATATATATATATATATATATATATATATATATATATATATATACTTTGGACTGAAGACAAAGCTTCCAGCCCTAAAATTTTCATTCATAAGGATAATACAGTCTAGACGGTTCTAGACCTGTGATGAAGGCACTTGCAAACAACAATAGGTTGATTCTTTTTCTGGCATTTTATTCTATAAATAAATTTCAGTAGTTCAATTATCATGTCATTAATACAATATACTGGAGGACGTCAGATCGAACATGCGTAAGCGCTCAATATTATTTGATGCCGGATACTCTAAGAAAAAGAGTCAGAGCAACAAGCATATTATAGAGGTCGTACCCTTGGAATAGAGGAAAGGAATGTAGATGTTGGGATTCGGATTCTAGGTATGTTCAGTTGTTTGTGCAGCAAGTCATCACTTTGGTTCAACGGGGACACCGATCGGGCTGTCGTACAATGTAAATTACATCCGCACCGAACAAGTAGCGGTCTTGATTACGGTACCAAATCTACAATGCACGAATCTATTTTTTCACCTGTGTACTACCTACTTGCAGTATGTGTAATACCTCCAGAATCCCATAGCCAAAGCTACTTTCTCTATAAGCATTATATTCAAGCTGTTCGTTCCGGCAGAAATTACATGCTGCCAGATCGGATGTAAAATTGAATCCGCAAAAGCCACCCATGGATCCATCTGTGATGTCTATGGTGTTAGAGGGAACTGGACAATTTACAGGCTCATCAGCATGCTCACCACTACCAACATTGATATGAACCAGACCACATAGATCCAGTATACTTAAGTTAGTACCGACTGAAAAATAAATCGAGCATAAATAAATTATATACAAATTGTATCGTGAAATATCACCGTCTTAGAAGTAAATCCGTTAAGGTTACTTCCCTCCCTCGTCAAGTAGTGATGTTGTGGCCCAACTCATACATGTGTGTTGTTGCCGTTGTCTGGTCTGTGTGCGTGTTCGTGTATCTTCTTTTGTAGCTTCAAGTTTACTTTTGTGATACATTTCCTTTTTCGGTTTACAACCGAGAAAATATTTTTCCAAATGAAAAGTTTCCTTTTTTAGAAGAACAATATCAATTGTCTTTCACTTCAAAATTTGGATGTACAAGTTTTAGAGAACAATGTTAATCTCGATGGACGATATCCAATTCAATCGATACGACTGATAATCAGATTTTTCAATGTTCGTAAATTCATACATATATTTGTTCCGGTCCTTGTATACTTGCAAGACAAAGTATCAACAGGTACAAAATTTAGCACCTAATGCTGATGTACGGATCCATTATGTCAATCAAAATGGAAATCTTGTCATCATATAATTTGGTACATAATTAAAGGTCCAAAGGTCTATCCAAGATGCACAAAAGTTCAGACTCCGATAAACTTTAACGACTACATCCTAAACCCTAAACAAAAACTTTTTTCTACATAAGTTTAAGATCGACAACGTCAATGATCACATGAATATATCATCACCACTTACCATCTGATGCCATATGTTACGATGAGAGAGTTGAGTAGTCACCAGCATCATATAGAAGCCGCCTCTCGATAGGTGAAGCAAGCAATTAACTTTCGTTCCGTCCTCCAGATTTAGCTTAAGAAAAAAGAGAGAAGATCTTTGACAGTTAGAAGCCATATCAGCAAACGCTTAGTAATGGTGAAAACAACAACAACAAATGACAATGGCACTAGGTTTTGGATATAATCATGCAGTTCGGGTTGAAAAGTGCTAAAGCTCGAATTAGTTCAACATCAACCTTGTTATTCACTTCTCTGTTATTCCGACTCGAGTCTAAATGTCGAATACGAGTATAAAAAGGAAGAATTATTATAGTTACTAAAACGCTTCACATAGTATACCATTTATCCCACGAACATTTAACCACTAAAACCTAAGGATTGCAGGGTTACCTGCACATTTTATTGTAATTTAGAGAAATCCAACTTAGATCCCATATTGCCCCGACTCTTCTTATATACTCATATCCAACACTTATAAGTCTGAGAACATGAACACCTTCATGTAACAACTGTTTTTTTTAAGAATGCTCTATATATAGCCATTTAACATACCAGAAGCGTGGAAAAGAAGTAAGAAGGGTACCTCAGTGTCAAGGTAATCTCTTATTGTATTGCGATCCTGCCTTGACAAGTCCATTCTGGACCGTGCAGATGCAGACCTGAGCGATGATATGAGTAATTCCTAAGGAGCTACCAAGTCAAGATGCAAGTCGGGATACTTCAGGAAGGCCATGAAGACCCTGTCCAGAAAGTATCCTCATTTGGGACGTTCCAACGTCTACTCATGTCATACTTGGTAAGTTTATTTAGCTCTTTAGGGGAAGTGGTCTGGTGTTGGGTCTCCACCATCCCCCTCGCCATAGGCTAGCAGCTGAGCAACCTTGGTGTAAATGACCTTCTCCTAGGCTCATGTGGGGCCTAGGTTGCAGGCATTGGGGCCAAGCAGATGGCACAATGACTCTCTAGAATGACCTCCTAGGGTCGGTTTGGAGCAAGAGCGCTTTATATCGCGCTCGTCGCGAAAGTTAGGGGTTGGCAGCTAGCATTTGTTATGCCACGTGGAATACGATATCTAATGTGCGTGTTGCTTGAAGGGTCATGAGACGACGCTCTCGAGATAAGTCCATGGATAAAAGACGCGATGAAGGCTTACTTGTCTGGGATGAGTCCCTTTTAAGTGTCTTACGACATGGCCATAATAGTTGGTATCAGAGAAAGGCTAATTGAACTAGATTGGTCGAGCATTTATAGACTGATAGAGTCTCTTCGATGATAGACTCTACACCAAGCACTCATACAGGAGGAGTAGGCAGGATAGGCTAATGTTGACTCTACACCAAGAGCTCCAATATGTGGAGTAGGCATGTTAGGCTGATTTTGGGATGACTCTACACCAAGCGCTCCTACAGGAAGATTAGGTAGGGTAGGATATTTGTGGACTCTATGTCAAGTGCTTTGGTGAATATAGTAGGCAGGGTAGGAAAACTTTGAATATACGCTAAACGCTCTGGTAATTGGAGTAGGCAGGGTAGGAAAACTGACTCTACGCCAAACGCTATGGTAAATGGAGTAGGCAAGGTAGGAAAATTTTGAGACTCTACGTCAATCACTCTGGTAATTAGAGTAGGCAGAGTAGGAAAATATTGAGACTCTACGCCAAACGCTCTAGTAATTAGAGTAGGCATGGTAGGAAAATATTAAGGCTCACGTCAAGCGCTCTGGTAATTAGAGTAAGTAGGGTGGATAATTTTGGCATAATGTTGCCTATGTGTTTTCAGGGTACAGTGGTGCCTTCAGAGATTTAAAGAAGATCAAAATGTGTAATGGGTCAGAGGACCACTACTGAGTTATCAGATTAGATGTGACAATGCTCTAAAAAGTAATTTCATCATGAGGGATCGAACCAGAGAAAAGTTGAGAAAGCCACGAAGTGTGTTCCTGTCGTACCAAGAGATCAGGTGTGTGTCGATTGTGCACAATCAAAAAGCTCACTATGTTCCTATCGACGAGGGCGTCGACAAATAGAGTGAGGGGGGGTTGTCAGAGTTACGTACGTAATGCTATATAGCATCAAAGCGAGTTGGCAAATGGCGAAAGCAAAATCGAGTAAGAGACAAAGCCTCACAAGTAGATGATAATGGCTGGTAAAAAAATGGTGTTTTCCTGGTGACACTGCCAAGATCATATAAGGAATGCGTGAGGGGATGCACCTGTTTGGTGATTACATAAAGCAATATGGGCCAACTAGGTATCCTACGAGACTTATGTGAATATGTTATCACTAATGAATTCGCTTGTATATCTTGTAGTAAAGAAAGTATCGAGAATGACAAAGAGACAAGTTACATTTGTGTACTGTGTTGGCATCTAGAGATCTTTTTGCATCATTAAGCAACCAAGTGCAACATGAGCATGTACTTATGCACTTGGATGAGTATGGTGATGGCTACACATTGACATGTTATAAATGGGAAAGTCAATGAAGGACTTCCTGGTTTTCAACATACAGGTATTGGCAAATGTGCTTAATGTCGAGGAGAAAGTTATTGTGTGACAGGTCATAATTCACTTGTATGTGGTCAGGTATGTTACCATTGTGTTTTGAATGTCTATAGCCAGGTCGTGTATCACAAAGAAACTATAAGACATATGTTCGAGTGAGTTAGTAGTTCGTTACTTATGTTTTGCTTGAGCCATAATCATAGTAAAGTAGGGGAGCATGAATCTAGCAATCAAGATTGAGGAAGCAGAACCATGTCATAATGGGTTCATGATTGGTATAGATGGTCACGCGTGTGCAACGTGGTCATAATGGGATCGAGAAACCCAGGATCGAGGCTTGAATTATTTGCTTGGATGTTCAGATGATGCGACTAGATAAATGTGTAGAATCGGGCACATATAGAGAATGAGATGCCACATATGTCCATATTGACTCGTCAGGCGATGAAGAGCTAGTGTCGACATCGATAAGGAGATCGATAGAAAAAGTAGGGAAGAATGTCAGGACCATTCTTTATTGGACTATATCGATGAAGACATCGATAGAGGAAGTGCGGGAGAATGTCAAAGCCATCTCTTATTGCATTGTGATATCTTATTGTATTGTGATCCTACCTTGACAAGCCAATTCTGGACCGTGTAGATGCAAACCTGAGCAATGATATGAGCAATCCCTAAGGTGGTCTGGTGTTGGGTCTCCACTCTTCACCATCCCCTCTCCATAGTCTAACAGCTGAGCTACCTTGGGGCCAAGCGGATGGCACAATATCTCTCTATGATGACCTCCTAGGGACAGTTTGGGGTAAGCGGGCCCCATATCGCACTCGTCGCAGAAGTTAGAGGTTGAGAGCTAACATTCGCTATGCCATACGAGATACGATATCTAATGTGCTTGTTGCTTGAAGGATCATGAGACGACGTTATCGATATAAGTCATTGGATAAAGGATGCGATGAAGGTTGACTTGTCTGGGATAAGTCTCTTTTAAGTGTCGTACGATATGTCGATCTGGGCCTAGACGGCATGGTCGTAATATCTACCTAGAACACGACCACCTTCATGTAAAAATCGAGCAGTCCGATACTCTAATTGCTTATTTTAATAGTAATTATGAAACAATACGCTCAACTTTTGCTTGTGCAGAACATAAACGCCAACGTACTTTCATCCTACATAAACGCAGACGATTAAAAGTGTAGCACATCATACTAAGGGATGTACAAGAATTGCATAATCGTAAGATCAACAAAAGACATCATTTAATATAGGGTGCAAAACAAACGAACGAACATGCCATATGTGAAGGTATAGCAAGGCAACACACCGCTGCTGCAGCTTACTTTAAACTTGAAACCGAGTTTAATTCTAGCACTAACGGTCTATGGAGAGTACATAATCTAAATCTTTTTATGTTTTATCTATAATTGCTGATACTTTAAAATGCTTTAGCAAAGATTCGACGTCTCTTGTGAGATCCCTAAATGGTTAATCTTTTTATAACTACGGTATTCGTCAAATTAGCCAACCAATTCAGATCGGTATTGTAGAGGCCGAATCTACCAAACCAATTTACTTTAAACGGGTAACCTAATCACCAATAAGCTCTACTAGAAACCCTTTTGCAATGAACAATCATTGAAACAGCTGCCTAAAGAAATACCACAATCACTAAAACCCCACAAACATTTAGCAAAAGGGTTTAAAGGATCAGATTTGAACACCAAAAACTATATCTATAAACAAACCCATAATGCAGATGATATAAGCTATGGGTGTTCATGGTAGGTTAACCGTACCATTTAGCATAAACAATTGGTTAACTGTTATAGTCGCTATTAAATCGTAACATAATCATTAAAAAGGTTAACCGTTAAATTTGTAAACGGTTAACCGTTACTTAATAGTACGGTTACAGGTTAACATGTAACCTATTACAATTATTTTCACATGTTCACTAATTCTTTTGAGAATAATGAAATTATCTCTCTGATAAATATTACATTAAAATTTTCAAAAATATATATTTTAACTAGAGAAATTCTAATCACAAACTTCATTTTATGTCTAAATAATTTCATAACGGTTAACCAATAGGTTAACCATTAACCATCATCATTTTTAGCGGTTGGTGAACTGAAACCGTTTAATCTTAACGGTAAATTAATTAAACGATAAAATTTAACGGTTATATTGGCTAACCGTTACGGTTTATTTTGCACAACCCTAAAAGAGCTTTAATGTGGCACTGCTAGGTAAAGAAGTGTGGATATTGGTGCATAATAAAGATTCATTGTTATTTAAGGTTCTTTCTGCCAAATATTTCTCTCAGGGTGATGTCCTAAATGCAAAGCTTGAAGATAAGACATGTAACCCCCTAAACGTGGCCAAGAAGAAAAGAGCCGAATTTAGAAGTCACCATTGAAAACTTTACCCTCAAGAAACCAATTTTATTTATAATTAATCATAATAATTGTAAAATAATTAAATACTTAATAATTCATCAAAATTCAACCGTTAAAATAATATCTAAAAATTTATAATATAAAAGGATTAAAATTTCAAAATAAACTATCTCAAAACGTTATTAAAATTCAACAATAAGATTATAGTTTGAAAGTTTAAATAAAACATCTAATTATAAAAATTATGCATGCATACTGAAAATAACCTCATTTCCCAAATACATCAAAGTTTTCCCAATAATAATAATAAACAAGTCTTAAAAGTAATATAGTTCATACTGAAGATAAAATAAAAATCGATAAAACAAAAAGATCCTATGGGTACCAAGTTACCTAGGGTCCAAGATATCTGTAAGAGAAAACTATTGGGGAGTAAGCTATAAGGCTCAGTGTGTCTCTAAAGTGCAAGCAATCACAAAACTCAGTTTCACACAATTTTCACAAAATTATTTTTAAAGCACAAATCTTGTATAAACACAGTTTTATGAAAATCACAATTGAATGCACCATACTGCATAGGCACCAAAAAGAGTAGGTTCCCCAGAACCCCTCCTTACATAGTCACCAACACAAGTGGTATAAAACCACTGAACTTCCTTCGTACAATCCCAACCCGTGATAACACAGTAAAAATATGTCACAATTTTTTTTACAGACTTAACACAGCCCGATAATAAATCAGGGATTCACAACACATTTATTTTAAATCTTAATTTTATTCACATTCTGAAAATATTATGCACGAAAAATATAATTTAAAATCACAACACAATAAAGAAAAATCACTCAAATGTAAAACACACAAATAAAATCATTTATTTATAGCAGCGGAAGAAAACACACCTTAGCCGAAGCAAACTCAACCTACGGAATGACGTGTCTCTCATAATCAAAAGTACGGGGTCCAGCTATATTCGTACCTATGAGAAAAATCCTACGATAACACTATTACTATTATCACTATGATCAAAGAATTATTCCTAAATACTTATTCAACTAAATTTAATGGTACATAAATACTTATTTGATTCGAACAATTGATCATCAAATTAACCGAAAGCATAGTTGAATTGAGTGGTGCCAGAGACTCAACGAGGATTGATCGAATTAAATAAATAATAATAAAAGAAAATAAAAAGGCAGATGCGATTCGAACATAAATCGAGAGAGAGTGAGAGAAAGAACGGTTGCGACAAAACAAGGGTGAAAGAAATTGCAGGGGATTTAGGGATTATATAACCAAAATTTTTGTTAAATTACAAGGTAAGTCCTTGTACTTTTCTAGGGTTCACAAAATAGGTACCTAATATCAATTCTTTATAAAAATGTCACTAAATTTGTTTAAAATTTAATTAATTCCCAAATTTCTTAATTAGGGTTTTATATTTAAATTCCTAATTTCTAAGGTTTTGAATTTAGGGATTTCAAAATTAGGGTTTTAAATTTGGTGCAAAAATTTGAGGTGTTACAAGACATCACTCGGGTGGAAAAGCATACACAAAACCATGCAGCAACTTATCCAGTACTGTTATGGAGAATTAGCATATACAGCCCAGTGAATATGCTTACTACACCATGGTGAGGCTATGAGATGATCTTTCTCTCAGACAACTATGTGGATAATGCTGATGCGCCTATCATGTGTGGAGATTTTATACATGAAAATGAGCCGCATGATGAAATGTAGAGAAGGTATATAAAGCATTTACAACTATTGCTGCTAAAAATATCCTTCGATGTCCTATAGCCCCAACAAGAACTGAAGCCATAATTTGAGAATGACACTCGACTGGGGTTTACAACAC